>OY787673.1:21121396-21841323 GCA_963678985.1 Spisula subtruncata
CTGTGAAAAAGTGTATACTTATTAAAGGTGGGCACTGTACATATACAGTCATACATCTCTGTAACAACTCATGGCTGTAAATGTAGGCACCATGCAAAAGTATTATATACAAAAAAATGTACCTGACATGGCAAGAATTTAAGAGCAAGGGCCATAATTCTGGTAAAAATCATCGAAGGGAAAACAGCAGGAGGGGCATCAACAAGAATACTGGTACCTTTACTGACAGATAGATGCATTGACAGACAAGCTGAATCTAGTACATCTACATCTACAGGGATACTCCCAAATATCTATTACTGATAATGACTGGGAGTACAGTCAAGCTGAAAACAGTATACCCCCAGTGTGGGGAGTATGAGTATAAAAACCAACCAAGTGCTTATTTTGTTCATCCTTGATGCTCAAATCAAGAATGTATACTTGCATTTCTTCATTTTATCAGCAGATTATAAACATGTTAAGTTGTTGTCCTAAGTATCATGAGCATCAAAAGATGTCATGTTAAAATCAGTCAGAGTATAAAATAAATAGCACTGTGTTTTTACTTTTGTTAACGGATTAATTTTTGCCATATATGATGTGATATAGCATGTGCAGACTGGATATGTTAAAGATACTGTAAAATCATTAATTTTCGTGGGGGATTAAATATCGTGGAACTCGTGGCTCACCTTCTATCATGAAATTAAATCCCATCGAACAATAATTTTGACTTTTGTATTTATTACATGAAATGCAAAATCCACGAATTAACATCCCATCGAAATGGTCTTTTTACCAAAACCATGAAATTTTGTCCCATCGAAATTAAATGATTTTACAATAGATCTACATACTGGCTGTATCTGTTAGATCCACAGTGTTGGCCTCATGTGATGTATTTAATGAATCATTCATTGAGTCATTACTGTTCTCAGATAGACTGGTATTCTGTGTATCTGCTGACTTCCCAGACTGTTTAACATCCACATTGTTAGATTGTGCCGACTCATCATTGCTAGACTTCTTCTTCTTGGCTTCAATAGCTTTCTGTAAGCAAATAATAAAAGTTAAATAAATCATATGCAAGTCAGTAACTTGTGTAACTTAATTAGGATGCTAGATATATTGACATGAAACTTGTGTAACTTAATTAGGATGCTAGATATATTGACATGAAACTTGTGTAACTTAATTAGGATGCTAGATATATTGACATGAAACTAGTGTAACTTGATTAGGATGCTAATATATTGATATGAAATTTGTTTAATTTATTTTGAAAATTTATGCAGAAGGAAATAAATCCTGAAGAAGGGCAAGATCCTGAAAATTAGAAATTTGAGTTGCTTACTTTTTAACATAAATACTACTTTCCTATGAGAGACAATCAATATTATATATATTGTGTAACTTAATTAGGACACTAGATAAATTGACATGACAGAAGTACTCTGGAGAAATTCTGTCACCTAATGAGGCAATTGCTGTGTTGGGTACAACTCTATACAATCATGAAGATGAATTAATATTGAACCAAAACCTTTTTTTAATTTTAGTTACCTTGACCCCTTTGACCCAAAATACAATACAAAGCTAGGTCGCAATGCAAGCTTACTATATACAAAGTTTCATGAAAATGTGTCGAACCATGTTTTGACTGGAAACCCTTTTTTTTGTGTAACTTACCTGTAATCTATCATAATGTGACTTGGACGGACAGTGTGTAACTAACCTGTAATCTATCATAATGTGACTTGGACTGACAGTGTGTCACTTACCTGTAATCTATCATAATGTGACTTGGACGGACAGTGTGTAACTAACCTGTAATCTATCATAATGCGACTTGGATTGACAGTGTGTAACTTACCTGTAATCTATCATAATGTGATTTGGACTGACAGTGTGTCACTTACCTGTAATCTATCATAATGTGACTTGGACGGACAGTGTGTAACTAACCTGTAATCTATCATAATGCGACTTGGATTGACAGTGTGTAACTTACCTGTAATCTATCATAATGTGACTTGGACTGACAATGTGTCACTTTAGCTGCTGTCTCATTGTTATAGAACTTGTTACAAAGTTTGCAGAAATATCCCGCCACAGGAACAACATACTTCTTGCCTGGAATAGAACATGACGTGTCAACTAAGCCTACCAACTGGTAGACTTTACTTTTTTCACCTGTTCGTATCGCAAGATTGGGTACCGGCAAAGGAGATATTAACAGACAGAAATCACATAAAAAAACTGCCCCGGGAATAAAAAATCAATTTTTCTCAGAATTTTTGGGTCTACAAATACCTGTGTTTAAGCTCTTTGCTAAATAAAGGTTTCCCGAAAAATGAAGTCACATGAACAGCAAAATATTTGGGCCGGAAAAGGGGTACTTTGGTGCTATTTTTAACAAAGTAACCGATGATATATCCGGACAGTCTTTTCCAATTTTTTCTCAATGGATATTTAGAAAAATATGACCAGTAAAGTTTAGAACAGGATTCATGCAAAAATATTTCATGATTTCACACACAGTAAGAACTATATACATACCCACAGCAACTTTGGGATCAAATGCACCTAGCACTTCATTCTCTTCTTCTATACTTGGTGATCGTGTTGGTTTAGGAGACGATGTTACTGGTAGAGGCTTTCTGAATACTGACGTGGAATTCTGTAAGAAACATCACTTAATATAAACTTGTAATCTTGTATGGTCTAGTACCAGAAAAAGTGCTCTGAAAATGTTCATCAAAATGTCATTACATTGGTTTATGTATGTTGGTACTCAATATATAACAAGACCACTCCAACCACTAGTATTTTACAACAATGGTACAATGGTATGTTAAATATAAGGCACAATTATCTATAATTATTCTCAAGTAAATTCTCTGCATAAGATTACAACTAATACTTACACTCTGCAATCAAATCTACAACATTCACTATATTAACTTTTACAGCATTCACTATATTAACTATGATTGCAAATCTGCATGTGGAGTATATAAATAAATCTTACATAGAAATTCAATGTTGGAGCATTTTCTATGGTATTATTAAATGTTGGTATATTTTCTATGGAATTGTATAGTATAAACTGTATTTGTTAGGTAAAAAGACATACTTATTTATAACTGAGTGTCACACGCCAAATTTAGACTGATTGATTGCAATTACATCTAACAATACACAAGAAAATAGACCACAGATTGATTGTTTGCGAGATTATTTGTTTGTATCCCTGCCAGATAATGTAAGATAAGAGACAGAAAGTGTGATACAAGGAATTCGAGAGTGCAACACTTGCACTTTCAAGAGAAGACTCATTGGTTTTTTAACGTGCCCGATGTATAGCATCGATACACAGGAAACTACCTCTAGTACACCTCCACGGAGAAGCATATCAGCCATGCCTAGGTGATATGCTCTCACCACCAATCATGATGTTATTTTATTATTGAACATGATCACATCTTCCTTCTTTTCAAACACTGTAACATTTGACCACAAATACAGTATATTAATAACTTGAGATTTGAGTGCTGAGTGAAAGTACCTGTTGTAATTCTGCAATATAGAAAACAAGCTTATAAGCATGCATGCAGGTCAGTATCAGGTTATTATTCCGGACACAATACAATATCTATTGGTCAATTATTTGTAAAACATGTTTTCATTGGCTGATATACCCCAATAAACAATATGAAGTGATTGTACGTAGAGTGAGCTGATATTTGAACAGTGAAACAGTTTACCTCGTTATCTTGTGGTCCCTTGCTGACTTCTCCAGGCTGTAACAGAAAAATAACCTAGTGTTATAGTGTGTCCAGGATATTGAGTATAATCCATTTAGGTAGAAAAATCAAGCGTGCATAATTTATCAGCGTTTTTGTAGTATAAGATTGACAGTATGTGTTTATTCAAGCTATCAATTTCACAACAGTAGACCAATCCAGTCAATGTTTGTAAATATCACCTTATCCTGGGTGCACTAATGACTATACCAGTAAGAAATCTTTCAAACAAAGATCAACATAAATTCTTTATGATTCTGTATATTTTTTAAAGTTCCATAGTTATACAGTATTTGTCAGCTGCGGTGATACTCAGTCAGAAAATTCAAACACTTAATCAAGCTGTTGAGGTCATACCCAAGGAAAGCATACTAGCATGATTTCACAACATTAATACATATAGCAACCTTGAAGCATATCTGCAATAACTGATTCCTGAGGTGTACAATATACGACTGTGTACAGTATAACATAGTGAGTTAAAGTGTATATAGCTATATTCTAACAGTCATTTAATTTCAAAATAATTA
The DNA here is from genome assembly GCA_963678985.1 of Spisula subtruncata. Taxonomy (NCBI): domain Eukaryota; kingdom Metazoa; phylum Mollusca; class Bivalvia; order Venerida; family Mactridae; genus Spisula; species Spisula subtruncata. The sequence goes on from OY787673.1 coordinate 21,125,715, forward strand.
CGTGTATCGTTTTTAGTATGCTACTAGACTACCTTAATTGCAAATTAAAACTGTGGATGGGCTCTGTGTACTTGGATTCAATCGTCGAAAAATGGACGATTCTTATAATTTCATAGTGTTTTCTAGAACACTTTCGTACGAAAATGGACAATTCGCATGTCCAATAAATCACACACTAAGTTTCTATTAAAACTGAAGCGAAAAATGATCTAATGGATATGAAAGCATAATTGTTTTTCAGTTTTTGAAACTTTTTTTAAAAATTCGTCCGATATAGCTCTATACACTTCAACATAATGGCATGTATACATGAACACTTACCAAATCATCTTCAAATCCTACGGTATCCAAGGTAACCAGTTCACTAAGCTCCTCCTCCTCTTCATCCTTCTGTAGTTTACCTCGATTCTAATAACATACAATTTATATCGTTCAATCACTGACAACACCACACACATCATACAAACAACACATTGATGTAGATAGTGAAACAACTTCCACAACTTATATATCGCTTGCTTAGAATGAGAAGGTCGTACCTACTACTTATGACATTATAAAACTCTTATATATATTTGAAATCTGCATCATAAGGCACTTCTAAGCCAGCAATATTTACAAGCTCATCTATATCTCATTTCCTTCATGGTAAGTATTGCACCAATGCTTGGGAGACAAGAAACCAGCTTCCCTCTTTGATCCTATGCCAAGCATCAAGCAAGGGAAATGCTGGAAGCAAAAACAACAAGCACCATTAGTATTATACAAGGGAGTCTCCGAGAACACAAAACTTAAGTAAATTAAAGTTACATGTAATGACAACAAATGATTGAGATAATATTTTGTTTGTTTTGATGTAAGATAGAAACAGTGATTACATCCAGTATGTAGTGTATAGAACAATTTTATAACTCGCATACAGAAACCCCTCTATAATAAGCCTGTCTTAAAGACTGGTCTTCTTGATGAGATGGTCTTAATACAGCGAAAAATAAAGATGCAAATAGATTTGTATGTTATGATTTCAAACAGGAGGGGGTTTTACTATCAAGGTGATCATTAACAAAGGTTTTACTGCAGTCATAATGGAGTATTTATTTTACAAAATGTAAGAACAAACTTCTCCTTAAACTTAAGAATATTGGGGAAAATAATACTCAAAAATTCATCAAATTGAACAGGTTCTAGGACAAATCAAGGGTCTATAGACAATACTAAAGTCAATCCGCATCAAATACTGTAAGATCATTTAATTTAGATAGGACGAAATTTTGTGGTTATGGTAAAAAATATCATTTCGGTGGGACGTTAATTTGTGGGTTTTGCATTTCAGGTAATAAATACAAGGGTCAAAATTATTGTTTGATGGGATGAAATTTTATACCCCACGAAAATTAATGATTTTACAGTAGTTAAGATGCTGGTTGTTCTATGTTACGTCAAGTTATAGTGAATGATCGCACCTGAATATGATGTGGAGTTTTACAATGCTGCACAAACTTGCGAGGGGATTTAAACTTCTGATTACACAGTTTACATGCTGGCCACGAGTCTTGCTTCTCTTTCTTCATATTATATGAAATGACAAAAAAACTTAATTAATTCCCGGACTTACATATATTTTACTAAAATAAATAATTACACCATGCAATTAATTAAACCGCTGATTATGTCAAGGATTATCATCAGAAATTTTAAGAAATTTTTCAATAAATGATTATTGTATAAAATTAATAATATCAAACATTTGTGAATTTGAAATCCCTTTACAATATTGTGCAGCACTGAAGCTCATATAAACATAGATAATTGACAGTGATATAAGTTACTATTAGAGATGTTCACACCTAGACAAATGCGAGGTTCTCTTTCTTTTAAGGTGTGTGACGTTTATTGGCTGAACATGGACAACTTCGAAGTGTATCGTTATCGTCTTGAATGTAAAATGAAAAGAAAATGAATCAAATGAACGCGCAATATTTTTTAAAAAGGAACTTTATTTTTCGAACAAGTTGTCTTATTGCCCACACATGGGTGCCTATGTATCCTATCTGTAATTCTGGCTGGTCGGAAGCGGTTCCTGCGATATAGCATGCTTATGGTCCTGTCTTGTCGTCAAGTGATTTCCCTTGGTTTCGCTGTGTGCTTGCGGTCCTTAAGCGTTCCAAAGGCCTGGTATCGTTCATGTTGCCACGCTATGGTTGAAGGGTGGTAATGAAATTGTCCGACAACACCAGAAGGACTCGAAACCCATTTGGAGCAGTCCGACTGCTTCATACCTTGTGCGTGCAGGCAAACATGGCATGTTTAACTTATTTTATATATTTTATTTGATGAGCTTTCATAAGTGTTATGGATACACTGTCATTCGGCAATAAAACTGTTCCGCTTTGCGATTTTGCACGTACACCACGTGCAAAAAATGGGTTTTACAATAAACTGGTAAAAACCGGTTAAAAACACATTTAATTATGTAGAAAAGTGCTGAGATGTCAAGGTTGTGACCCATGTATCATTTACATTAAACGAAAACAATATATCGCACTTATTTAGAATATTATGACCCTAAAAAATTTTGTGTTTCTTTTGTCCCTGATTGTACTAGTACAATAGATTGATTTACCATCAATACACATGATTAAATTTTTCTCTCGGTTTTTAATGCTTAAAATTTACCGATGTTCATATAGGTCTACGTGTGCACATCTCTGTTTAACAACTTGAAGATAGTTGGTGACAGTATCCAGCAGCTTACTGTTACAATCAAGTATGTAAGGTTTTCAATATAAAAGACAATCTGTATTATTATATAATTTCAGTATGGGATAATGTTGTTATAACCAGGTGATATACTAAATCATACCTTCATAGTCAGTTCTCCAACAGACATTTACCCACGGTACCAGATATACCAAGTAAGCATGTCTGTTTTATGAGAGACAAACATGAACAATAACACACAGAAAATCATTTACGAGACTGTAACACAGACTACATGTACCCTTCATTCAGGGTGTCAACACACTTCAAAGAAGTTATGGTATCTCAACATGTTAGCTTTTATCATTGTTTTAGGCAGACTAAGAAAATAGAAATTGTACATGCAGCAGAAAACAGAGGATTTAGGAGAACCATAAGTTTGGTTTAGTGGGATTTCAAGAAATACTAATTAATATCATAAAGACATGTCAATCTATGGAATCTAGTTACCTAGGTTATAAACAGAAGTATTCCAAAAAAGCTTTGATGAAATAATTAAGAATTAAATTGTTAAAGAAAACGTTAAATTGATGACAAAAGCATAGTACATCAATAATTATAATCATTGAAACAGAAGGTCAGACTTAGAGATAAATGTGACTGACACCAACCATCAAGGATATGTATTGGGTGTGTGGGAAATAGAACCAGCCTTGTGTGGGTGGGGTATGGAGACAATAAGAGAGGAAATGAAAGGTTAGCTGATACCTTTTTATGCCAGTCAGTTTGAAGATGTTTGGTGAAATCATGATATGTGTTGAATGTTGTTACATTACATATCTTACATCCTGCCTTGCTTCGATCTTCCTTCGCCTAATACACCAACATTAGAAAATAAGAAAGAAAGAAACCTTAAACAGGAAATAGAAATCTTTCAAAGGTTCCGTGTTAGACATCAATGACTATAGTGGTTAGAACAGTGAAAGGTGAATTATGTCAAATAGTTTAACACCAAAAACGACATACTTATTGTAGCTTGGATGATATGTCATTATGTGTATACCAGTCTCTAGTCTATACAGAAGTATACGAGTCTAACTAGTGAGAGTGATATTGAAACTCTTCAGCACTGGCTGTACATGTTAGGCACTTATGATTACAAGTCAAGGTCATCCATCAATACAGGAAGAAGTATCGACCAAAGAGCTGGTGTGTGAGAGTTGTAACGGTCAGAATGTTTGTCCAATTATTATCATTGTGAAAGAAGGGCAACATTTATTCAGAGAAATCATTTCAAGTTCAGAATTGAGAACTCTATGAAGAACTGGACAGTGTGCCAGTTACGTTATTGAAGACAAATTGTCATCCAATAGGATGTTAACTAATCAGGTGGCACAGTGGTCGAGCGGATAGTCAGCTTGACTACTGATCGAGGTCCTGGGTTCAATCCTCGGCCTGGGCAATTGGCCTTTTCTGAAACACTTTTCAGTGTTTCCCACCTTTTAAAACTAGAGATGAACTGGTTAGCAACCCAGAGGTAGTCTCGCATGTATCGGTGCTATACACTGGGCATGTTAAAGAACCAAGGTGTCTCTTCAGAAAGAGCTAGGACAGCATGCCCAGATACCTTGTATCACACCACTGTCTCTTCTACTTGCTGTCCCTTCAGCAAAACACAGGACCCTATTGGAAATAAGCACTTGCACTTTTATGGGTTATCCTTGACCGAAAGGTTTAAATAATTACATGATAAGTTTGCTTGATTCTAGAGAAATCTCAAAAAAGGTTGGAATGTATATATGGCCAGCAAGATGAACATAAAAAGTTCAACAAAAATACAAAAAGAAATATAGTGTATGATTTGTATGAATATGAATACCTTATGATCCGTGGAATCTTTGTGATCCTTGTACGCTCCAGTAAACTTCTTGCCACAAACTTTACAATGTGTCTCCCTGTTATATACATAAACAAGTAAGTAAATATTTTATTTAACGAGGCTACACATTTGGTTTCCCAAATTTCCATGGAGGCCTCTTAATTATAGCCAGATTCATAAAAAAAAGACAGTAGATTCAATGAGAAAAGTAAAACTTAAAACTCAGTGTGTTTAAAAAGTACAAGCAGCTGACTGAGTGGTTAGAAGAACAACAGACTGTACATACAATTCAAGGCACCAGACAGAGGTAAATATAGACTAGTTCTGGCATTCAATATACAAGGCTAATTCAAGAACAAATCAACAAATTGTAAGGATAATGTAAGTGGTATCTATTCCATATATGCTGGACATATCATAAAATAAGTAAACACCTGACTTTACAATCAATTACAATACTTACATCGGTTTAGCTTTAGGTACAGGTTTGATAGGCGAGATCTTCAGTTTATCCTCTATATGTCTTAGATGTTCCTCTGCCTGTAGACGCGATTTAATAATGTCAGCTTGATGTGATGTAGATGACATCACAACTTCCATCTTCTCACGATGTTTCTTCCCGTTCATATGTCGAGCAAAACTCTACAAGTTGAAATATACCTTTATAATCAATACAGCGCATAGTGAGGATAATTGCATTTAATTTAGTGCAACCCCCTGTGACAGATCAAAGATTCTTGACTGTAAATATAAGAAAGCCATCTTTACCCTATGTATCACAATGCACAGGTCGAAGAAATTATGTCACAAAATAATGAGTTTTAACATCCTCAAATATTCACTCATTCATTAGATATAAGAACAGGTTTGAAATGCCTATGTCCGTCCCTACATGAATATACCATTTAACGCATAAACCGGCCAGAAAATAGTTTTGGTTGGACTCTTCTATGCAAAACAGTCATAATATATACCTTTTGTTCGTGTTTAAAGTTATAATATCAGGTACTTTCGACGATGTGCCATTCAGGGTCGGAAAACCATTGTCACATTGTTTTGATATTGACAATGGAATCCAACCCGAAACGTTTCAAACCTGTCAAATATACTTCATTGAATGGATGAAAAATTGGGGAAGTAAAAACTGTCGTTTGTGACACAATTTCTTAGGCCTGAGCACAATGCGCACAATGATCAAGTACATCCATATTTAAACTGGGCCTTTAGTCTACTTGTTTTTTAGTAATCATGCTTAAAAAAGTCTACATCAGTTGAAAATTGAAATCACCCAATTACTTAAGGAAGGGGGGGGGGGGGTATTTGAATGAGTTTTTAACAGGCACATGCATGAACTGACGACCAGCGATCACAAAAAGCTCATCTTGTCACATCACAGGTAAGATAAAATAGGTGAGCTACAATTATATAAGTTTGAGATATATTTGACAATTTTTTTGGTCAATCTAGCAAGTTTTATGTAATAAGTCTCAATAGGAAAGTTATTATTCTGAAAGAAGTCATTTTATTTCATGCGGAATAACAGTGGATTATTCCTCGATAATTTCACAGTTCATAATTTCACTGTTCATAATTTCATGCAAACAGACTATTTTTTTAAAACAAAAATTTCCCTGCCGCCAAAAATAAAATAATAAGCATTTTCACTTGCTGTCTTAATCTTGAACAAATAACAGAACATTTTATGTACATAAACGTAAAACAAATGGACGAAATTGAAACCATTGCAGAAGAACTATTTGATTGCAACTCGACGCGTGCATGGCGGGAAAACGATGTCACGCAAAACATTTCAGGTATATAGAGTATTTCTATCATTTAAGCTATGAAGCATGAAATAAATAGAATATTAGTATTTTACCGTGTATGATCGTTTGATAATTCACCTCGTGAGCAGCTGACTTATATTTTCAATCGTGGCTACACCACTCGTGAAAATATTGCATCAGCTGCTCACTCGGTGAATTATCAGCCGATCATACACGGAAAAATACAAATATCCTCTATATAATTCTGTTACAGGGTATAATGTTAATATTCGTGTTAGAGAGCCAAGAACCATATTCCCCCGAATTTTATCCGCCCCCCTCTTATAGTAACCCACCCTCTTTTAAATTTTTTTTCTATTTCTTGAAAAATCATATACTTAATGATGTTTGATATAATGGTTATCAATCTTTTATGTTGCTTCATCATGATTATTATGATTTTTTACCATTTTCTTTAAGATTGATCATTTTTTATATATAATTTCAAAATTGAGACTCCAACGCATGGCCCCCGGGGCTGTATATTCGGGGGGTATACAGTATATAATGTAAGGCTTACCTCTTCATCATAACATTCTACAGTACACACATTACATTTATACTTCTTGGTTTTAGGACTTTCCTTGTTACCATCATCTTTCTGAAAAATGAAATATACCATTACGAAACAACATGACTATAGCCCTACCATTATACAGTGCCCACCAAATATAAGTATCCAGACATTATTTTCCTAGTTACTTGCCTGTATAACACTATTTGTAGAACAGAGAAGCAACAACGTTTTGAAGATTATGAATGTTTTTTTTTGTTGATCAAGTGTAAAGACGTTTTCAGACCAAGTTGCCTTTCAACACAGGCAAAGAAACTCAATATTTTACATCTAGGGTAGCAGTCAATCTAATACGGAAAATGCAGTCCCTTGGACCCCATGGTTATCTAAATTAAAAAACAATTTCATCTTTATTTCTATCCAACATTTTTACTTGTTTAGTTACTTTAGTTTCAGGAATTACTATGATTGTTGCCGTCTGATAAACAGATATTCAATATTTTAAGTCCATATCAAAGATTGACAAAATGGTCAAATGTCATGAGAATCATGTAGAAGACTCTCTTGCATACATGTGAATATAAATAGAACATAATATTATACTAGTACTTTGATGGACATGTCTACATGAATGTGTGGATATCAATCTGTCTAACACATGTATAACATAATAAACGTTAATTTGGGGCAGAAAAGAGAGTTCTTTCTAATGCTGCCACTCCGGATTTCCGGATTAATCCGGGATTGTAGGGTCCCTGATAATAAAGCTTGATAATTTATTCCAGGAAAATAAGATCTACTGAAAGATGAGATAAATCGAAATAAAAGATAAACCGAAATAAAAGATAAATCGAAATAAAAGATAAACCGAAATAAAAGGTAACATGATTACCTTGTCTGAATCATTGACTGATCGCCCCTTTTTGTTAACTGTAACAGTGAGACTGATCTCAGTATCTTTCTTCTCGTCTGTTGTACTGGTGTCCTTAGTCTCACCATCAGTAGTCTCCTTCTTCACAACTATATCTTCAGTCTGTCCAGGTGATAATATCACACATGTATCGTACGCACATACTATAGAAACTAGAAACATCCAACCATCTACACAGACTCACCCTCCCCCTGACTCATGCTCTCTATACCACTATGCAACTCCAAGACCTCCCACATCAAACTGTTTTTATTTACTTGAGAATAGTAATAAACAGCAAATTGTTAGCAGCCAGCCAATGAAAACATGTTATACCAAGAATTGACCAATAGACCTGTCACCATAAAACAAACAATCATACAGTTATATTATAATCAAGCATACTTACAGATTTATCAGTAATAACTTCTCCAGTAGGTTCAGCAGGGTCATACTCTTCACTTTTCTTGACTTTATCAGAAGCAGAACCAACCTTCTTATCAGCATCAACCTTGGAAGCAGTATCCACTTTCTTGTCCTTTGATTTATCCACAGATGTCTCCTTACTCTTCACGCTCCGACTGCCTGTACTGCTCGTATTTCGACTACTGTTAGATCTTTCTCTATTACTGCTCCTAGAGTTCCTGTCCTTGTTACGACCTTGATCACGACTTCTTGCGACAGGAGCTGTAATATAAGCAATCACACAATGCTACACTACGAGTAATACAACAAATATTACCATCTTCCTAAACCCTGCTTTCAAACTCACTTATCTACTGAAAGACCCACAGATCAATTCAGTGGGTAAAACAATAGTTTGGCACCTAAACTTTTAGGAGTGCCAAAAAATATTCCAGAAATGATTGTCTAATAGTCATTAAACAGTAAAACTTGACAAAAGTCTTTATTCATAAGTCAGTAACATTGCCATTTAGTTGAATGTATATAAACTATCCGTGACAATGACAGACATTTGGTATGGCTATGTATATAAACTATCCATGACAATGACAGACATTTGGTATGGCTATGTATATAAACTATCCGTGACAATGACAGACATTTGGTATGGCTATGTATATAAACTATCCGTGACAATGACAGACATTTGGTATGGCTATGTATATAAACTATCAGTGACAATGACAGACATTTGGTATGGCTATGTATATAAACTATCCGTGACAATGACAGACATTTGGTATGGCTATGTATATAAACTATCCGTGACAATGACAGACATTTGGTATGGTTACGTTTCAAACTTGTGAGATAAACTACTCATACTTACTGTTTGTATACAACCAGACAAAACCAGTTATATACCAGTCGTATACCAATATATCATAACACATAGAGATCCGAGCCACTCACCATCAATGAAAAGTTACCGGGAGATAATGAAGAGACCACTGCATGACCGGCATAATGGAATTTATCCACCGCTACAACTGTACTAGGTTTCATGGAAGTGAGTAGGTGTAATCTACTGTATGTTTCATCCATGTGATGAGGGCTTGGACATCATTCATTGGGGACACTGTATAACTTTTACATCAAGCACAGTGCAAAGAATGTATTTATAACTAGAAAACATCCATGAGCGATACTGTACAATGTTTACAGCTTTCCAACTGTCATCACCAGCTGTCAATCATTCATAAAGTAACAAATGTCATCAGTTTGATCAATGGAAACAATGATGACCAAGTTATTTCAGTTAGTAGACTGAAGGTCTAGGTGTTTTCTAATTGGAACATAGTAAATTTTTCAGTTGAACTGTGAGACTTGAGAGCATAAGACAAGGCATATACCGGGTATATGTAGGTTCAATGTCTGACGCACACCGGTATGTAGACATAATCTTCTGGCCTAGAATAAAAATACCTCAGAAAATCTGTTCCAGTGATGATTTCACTTTGATTCTGCTAGTGAATAATTTGTGAATATGTAGCTTGAAGCAGGCAAAACCGCCAAACTGTCATGTGGTTTTTGGTATGTTAATTTCAGGTCACAACGTTCAATGGCAATAATTCAGAGTGTTTTCATATCACTTGGGTGTCTTCAGTGTACTTTAAAGGGCTGGATAGTAACTTTCAGGTGAATCCAGATTTTGAAGATATCTGGATATCTGGACAGTCACAGTAGATAAAAAGTTTTGGCTGGTATAGTAAGAACAAGGCGGGCAACAGTATGGACAGGATTTCCTCATGGTATTGTACCCTTTGGTCCATGTCCAGCTATCTTCTCTAACCAGTTCATCACTCGTCTAATGCAGCACATCAAGGATAAGGAACAGCGAGACTGGATATCTTGGATAGAAGTAAGTACAGCATCATCCACTTCATAATATCAAGTTCAAGGCAACACCAGGCAACTATATTCTATGCAAATTCTAAGTACAGATATATAAGTGGCTGTTTCTGATAGTTGGCATACTTAACTTTGGAAGATATCACTGTAGTTCAATGTATATTTAAGGTATTAAGTGGTTGGAGAACTCTTTGTCCCGTCTAAATTGATCCTTTGATGATACACACATTGTTATGTTCACTTCATTAAGATAGTTGTTAAGATAACCAATAAACTTGTAGACTGTGGTAACTTTTCATTGACAGTGAGTATAGATTGTTGCCGAACATGGAACACTGAATATGGAACACAGACCTCCAACATTGACTGCATGAACATCCATCAATGTGCAGAGAACGTACTGCTCCCATGCAGACCTCATCAAAAATATGCAAGCATTGCAAACCAGGATGGATTTGTTGGTTTGCTACCGAGTAACTGAGTTCAGAATAGATCAATCAATGACCTGGGAGAAGAATGTGCCGCTTAGTCCACTCTATGGACAACCAGGGCTAAAATAAAGTTTAGAACTCTTTCCAAGTGGGTGATCTACTGTATGTAAAATACTAGCTTCAAAATGGTAAGTGTGTAATTTATAATAGTATATAGTATTGTATATTTTAAAGAATAGGGCATTCAAGATTAAAATGACATCTTACCTTTGAAGGGTACTTATACTTCTTGATTTATATCCTTTATTTGTAGAGTTCAGGCAAGTAGGGACAGTGGTCAATAGGTAATATCCGGAACTTTTAGGTCAATTAGGTAGGTACAGCAGTAAATTCAACCTTTATAATTAATGGTTGACCAATATGCCATATCAGAATGGGCTTATGTCTGATTAATGAACCAAATGAACATCTTTACAAAGTTTACAGTGTATATAAGTTAATGTAGTTGCAAATATGAGGCTGGTTTGCAGTGATGATTTAACAAGACAAGAGAAGCAACATTATGCAAAGTTGAACCCTTATTTCTCCACAATTTACATAAATATGCAAGGTTTGGTAGGGACTCTTCTCGATGGTAGGGGTTGTAAACCTCACTAGCCTCTTGTAGTCATTGTTTAGCATAGATAGACACTATGGTAGAGACACCAACCTTCAACATGCTTGCTGGTTCACCATTTAACACTCCTGAGTGGTGCCATGGATATAATCTAAGTGTTACCTGGGTACTGCAGACACAGACGAGGGCACTATGGTGTTAACGACTACTTGAATCAACAACAGCTGTACATTGATTGGAAATAGGTTTGAATCTAGGTTTAGGAGCAGATTAGACTGAAGTTAATTGGTATAAGGACTATCACTATATGTGATAACAAGCAAGTGTTGCAATCAACATGTATCATTGAATCACCTCAATACGTCATGAGAAGCTTGAGACAACCAGTAAAGATCATGTTTGGAAAGTGAAAGTAGTCACAAAGTTTTAACTTTTATGTTTGAATTAAATCTTCACATGTATTTTAAACCTCATTTTAAAAGATAACATTTTTTAAATCAAGCCACATGCATTCTCTCCTACGATTAAGATAGCTACAAAGAATATTCTGATTTTCACAAACTTTAAGGAAAATTTTGTACTAGCTGTGAAATTGATATGGACAGAATGTGTTGTTTGGGGGCAACAGGTCATAGGGAAATGTTCCATGTAAAACCTTCCAATGGGTTAATGTCTATGTCCCTGTCAGGAGTTCAACACCATTGAGAGATAGATGGGTTACCATAATTGACTTAATGTTTCCATGGATGGACAGGGGGTGTGAAACAGTAGTCAAAGATACCTGAATTCTTTCTGTCACCACGTCTATTATTACCACGGATGGCTCTGGAACGTAATTCGCTGGCTCTATCACGTCGAATTCTTGGGAGATCTCTTCGATTGCTGGAAGGAAGGGGCTTTGTGTCCCTATTTCCTGACAGTGTGCGAGTTCTTTCCCATCGGTCGCCTGGCTGAAATTTGTCATACATTTTCAAGGGATTATAATCTATAGTAGTAGTGTACTATATGTTTTTCTGAAATACTAGGCCAACAGCAGACTTTTACACAAGAATGCTCATTATAGCCACTTCATTACCATCTATTCTGAAAACAAAACTATGGGTTAAATCAAACAGGGACATACTGGGTATGATATAATTGTATCCACTGAAGGTCAACTTAATAGGATACAACAAATGAAGGCAATAAAACCTAGGGACATTATGAGTTTGAAATTTGTATCAGTGGCTAGAGCAAGGGTTGACACTAACTATTTTTGGTCACGAGTCCGACAGTAAAAAAGCATTAAATATTTAAAGAAAACAGCTACTAGTCCCTTCATGATTTTCACGGGTCCTTCCAAGATTTTTACTGGCCCCGGGCCAAGGGACCAGTGTAAGTGTCGAGACCTGTAGAGTAATTATATGAACAATATATAGAGAAATCTTCTGATCAGCATTGCCATCTCCACTCAGGGTTGTCAATAACAGCAGGCTGCATGCCAAATTGACAGCTTAAAAACCATTTTGGGTCAGCTGAAAATGTGAAATTTCTACACAAATTGAAGAAAATAGTTGCATTCATGACCTTATCAGGCCTGTTGGAGAAGCATTTCGGCCAGCTAGGTTAAAACTTATTGAGTATACTGTCCACCGCTTACTGTATGAGGTCAGGAATGTCAGCAACACACTAACAGCAAACCACCATATATATAGTGGCTATATGATAGTCATTTTATGAATGGTTACTTATGGAATTGAAATTACGCCAGGGCCAAGATCGCTCCTCCTGGTTGTTTGTTTAAGGCTGCTTGGCGAAAGTTTTCAAGTTAATCTATTGAACCATGTGATTATAATTTACCATTAAAATTGATTTAAATGGTATTGATGACACCTGGCGTAATGTCAATTATATAATATTGACTTCTTTCTTTTGCATGTTGAAATAAAATGAGAGTGTATTTAACGAACTAGTAGATTGAGAAAGTCTAAGACAACAATGCTGTCATATCAGAATCATAAGTTAGACAAAGGGGAGACAAAAAAGCGGCACATTAAAGACGATGAGAATTCAGGTTTTTAAATTTATTATTAAACGTAGTGTAAGATTGTTGAATTGGTAATGTTATCAATGTACTACAAACCCTGAAAAGTATACTGATACTAAGGAACAGGATAATGAAGGCACCCAAACACAGGTCTATATGGTTGATTGGGTAGAATATCAAGCTACCTGTAACAACACATCAGACATTTTGGCAGACTTCAAGATGGGGATGGTGCCACTGTTCAACTAACAGTGTCTAACAGTATGATTACCCGGGTAGTTTCAGTTCTGGCCTTTCCTGGAACAACTCAGGGCTTTTTTCAACGGTAGGAGGGGCCTTTTCTTAAAATTTTTGAAAAAAAACCCAGATATTTTTTGCAAAAGGGAAGAAAAAACTTGATGTTAATTGGATTTAGGGGAAAACTGCATTAAAAGAATTTTCCTGAGGGAAAGGGTTCTGTAAACGTTCCCTGCTATAGAAGGAAACAAGACTGCGTTCAATAAACGCTTATGCCCCGTGGAAGCCATGTCCATAAAAAGCTGTAAGTCAATCAGGGGCCATTATTCAGTTAAAATGTTTGATAGTGTGACATGGCTTTGAACTATAAGGGACTTATGATGGTAAACGAATATGCCTTATTTGAAAGCAGTGCCTTGATTGACTTCATGTGTGATCTGGTGATACAGGTGTTATGGTTCTTTGTCACTGCACTTCTCCAAGTTGCCACCAATTCATATACCAAGTTTCAAGTCAATATTTTAAATACTTTTGAAGATACGCTCCAGACAAACAATTATCATGAAAATACTGAAGGGGAGATAATTCAAAATGTAAGACAGACAGAGTTATGGTTCTTGGTCCATGCACTTCTACAAGCTACCATCTATTTATATATCAAGTTTTAAGGCAATATCTTAAACAATTTTGAAGATACACTCCGGTCAAAATTTTATTCTGAAAATACTAAAGGGGAGATAATTAAAAGTTTAAGACAGACAGAGTTATATTGCTTGGTCATTGCACTTCTCCAAGTTGCCATCTTTTTATATTGCAAGTTTCAAGTCAATATGTTAAACAGTTTTGAAGATATTCTCAGAGCAAAATTTGACTATAAAAACACGAAAGGGGAGATAATTCAAAATTTAAGACAGACAGAGTTATGCTTCTTTGTCAATGCACTTCTCCAAGTTGCCATCTATTTATATATCATATTTAAAGTCAATATGTTAATTAGTTTTGAAGATACGCTCCAGACAAAATTTTATTGTGAAAATACTAAAGGGGAGATAAGTCTAAGTCCAAAATTAGGTCAAGGTGAAGGTCAGAATGGAGTCAGGTGATACAGGTGCGTCGAGAGTGGTCATATACAACATCCATGTAAGTTTGAAAGCTTTGTAGCAAGCCATATTAATGCTAGAAGAAACGGTCAATTTGGGTTAACCAGGGCGGACGGACGAACGGACGGACGGAAGGACGAACGGACGGACGGAAGGACGGACGGACAGGTGCATTACTATATGCCTCCCGATCTATCGATACGGGGGCATAAAAAGCTCTGTAAAGAAAGTGAAACGATGGGTTATACATGAAGTCTCATTTGTAGTTCCACAATCATGCTTCACGCATTCCTCGACCTGTTTTTCATGGCAATGGAAGAAGTATAATGTATTTGATTAAAATGGAAACAAATATATATGATGGATGGATATAATTTTAGGACCATAATTTTATACAATATAGGATTCACATAACTAGGGTCAGCAATGGCTTAACTCTGGAGGTAGTCAAATACAGCGGGAAAGTATGACATCAAATATAAAGCTGACTGTGTATATTGAGTTAGCATGTTACAATGTTGAGTTGAATGACGTATACATGAGGTAAATTTATCAAAGGACAGGATAAGGTTGAAGACAAATCAACACATCTAGAAGGCAGAGATCTGGGTTGTCAAGTCTGAAGAGAGCTAGATGGTATTGTAACACAGCCATTAAAGATTCATGAAGTTCAAAGTGAAGTGGCATTCATGAACAAGGTCATTTCTTGCAGCATCTGGTGAGAAACATAACAGTACTGAAACAACTACTGACTGACAAACCATACATTGTTACAAGTTTGATTGAGTCAACCAGAGAGAAAATAACATTTTCAAACATGGCCAATTATTGTAGCTCTGCTGAAACCGAAAAACAACAAAAATCAACCAATAGATCTATGTGAAGTGATATTCACATCCTGATAAACATTCCTGATAATGTCATGGCTGAAATAATGTTAGAGATACTAGTGTCCAGTGTTACCAAAAATGTTGGACTCTATCCCTCCAAAACATACCAGGTATTTTTCGTAGGTTGGTCAATTCAATGTATCACACTAGCAGATGAACCTTGACTGACAAAATATGCATGTTTTAGTCAATTTAACTATAATAATAGAGGGTAATGTTATTGGTCTCATTGATAATGTCCAGGTCTTAAATTACAAGTACATCATCAAGATTGAGTCAATATTAAATGCCCAAGATGAAATTATTCACAACTGATCTACATCATTATGTTTGTTTTGTGAGCAAGTGCTTCGGGTAATTATCAAAATGCATTGAAGCTAGAGTTGTTGCCCTTTGAAACAAATGTACAGAGTGTTGTTGTTGTTTGCTCCACATGCACTTATTGTCCTTGTTAAGAAGTATATAGAAAGTTTCATTTTAATATCTTGTAACAGTTTTTTAACTTTGGTCATGTTCAAGTTTTTGAAGATGAGAAAGGGACGCAAGTAAAATGTATTAAAGCTAGAGTTGTAACCCTTTGGTACAGATCTGTGTATTATCATTGTCAATAAGAAAAGCAAGTTTCGTTCATTAAAATATCTATTATAGTTTTGAAAAGATGAAAACTGAACAGATATAAATTACATTATAAAATGTGTGCTAGAGTTATATAACTTGCCACCAATTATTGAACTGTTGTTGTGAGCTAATGTTTAAAGTTAATATCTTCAAAGGTTTGGTTTTCAATTAACTAAGAAAACAGAGAAAAATGTGGACAGACTGAGACAGAAAATAAGTGACAGATTACTGGGTACCTCAAAAACTTTGAAGCGCTCTAATTATAGAAGCTTTGTGTCCATACTTGGGGCTTTCACTAGGCTCAAAAAGTGAAGAGTAAAAAAGACTCCTGACTCTCAATTTTCAAGAGTCATCAAAATATTGCAATATTAACATTTGTATTATAAATAGAGTACATCTGAGTCTTCAACTCAAATTTGAAAGAGTCAAATAAGATTTTTGGCAAATCCAAGAGTCAAAATGCGGTTACATCAGTCAAATGAAAGCCCTGCATACTGTAATAAATATCAAAGTGAATACATACCCCTCGACATAGCTTCTTATTATCATCCCTAGACATAGTTGCAGGTCTCTTCCCGAGTGCTGTATTACTGCCAGCTGGTAAATCAAAGATGGATGGAATAGCTCCCATATTTCCTTGAGGTGATGTCATACCGGGCATGGTACCAAGAATGCTAGCCTGTTGTTGCATTAGGTGCATCTTCTGTTGTTGCATTTGTTGTTGTTGCATGTGCATCTGTTGTTGCTGTTGTTGTTGTAGTATAAGTGCTTGTTGTTGTTGTAACATAGCCATTCTCTCTCTCTGTTCGTGTTCCACCCTTTTCTCCTCCTCCAGTAGCTTTAATTGTAAGTCTGCTTTCTCCATTAACTCTCTCTGTTTGGTTTTCGGTACTGGTGGTCTCAGTGGCTCAAAACGACTTCTCCTCTCATGACGAGCATTTGGTGGAGCCCTATCAGGCTCCCTGACATTTCTAGGAGCATTTCTTTGAGCAGGCTCATATCCCTGGGCATAGGGATCTTCTTCACGGTAACCTACAGCATGTTTAGGTTCCTCATAGAACTCATCGACACGTCTCCGCTCTTCATTAAATGCTTGTGTTTCATGTTGCTGATCCACTCTCCTACCATGTGGCTCTCGTTTGCCTACATATGGAGTATCTAGCAGAGATCTAGGAGAACGTTGTCTCCTTACTTGATCTGCTGCTTTCTGCATCAACTCTCTCTGATCAGGCTGAGTAATAGGAGCATCCCAGTGCCTTTCTTCTTGATGATCATGTGGTGCTCTACCTACTAAAGGAGCTCTACCTGAACTCATTCTACGCGCAGGAGGTCTTCCACCATATTCCAAGTCTTGTTCATGAGCAGGATAGTGATCTACTTCATGTGCATGATCATACCTATTGCCTGCATCCTCGTATCTAGGCTGAGCATAGTGCTCTTCTTCAACATAGCCTCTTGTTTGTTCAGGTTCTGGATAATATTCCATTTCTGCCGTATGACCACCACCTCCATATGTATGTCTCTCCTGTGGATGATCAGGCCTACCACCAGACCTCGGCATATGATGCTCTTCCCCCATGTCTGGAATTCCTAAAAGTGATCTGGGTTGCGTTCTGTCTTGGTTGTTTCTCTGTGGCATTCTTTCTTGGTTGGTCCTCTGTGGCATTCTGTCTTGGTTAGGCCTCTGTGGCATTCTGTCTTGGTTAGGCCTCTGTGGCATTCTGTCATGGTTTGGATGTGCCGGCATCCTACCCTGGTTATGTTGCGGCCTACCCTGGTTAGGTCTGTTCCCAAGTAATCCACCTTCACCACTTCCTGTAAGAACAATAGTTATTGCTTCATGCAACCATTATCAAAATTACAGATAATAAAGTACAAAGTCGACCAAATTGGGCCTTATTGTTGAAGTTGGTAGAGCAACTAGTATTCAACAGTCAGACTGACAAGTTTGTTTCACTTCTCAGACGGGGCAGGTTACCGTTATTTCTTCTTGGCCAGTGGTAAGTATCAAGTACAAGCAGAAACACATGTCAGTACTGGGGTGAATATTTGATTAGGGGTATTTTGGTTCTGAAAAAGCTCTAAAATAAACATGTTCAAAACTCTTCGTTGGGTTGGTATTTCTTTTAATATATGTTTGAAGGGTATTCTCCCATGTTTTGCAGCGAAGAATATTGAAAAATATCACTGTGGTATGCCAATTGGTCAGTGCGACCAGCAAGGCAAATGTCAACACCGTTACGGACAAACACACTTCAAACTGGATTATTATTACAAATATCAAATAAATTACACAAAACATGGTTTGTAGTCAACACACAGCATCACCATCAAATGGATTACCAACGAACCGCTCATTTTTAGGTTTCTATCATTAGTAGTTTTGTACATCAATGTGTCAACACATTTTTGCATTAAAATCAATCTGTACATTCGTTTTATCCATCAATTAAATTTGCTTTGAATTGCAATGAAACTCAATATTCTGCATGTATATAAAATTGATATAACCCCTGGTAGAATGCCTTGCTTGCAACAGTATAGTTCACATTTGACCATAATAACTGGCAATTTAATATGTCGTAACGGTGTTGACATGCATACCAAAGACCGTATATGCATGCTCGACACCGTTACAAAACGTCAACGCCGTTACAAAACGTAACAGTGTTGACACGAAATGTAACGGTGTCGACCAGTAACGGTGTCGACAATTACTCTTTAAACGCGTGTATCAGGTGTGTTTCTATAGCTAAACATGTGCCTGATTTCTTATATTACTACAAATCATGATACTATTTTTATTGTGCAGTAAAATAAATTGTATCTCCGCAAAGTGTCAAGGAAAAAGATGAACGGTGTCGACAGACAATAAACCTAACTTTCACATTTACCGAAGATACACGAAATTTGTCGAAGTTTCACGATTGGCGTAGGCGCTTGCTAGTAGAGGATAAAAGGACGTTTCATGTACGGAAAAATTGAAAAATGCCGTTACCTAACCGTACCGAAGTATCATGACTGAAACACGTAACGGTGTGGACACAGAAAATTTCGGACACATTTTAAAATGCACATAGCTCATTAGCAAATGAATTGTTACAAATGAAAAATATTGGTTTCCGTTACAGTTATGTGTATTGTTAGATATAACAATAAAAAAGTATATTAAAGGAAGGAATTGGCTACTTAAAATTATATCAACAAGACTGCGTTCAATAAACGCTTATGCCCCCGTGGAAGCCATGTCCATAAAAAGCTAAGTCAATCAGGGGCCATTATTCAGTTAAAATGTTTGATAGTGTTACATGACTTTGAACTATAAGGGGCTTATGATGGTAAACGAATAATGCCACATTTGAAAGCAGTGCCTTGATCGACTTTATGTGTGATCTGGTGATACAGATGTTATGGTTTTTTGTCACTGCACTTCTCCAAGTTGCCATCTATTCATATACCAAGTTTCAAGTCAATATCTTAAACACTTTTGAAGATACACTCCTGTCAAAATTTGATTCTGAAAATACTAAAGGGGAGATATTTCAAAATTTAAAACAGACAGAGTTATGGTTCTTGGTCATTGCACTTCTCCAAGTTGCCATCTATTTATATTCCAAGTTTCAAGTCAATATGTTTAATAGTTTTGAAGATATACTCAGAGCAAAATTTGACTATAAAAAAAACACTAAAGGGGAGATAATTCAAAATTTAAGACAGACAGAGTTATGGTTCTTTGTCAATGCACTTCTCCAAGTTGCCATCTATTTATATTTCAAGTTTAAAGTCAATACGTTAAATAGTTTTGAAGATACGCTCCTGTCAAAATTTGATTCTGAAAATACTTAAGGGGAGATAATTCAAAATTTAAGACAGACAGAGTTATGGTTCTTGGTCATTGCACTTCTCCAAGTTGCCATCTATTTATATTCCAAGTTTCAAGTCAATATGTTTAATAGTTTTGAAGATATACTCAGAGCAAAATTTGACTATAAAAAAAACACTAAAGGGGAGATAATTCAAAATTTAAGACAGACAGAGTTATGGTTCTTTGTCAATGCACTTTTCCAAGTTGCCATCTATTTATATTTCAAGTTTCAAGTCAATACGTTAAATAGTTTTGAAGATACGCTCCTGTCAAAATTTGATTCTGAAAATACTTAAGGGGAGATAATTCAAAATTTAAGACAGACAGAGTTATGGTTCTTGGTCATTGCACTTCTCCAAGTTGCCATCTATTTATATTCCAAGTTTCAAGTCAATATGTTTAATAGTTTTGAAGATATACTCAGAGCAAAATTTGACTATAAAAAAACACTAAAGGGGAGATAATTCAAAATTTAAGACAGACAGAGTTATGGTTCTTTGTCAATGCACTTCTCCAAGTTGCCATCTATTTATATTTCAAGTTTCAAGTCAATACGTTAAATAATTTTGAAGATACGCTCCAGACAAAATTTTATTGTAAAAATACTAAAGGGGAGATAAGTCTAAGTCCAAAATTAGGTCAAGGTGAAGGTCAAAATGGAGTCGGGTGATACAGGCGTGTGGAGAGTGGTCATATACAACATCCATGCAAGTATGAAAGCTTTGTAACAAGCCATTTTAATGCTAGAAGAAACGGTCAATTTGGGTTAACCAAGAATTTTACCTTTCAATAAGTCTAAGTCCAAAATTAGGTCAAGGTGAAGGTCAAAATGGAGTCAGGTGATACAGGCGCGTGGAGAGTGGTCATATACAACATCCATGCAAGTTTGAAAACTTTGTAGCAAGCCATTTTAATGCTAGACGAAACGGTCAATTTGGGTTAACCTGGCCGGACGGACGAACGGACGGACGGAATGACGGACGGACGGACAGGTGAATTACTATATGCCTCCCGATCTATCGATACGGGGGCATAAAAAGACATGTTGTGGTTTCCGGACACAACACCGTTACGAAAAATAGGGGGGTTAGCACTATAAAATTCTATAGAAATCCATTGATATGGCCAGTTGGTATGAAATAACCACGGCACTACGTCTATCTAAGATTATAAATCATGCAGATACATAGAACAAACTGTTAATACATATAATTTTCTATTTAATGACATTGGACACAGAATTGCCCCTAATCAAATATTCACCCACTGGTTGATAATACATTCCAGAAAGACTGTTTGCTGTCTTTGACTGAACATACTATTAGTATATTACAATGGAAAATGGCATTTAAATGAACACATGCTGTTTTACTTCTTACTCCTGGGGTGGTATTCACAAAGAATCTTAAGGATAAGTTTTAACTTAAGTAGCAAGTTTTTCCTTAAATCAGCCCGATTTTTCCTTAACCCCCAAGGAAATACTTAAGTGGTATTCATGAAAAATCTTATCTTAAGTTTCTCCTTATCTCGGGCGATTTTAAGGAAAAAAGTTAAGGAAGCTCGGAGCTTCCTTAAACTAGATAAGGATGACATTAAAAATGGCGGCGGCGTGAGGATATCGACAAATTTGGCGAATAAACATTGAATTTGCAATAGATCTACGATGTTTGTGCGTAAAAACTGCATTCAACAATCCGCGACGCACATTTTTTCGTCCAAGATAAATGTTTAATACAGTGATTAACCGATGAAAAGGGAAATAACTGCCGTTGACTGTTGGGTAAACAGATGACACTGAAATGAACGCTTCGATGGAAACTTGTTTCTTTTTTAGTCTTGATGTGCTTATTGAGGATATATTGAAGAATTTGTGCGTTGCAATTCAATAGTTTATCGATATTATTACACACTGGTCTTCAAGATTGAATGGTGCGTCAGTTTGAAGCGAATGTAGACGAAGTGTCATGTATTTTCGCGAACTTTGTAAAAGTTGAAAGTTGACGATAAAATACACTTTACAAGCGATGAATCACGATGGTTGTGTATTGTCACCGTTTTGAGAACAAATTAACTTTGTATATCACTTCGTATGTGTGTATCCATATTTTCGAGTGAGAATGCAGCCTCTGATGGCCTATAATCACTAATGGATTAGAATGAACTTCAATCCCAGCAGTATGCAAGCATCTTGTGCATTGACTATCAAGTTATTTTCCTGAATATGTACAGTATTAATACACAGTACAGTAACACTGTAACGAAAACATTCATCACTCCCTTACTGAGTAGTGTCTTGTATGATTAATGCGTAGCTTCAGAACTTAAAATGGTAGCTTGCTTTACATGGAATTCCATTGATCATTGTTTAACATATGATACTGTACAGTATGGCTGTGGACTTTGTGGGCGGTAGTTTGAAAGCAACATTACTGAATGCTGAAAACAAATATTTGCCGAATACGACTGAAAATGATGAAGGATTCCCGAAAACACACAATCGACTGCCAGTCTGGTAATGCCAAGACTTGTGAAATTATTTCTACAATTCATAAATTTATGTCAGATGATTCCAGTAAAGAGATCGATTTCGCGTATGTAATCTGTTGGATAAATGACGTAAAAAGGCAAGAAATGGTTTCATCTAGATATTTAAATTAAAGACAGAAAAAAAAACATTCAGAAGACGCAAACTTTTCCAGGAACCGCTTCTGTGGTTCTAAACCGAAAGAAAGTTGTCAAAGAACTAAAAACAGTTTTATTATTTGCTATCAATGCATAAGATTTACAGCTGGCCCTGATTCATACATGTACTAAATGTCGCCCTACTGTTTTTACATTTAAGCAAATTGTACATCTATGATACTTTTATCCTAAAATACAAATCATGTATCATGTATGTTAATAATTACTTGTTTTTACCTTATAGTATTAACCACTTCCCCGACCGCCCAGTCATTATCAGTAATTGATAGTTGGGATGTAGATTTATTATACGTAAATGACATTTTCTGTTCATTGTATATTTCATCATAATTGTCTTTTTTATGCCCCCGTATCAATAGATCGGGAGGCATAATAGTAATTCACCTGTCTGTCCGTCTGTCCATTCGTCCGTCTGGCCTGGTTAACCCAAATTGACCGTTTCTTCTAGCATTAATATGGCTTGCTACAAAGCTTTCATACTTGCTTGGATGTTGTATATGACCACTCTTCACACGCCTGTATCACCTGACACCATTTTGACCTTCACTTCAACCTAATTTTGGACTTAGAATTATCTCCCCTTTAGTATGTTTACAATAAAATTTTGTCCAGAGCGTATCTTAAAAACTCTTTTACATATTGACTTGAAACTGCAATATAAATACTAGTAGATGGCAACTTTGAGAAGTGCATTGACAAAGAACCATAACTCTGTGTCTTAAATTTTTAATTATCTCCCCTTTAGTATTTTTATAATATATGAAAACATGGCAGCTTGTAAAAGTGTAGGGACCAAGAACCATAACTCTGTCTGTCTTACATTTTGAATTATCTCCCCTTTAGTATTTTCATATTAAATGTTTGTCCAGAGTGTATCTTCAAAACTATTTAAGATATTGACTTGAAACTTGGTATATAAATAGATGGAAACTTGGAGAAGTGCACTGACAAAGAACCATAACTCCTGTATCACCAGATCACACATGAAGTCCATCAAGGCATTGCTTAATGTGACATATTTGTTTACCATAATAAGCCCCTTATAGTGTCAAATCCATGTAGCACTATCGAACATTTTAACTGAATAATGGCCCTTGATTGACTTAGCTTTTTATATGGACATGGCTTTCACTGGGACATAAGCGTTTATTGAACGCAGTCTTGTTTACAATAAAATTAAATAGCTGTTGCACCTAAATAATAAATCATTAAAAGTTTCTGTAAAATCTTAACAAAACTTTCATTTCTTTAGCATGAATAACATTTCTTTTGCACTGATTTTTCATATTGGAGGGTACCTTTAATGAGTACCCTGAACAAAGGGAAAATGGCTTAATTTCAATGTGACCAATTGAGCATTACACTATCATTTGAAGAGGAAAGTAAAGCAAATAATAAACAAAATGTGTTGATTTTTTGTAAAAGATATATTTTATTTCACGCTTTATCACAGAAAAGATAAATGTTCATTTTCTTAAATTCACTCCTTGAAATAAAATTTGATCTTACACCTACATAAAAATAAGTGGGTGCCTTTCTGGTTCCTTGTGAAAGAGTAAATTGCTTTTGGCTCAGTCAGAGTGATTCCAGGAAAACTGTTAGGTGAACCTGCCATTGTATATAGCTGAGTGAAGTGTTTTTGAAAAATAGCCTTAAATGCAGGAAAACAAACACTTATTATGATGATTGATGAAGTAATCTATAATAAATTCCAAAGACCATTGGCTACAAAATTTGTTATAAATACAGCTCTTTTTACAATGTACATTTTAACTTTTTAAGCTCACCTGTCTCAATAGCAAAATCTTTATAAAAGTCATCTTTAATTTAAAATACTAGTTGAATGATTTTTTGGTATCAATGTTCCTTATTAAGTGTATTTTCCAATTCTCATTCAATGTATTAATTATTGTAATAACTATTTTGTGCGCCTTCATGTGGAAGATTGACATTAATTTGGTTTTGTACATTTTTCCATCTACATCATGATTCTCAGAAATGGTCATTGCCCAGTTTCTCTGTCAAATATTGACTTTAACGACAGATTCATTTCTCTTGATTATGAAAATTGATAATGTGATTTGTTTGAAAATGATCCGAAATTCATAGGATAACTGCAGTCACGATAGATTTAAGGTTAATATATTTCATTTTGTGACAAATAATAGTACTATTATCAGTGTTATGGCCCTTCCAGTATCAGAATAAAGTTTGAACACTAACAATATTTAATCATTTACAGGTATTCTGAATTTAATCTCTTGTAATTATAAATTTCATATTATAAAAATGTATTTTTCTAATTATATTTGTATACATGTAATTGTTTATGTACTCATCATTATTTTGTATAAAAAAATAAAGATAAACCTTGTACATTTGCATTTCTTGTTGTCTTGCAGTTAAAGATTGACATATTGATGGCTTAGAATTAGAAGGTCGTATGTGCCACTTACGACCTCTTAAGGTTCATACATATTTAGAATAGGCATCACAAAGCGCTTCTATGAGCCCATTTTCATAAAAATCTGAACTTGTCATGTTGACCAAAATGAAGTTGTAAAAGTTCGTTATTACCATAAGTAAAGAGTAAATGTCAGACAGTTTTTCCGTGTTTTCTCAAAATATCAAATTGGTAGTTACGACCTTCTTGTTCTAAGCCATCGATATACTTGTACTACTATACAGCATGGAGAATTAAACGTGATCCATACCTTTATTCATGAATATTTATTATTAGAACATTAATAATCGCAAGCAAAGCTTTACATAATTGTCCTTTAGATTTGTGTTTGTATTACACATCAAGAGTATCTTGGTGATGAAGATATATACTCATCTTTAATGAAACATACAACTGTGGGGTATATACACAATATATCAGTTGTCGAATAAAGCAAATTAAAGATCATGGATCGTGTCAAATTCTGTTGACTGTAATTAGTACATGTATATCACTAAGTAGCAAGGCAAAATAAATGAATTTGTGTAGACACTGGTTAAAAAACATTGAATTATGATTGATCTCTGCCCTGTTTCAAGGATTTCATAATTAATAACTTGCATGTCTTTGTGATAAAACTTTCAGTGAAGATGGGAGCAGACCTGGAATATCAGTTGCACACAAATTTATTATATTTAGCCTTTTGAATAATGCAATGTTTTGAACAATACATTAAGCTACTTAAAAAGGTTACCCATTTTCTAGGGCTCTTTTCAGCTGTTAAGCCACTCAAGCACCCTTTGACATTTTAACTTTTCCTGGTCATTTGGCTACCTAGGGAAACTACATTTGTGTCCCTTTTGGGAAATTTACCAGTGTCCAGACAGAGGTTTAACCCGGGACCTCTTGATCCCGAAGTGCGCTCCCTACCTCTAGGCCACCACTCCCACTTGGGTAAGAGAAAGTGATTTTACCAGGGTTCTGAGTAAATCAAACATACAAATACATGTATTTATCATCCATAGTGATTTTTCAGGGTTTCCTCGGTCAAGAAAAATTCAGGGAAAAACAGTTTTTTCAAGGTCAGGGAATAATGAAATTAGTCAGAGAACTTTGAAAATTGAGCAAAAGTCAGGAAAAAGGCAGCGATTTCTTCATTAGAGATGTTGATAAGTGTCATTTCCCTTAAAGAGGCTTCCCTATAACTTTGATCGCTTAAATAGATTCAGGAATATTATACATTAAATGTTGTTTCCCTTTGACCACATAATAATAAATCGCTGGAAGCGATAAATTATTATTGGCGATTTGACCATATTTTTGACATTATAGAGACATATTTGTGCACACTTTCTTCTGACAAATAATGATAATTGATAGTACTTTGTACATTTAGCTCATAAAATGTGATGGTAGAGAAAAAATATGCTAGTTATAGGGAATGCCTCTTTAAAGAAAATATCCAAAACTTATCGCTCGGGATAATTTAAATAATGATTACCCGCAACAACACAACAGTTATAACTAACCACTATATCACACCATTACTCTAGATCTGCAATCACACCACTCCAAGAATTGGTCAACAAAAAATGTGACTAGCTGTAGGCCTACCCTAAATGGTGTGCACAGGTTAATTTGTTTATAAACATTGACTGATTTAGCCTACAGTTGTAAAATTGGTAAATTCTGTATCAAAATAGCAATGACAATTTGTGCACACCTGAGTAATCAACATCCGTGGCTCATACCACATTTTACCGCCTGTGGCCTTTCACAATATCATTGGCACACTATAATTTGTACTTGAAAAGCTGATGAATGAAACATACGAATGTGAAAGCACACCATGTTCTTCTATTGACTACGGATGGAGAGGTCGTTTGTTGGAAATTTATTGTGTGCAGAGTGATTTTGATGGTAAGGACTAAGGACTCGCCAGCTTTTTTTACGAAAAAGTTGGATTCTTCACCAGATTGCTCAGTGATTGATATCATCACATGGATGTGTAATTGTGTATTTCATCACACATACAATTATGATGTCAGTGCATGATGCATATAATTTATTAGCTTTTATTATTGTGTTGATCGATCCAACGATACCGAGTGTCACAATGGCATGTAATTATATGAGTTCGTAACTTTGTTTAAATTTGACAGAAATTGGATTTTATTAGCTAGACTACTAGGATTCTAGCTGCAAACATCTAGCAAATGCCTGTTTTAATATATCTAACGTAAGTATGATGCCCCGGTGACAAAGGACGTATAGTCAGTCGCAAATGTATGTAAATAAACCGCGAAGAACTTTAGGATTTCGGATTAACCAAAACGCGATGTTATCCGAACATTAGTCCAGTTTCTCTACGCACGTAATTCTACGGGAAAACTACATACTATGAGTTGAAACTGTCGCATGTATGCATAATTAAACATTATATATTCATTGAAACATTTAACATTCGATAATAGCAGCCAGTAGCGACAAACACGGTTAAAATACGTTCCGTAAAATAAACAGAATCGTTTACTGAAAAATGACAAGTGCGCATGGAAATTCCACTTCCGTTACTATTTTAAGAACCGGAAATACCTAGATTGCTTGGTTACGAGTTTAAGGAATTACTTAAGTGAAAATATTTATTTAGATAAGGATAAGGAAATCCTTTGCTAAGTATTTCCTTAAATGCAGATAAGGAGAAACTTAAGGTTGAAAAATTCCTTATCCTTAGCTAAGGGAAATTATTTAAGGATAAGGAAAATCTTAACCTTATCCTTAAGATTCTTTGTGAATACCACCCCTGATCACCCATAACAGTCGAGTATATATATAAACTGGGATGCACAACATATACAAAACTTCAAATGCTGAATGATAAAACATTCCTTTAACATGCTAGACTATTAATTGACTAAAATGTGCAAACTAATTAGAAGATGGTGATAAATTGTATATATAGTAGTTCCTACCTGACATCATCATCTTCATTCCTGTACTCATACCTGGTCCTTCACCCAGCAGTCCAGCGCCCCCACCACCACCTCCAGGCTTTCCTCCTCCTCTAGCACGATTTCGCATCATCTTTGACTATAACTTCCTGCAACAATTCACACAATACATTAACAACATGGCCAATGGGGCCCTTGGTCGCTTACCTGTCTAAGAAAGCACCTAAAATATGTCTTACAACTTCTAAGAGACAAGTGACTGTGTCTTAAATATTTGATAAAAACTGAGTGCACACAAGTTTATTCTAAGATTTGACCAAGTGACCTAGTTTTCAATCAAACATGACCCATTTTCAACAATGGGCCAGGACTTTCATTTGACTTTTGAAACTGCATTCTGACTCTTGAATTTGACCAAAGTGTCTATTTTGACTCTTGAAAGTTCAACCTCAACATAAAATCTACTATACTTATAGTACAAATTTTCTTGCAAAATTTTGATGACTCTTGAAAATTTAGAGTTAGGATGACTCTTCATTTTTGCAGCCTATTGAAAGCCCTGTGAGGACCAGGCCTAGATATCAGTTAGACAAACGTTCAGACTAAATTTCATTAAGATTGGATCAAGCTCAAAGCTGAGGTCTCTAAGAATGAACACCAGGGTTTTCTAACATTTGCTCTAGTGACCTAGTTTTTAATCTGACATGACCCAGTTTTGAACTTGACCTGGATTTCATGCAGCGTAACATTCTGACCAAGATTCATGAAACTTTAATCAAAACTTTGACCTCTCTGGGTACTAGGGCTCGACACTAACACTGGTCCCCTGGTCCGAGGCCAGTGAAAATCAAGAAGGACTAGTGAAAATCTTGAAGGACCAGTAACTGTTTTATTTACAAAATTTATGTTTCTTTGTTGGGGGACCAATTACCAAAAATAGTTAGTGTCAAGCCCTGGGTACCATAACTAAATGATCTTTTATTGATAATGACGGCGATCTTAAGTTATGGAATTGTCCTATTTAAAAGTCAACTGTTTAAGATAAACGCTCAGAATGCAAGTTCACTGTTCGAAATTCGCCGAAAAAATAGCACATGCGTATAAAAGTAATATTAATCAAATGTTTTGTCAAAAAGTTCTCAATATATCACCTACTTATAACCATCCAACACCCGATGTTTCAATTCACTTCCGTGTTTACACTAACAGCGCCGCCATTGTAAATATTTATTGTGTTGCAGGTGCGTGCATGTGCGTTTTCGAAAATACGATTTTTTATGAAACATGGTTGAAAATGTGTTTTAATTGAAACAAACCTCTAAATAGACATCTACATAATAAATAAACACGTAATTTTCAAAAAACAAACTTTAAACTTAAATTCGCACTAAAAATTAATGCTATTTTCGCCGACGACAATCGATGTTAACACTGGGTAGTCAAACAATCTCGACTTAGAGTATCCACTTCTAAGTCAAGACCCATTATGCGCTTTACCGATCAGTTTTTGAGTTTCATGAATTCTGTCTTTTACGCCAAATTAGAGCCATTTTCAGCATTGAACATGTAAAATATAATAAAAATAAACGAATGGTACAGAATACCTGTTAATATTGGTCCTTATAATCAATAAATCGATAAATAAATCAGCACGTGTAATTTCCAAAAATCCAAATGTAAACATAACTGTGAGTATCCGGTACGCGTATACCGCCCGTACAGATGAGCGCAACACGTGTGTGATTCATATGCTAACGTTGTGCGAATCGCTAAGCGAGCAGTAAAATTCATTTAACTTATCGTATTCTGTTCATAAGTCATTAACTATCAGTTTACAAGAAAAATCAGCTCGATTTGTCAACAATTCTTCGTTAATTTTTCGTTTTTAGTTTCACCCGAGCGAGCTCTGTGTAATTGGCTTCACGCGTACCAGTGTACATCACTGTGAAAACCAAATAGTGCCGAAGATCTCCCAGCATCCTCCATTGTTCTAGAAACTCATTCCATCGAGTATTCTGATTGGTCGATAGGGGAATTCATGCGATCTACATATCAACAACAAATAGCTGTGTAGTGGAATTTAAAAGTGCGACCTCGTCGTGTTAAAATTGTCGGACAAACGAACCGCTGGGTGTTTTATGGATGTTTTTGGTGCAGATAACGAGAAAAAGGGTTGATCTTCGTGGACATGCTATATATTTTATGGTATTTACAACTTTTCATTCACCTTTTCAAGTTGCGCCAAAAATTTGATCGGCGCTACTTCCACATATATGACACTTTAGTTCACATCTGCGATGAAGATAAAGGTCAGAAATCAAAAAATCTCCTAGCAGATTGCCCCACATCTAAACACTGGGAAACCCGAGAATCCCCAAAATGAATCACCTGGTTTGTTTCGGAACACTTTTGTTATTATCGCTTTTCAAATAATGGCAATTTGCAACAGAAACTGTGAAATCCATAGGGTTGAAACAATCGACCGAATTGATGGTAATTCTTATGATACATTTTGTTTTTTGATGTACGTTGGTAGAATATGGTTCAATTCATAGGGAGACGATGTTTATTTTGTTGAAACATGCATTTTTTCTTAAAATGAATGCGACTCAATCTGAGTCGTACACCTGTTAGGTTTTAAAGAAGAAACATCTTAGACGATGAATTGGAATAATCACTGAAATGGAATAATCATCGTCTAAGAAGCTTGGACTAGTCCGGGTTCAATCTCCGGTCTGGTTGCACATGTTTTTTCCCCTGTTATATTTACACTTAACATAGGTTAATACAGAGTGTCTAATTCGTATTTATTTCGATCAATGTTTTTGTTTGGACCTTTGTACGAAATAATCCGTACGAAACGCCGTGGGACGAATCCGACGACTAGGAAAGATCAATCACCATGTCGGCATTTTCACATTTAGCAAATATGTTTAATATTTAATATACAAATAACAATATTGAATCAAATTATACGCATACTTACTCTTGCTTTGATGAAAGTGAGAGCGCACTTTTAGTAAAATACGGGCAAATTAGTAAGAAAGCACGATGAAAAATAAATTTGTGTAAGTAGGAATACTTTTGAACGAAATTAATATTAAACAACAATAAATTTTATCGTTGTTAAAATATAAAAAATAAATCTTTTAAAATACACTTTTTAGTTAGATATGGTAGCTTCAAAGGAAGTTTTTTTTTTGTCATGAAAAACCGTTAAACAATAAAGAAAATAAATTAATATTCCGTTTTACGGAGATCTTACATATTGGTAAATCCTACTAATTGACCAATCATATGCGAGAATCACAAAAAGTATGGGAAAATCCTTCCGGTTCATTCATAAAAGTTTTGGAATTGTGATGCTAGTCGTTATAGTTAGCTAAAATGTCTGGCATGTTGTTTAGCGGTGCTGCGGGTGCTGTTGATGGATTACCGAAGCAGTTCGTTACGTCTCTGAGAATTCTCTTTGATATACTTGACGAAGATCGTACTGGATTTGTGCGTTTACGCGATATCGAAACTCGATGGCACGAAGAAGGAGTCTCAGGGTTACCAAGTGGTGTTATTGAAGCACTAAGAAAAGTCGCTCCAAGAAATGGAAGATTAAGTTTTGACAATTTTGTGACAGGTTTAAAGGTCGCACTATTGAAAACCAATGGCACTGGATCAAATGTCAAACACCCTATTGTTTCTGAACAAGTGCACCAAACAAAAAGACAACACAATCCTGCTCAGACAACTGGCAAATTTTCTCAAAATGTGCAAAGCGCAAATAGTCAGAAAATTTCACAACCAGCAAAATCTCAGAAATCCCCGGATTATGTGAACATAGGTCCTGATAGGAATACATCAAATCTTCATGCTGGACAAACGCGTTACAGAAATCAACCAAAAATGGGAAGCAAGACGGTTGCTTCGGAGTCAAATAATGCTTTGCCTTCGCAAAACATAGAACTAAGAAACCAGATATTTACACGAGACCAGAATCAAATTCAACAGGCACAAATGAAGACAGCAAAAAAGGGACAGTATAATTCAAAACCTGATAGCAACTGGAAAACTTATGGTCATCGGCACAGCACTGAAGCCACGCAGTCTAGAAAAGATCATCATAATTCTTTATCTATGCAGCGACCGAAGAGTGCCAATTTAGAAAATCAACGGCCGCGAGAATATCATCACAACTCAAGATACACTGAATTGTTACCCGCAAGACCAGAACGTCCGCCACCATATAGAAGACCTCATGAAACAGAAGTTCCGCCAGTCTTGCCTCCGAAAAATATAAACTCTCGAATTATGAGCGAGTTAAAGAACTGGCAAAGGGAACAAAGAAATGGACCACCCGAGTACAAAGATCCTCCAAGAATGAGAGGAAATAATAGTGATTCTAAACTGAATGGCCCTAATCATGCCATATATGGTAGGTAATAGATGATTTTATACGGTTTTGAAATTATACAACTTGTTCTTATTGATGCTGCTTATAATATTGGTACAAATGCATACATGTAATTGTATCAACATCTTGTTGTCAGATGTTCCTTTTTAGTATAAATGTATGTATCACATTGTTGATGTTCCTTAATAATACAGATGGGTGTATCACCATGTTGATGTTCCTTATTGGTACAGATGAGTGTATCCCATTGTTGATGTTCCTTATTGGTACAGATGGGTGTATTACATTGTTGATGTTCCTTATTGGTACAGATGGGTGTATAAACTTGTTGATGTTCCTTATTGGTACAGATGGGTGTATCACATTGTTGATGTTCCTTATTGGTTCCTTAAAGGTACAGATGGGTGTATCACATTGTTGATGTTCCTTATTGGTACAGATGGGTGTATCACCTTGTTGACGTTCCTTATTGGTACAGATGGGTGTATCACCTTGTTGATGTTCCTTATTCAATATTGGTACAGATGGGGTATAACCTTGTTGATGTTCCTTATTGGTACAGATGGGTGTATCACCTTCTTGATGTTCCTTATTGGTACAGATGGGTGTATAACCTTGTTGATGTTCCTTATTGGTACAGATGGGTGTATCACATTGTTGATGTTCCTTATTGGTACAGATGGGTGTATCACCTTGTTGACGTTCCTTATTGGTACAGTTGGGTGTATCACCTTGTTGGATGACCTTATTGGTACAGATGGGTGTATCACATTGATGATATTCCTTATTGGTACAGATGGGTGTATCCCCTTGTTGAATGGCCTTATTGGTACAGATGGGTGTATCACCTTGTTGATGTTCCTTATTGGTACAGATGGGTGTATAACCTTGCTGATGTTCCTTATTGGTACAGATGGGTGTATAACCTTGCTGATGTTCCTTATTGGTACAGATGGGTGTATAACCTTGCTGATGTTCCTTATTGGTACAGATGGGTGTATCACATTGTTGAATGGCCTTATTGGTACAGATGGGTGTATCGCATTATTGACGTTCCTTGTTTGTGCAGATGGGTGTATCACATTGTTGACGATCCTTGTTTGTGCAGATGGGTGTATCACATTGTTGACGTTCCTTGTTTGTGCAGATGGGTGTATCACATTGTTGACGTTCCTTGTTGGTGCAGATGGGTGTATCACATTGTTGACGTTCCTTGTTGGTTCAGATGGGTGTATCACCTTGTTGACGCTCCTTAATATTGGTACAGATGGGTGTATCACCTTGTTGACGCTCCTTATTGGTACAGATGGGTGTATCACCTTGTTGACGCTCCTTATTGGTACAGATGGGTGTATCACCTTGTTGACGCTCCTTATTGGTACAGATGGGTGTATCACCTTGTTGACTCTCCTTATTGGTACAGATGGGTGTATCACCTTGTTGACGCTCCTTATTGGTACAGATGGGTGTATCACCTTGTTGACGCTCCTTATTGGTACAGATGGGTGTATCACCTTGTTGACGCTCCTTATTGGTACAGATGGGTGTATCACCTTGTTGACGCTCCTTATTGGTACAGATGGGTGTATCCCCTTGTTTTTATGGCCTTATTGGTACGGATGGATGTATCCCCTTGTTGAATGGCCTTATTGGTACAGATGGGTGTATCACCTTGTTGACGCTCCTTATTGGTACAGATGGGTGTATCACATTGTTGATGCTCCTTATTGGTACAGATGGATGTATCACATTGTTGACGCTCCTTATTGGTACAGATAGATGTATCCCCTTCTTGATGCTCCTTATTGGTACAGATGGATGTATCACCTTGTTGATGCTCCTTATTGGTACAGATGGGTGTATCACATTGTTGATGCTCCTTATTGGTACAGATAGATGTATCACCTTGTTGATGCTCCTTATTGGTACAAATGGGTGTATCACCTTGTTGATGCTCCTTATTGGTACAGATGGATGTATCACCTTGTTGATGCTCCTTATTGGTACAGATGGGTGTATCACATTGTTGATGCTCCTTATTGGTACAGATAGATGTATCACCTTGTTGATGCTCCTTATTGGTACAGATGGGTGTATCACATTGTTGATGCTCCTTATTGGTACAGATAGATGTATCACCTTGTTGATGCTCCTTATTGGTACAAATGGATGTATCACATTGTTGATGCTCCTTGTTTCCTGATTGTACATACTTTGTTTGATCTTACAAGCAGAAACTGTTAAGTATTGATTGTGTTAAGGTAGTGCTGTGGCACATGTTTTTTATTGCTAGAAGGTAATCAAAGTGTCAGATGTATTGACCCTTCAGTGGTAAAATCAGTATGTTCAATACTTCAATTATTGATTAGTAGTGTTATGTTGCTTTAAGTATCT
Organism: Spisula subtruncata; assembly: GCA_963678985.1. Classification (NCBI taxonomy): domain Eukaryota; kingdom Metazoa; phylum Mollusca; class Bivalvia; order Venerida; family Mactridae; genus Spisula; species Spisula subtruncata. The sequence goes on from OY787673.1 coordinate 21,160,539, forward strand.
GATTAATCCTTTCTTATGTTTCAAACATCTGGTGTTTAATGGCAAGATTTGTTCTGAATGATCTTATGCAGATCTGTTCTAGTACCAGGCCCTTGTCTAAAATATTTTAGGCACTTCAGTGATTGTGATTTTTTCTCCATTTTGTCCAAAAACACTAGGGTAGGGGGCAAAAATAGGGTCGGTAGGGGTAGTGGAAGCAAGACATTTTTTTGGCCTAAGCATGCCCTTGTTTACTTTAATCCAAGTCGCCTGTCATATAACACATGATTTTAAAACATAAAAAGAATTCTTAAATTAAACACAGAACAGCATTTTGTTACATGTAATAGATGATGTACATTAATCTAATTAATTAATGTTTTAACTTTTTCACATACTGGTATTAAATTAGTGGTGTATGTTCACATTTTGTTAAAGTATTTGTAACAATTGGGCGGATGCCATGTTTATGTATGTTTGCAGGATGTATCATCTTCACATTTACAATAATAAATTCATTACTTCAAAGTGTATTTAATTAGCATTAGCAACCTGTTTCAATGAATATAAATAGGCCAGTCTTAATCAACTGTTGTAATTAGTTGCTTTAAAGTTCATTAACATCAATTTTATAGCCCAGAGTTTCATTTTGGTTTTGAAAACTATGTACCCTTTTCCATTGGACCTAGAAATCAATGAGTCCCACTATGTAAAAATAAAATATTTTCAAATTTTAATGAGTCCCCTGACAGTCAGAGACTCAGGACTTGCTCCAAAAATACCAAAATGAATCACTGTTAGCCCTTGTGTTTAGCCCTTGTGTTTTTATTTGTGCAAAGTTCTGTATTAAACTATTATAATGATCTGTTATGGCCAGACTTAACCCTTTCATTATGACCCTGTGCCTTTTATGCATGTACAGTAGGATCTTGATGCCCTGAACTCCCTACAGACATCCTTGTGTGCTGGGTACTTGTCATCATTTTCTGGGGCCCAAAATCCAGTCCAAGGTTTCTAGGGGGTGTATGTCAAAAATGTTCAAGGCGTCTCAAGTTCTGCTGCCTCACTGTATGTAATTTATTCATGTACTTTGAAATTTGGCTGAAAGGAACCTTTTCCTCTAATACATTGATTTGGTTTTCAGCGTCAGAGAAAAGTCTCAGATTGTATTGTCAGAATTTCTAACTAACTATTGTTGTAAACATGCGATGATGTCAATCAAGGTTAAAATTTACCCAGTTTACATGCTACATTGATTCCGTTTCGTAATTTATGGTGTCATTTGTAATAAGAACAATGTCAACAGTATTCAGTAACCAATATAGAGATTTTAAACTTGGAGCTGGCAGATTTTGTTGAAAAGATTGTTCCCGTTATGATTGTAATCAGTTCAAAAGTCGTTGTATCACAATCTGTTTAGAGTAGATGTTGAATAGAGGCTTTGTTCATGTTAACAACAAATAGAAATCCATTTATTACAGGTGTTTGTCATTACTGTAAGGTTAACACAGTCATTCTATTGTATTTAAACTCAAACATACTTTAAATAGAAATAACAAATCAGTTTGCTTTAAAACTTTAATATTGGACGGGTAATTTGTTTAAAATGTTGCCAATTTTGGATTGATTTAGATTACTGTGCCACTAGGTAGAATAGAAGTAAATACATAGACCTAAGTATTTGTGATTCTGCTGCCTTATAAGCCCAAACAGGGGCTTTTTCAAAAACTAAACTTGTGTAGGAAATCATAAAAAGCAACAAAATTTGAGTTTCAATATCTACAGTTACTATACAACATTCATAAAAAGATACTTTATAAATACAGCAGTATCCTCTGATCTTATCTTGGGCTATATATCTTCTGCATTAAACAGTGATAATTTCAGTAAATCTAGATTTTATATCCGTGACCGCAGATATCATCTTGTGACAGCCTCAAATGGACCCAAATTGTATAAAGCGATAATTGCATCTTTATAATATGCACTCAAAGATCATATTCAATGTTTATCATTTCATTTCTGAAATATTTGCATTTTTGTAAACGTTTAAATATTTGAATTTGAAATTTTGCCAACTCATCATTGCTTTTACCAGGTTTTACAATATAATAATACTGTACAACACATTTGTTTAGTATTTAAATCTTGATGGTTCATCATTTAGCTCAATCTACTTATCGTAATCAGCCGAGAATTCAAAATAAGCACAGGGCATTATTTTATCCTGTTATAATATTTATAAGTAATTACATGTAGTACCTGATGCTGGCTTGCTCAGTTGGTAGAGTGCCAGTGTTTGACAGCTGATGTTGGCTTGCTCAGTTGGTAGAGTGCCAGTGTTTGACAGCTGATGTTGGCTAGCTCAGTTGGTAGAGTGCCGGTGTTTGACAGCTGATGTTGGCTAGCTCAGTTGGTAGAATACCAGTGTTTGACAGCAGCTGCTGATGTTGGCTAGCTCAGTTGGTTGAGTGCCAGTGTTGGCTAGCTCAGTTGGTAGAGTGGTAATGTTTGACAGCTGCTGTTGGCTAGCTTTTAGTGTTTGACAACAAATTCTTTGGTTTATAGATTGGGCAGGTTTTGTTCTTTCATTTTTTGACAATACAATGTGATTGTCTATGGTACAAGCCTTCGCATGCAGAGAAGTTGCTTTAATGTAGAACAGAACTTGTAACTTGTAGACTATCAACTATTGGACAACCTGTTAAGGTTTCTAATCATTCGTGTTTGAAATGATGACATATTTCGTTTTTACCAACTTGAAGGTATGTTTTTGGTTGCTAAGTGCCAATAGGGTACATTTTGTTCTTACATGTTGCAGCTAGTTGTGTTTTGTTACACGTCATCAGATATCCATATCGTTGTCATGACTCTTATTTGTAACAAAGGCGTTTCTGAATGATGTGTAGACTGATACATAAGTATAAACAAGATGCGGTGGCTATGGGGTTGCCTTCATATTACTCAGAAACGCAAACCTGGTTTGGGAAAAATATGATCTTACATATATATTGTTTACCATTATTTCAATATCTATTTCAGTTAACATTGATCAAATCCGACAACATGAAAATAGTGAACAGTCAGGTGATGCTGTACGTAAACCAGTTAGAAGAAAGAACTCACGTCGGCATACATTGTCAAGTGGTATAGATTACAATGTGGTAAGTATACTAGTCTACCTGAATACTGTAAAATCATTAATTTTCGTGGATTTCGTGGTTCATCTTCTGCCACGAAATTTAATCCCATCGAACAATAATTTTGACCCTTGTATTTTTTACGGTACCTGAAAAGCAAAATCCACATATTAACGTCCCATCGGAAATTCCGAAGGGTCCTTTTTAACAAAACCACCAAAATTTGTCCCATCGAATGATTTTACAGTACCTCATACAAACAATTCATACACATCTTATAAATTCTCATTATATTTAAATGCTTTCAAGTTTGTTTTCTCTTCTTTGTAAAGTACCCATAAAAGGTACTTTGAAGTTTCCCAATCTGATATAATGACCATTTTTTCAAATTAAGAAATAAAAAATCCCCAAAACAGAGAAAATTAACTGTGAAGCTACTACAATATTGGAACAAACATAGAAACTTGTTCCTTTTTCAACAATATATCATCTATTATGTCATAAAACAGTCATTAAGACATTTAAGGTGCCCTGCACGCTTTTTATCTAATGATTGAATTTTCTCCGAAACCCCTTAAAATGACAAAAAAATCTTGTTTAAGTACTTTGACATCATATAAAACATATGTCTCATGGCTTGTTTTTGAAATATGTGGTTTTCAAACTATTACCTACTGAGCTTGCTATATTTAAATGCTTTCAAGTTTGTTTGTGACAGCTATAATGGATTTCAATAACCACTACTTGTAATTCATACTGCAATTCTTGTAATACATGACATTGTATGTCCTGTTGGTGTCTCCTTACCTTAAAATTGTTAAACAAGCTTCTACTTCTTACATGTAGTTTGTTTGATACTTTGAATGTACATCAATGAAACTTGGTATACAAGTAGTTTATTACACTTACAGATACGACGTATGAAGCAACTTGAACAAGAGAAAGATGTATTATTACAAGGACTAGAAGTGATAGATAGAGCCAGAGAATGGTATATACACGAGATCTCCACCCTCTCAGACAAACAAAACTTTGCTGAAAAAACATCATATTCTGTAAGTCATTACTGTAATTCCCCATGTATTGGTCATTGTCGTGTTTTGAACGCAGGTAAAAAATGAAAGAAGATTTGAATTTTTTTTTGAAGAAAATTGAGCAAAAAATGACAAAGTTACAAAGATTTTTTGATGAAATTGAAAAAAAATCGACTGCTATTTTGTGTTCCATAATAATCAATTTTAACTGGTAGTGTATACTTACTTAATATTTACTTTGGCTATGAAAATAAGGTAAATATAGACCTCAAAGATCATAATTATAATGGACCATATGATTTAATGTATACATGTAAGACAATCACATACACAACCATACGTATTGATATCAACTTCTACTCTGTTAGCTACTTAATTAAGCTTCAAACTATGTATGATTTGGACTACAGAGCCTGAGTTTCTCCAATTCCAAGATTTAAGTTTGACAAGTCAACAATTCAGGGGTCCTACTGAGGCATAATGCCCAATCCTGAAAATGAGTCAAAAGTCTGTTTCGGATGCCAGTAGCACACATCCCCACACCTTAACTAGGACCATTACATAAACATGGTTTTATTGTTAACATTCAGATTTTGGAACTTCAAATGACCATAATTTTGTCAATTCTTTCATTTTTTTCATCAAATTACTTTTGTCGTTATACAGAAAGGCCATTCTTTCTAATGTAGCTTATCCAGATTTCCGGATTGTTCCTGAATAATAAGACCCCTGGTGGTTTGGTTGACATTTCAAACCATTCTGCAATCAAATACAAGTATTAGTATATCTTATATTGTTGTTTTTGTAGGATGTAACATTACAGTCTCATCAAGAACGCATGGATTTTGTACGAAGTCGAATCACCGATGTTAACTTGAATCTCAAAACCCTCATGGAAACATCAGAATCAGTAAGATAACATTATAAACTTTGGAGTGAAATGTGCATGAAAATCTGGCAATTCTAGAACAAGGTCTAACCTGAGTAAAACTTCTAATCAATTGATTAAAGTATATTATAAGTTGTTTAAGAAAGATGACTACTGTATTTTGATGAGCACTAGCATGTACAGGTTTGACCGTACCATTCTCCTTTCGTCATTCTCTACTTATTTACTGATTCAAAGTCAATGTATTTATTCATAGTTACATACATAGTTGATTCTAGTAGAAGGGCGTCATCCTGTGGCACCAGCGCTTGTCTTCATGTTATGTTTTATCAGTGTTATGAAACCTTAGAAAGTTTCTAATACTATGAAATTCAGGTACTTACCAACATGTTCACAAGTCCTTTCCAGAAATTTATGAAAATTCTGACATTTCTTTATCAATCAGATAGAATCTCTTAAACTTCTGCTCTTAGTGTTTTATGCCACACATCTACTGATTCAGGCATGTTGTAATTGTCCTGTCTGACTGTTCGTCCCTCTGTCCAAATATGAGAACCAAAACTTTCATGTTGTTGGAATACGAATATTCTAAATTCACCAATGCTTCGCTTTCAAACATAACATGCTTGAATACCATGATAAACACCTCACATTGTTAAAGGCATATAACACTATCCAACATTTCAATAGACTTAGGCCCCTGATTGACTAAGCTAGTTTTTATGGACAAGGCTTCCACAGGGGCATTGTTTTATTAGTGTGTACTGTTCAGTGTGGATTTGTGTTACTGGACAAACTTTCTTTAGAAACAACTATATAACTATTGTTGTATTTTAACAGGGATTTCCTGCTCATATGAATCTTGCTATAAGAAGTAGTGTTCACTCAGAGAATAATTCCGTGAAATGGTTGAAGGATCAGAACAAACAACTCACTCAGGTAACTCTTTTATCTTACACAGATTCATGGTCTGGGCACGCCTTTATTAGGCAACCACTTCTGCATAAGACAACCATGCACAATGAATTCCACCAATTGTTAAGCTTTAATGACAGTTAACTGTACTGATGTGCATACTGTTTGCATGTTCTGGTTAGAAGATTTTAGGAGCACTAAATAGTTGTGCTGGTTCTCTATCAGGTTGTAGCTGTATTAGAAGGAACACTGTTTTGTGTACAAAATGAAAGTTATTTGGTTTAAAATTCAAAGAATTGACAAAGTTATGGTCATTTGACGTTCCATAATCAGTATTTATAAATAAAATAATGTTTGAAGCATAGTTTTGCTTTAGGGATGTGTGCTAATAGGATCCGAAACAGACTTGCGACTTGTTTTCAGGATTGGACATTATGCCTCAGTAAAACCCCTGGAGTTAGTGATACATTGATGTAATGATTTATTACCATTATATTACTATAATACCATACATGTGTATAATGATTGATTGTTTATATTACAGGAGGTGGGTTCTAAGAGTGATAAGATCACACAGTTAGAGAAAGAGAAAGCTAGTTTGATACGGGACTTGTTTGAAGCCCGATCTAAACATAAAACCAACTTTGATGATACAACATTTATGTGATATACTGCAGCTTATATACTATATTATACAGATACATGTATCAAGTGTTAATTTCATATCGACGATGCCATTCAAAAATACTGTATTACGAAAACTCACTTTTCAGGAGAAGCAAAAAACCCAGGTTTTTTTATGAAAACTAAAATTCCTTCAGAAATCATTGAAACTAAATTATATATTTCATATGCAAAACATCTTATTGAATAGGTATCAAAATTAATATAATGGAACTGCTGATATTCATTCTTTTTTTGCCACAAATAAAAATTAACAGAAATTAGGCATTTTCTTTTGTGATGATTTGATGGTCTCCCATTAGCTTATTTACTATTTACCCCAGATAAGGCATAATTAAGGGCTGGAAAATGATAAACAGGAATAACTAATGATAAAAAACAGCATTTTGATTATTCAGCATTTTCGAATGGCGCTGTCGATATTGTATAGTTATATAATCTGTGATGATAGATATAACTGATGCAGTATGTCAAAGCTTGACTCTTACATGACATGGTTTAAATATTTGGTGTTTGCATAACCCTACCTACTACAATAGAATATCTCTAACTCTAAATATATTGGTTTGCAGTGTTATGCCTATCAAATATGTTTTAATGTAGCCAATGTTTATGGTTTTAAGAGATTGTTATACTTGTACTACAGAGCTGGTATTCATAAAGCATCTTAAGTGAAAACTTAGAATTTTCTTAAATTCTCAAATTTTCCTTGAGTGTATCAGCTTAACAGGAAAACCAATATTAACAATTATTTACATTGTTTAGAAGCATTATGTAAAGAGCTACATTAATCATATAGAAAACATGGGCTATGTTTCGTTTGTTGGGAAATATGGGAAGCTCAATATTTTAACTTAAGTAAAAATATTTAAGTTGTCACTTAAGATGCTTTATAAATACCAGCTCTGTATACCGTTACAATGATTACGATTTAGTCAGAGATCATACTTGCCATTTGGACAGTGTTCATGTTTTCAAGATCTCATTAAACTATTTTATACAAAACATTGAGGCACAACTTGAGGAAAGGGTCCTTCAGATATTCCTAGCTTCATTTGATACTTGTGATAGATCCTATATATATTTTATCTGGCATTCTTGATTCTGACATACTGTTCAAAACATACTTGTTCTAAAAGATAAATACATGTTAACACAGTAACCACCCTTAGTCCTGGGTCATTAGTATTGCAATGATATTAAAATGTTCAAAACCAAATATGACATTTTTGAGATTTGTTAGCAAAATGCAATAAGTATTTTGATGGTGTAACTGTTATATATCATGTTTTACACACTGTTGTTTGGACCCTTATACTAATGGTGTGATGCAACCTTTATATGCTACTGAATGTTGATGTGCTGATAAGGTCTTCATTACATTTGTTGTTCGGACTGTTATACATATCATAGTATGCATTTCTGTTATATTTTGTTTATATACACATCTAACAATCCTATAACAGGGTACTCTTTGATGTATCAATATACTTTGTAATACACTTTATAACTAACCTATTGTCCAATCTTTTCAATATTTATATAAAAATTCTATTTATTAATAGAATATGCTTGTCTTTTCTAATATATATTATGTACTTATTAAAAAAACTTATGTGTTTAAAAATGAAATATATTTCAGAATTGTTTTAATACTGTAACAAAACTTAGCCTGTATTTTCGAAATACCGATGACATGCACCAGAAATGTTGGAAACACATAATTATGTCATGCTCCATAAATGAGCAATTACCTGGAATGAAAGTTATACTTCATTTTTATATTGGAGCATGTTTTATACATAGTCTACATGTAGCTTTACTTTTATTTCCTTACAATGTGGTGACAAGGGAAGTAACCTGTAACTTAAGACTTATACTTTGCTAAATGATGAGTTGTCTTTCTTGAACAAACCTCTGCTAATAAATATCACTGAATTTGTCTGTTAGATTTGCTTGCTATGACTCACCAGCTTGATAAATGCTAACATGGTCATTTTTAGCTTGACAATAAGAAATATATGGAGGGCTGTTCCAGTCACATTGGTGTTGCATAATTGTCAAAGTTTTGCATGCAAGCTCATATCTCTGAAATTAATCAAGCTCATGTTAAGTCCTGTCAGGGGTATCCAAAGATAATTGTATAACAAGATTTTTGCTAGATTTTTATTATTGTTGTACTATAGCAAAGATTTTATTTTCTCTGTTGTTGTAAAGATCTAAATTTTGCTGTTTTATGTTTGATAAGTTTAATTAGATATAGTTGTATGCACATGTACATGCTAAATCAACTGTAATAATCGGCTGCTGTCTACATTCCAAATATTCAAACTCATTTTTGCTTCTAGACTTGTTAACCAGATTATGCCAATGGTTATTAGATGGGAGAATTTGTAAGGGGTGGCCAATCAAGTTTTTGTTCAGCATATCTCTTCAACAATATTTTAGCTATCTTACAAACTTTAAAGGGACTTTACTCCATTCCGATGATAAACACATGTTTTGTAGTTGTTTTAGTCACAAAACTATGTTTTACAAATACACAAAGTATTCTTACCACTTACATTACGATCAAAGGCGCTATTGATGAAAACTCATGAACATGTTTTACCGTCCATTAATTAGGTGACTGCTTTTCACTGCATTTATACATTCCTAGGCTATAGACCAACATTTAATATGTATTTTATTGTGTTAGTCTTGCAATAGATTTTAATTGTTTTAAATGTAATAAACCGACATTATATGATTATTTTTCTTCTAGATGAATAAGTCCACATTGTTATATAAATGTTTCAAGCCAAAAAAATGTAAATTGTAAAAGAACTTTTTGATAAGTTTTGCAATTTACCAACTGGAATTGAGTCCCTTTAAAGTAATAGTACCTATCATAATGATTGTGTATCTTTGGGTTTCAACTTTTTGTGCTTTTTAGAGCTAAGTTTGCTGTTGATTGTATAATTATAGAGATTACCATTTAAGTGTTCATTAATCATGAATAGTATTATATTATATTGTTTGAGGCTTCTCCATTCTAGTGGTAAAGTGAGCCCAAGATAATGTGATGTTTACAAACATTGACTGGATTGGTTGACTGTTGCAAAATATGTTACTTAAATAAACACATACAGTCGATTGTATATTTAAATAACACTGATGAATCGTGCATGCTTGATTTTTTCACCTATGTGGCTTATTCCAAATTTTCCCACCTTTCTTGTGATCCTGGGCGCACTTTACTTGTATCATATTATTGATTATAGATTATAAGAATGATAAGAACAGTAGTAGCAGTAGATGACATTGGGTTATCAAGGTGTGGATTGGCTTATTATGTTATGTCTGGCTAATTTGAATAATTATTGCACAGTCTGGGAGTGCCCAATGATATTCCTTGTGTGGCTTTACAGTACTCCCAGACCTCAGGTTATGTGATAAATAATAATTATTATGTCTTTATTTTTTGTGGATAACATGTTTTGCCAAACAAATTTCATTATGGTCTTATTGGTTGTTGTTCTATAGCATGGTGAGTTTACAGTTACTGTACCATTATCCATATGACTTGACACAAACTGGACACAAATAGTGTTTTCACTGTTTTATTCTTGTATTATACTATATAATCAGAAGGTCACTACTTTGTATCGTAAAAGTTTCCCTTAATAAAACAAATGTAGTGACCGGATAAATTGAATAATAGTTCAGTGAAGTGAGTAAAAGTTTGTCCGACTAGGCTGCGGAAATTATAGGATTCGCTTATGGCGCACCCGATAAATTCCTCCACCTTGTCTGATAAACTTCCTCATCTATGGCACTTACCTACTTTTCTCTATGTATCCTGACATTTTATGCTTGTGATTTGATGCTTTGTGAGACTTTATATTATAACTGCATTTACCATTCCCACGTTTCCAGTGTGTATTTGAATCATATTACAGCACATCGTCTAGTGTTAGGACTATCATACATAGATTTGCTGCTTTCTGTTGAGTGTTGTTTTATGTAGAATTGTTGTTTTAGCTGTATTTATATCAGTTGATCTCATATTCATTGACTTATGTTGAACAGTTGATTCAATATTAAGGTAATTTCTTACAAATATTTAGCTTGACTATAAGTTTTAGCAATGATGAGATATAAGACAAGTTTATATGTCAGTCCCTGGTAACATGATATACAGTTCAGTACCGGTATTTACTGTACGTCAGTCCCTGGTAATATGATATACAGTTCAGTACCGGTATTTACTGTACATCCCCGAATAAACAGGGGCAATGCATTTTTGCAAAAGGGGAGCTTTTATTTGTTGTCTCTATTTTGAAAAAAAATATATTCTCAAAGTAAATGGTGAAAAATCATAATAAATGTCTATTTTATTGATGAAGCAACAACAAAATATTGATAACCATCTTATAAAACATCAATAAGTGTATGATATTTCAAAAATCAGAAAAAAAAAATTCCAAAAAGGGGGGCCTTTTTATTAGAGGGGGCTATTATTCGGGGGGATAGGGTATTTTAAGACTGAAACTCGGACATTGGTGTGGAAATTTACTTGAATTTCTTTTTCATTGAATTTAAACCTATGAATATTAATTCTGTATACATTTTTGTGCATTGTGTTACCCACTGATCAATTAACACTATTATTATATGGAAAACAATATATTTATAAGAAGACTGGATTGAGCAAAAACTTAACATTTTGATTTCTAAGTCTGTATATCAGTTTTCAAATAATTGTGAATACAGTGCATGAACTGTTGCATGAACTGGCTGTATATTTTCAATGTGTTTTGTAGTTTATTCCAGTTATAAACAAATATTGTATAAAAGTTAAGGGGGTGTTTTAATATGTGTATAAATGTGATCTTAGAAAGCTTATTCTAGTAAACACTATTACAGTTTATGCAAAACCACAGGTGACTGTATCTTTGAAAACGTAAAAACAAAACGAAAACATTTTTTTTTAAATTTATATTTTGCTTTCAAATTTCATAATATTGTTTTCGTCTTTTTTATGTTTTCAACGATACAGCTACCTGTGTACAAAACAACTACTTTATGCAAAAGTATTGTATGTAATTATGTACATGTGTATATGCCAATAGTGAATATAGTTTAATTTTATACAAATGCATATCAGATATGTATTGTGTTTTTGTAAAGATGTGTTTATTTTATATTTTTGTGTGATATTTACATTTATGTTATATATGCTAGAATAAATATTAAAATATGTTTTATAAAGATTTGCTTATTCCATCCAGATGCTGTTGTTTTATTCATTGAATCTTAACATTATCTCCATACATTGGTAATCCCCATCTATCTAACTACTGCTTCAATGGTAACTTATCAAGTATATGTTGTATACCCCATCTCTGTATAGCTTGGCTATTTTGACACAAGCCTGACCGTTTGATTAGTATAACTTGACAGTCGAAATATTACCTACAATACAACACGTATTTTATGTTTTCGTAATTGGGGAGTATCATGAAGACGCTCGAAATGTAATAGTAACACAAATTTGAAATGCGAATATTGCACGATTTGTTTGCGGAAATTGATATACTCAAAGCAAAAACCTTGTAATATATTCTTGCATAAAGGTCAGGTTCAGGTCAAAATGGCCAAGTTATACCAGGTATTGAATGTAGACGTGATGGACAGATGTATATATATGTATAGTTGAACTGTGACTGTATGGTTATAAAGTTGATGTATCGCTATGGGGTAAAGGGCACAACAAACAAGTTATGACAAATTGAATTATTTATACAATAATTTTCAAGCTTCAGTAATACAGAAGATATGAGCAGCTAAGATTGTGTGACATACAGTTAATTTCAACCACTTTACATGAACAAACTTTACATGAGCAAACTTTACATTAGCAAACTTTACATGAGCAAACTTTACATTAGCAAACTTGACATGAACAAACTTGACATGAGCAAACTTGACATGAGCAAACTTTACATTAGCAAACTTTACATTAGCAAACTTTACATGAGCAAACTTTACATGAGCAAACTTAACATTAGCAAACTTTACATGAGCAAACTTTACATGAGCAAACTTTACATGAGCAAACTTGACACGATCAAACTTTACATGATCAAACTTGACACGATCAAACTTAACATGATCAAACTTTACATGAGCAAACTTTACATGAGCAAACTTTACATGATCAAACTTTACATGAGCAAACTTTACATGATCAAACTTTACATGAGCAAACTTTACATGAGCAAACTTTACATGAGCAAACTTGACACGATCAAACTTTACATGATCAAACTTTACATGAACAAACTTGACATGATCAAACTTTACATGAGCAAACTTTACATGATCAAACTTTACATGAGCAAACTTGACATGATCAAACTTTACATGAACAAACTTGACATGATCAAACTTTACATGAGTAAACTTTACATGAGCAAACTTGACATGAACAAACTTTACATGAGCAAACTTGACATGATCAAACTTTACATGAACAAACTTGACATGAACAAACTTGACATGATCAAACTTTACATGAACAAACTTTACATGAGCAAACTTTACGTGAACAAACTTTATATGTACCACTGTTGGTCATTCATCTTCCAAGGTCTTTTAATTATTATGCCCCCCATTCTTTGAGATGAGGGGGTAAATTGCTTTGCATGTGTCGGTTTGGCGGTCGGTATACCCTATGCTTTCCATTCTATATCTCAAGAACGCTAAGCCCTAGGATCTTCAAACTTTAAATGGAGGTTGGTCAGGAACAGTAGATGACCCCTATTGATTTTGAGGTCAAATGTCAAAGACACTGTGATCTTTACTATAATTTTTTTAGACCAAATGGTTTCTTTGCAATAGCTCAAGACAGCTTTGTCCTAGGATCTTCAAATTTTATTAAGTGGTTGGTCAGCAACATAAGATGACCTCTTTGATTGTGAGTTAAAAGGTCAAAGTCACTGTGGACATTACTATTCTTTTAGACCAAATAATTTCCGTTAAATAACTCAAGGCAGTTTTGCAATAGGATCTTTAAACATTACATAGAGGTTGGTCAGGAACAGTAGATGACCCCTATTGATTTTGAGGTCAAAAGTCAAGGTCAATGTGACTATTACTATTCTTTTAGACCAAATGGTTTCTGTTCAATAACTCAAGGCAGTTTTGCCATAAGATCTACAAACATTACATGGAGGTTAGCGTTTAACAGTAGATGACCCCTATTGATTTGGAGGTCAAAGTTCACAGTGTCCTTGACCTTTGAGCATTTCTGACAAATGGGCTGTCATGGATGCTTTACGAACATTTCCTGCTTACTTTGTGGGTGTGTACCATTGAATCAATTTCAGAATAATGTCAATGAAAGGACAACAACCTACAAACCATTTAGTTGTTTTAATTGGGTTAGTTCATTCATGCCCAGGATTGTATCTAATTTTTCGTTTCTGAACAAATGTGCACAGCTATTTGAATGTGACTTACTAAACAAAAAATATCATTATACTTTGAATAATCTTTATTTAATCAAATTGTAAAATTGTGATATGGCCACCAATGCCATTGATACAATTAATATATCTTAGATCTGGTGGGGAAACACACTGGTTACAGTATCATCGAAAAAAAAAAGAAAAAAAAATGAAATTGAAAAAAAATTGGGATTTTCTCTCTCAAAATTTAGGTTCTCTTTAGACAAATTAAATTTTTTTTTTACGTTTTACTCTTTTTCAATGATACAGTTATCTGTGGGGAGACATTGTGATTTTGTACTGGATGGATTTCAATTGAAGTCACATGAATGCTTTGTACCAAGCATAGAAGTGCGTGCAGCAAGCCTAGTAGTGTATACTATGAGAACTCCTTGGTATTTGATTGCTGCAGTTTTGGCCCTTTGTAGGAGATATAGATTTTCTTGTTATACCCGTTCTAGTCGGCATGGTTCACTGGAGGAAGATGTACCATATACCGTACATTGTGGGGAGTGGTGGCCTAGAGGTAGGGCGCGAACTGCGGGATCGAGAGGTCCCGGGTTCAACCCCCCTCTGGACCACTGGTTTAATTTCTCTGAGCAAGAATAACACACATACTCCACTCCACCATGGTGAAAATTGGTACCTGTGAGGGCAGTGTCTATTCATAGGAGCCGCAGATCGATGTTGGCTGCCACACCCACTTGAGAGAAAAAAAACACGAGTGTAGGTTTCAATAGGGAGCCAATTTGACTAGGGGAAATTAAAATGTCAAAGGCTGCTTGAATGGCTTAACAGTTAAAAGGAGCCCTAGAAAATTGGCAACTTTAACTTAGAGTAGTGGAAATGTTAATGTATACAGTCTGTGCGTAGCATCTAACTGAATTCATTCACAAAATTAATCCTGAGACCAGGTGCACTGTTTAAACATAAACTTTATATAATGTGACAGACACACTAGATTGAATGATACAAAAATGGAAATATTCGTGGAATAAATAAACAGACTTAATTGAAATTTCTTCATGTCTCTTTTTTGCTTAGACAGAGAACTTCAGAATAACCAGGAATTTATTTTCATCTAATTCGTGGACTCACTAGAAGACATTAGATACTGTGTGGAAATGTATTCCCTTATATATACCAACCCCACTAAATTGCCCTATTACTAAAAAAATCTATAAAATTTAATGTTTGCCCAAATGAAAGATTTTACTGAAGACTGCCATGTTTGATTGTCTAGTGTATATGGTGGTTTGTAACTCACAAAATGACATAACGAGCTTTTGTGATCACTTTGTTAGTACATTGTCCACAATTTGCTTGAGTAACAGTGTAGGAACTTTAGGTAACAATTTGCCTGATATTGATGGAACTTGGTCACAATGATCATCTCAACAAAGTGTAGGTTAAGTTTGATATTGGGTCATTGGGGAATGTCTAGAATAGGTCACTAGGTCAAATAATTGAAAACTCTTGTCTAGTCATTAGAGGTCACAATTTTAACCTATACTATACTTTATAAAACTTTGGCACATCATCTGCGTTAAAACACTAAATCACTATAGGTCAAATCATAGAAAAACCTTGTGTGGTATTAAGAGGCATGGGCGTAGGAGCGTCTTCAACATTGGGGGGGCCAAACATTTGGCAACTTGGGGTAAAAAAAAATTTTTGCTCGCTACGCTCGCAAAGTCACTTTCTTATGTCAATTAGTCAACACGCAATATTTGACAAAACTAATCTACACGCAAACTGTACTCTTAAACGTCCAAAACACTCCTATATCTATATACTAACTGTGACTTTAGGGTTCTGTGGTCATTTGATTAAGTAATTGCGCCTTAACTGGAAGTTAATCCGTTGAAGTATTCACGGGTCCAGGGGCGTAGCCCTCCGGAAATTTTTCTAAACTATGGATAAATCTAATGCATTCTAGGCGTTCTGATATACCTTATTTTGCATTCAAAAGGGACCTTAATGCAGGGAATTTAAGTTCTCACAAAAACACAATTAAGTGTTTGCATCAAATATAAAATTTAAACGTGAAAACGTTTGTTTCAAAGGCTTTATATATAATTGGCGACGTTCCAAAGTCATATAGGAGGGTTGGGGGACATTAAGAGTACAATTTATGGCACAAGTGTATTTTTGCAATCAATGGGTGAATAGGTATTTGAATATAAGGAAGTTATTATGCAAGCGAAGCGAGCAAAAAAAAAATTTGATACGTTTTAACCAAGAACTGAAGGCAAATTGCCTATAACGAGATATATTAGGTCGTAAATTATAATTTTTCGTCTGTATTATTGGGGGGGGGGGGGGGCCAAAAGATATGTTGGCCCCCCCCCCGGTCCAGACATTGGGGGGGCCTGGCCCCCCTGGCCCCCCTGCTCCTACGCCCATGAGAGGTCACACTGAATCTTTATAAAACTTGGTCACAACGATCATCTCAACAAAACCAAGTCCTAGGGGCCTTTAGTGATTTTTTAGGTCAGCACAGATGATGCATGCTTAGGGCATTTGAGCGACCTAGGGACCTTTAGTGATTTTTAGGACAGCACAGATGATGCATGCTTAGGGCATTTGAGCGACCTAGGGACCTTTAGTGATTTTTTAGGACAGCACAGATGATGCATGCCTAGGGCATTTGAGCGATCTAGGGGCCTTTAGTGATTTTTTAGGACAGCACAGATGATGCATGCTCAGGGCAGTTGAGCGACCTAGGGACAGCACAGATGCGTGCTTACGACATTTAAACGATGTATGGAACTTCAACGATTTCTTAGATCACCATAAATGCATGCTTACGCCCATTCTCATGAATCAGTGTATAGTCAAGTCCCTAGACGGAGGAAAAACACGCTGGTTAAACGAGAATGGCTTACGCCATTTAAACGATCTATGTACCTTTATTGATTTCTTAGGTCACCATAGATGCATGCTTACGAGCGACAGTTGAACGACCTAGGGGCCTTTGAGCTCAAGTTTATTATAAAAACACTTTATAATCACGGGGCCTGGTTCCACGTAAATAACATTGTGATAGAGCAACTGCTTTAATGCAGATTTGGGCGTATCGTACCAATGACGAAAAACGTATTTCAATTGATTGGCTCTCTGACCTACTGAGCCATTCTCTGTAGACGCCATTCAATTTTTAAATTATTATGTTCATCCACAGTTTGTAATGTAATCATGAATTTCAAACATCATACATTTAGTTTGGCGGATATAAAACCAATTGTACACTGAGCGGCAATGAAAACGCAACACTTTTTAAACTTGAATATTTCCGTAATCTGTTAACTTATAAACTTGAAAATTTGTATGCTCACTTCGATATATATTATCTACTGAATTTAGCTTTTTCCATGAAAATACTTTAAAAATCACTCGTGCATAGCGGAATAGCCTAAAACCGTATTTTCCCGCGTGCTGTTATGTGGCTAGAGATTTGCTCGCATATTGTGCAAGCATTTTGAAGAATATGGATGGATTAGTCGGAAAAACAAAATTACTAGTAGAAAACATGGTGCATATGTCAAAGGAAGACTCCGAAAGATCGGTCGTTATGCAAAATTGTGGGGTATCCGTACTAAAAATCAAAGTTTCGTTGATTTAAATTACCAAAGTCATTATTTAATTTATTTAACACAAGTTTGAATACATATACACCTGTTAAGAAAGCTAAAAATTCATTAGAAATCATAGGATGTAAGAAAAATTATCAAGTCAAGTGCGATAACTCTTGGATAATTATTCTCCCTTTTTTAGATTAATCACCAAACTTTTACACTAAAATGTATTACTGGATATTACTGAACTAGTCTACTTGCTCAAGTTATGATGTTCATTAATATTTAGACGTAAATTGTGTTTTGAAATTAAGCACGCAATTCAAAAGTGCATTTTTCTCCATTGAGTGCAATAATCAGTCATAAAAGTATACCTATAGCGTTCACGCAATTTATTTCCAGTTACAAATTCTGATACTTTCACCATCCTTGGGACAAATATAATACAATTTTATTAATCTCAAAACGAGCAGTTTCGAATATGCGTTTAGAGCCGCAAGATTTGAAGCAGAAGGTATTATAAAGAAACTGGCAAGTTAATTATTTAATCAATTTATTACTCCACGATTATCTCCCTTAAACCATAGAAAATATACCATCGATATAATTGACCATATCTTTATTATTTAGTGGTTGTGCGCGAAATAGTGTACAGGCCCGTTAAAAGTACCTGAAGTTTACATATCCCTTCTGCAACAACGGAACAGCATCACACCAATCGGAACGTCCGTACGGCATTTATCGCTTCCAGGCGCCCGGCATTACGAGAAGGGATTCGGGGAGGTACTGCAAGCATGAACGATTAGTGTCTCACAAGTCAGAATTGCAGTGTGGGGAATCACGTGACTAAAATGGTACGCAGCACTATGAAATAGATCGCGAAAATCTGGATATTTGGATAGTTTTTCGATTCTTGGTAAGTACTTCTTGATTATGTTTACTAGTTATATAGTGCAGGCTATGCGAAATTTAACGCGCTTTCTAATGGTACACGTGTCATTCTTGTACTCTCTCTGGTTTCTGATATACCTTCGAGGTTTTAATGCGAACCAGTGGAAGATTTTGTCAACAAGTCAACATAACTGTGTATAAACTACACAAAAACTGTATTTAAAGGCAATTTATTATGCCACGGTCAGGTGCATGTGCTTTATTGTATTCGGAAAAGGCTTCTCGTTGAAATATAGTGACTGATAACGTCCTTTATTGGTGATTTTAAGGGATTTCTTGTAAAAATGTCAAATTATTGAAATGATACTCTCCACGGAATAACACATTTGTGATACTAACCACGGATCAGTTTTAAACCAGTCTTGTACATTCTAGAACAAAATTTGGTCCGCATTTTGGAACCTTGGTTGAGAAAAATGATTGATTACAATTGCTTTCAGTTGTTTAGTAAGGTTTCCTTTATTCTCATACAGAAGTTACAGCAAGACATTGTCGAGAAGCTAGGCTCAGACGAATGAAGGGAACACATCACGGGCCAACTAAAATAAAAGAAAATTTAGACACACTATCACCAGAACGAATGCGGAATGAATCTTAAAACAGAGCAATGTACTATCTAACCAAGCAGAGACATAGCTTTTATTCGTGTAGTTTGAAGATTGTATAGTTGAACGGAAATGGAATCCAAATATAACGTCACATTAATCCATGCAGGACGGTAATTTACAGGTGATTTTAGTGCTATTTCATTGCAATTGTGAATTTTAATTATTTTTTCCACAATCATTGTGCTGTTTTGCTTTTTATGATTAAATGCAACACTCATCTATAATAGTTTGTTGTCCATTTACTTTATTGACATTTTGTACTTATATAATCGACCATCGCTCTTCCTTATTAGATAGTTGATTTGATGCACTATCTAATTCGATAAGAAAAAAAAGAAAAAATGGCGATGTAATGTATTTTTTCTTTTCATTTGTGATTCGAAATACATTGATTACCGAATATAGATTATGAGCGTACATAAAGGTACACAATGCCCATCTGAACAAGTATCAACAAACTAATAGTATATTGTATCTGTTGTGTAATCACATTAAAATGGCAGCTGAAAATATAGTTCAATGTTGAAATACTCAAACATTTATAATGACAAAATCAAAATGATTCTTCGATAGCATTTATTATATTAGTATACATGTAAAACAGTTAATAATGTTATATCACAAATAAATCTAGTCGAAGACAAATTTAATACTGAAGTAGAACATTATTAACAGCTCTTCAATGTATGACAGAGCAAATGGTGTCAGAAGCAATGTACAAATCACTGGTCTCTAGCCTAACGATTTAAAAACTCGACAGTGGGAGTGGAGTTTATTTTTTAAAAGGAAGCCAAAATTAGTTTTTAAATTCATATGACACAGATAAAAATGAATTAATTGTTTTGGTAGCAAAAATGCCGAGCATAGCCTTAATTTGCCCGTCACCTTTCTTCTAAAATATGCAGGCATGCGATTGCCTCCACTCGGATTTGGGGCTATTTGGACTATTTGCATCCACTGAGCTACTGGAGAGGGGGAAAGTAATAAAAGTCGACAAATACGTGTTTAATAAAATACGGCGTAACAAAGACATAACTCCAGAAAATGAAAGTCACACATTAATTAGCATGAAACAACATTATGCGAAATTCGAAGAAGTCTCATCGCCTTGTTTTGTTGCAGTGGTGTTGCAGATACTTGATATGCTACCTATTTTACATAATTTAGAATTTTCCGATACACCCTAGCTGTGGCATAATAGAATTTTCCGATACACCCTGTGGCATTCATTTAAAGAATTAATAACTTAGTATCGATATAAGTTCATTAATACTTGTCCGATCTTAGATATTATTTTACCAAAATGTCGACATTATGTTGATATTCAAGACCATATACATTGTATACAAATGAAATATTATCCTGGTAAAAGACAACTTATCTCAGTGTCGCATTTAAAAAAAGAGTAAAAAGCTCAAATTAGGTTTATCTGTTCTGATCGAAGTGACAACGTTTACAGTAAAAATCCTTTAATTTGATGTAATGGTCAATACAGAATACAGAATCGTAACATTGTTTAATTTTTGTACTATAACACGACTCATTCTAGTTCCTTCAATTGATTCAGATCAGTTTCGATTCCAATTTTCTCGGCACCATGTTTCTTTGATCCTGTTATTTCTGCAAAAGAATAGATGAAAACTATTATTAGGCAACTAAAAGTAAGCATAATAAAAATATACTAAACAAAAAACGATGATGGAGAAAAAAAGTTGCATGCTCTAAAATACAAATTTAAAATGATCCGTGGTTTGTATCTCAACATTGTTGTTCCGTGGAGTGTACCATTTCAATAAATTGTCTTTTTTGCAAAATAACGCATAAAAATACCAATAAAGTATGAAAGAGTAACAGGTTTTCAACAAAAACCCTTTTCCGAATACAATAAAGTACTGACACCTGAACATGGTCTAATATATTCCCATTAAACACGGCTTTTGTGTAATTTATCTAGGAATATTGGCAAGATATGTCCCTGGTTCGCCTTAAAACCTCGAAGGTATCTCAGAAACCAGAGAGAGTACAGGAATGACACATGTACCATTAGAAAGAGCGTTAAATTTCGCATAGCCTGCACTATATAACTAGTAAAAATATTCAAGGAGTACTTACCAAGAATCGGAAAACTATCCAAATATCCAGATTTTCGCGATCTATTTCATAGTGCTGCGTACCATTTTAGTCACGTGATTCCCCACACTGAATTGACTGGCCCTTTCAATCGGGGTGAAACAAATTTTACCTTTTTATATAAGGGTAACTACTAGTTCAGTACTGCATACATTGTTATAATGGCTGTGTCTGAAGAACAACAAACCAAATCATAGACACATTGGTCAAATTAGCAATGCTCTCGCGTTAACAATAGTGAACTACTAGTATCAAAGACATCTTGTTCATTTTGTTTGTATAGCTATTCACGAGACACCATTACACATGTATACATTACTTTCAGTCTTTTCAAGCGCAGGTAGACTAGTCGTCTCAATTGCGTCGCTGTTGTCATTAAAGAGTTGCAATGGGCAACCTTTCCAACATACATTGGCATGAACCAAAGTATTGTGATGTGAGCACATTTTACCAACGCATTTTACTTATCTGATTGCCAGACATCTCAATAATACAACTCTAATAATGGTCTTCCTTTATGGCAAGGAATTGTAAATAGAAAAGTATATTGCCTAACTAATGTCATTGATTGCACCTCTTCAATAGATTCCACACATGTATGAACACTACTATCCTTTTACTATTGTGAGTGAAAGAATTTGTCAAAGCCATCTAATTCAGCCTCCAAGGATTACTGGAATAAGTCTGCAATTATCTTCACGCTATTCTCTGTACACAAGGGAATACATCTCCGCATCAAATTATATAAAAAACATTATGAACAATTGTATGATACTTCGTGTATCGGAAATTTATTGTTAAATGATCGTCTTAAGAGTTTGCTTTTGCTTTCTTCGTATTGTTGAGGATATTGGTAAATGTGTCGTCATTTGGAAACTACTTGTATTTAATTGCAAAAGTGTTGTTTTCTGTCTGGAGTTAAGTCATTTATTCACACACTAGTATAAATATTGTGGTGTAATTGTTTGCTATCATTTTAGGTGTATAGGATTATGACATTTGTGCGCACGGTATTGTGCTAAAACAAGTCGTTCTGAATACGCTTCATGTGCTTTGTTTTTGTAGAAATTGTATTGTAACCACATGTGGCTTCTTCAGACTGTAACAATCTATGTGAAACGTTGTATTGCAAGTGATGTGTGTCCCTAAGATTATGTCAATGTACACCATTGATTGATGGGTTATACAAACTCATTCTGTCACGGACAAACGAAGTATAAATGACTATATAGTCAGTAATTAGTGGTTGGTTACATCAAACTTACCTATTAAAATGAATAGAATTCGACAGAAATTGCACATTCCTAGGGCCAAGTCTATATGTGTATCAAGCCTGGGCGGGAGCTTGGAAACTATAGTGAGGGACTCCATGTACCTAGCATGGCCAATAGTACACTGTAGTGGATCTATGGATGACAAGAGGAACCAACTCATCAAATCATACGCTTTTGATGACAGTGTTGAATATGACAGGTGAGTCTCTTACCCTGTAAAGTCTATCCACACAGCCTTGCGGTCTTCAGTCGTGACAGCAACCCGTCTATACATTATCTTCCACAGTACTTTGGTCAACATTTCTGCCGAAAAATCAAATCGAATTATATATATACATTTCAGTTATATTAAGTCATAATATCAATTACAAATCGTTGCTATGCATTTAATGAACAAAGGGTTTCAATTGTTCTGTATTCAAAGTAAATTGGAATCAATTGTTTACAAGGTTTTGTTTCAAACAATTTGTATTATTAGTTCTGTAGAATATACCATAAGACAAAGTAAGCATTGTGTTCAAAACCAGAGGTTTTGTGCAGTTATAACCCCACGGTATGAATCGTGTTACACTACTGTTCAGTTCCGCCAGTTTCAAGTTCCGTCAGAGCCATATGAAAACAGAACACTTCTCTGACGGAACTGAAAAGTAGTGTAACACGATTCATACCGTGAACCTTGTTGCGCATTACATTACGCATTTCATGCATCCATCAACTCGTCAAGTAAATTAATATAGTCTTTATTTATGAATTAAGGAACTTACCATTGCTCATGTATATCGTTTATTTAAGCCCGAGTTCAGACAATTACCTGGACTTTAATTGTTTCTCTGGCTTATGTTTGGGCATTGCTGAGTGTAGATGTGTTGTTTCTGATTTCTGTGCTCGGCTGGTCATGTTGAGTGCTGCCTTCCCTGTCCGATTTCCTCATACATTTTTCAGTGTACTTAGTATTTTTATGAGGAAGGGTTTGTAGCATGGCAATTACTATTTATTATATGAGTAGTAGCTAATAGTGCACATTTTTTTCTGAGCCGCATTTCATACAAATTCGTCCTTTAGAGCATAAATGTTTTTCAACTACTCTATAATAAGTATTATAAGTTTTAGTCTTTTGTGATTAAAGTTATTTTGCTAGCGTAGCATATTTGCAGTTTTTCACATATAACAAAGGGCAAAATACATATCCCCGACTATTTAAGGAAGTCGTTCGCCCTTCTCCCCCTACTAGCTCGTCCAACGTGCGAATAATGTCATAATCATTAGTGTAATAGAACATCCGGTTCCGGAATAAACAGATGTGTCAAGTTTGTGCGCTGTGTATTTTTGTGGTTTTCTTGAATTCATGTTTGTTTTGGATTATGATAAATTGGCATGTGAAACACAAGTGAGTGTACGTAATTATAAAGTATTTGATTTATTTGACTGTGGACAAGACAATAACGAGATAGTGAAGTGTTTATAAATGTCCTTCGTCTAACTTTTATTTTGAATGTGCAAGTGTCAAACTTAAAATTTTGAACACCTTGACCATAACAGAAAACTCGTCACGTATGTACACTCGTTCTTATCCCAAATCTGTTGAGTAAAACTGCCCACACGCAAATTGCCCGACAGCATAACATTGATCAAATGCATAATACATACCTGCTTTTAAAATATGTATAGGATAGAACATGAGTAAGTGTTGGGTATGAAAACTAAATCGAGCTCTGCGAGATTTTATGTTTTCATACCCAACACTTACGAGAGATCTATCTGTCTTAGACCACAGCTAAAAATGTAAGTTTCTCAGGTACAATTTGCACAACAATCAACTACTTAATACTATGATTAATACTTAGTAAACACAATATCCCCAAATCGTTTACATTAGCCATTCATAAAATAAAATCAAGGAATGTTTGGTGCACGGGTATTTTGTTTTTTGGTTGGTAACATTCCATTGGTGAACTTTCTTTCTGTATCGTACATATTTTACATATCTTTTTTAAAGCAAGTGTACATGCATGTGTTTTTAAAAACAAGTAGTGGAATTTGATTTACTTGATGAAACTACAAGTATGTTTTTGAAGTTTGAGGACGTAACCGCGGTTACGCAGATCAAGCATCTCCCATCCTGAGACCTTTTAGTCATAGATCTGAACGAAAATCAAAGGTTTAAAGACGTGCAACATCATTCAGAACAGTTTCCGCCATAAGATACCAGAAAGCAACATTCTTGGACATGTTCAGCATACGCAATATGCACAATGACGTAAGTCTAAGTTATTACCAGGGCTACTTTTTCATCATTTAAATATACAGGGTATCCGACTAAGTAAAAACAATTTTGACGAACAAGCAATACTGACACGCAGTGGGCATAGAAGCACTGCTGTGTACGATTGTAAACAACCGTTAGAGGCACTGCATATGTAACTTATCATCCAAACTACAAACGTCATCGAAGACGCCTCCATCGCCTCAGCCTACAGCTGAACTAGCCGTCTCGGCAACGGTTATCAAGGCCGAGTCTGCTGGCTTGCCAGACCCAAATGCTATTGTGATAGTAGTATACCTGACTGTATATCTGCTATTATTGGTTTTCAACGGCGGCAGAAATATGTCGATTACACTGTAAAATCACCGGTCGAAACATTTGTGTAAGCAGCAGTAAAATGTAAAAATGTTATTAAAATAGTTTTTTTTTCATTTTTGGCATACCGAGTTTGTAAAAGGGCAGAAAACTCTTATGTTATAACTGAATAGTTCATTAATTAACAATGATTTAATTTTATTTTTAGATAAACTTAACTGCTTAAATAGTATTTAAGTGCATGTATATGTTTTATAATCTATACTATTGTAATTCTTACTGCTTCAGTAATAAATTATTCTGTATTTTAATGATACTTTACTCGAGTTACACAAAATATAGATATAAAGTAACATAACAATTTTAAGTCATTGGAAACGACGCTTCATCCTCTTTAAAATCTATGTTTGAGGTTTGTATTGGATATATGCATGTATAGTGATTGTTAATGCTTAACTTCACTGTTACAATCACACTTGTTGATGGATTGTGTTTACAATAAAGCTATAAATTCCTGACTTGATGGATTTTTTGCTTGGCCTAAATAGTATTGGATAAATCAATGTAAGTCTATATACAACACTTTTTCTATATACCACAGAAAAGTGTTGTATAAAAAAATTTATTGGATTTATTCAACACTTTTTCTGCTCGTTGATTGGTCAGTTACAGTAAGCTGTGGTCTAAGTCACAGTTAAATGATGACGACACGACTGATCATTAACAGTTAGTTCGTGCGTGCTTGCTGTATATTAAACATGAAAGCCAAGATTGGATTAACAACATCTCATGTGGTGAAAGTTATAGCTACCGATTAACCAACAACGCATTCCAGCATTAGTTGGTCCAGGCTCAGGATTAAATGTAAGTTATAACATAATAGTCTACTGTCCCGCAAAATAAATAAAACCTTAACCAATAATAAGACTAGTGACCTCTGTCATAGGGCCTTAATGGTGACCTCATAATGAAAGATTCGCTTCGCTTCAAAATGTGTTCTCAAAATGTATTTAAAAAAACGATAACAAAACTGCACAAATTCATTATAAAAAACACCCAAATATAGTTAAGCATACTTTACAAGCCATGATGGCATATTCGTAATTGAAATATTGTTTTGTATACCTTTCTGTGGGGCAGTGAGTGCAATGACGTTTATATTGAGATCAGTTATTATAGGTGGGAAAAATCACAATAATTGCAACACAATTACACTCGAAAATAACTTATAATCCTACCACAAAATTTAATTTTACGTATTTTTGGTATACTTGCCTAATGATGCTATGAAATATTCACGCTGCATTTAAAAAATATCAACAAAGCGACAATTTAATGCACACAATTAACTATTCCCTATAATTCAATTGGACTGTTTTTGATATATTTACCTAATAATCGTACGAGAATTCGTGTAAAAGTCGCAAAAACAACTCCAAAAGCTACAAGAAAACACAGCAATAATCTGGTGCACGTCATTTATAATTCATCACGGTAGCAAGCTGCATCAGTAAATGAACTTAATTGTATCCCTCGAGATAGATTAACCAAAATTCATGCATAATGCAGAAATTAGAAACACTGATTGACACAGCCCACGTTGTTCACTGCACGTTAATCATAATTGTACCTCCATTTCAGGAGAGTAGCATTTTGTACAATAGAAAGCATTGATGATTATATTCTCATTACTGTCGATGTTCATGGCTAGCATAAACTGTACCTCCTGTGTAAAAATGATGAAAATGCTGATGTTACAAATATATACATTGGTAGACTAGAGTTTCTCCCTTCTCCCTTCTCCCTAGAATGGTTTCCAGTTGCCTTCAAGGACGATATTTCCTTCACTTCTCTTATAATACCGGGGTTAGCTTCATCACTATGCCTTGATTTTGTTAGTGTCAGCCATGCCAGCTGATTTATTTATGTACCGACACCATCGTGTACACGTGTATGTATGTGTAGGCACCACATGTTAATCTATTGTGAGCCGTGTCTAAAGTAAATAATCAAATAGTACAACTGAATTCACATCGCCCCATTGTCCTGTAATGTAAAACTATATTGCAATGGGAATTACAAGGGAATGCAGACATATATATATATATTATAGTCCTGCAAAAGGTTTGTGATGCCTGTCAGTTATCAACCTGCACATGTCTGTATGTCCGTCTACATTTCTAAACTTGCAAAGCCCACAATAATAATTACGCGAAAGCTGACTGACAAATAAAGGATTTGCTCGGAATTTAAGACTACATGTATGATACTATAAGCACACTGTGATCACACAAACAGGACATGTACTAATCTTCATGCATTTTGAATGATTCCCCTATAGACATGCAGACAACACAAACATAAGATAGTAGCTCTGTTGTTGACGTTGATGTTTTGTGGGCCGCATAGCGTCCTGGTGCTTGTCAAATGTACACACTTTGTATATTTTTGGAAGCTATGTAATGAAACTTGGCTAGTATATCAAGAAATAATTTGTTAAGCATAATCTAGGCATACAGTAATTGACAGTTGTCTATATATAACATGATTATACGATATTCTTGGACAAACCATGTAGGCCTATATTCTCATCTTGAGCAATCACTATTGGCTGAATCAGGTAGATGTAAGTACTTGAAACAATACCCGTATTGAATTGAATCAAAATAACGCATATTTAGTCTGTAAATTATTATTTACATTATAAAAGTCAAAGTTATTCTTGATGTATAAGTATGTAATGAAAATTAAACATGTGCGTGTTTTTGAGGTCGATTTGTGTGCTAGAACCTCATAGTTACATGTTTGTTTTTGGGTCAATGTAACCCAACTATAACACTGTACCTCTACAATTTCTTTGAGCCTACCCATGCAAACATGCTACCACGGTCCCTGGTCACCACACAAACATGCTACCACGGTCTCTGATTACCATGCAAACATGCTACCACGGTCCCTGGTCACCACACAAACATTCTACCACGGTCCCTGATTACCATACAAACATGCTACCACGGTCCCTGATCACCATACAAATATGCTACCCCGGTCCCTGATCACTATACAAACATGCTACCACGGTCCATGATCACCATACAAACATGCTACCACGGTCCCTGATCACCATACAAACATGCTACCACGGTCCCTGATCACCATACAAACACGCTACCACGGTCCCTGATAACCATACAAACATGCTACCACGGTCCCTGATCACCATACAAACATGCTACCACGGTCCATGATTACCATACAAACATGCTACCACGGTCCCTGATCACCATACAAACATGCTACCACGGTCCCTGATCACCATACAAACATGCTACCACGGTCCCTGATCACCATACAAACATGCTACCACGGTCCCTGATCACCATACAAACATGCTACCACGGTCCCTGATCACCATACAAACATGCTACCACGGTCCCTGATCACCATACAAACATGCTACCACGGTCCCTGATCACCATACAAACATGCTACCACGGTCCCTGATCACCATACAAACATGCTACCACGGTCCCTGATCACCATACAAACATGCTACCACGGTCCCTGATCACCATACAAACATGCTACCACGGTCCCTGATCACCATACAAACACGCTACCACGGTCCCTGATAACCATACAAACACGCTACCACGGTCCCTGATCACCATACAAACATGCTACCACGGTCCCTGATCACCATACAAACATGCTACCAGGTTCCTGATCACCATACAAACATGCTACCACGGTCCCTGATTACCATACAAACATGCTACCACGGTCCCTGATCACCATACAAACATGCTACCACGGTCCCTGATCACCATACAAACATGCTACCACGGTCCCTGATCACCATACAAACATGCTACCACGGTCCCTGATCACCATACAAACATGCTACCACGGTCCCTGATCACCATACAAACATGCTATGAGGTTCCTGATCACGACGAGTGAATGTTCTAGAGATATTACGTTGAACTATATTCACATTAAACTATATTGACACTGAACTAATAAAACAAGAACATCACACCAAAACACACAAATGGCCAAATACAAGGCAGACCAAAAGCAACGCATACTATACGATGTAATAATCGTATTTTCTATATGACAAGCGCTATCAGCAGACTTGCATCGGTAAAGTGTAAATGTGTGATCTAAGTTCAATACACAATCTATTCTTAACATGTTTTCACGAACCTTTCTGAATTGATGCAATTTCTCTCAGCAGACGCCTACAGACACTCTCGAGTAGAACAAACACAGAGGAAATATTCAATCAGAACAGAAAGATTGCCATAGTACAAGGATATCTGTATCGCTGAGGAAATGAATAATGTTATTATGCTATACACGTACTAAGCCAACTATAGCTTTCGTTTTGTGACGATATCTATACAAATCGTACACTTATACATAATTGTGTTATTTATTGGTGCAATGTATGTTCATGCACAGAACCTATATTCTAGAAGGTTAGGTATGACTGACGGTTATATGATGCTAATACAAGATACTCACATTGTGTATGGTAAGTTGAAACTCTTATATTCTAGGAGGTTAGGTACACAGGTAACAGTATCGTTGAAAAAGAAATTTAGGTATTATATCATGGGCGTAGGAGTGTCTTCAACATTGGGGGGGCCAAATATTTGGCAACTTGGGGTAAAAAAATTTTTTTGCTCGCTACGCTCGCAAAGTAACTTCCTTATGTCAATTAGTCAACACGCAATAATTGCACAAAACTATTCTAGACACAAGCTGTACTGTTAAATCTCCAAAACACTCCTATATCTATATACTACCTGTGAGTTTATGGTTCTCTGGTCATTTGGTTAAGTAATTACCTCTTAACTGGAAGTTAATCCGTTCAAGTATACACGGGTCAGCCCTCCGGAAAATTTTCAAAACTTTGGATAAATCTAGTGCATTCTAGGCGTTCTGATATACCTTATTTTGCATTCAAAAAGGGCCTTAATGCAGGGAATTTAAGTTCTAACAAAAACACAATTAAGTGTTTGCATAAAATTTAAATTTAAAAGGTGAAAACGTTTGTTTCAAAGTCTTTATATATAATTGACAACGTCCCAAAGTCATATAGGAGGGTTGGGGGACATTAAGAGTACAATTCATGGCACAAGTGTATTTTGAAAACAATGGGTGATGAGGTATTTGAATATAAGGAAGTTATTTTGCGAGCGAAGCGAGCAAAAAAAAAATTGACACGTTTTTACCAAGAACTGAAGGCATATATTAGTTATATAGTTATATTAGTTATATTAGTTCGTAAATTATAATTTTTCGTCTGAATTATTGGGGGGGCCAAAAGATATGTTGGCCCCCCCGGTCCAGACATTGGGGGGGCCTGGCCCCCCCTGGCCCCCCCTGCTCCTACGCCCATGTATATACAAGGTATATTTGCAAGGAAATTGAGAGCAAAATCGAAAGGGTGCAATTTGTTTTCATAGACTACGGCATTTACGTGAGTTGATCATGTACAAAAAGGCTGTGTGGGGGACAAATACAGCATAATGCCTTGCAAACATTTGAAATCATGCTTTCATGACGCGCAATAAGGTGACGTCGCAAAGTGTAACACAACGTCGACGTTATTTTATGTATTTAACGTCGGCATTTTACTTATAAGTGGACACGCTTCATCCAATGATTTGATGCACTGTTAATTAAGTGGAATTCATAGTTTAATTACTGATTAATAAGTAAATGTCTATACTTTTAAAGTTAACAGATCATTGTTAAAACGAAGTGAACATATGCCGTTTCTGTTGTTATTTCAACTAACGTTTCAAATGATGTTACCAATAAGACGCACGTTTTATGCCCCTGTGACATTTTGTCAGTATTGACATCGGTGTTAATAACTTTGCAAGTACTGATTGGAATTGGTTCAAATATTAAGCAATTAAATTTCAGCCTAGACGTATCTCAAATTTTTAATTGAATGTTTATGTTAAAAATAATAAACGAAATATCGATATTTAAAAAAAAGTACCATAAAAATACAACTCATTTTTTTCATATGTGACATTTAATCAGCATCTACTTAACAGTCTGATTTTTCAAAACGCTTTGTCCGAAAGATTTCATTTTCGCATATTGTAAAATTCATCCAAACTGTATGTCAAATTTAAAATATCTACATTATAAATAGCGTATAATAATTTTGATAGCTATTAAAAAAACCCCGCAAATTATTTTCTATAAATTGTGACATCATCTGACCTTTAGGAATATCCGCTGCCTTTTTTGTTTCAAACACCCGTTTCCGTTAAATTTCTCGCACGTTATTGTGTTACGTCATTGACATTATGTAGTGAAATTCCCCGCGTTTTAGATATCAAACAAAACAGATACTCATTTTTATAGAGGTTCGATTGGCAGACGTTGTTACTTGTGACACGACGTTTTTGACGTAATTTTGACGCGTTTTTTGTTATTTTCGCATTAATAATGCTTACAAGGCTTTTCAAAAACAAAAAGCTATAATGTCCATTATTTGATAGTTAAAATGATACATACTACAGTGAGATACGATGAACCGTTCATTTACTACAATTTTTATAATAAGACAACTCCCATAAATAAGAAAAGACGCGACGTTATTGCGCGTCATGTTTACATTTACCTCTAAACGATCAAATGCATCGTTTAAACTTTTGTTTTAACCCTCGATGGCGTAATTCGAATTACGCTGCAAGGACGGCCGTTGTGGTTTTTAGAGTGTCCGACGACTAGAGATATTCCGAATGTATTTTTATAACCAATGAAAGTCGTTGTCACAAAATGGAAATCATTCGCAACTTTCGGACAAACATGGTGAAAATTAAAACATTTTGACTAAATAAAATGTGCAGACGATTTGGTTCGCGGCTAATACGGAAGCTAGCATATTTCACCACGGTAAATTTGTTCAAAATGTTGCGTCCTTCAATTCTACCGCATTATTATGCTTATTCATGACGATAAATACAAAATATGAAGGTTTTTATCCTCGAAATTTGTATTTTTGGTTTTATTGGAATGCACCTTTCGAACCGGCTGGACACAGGGATCTAAACTTTATGGCATAACTTTTTAATAAGTTGATCAATTTCGATGGAATTTTGCATGCGAGTAGTTTTAACAATGTTGCGTAAGAATATAATTAGTTATTGAATGTATCGAAAGCTAATTTTTGTTTTTTGATACTTTGAAAATCTGTGTTGTTAGGGCAAATATACCTTGTATATAATACCTAAATTTCGAGAAATTTTTTTTTTTCAATTTTTTTTTTCAATTTCTTTTTCAACGATACTGTTACCTGTGGTTAGGTATTGACTGGCGGTTATATAATGCTAATACAAGATACTCACATTGTGTATGGTAAGTTGGAACTCTTATATTCTTGGAGGTTAGGTATGACTGACGGTTATATAATGTTCATACAAGATACCCGCATTGTGTATAGTTAGTTGAACCTCTTGTAAACTATGAAACCTTTTTAAAATGGATATCGTCTTCAGAATATTTGAGGTATTAATTTCGGGATCATTGCATTATTGAAGTAGTCATCATATGGGGTTCATATGTATTGTGTTTATACTGAATTATAATAATAACTGCATATCCACTACTGAAGAAGCATTGCTAGATGCATGGATATAAACTTTAACATTTTAGCCAATTTCGTGGATATTTCTATATATGCATTGATTTAAACTATGAACCGTGATATATTGGCCGATATATCAAGGAAAACTTAGATCTATTTGCATTCTTGTGTGTGGCTTATGTGTGGGCATTGCTCAGTATAGTTACTAGGAATAGGTAATATTATTTCCCACCCCATTCCTGCCTTGTCCATTATCTTAAACTAGGTCAGGTCTTAATTGTGTCTCTCTAGGTCTCACTGTCCTTAGTGTTTTAAACTAGATCACGCCCCGGGGTTGTAGGGCCTCGTTTGATTGCCGTTTTGGCATGGATTTGTGTTGGCATTGCTCAGGGTAGTTGTGTTGTGGTGTTTCTGATTTCTGTGCTCGGCTGGTTAGGTTGATTGCTACCTTCCCTGTTGGATTGTCTCATACCTTTTTTTACACGTGTAATATGCGCAATTTCATACAGACTCATTTTTATCCTAGAGTGAACCGTTAATTGTCGAGTTGCTATACACTCAACCGCTTTAAAAACGCACCACTATTGAAAATAATAAAACATTATCCTTTTTTGCTAAAATTAATAGTTTACAGGGTTTGTTCAGTTCATAAGCTTGCCCTAATTAAAAGAAAACGATTTTGTTTTCATTCGGAATATCCCGCCCAATTGTTTTTGATTTTGCATGTTTTGCACGTGCAGCTCGATCTCGTTAACCTATGTGGTCAATATTGACTTTAAACGGTACGCTGTTGGTTTACACGTTGAAAAAAACCCCAACAGAAACAGTATTTGCTAATGGTATTTTTATGCTGCGAATATCTCAAATATTTGTTCGGATGATTGTTTCTTCGCTTCCAACTGATAAGAGCATCTGTGCCTTAGCATGGCGGTTCAGCTGTCTCCACACAACGATTGTAGGCTTAGAACATCAATTCCTAGCGAATGACACAGTCAAAGACCGACCTGGATGAAACAAGATAAAGGTATTGAGCCCTAGCTATAAGGAACCATGACACAGGTTGCCACTATAATTGGTTCCGCATGGCTGCACACAGTGTCAAAAGAATGTCGGGTGTCAATAAACAAGCCAAAAGTACATTATTGCATTTTCATGACTATTCTTTTTATAATTGTCAATAAAAAGAAAAATCATTTTAGTACACTTTTTAACGATTTTTCTCCCGTTTAGAACCGAATGTTTTTTTGTCTTCAAGCTCCTTCGTTGTGTTGATTCGAGGTGCCATATAAGCACCACTGGAAATATCCTGATAGTCTGGTGCTCATAACTAAGATTTCAAGTTTAAATAAGGCTTGACTCCATCTTGTACCTATTTAGGAGCAGATACCAAGTACATGCATCAATGTAGCTGGCTCTTATAATTGATTTTGAAATTGTGACTTTCACTTTCATGGGACACTGTGATATCTAGATCATAATTTATTTCAAACTTGTAATAATGTCATGAAAATCGCACAACTCGTTGTGTATAGACTGAAGATTATTAATCCGAAATAAATAACCATAGATTGACGATTTCATCACTAAAACCGATATTTCATATGTAGTGCGTTTTTAAAGCGGTTGCGTGTATATTGTATTGTTTTTTTAAAAACGTGTACAGTGAAGTACATTGCTACGTATTACAGATGCCAATCAATGGTATGGATCGGACGTGAAAGTAAAGTGCATTAAAAAAGTGACCAATTTCTAGGGCTCTTTTCAGCTTTTAGGCCGCTCAAGCACTCTTTGACATTTCAACTTCCCCTGGTCATTGGGCTACCAATGGAAACCTACACTCGTGTTTCCCTGGGGAGACTATTTCTCTCCTGTGGGTGTGGCAGCCAACATCGATCTGCGGTGCCCAGGAATAGACACTGCACTCACAGGTACCATTTTACACCATGGTGGAGTGGAGCATTTAGGTCTTGCTCTGAGAAATTAACCAGTAGTCCAAAGGGGGGTTGAACCCGATACCTCTCGATCCCGAAGCGCGCGCAGCGCGCGCTCTAGCTCTCGGCCACAAATCCCCACATAAGTAATAGCAGTTCAAACACTTATCTACTACTAATTAACATTTTATGTATATTGAAGGGGATGTAATCTGGGATGGGGTACTGTACAAGATGAAATAACTAATCAGTGACGGATTCACCAAATAAGGTGACGTTACCAAATCCGAGAAAGGGGTCAGTAATATACTGTACACAATTACAAGCTGTAAACGCATATCACCAACTGACATGGCTACATCACTGTTTAGATAAATTACGACACGACGTGGTGTGCCTTATGCCTACGTAAGACAGAACCGTCAACCAAATTATATATGAATGCTTCTCTGATTAAATATTTACACTTGTACACCGTCATATTCTAACGTAAATAACTAAATATATTAAATGAGTATGTAATATATGCAGTTTCAGTAGGTTATAAGCTAGGAGACGCTGTCTAATGAATGTGACTTTCCCTATACAGTGTGGGGAATCACGTGACTAAAATGGTACTCAGCACTATGAAATAGATCGCGAAAATGTGGATGTTTGGATAGTTTTTCGATTCTTGGTAAGAACTCCTTGCTTATGTTTACTAGTTATATAGTGCATGCTATGCGAAATTTAACGCGCTTTCTAATGGTACACGTGTCATTCCTGTAGTCTCTCTGGTTTCTGAGATACCTTCGAGGTTTTAATGCGAACCAGTGGAATATTTTGTCAACAAGTCTACATTAATGTGTGTAAACTACACAAAAAATGTATTTAAAGGCAATTTATTATGCCACAGTCAGGTGCTATGTGCTTTATTGTATTCGGAAAAGGCTTCTCGTTGAAATATATTGTCTGATAACGTCCTTTATTGGTTATTTTAAGGGATTTCTTGCAAAAAAGGCAAATTATTGAAATGATACTCTCCACGGAATAACACATTTGTGATACAAATCACGGATCAGTTTTAAACCAGTCCTGTACATTCAAGAACAATTTTTTCCGTATTTTGGAACCTTGGTTTAGAATAATGTTTGAATACAATTGCTTTCAGTTGTTTAATCATGTTTCCTTTATTCTTATACAGAAGTTACAGAAAGACGTTGTCGAGAAGCTAGGCTCAGACGAATGAAGGGAACACGTCACGGGCCAACCAGAATAAAAAGAAAATTTAGACACACTATCACCAGAGCGAATTCGATTACGGAATGAATCTTAAAACAGTGCAATGTACTTTATAGCCAAGCAGAGACATAGCTTTCATTCGTGTAGTTTGAATATTGTATAGCTGGACGGGAATGGAATCCAAATATAATGTTACATCAATCCATCCAGGACAGCAATTTACAGCTGATTTAGTGCTATTTCATTACAATTGTGAATTTTAATTATTTTTTTCCACAATCACTGTGCTGTTTTGTCTTCTTATGATTAAATGCAACACCCATCTATAACAGTTTGTTGTCCATTTACTTTATTGGCATTTTGTACTTATAATAAACCATCGCTCTTCCTTATTAGATAGTGGATTTGATGCACTATCAAATTCGAAATAAGAAACAAAAATGGCGATGTAATGTATTTTTTTTTCATTTGTGATTCGAAATACATTGATTACCGAATATAGACTATGACCGTACATGAAGGTATACAATGCCCATCTGAAGAAGTATCAACGAACTAATAGTATATTGTATCTGCTGTGTAGTTATATTAAAATTGCAGCTGAAAATATAGTGCAATGTCGAAATACTCACAAAGATATCATCCAGAAAACAAACATTTATATTGACAAAATCATAACGGTTCTTCGATAGCATTGATTATAATAGTACGAGTATACATGTAAAACAGTTAATAATATAACAACACAAATGAGGGGGTGGAGTTGATTTTTAAAAGGAAGCCATTTTTTTTAAATTCATACGACACAGATAAAAATGAACTTATTGTTTTGGTAGCAAAAATGCCGAGCATAGCCTTCATTTGCCCGTCACCTTTCTGCTGAAATATGACAGACATGTGAGTGCCTCCACTCGGACTTGAGCCAGTGTCACCGGGCAACGCATACACTGAGCTACTGGAGAGGGAAAATTAATAAAAGTCGACAAGTACGTGTTTGAAAAAATATTGCACAACAAAGACATAACTCCAGAAAATGAAAGTCACAATTAATAAGCATGTAACAGCATAATGCGAAATTCAAAGAAGTCGCATTACCTGGTCTTGTTGCAGTGGTGTTGCAGACACTTGATATGCTACCTATTTTACATAATTTAGAATTGAAAGTCCATAATATGTTTTAGTTTACCGTTAAACCCTGGGCATTCATTTAAAAAATTAATGACTTAGTATCGAGATAAATTCATAAGTACTTGCCCGATCTTAGATATTTTGTCGACATTATGTTGATATTCAAGACCATATAAATTGTATTCAAATGAAATATTATCCTGGTAAAAGTCAACTTATCTCAGTTTCGCATTTAAAAAAAAGATTAAAAAGCTCAAATTAGGTTTATCTTTTCTGATCGAAATGACAACGTTTAAATTTTTGGGAAAATCCTTTAATTTGATGTAATGGTTAATACAGAATACAGAATCGTAACATTGTTTATTTTTTGTACTATGACACGACTCATTCTAGTTCCTTCAATTGATGCAGAGCAGTTTCGATTCCAGTTCTCTCGGCACCATGTTTCTTTGATCCTGCTATTTCTGTAAAAGAATAGATGAAAACTATTATTAGGCAACTTAAAGTAAGCATAATAAAAATATACAAAACAAAAAAGTTACATGCTCTAATATACAAGTTTAAAATGATCCGTGGTTTGTATCACAACATTGTTGTTCCGTGGAATGTACCATTTCAATAAATTGCCATTTTTTGCAGAATAACGCATTTAAATACCAATTAAGTATGAAAGAGTAACTGGTTTTCAACAAAAAACCGTTTCCGAATACAATAAAGTACTGGCACCTTAACATGGTC
Source organism: Spisula subtruncata (assembly GCA_963678985.1). NCBI lineage: Eukaryota > Metazoa > Mollusca > Bivalvia > Venerida > Mactridae > Spisula > Spisula subtruncata. The sequence goes on from OY787673.1 coordinate 21,198,434, forward strand.
GAATATATTCCTGTTAAACACGGGTTTTGTGTAATTTATCTAGGAATATTGGCAAAATATGTCCCTGGTTCGCCTTAAAACCTCGAAGGTATCTCAAAAACCAGAGCTAGTACGGGAATAATCCATGTACCATTAGAAAGAGCGTTAAATTTCGCATTGCATGCACTATATTACTAGTAAAAATAATCAAGGAGTACTTACCAAGAATCGGAAAACTCTCCAAATATCCAGATTTTCACGATCTATTTCATAGTGCTGAGTACCATTTTAGTCACGTGCTTCCCCACACTGTATACCCTTCCTCTGATATAACAAATGATTCGTTCACTTTTGTACGCTATTGGTATCGAAGTGTTTACCAAATAAACCTAGATGATGTCTCTACTATCATGTTGACAGTTTAATGTCTTCCTCAATTAGCTTGGAAGTAACCGTAGACAGTTCTGACAGGATTATGCTGATCTTTCAAGTTTTAATTCAGCAAAATATATCCTTACATTGGAAAACAGCTGTATTGTAGGGTGGCGTACTTTCTAAAGATACTTAAGTGTTTAATTGACATTACCCGGTAAATGTTGTGAATGAACACATTGTCATTTGACCCAATTATTGCACTGTTAATAAAATCCTAACTGCTATCAACAGCCAGTGTGTGTATACCGGTGCACTCGATGGAGAAAAATGTGCTTTTAAATTGCGTGCTTAATTTTTAACATACCATTTACGCCTAAAATTGAACGAACATCTTAACTTGAGCATGCAGACAAGTTCAATAATATCCAATAATACAATTTAGTGTGAAAGTTTTGTGAATGATCTTAAAAAAGCGAGTTTTATTTTCCATCAGTTATCACACTTGAATTACTCATTTTTCTTACATCATGCGACTTCTAATGCATTTTTATATTTCTTAATGGGTGTAATTGTATTCAAACTTATGTTAAATGAATAAAATAATGACTTCGATGATTTGAATCCACGAAATTTTTTTCGTACGGATACCCAACACTTGAGCAAACAGACCGATCTTTCGGAGTCTTCCTTTAACAAACGCAATGTTTTCGACTACTTATTTTTCGACTAATCCATCCATATTCACAATGTTTGCTCAATATGCGAGGAAATCTTTAGCCATCCATCATCTCGCGGAAAAAAATGCGGTTTAAGGCTATTCCGCGATGAACGAGTGATTCTTAAAGTATTTTCACTGAAAAAGCTGAATGCTGTAGATAATATATATCGAAGAGAACATACACAATTTCAAGTTTGCAAATTAACGGATTACGGAAATATTCAAGTTTTAAAAGCTTTCATTGCCGCTCAGTTTAGATACTTACACTATCAAACATAGTTATACATGCGCAAATAAGATGTAGTGATAAATATATATTTAATTATATACAATCTGAATTATTATGTTTCTTTTTTTATTTTAGCCATATTTTCTTGAAAACTGCGTTGTTTTGTGTAATATTTTGAAGGATTTTTGTGAATGACTATAGTTTGTGATTTTTTTTATCTTTGCCATTGGGATTTAAAAATGATGAGCACAGTCTACGAATTTATTAAATGACCCAGTACATTGTTTTGTTTTTCAATTATATATGAATTCATGTGATTCGTTACTGACAGACTATTGTTTCACTGAGAGACGCAGTTCCAGAATATTATATCTAGCTAATATCGTAAATACTGAGAAATAATGCGGAGTGTAAGCGGTGGAAATAATATACGAAATTCAAGTAAAGCGGATGTACATTGCCAGGAAACGCAGACTAACGATTATATAATAAACAGTATAGTCACTTTCCAACACCTTAGCAGTGTTCTTATTTAAACCCCTGTACATTATATTATATTTTCTTTCAAATATAAGAACACTCTCAACATAATCTATTATTATACATTCTCCCTTTATCCTACACCGAACTTATTTTCTACCACTGAACTGTCCAGTATGATTGAACAGTATAATTATACTCAATTGACTGTTTGTGAGAAGAAATTGTACAGATTTTTGTTTCTACATGTATGACTGTATGCATGTTTATCTGAATATGAAAAGTATGTTTGTTTGTGTATCTGCATGTATGTATGTTTGTATTATTGTATGTTTCATGTGAAAATCTAAAGTGTATGAATACGAGTATGTATAGTGATGATGTGCGAATAGCACAAATCTAAATGAAATGAAGAATTTATCTAACTATAAAAACTTGTAAATGTACAAAACAAGTTGACGGGCCTTTTGTATGACCTACGCATGAAGTAAACATTTCATTTACATAAAATAATTTATCATAGAAACAGCGACGTCACCAAATAGTATGTACGTGAAACGAACAACGTTATATCTATTTTTTTCCTATGTATAATTTGGGTCCGTCTGGGAAGGTTTTAGTTCCGACAGCGTTAATGTTCATGTAGAAAATTGGTGAGGTCAGGCAACGACATAATTGTATGTGAAGAATGTTCCAGACAGAATGTATGAATGAACGTGTTCACATGAACAAAACACAGCTTCTTCAGAAAAATAACTTCAGCGTAGAGTCACGTCTCCTTTTGTAAGCGCATAGACTCACGGTCGTTCACACACAGTATTCGCAGCGAACATAGAAAGATATAACCATAGGCCTAAGACATTATAACACTAAAACAGCGGAGTTTAATATCCCCAAATTTTCAATATTTTATTACATTAAAACAGTCAACGGTCAAATATATACTACATTCAATGGATGAAGCATTAGGGAAGTAAAAACTGTAGTTTGTGATGTAATTTCTTAGGCACAATTACGTATATATACATTTTGATACAGACTACTCCAGGTAGCCATGGTAAATATAATTCATTGCGTGTGGATACATTCTACGTTTTCAAACAATGTTCCTGCTTTGTGTTACTTCATATTATACAGTCACCGGATCATCTATTTATAAAGTTTCTGTTTCATAATTGGAATTCTATAGCAGAACCATCTCCCATGGTCGACCTCGATGTATTGTGTAGTATAACTATATGGTTCCAAGAAGTTATGAAACAGTTTAAGGTGTTAAAAATGATGTAATTATTTAATTTGAAGAACAAACAACTGTATATTTGTATAAAATAGGTATGCAATGTTCATTGAATGAATTGGCAATGTTTTAAATTCAGACAGCTTCTTCTGACTGCAAAGTTGTCCATATATGACTTTCCGTCCTTCTACGCAATTCTAGTTCATCAACATTTTCTTGCTTTGCATCTGTTTAAATGTCTCTTTTTCGTTTTTCCATTCTTGGAGTATTTAGCCTTCTCCATTCTTTGTACTGTACATTCATTTTCAAGTTTTCGAGTTTCTTCACAGATTGAGTTGATATTTTATTTTATTTTCCCCATCGTTCTTCAAAATATTTATTTGTTGTAGGCGCTTGAACTTCTATGAAAGTGGACATTGTAATGGTTAAAGGTGTGTTCGTGTTTAAGATTTCAACGTTTTATGCGTTTGTTTGAGTTTTCGTATTAGTTAGATTTAAAAAAAAAATAGTTTGCTAAAACAAGATGATAACCGGATACAGCATCAGTATCTCTTATTTCACAAACATCATAAGAAAGATATTTGAAACTTCTGATGTAAACAAATATGATCAATATGGTATTCCGCTGGTTTCTGCTTGCTCGCTTCATGTAAGGACAATGTGACTTGGCTAGCATTTATATGAATGAAATAGTGTTGACCAGTGAGGCTTCAACAATATCTAAAACCATTTTTAACGTTTCCACTAACTGACTGTTTTGTCGTCAGTAGTGTATGGCTTGTAAATCGTGTTCGATATTCATTCCCGAATCAGTTCACTGAAAATGATGGTTGAAACACAAACAGCAACATACATTGATAGTATGATCAGGAAACTACCAGAGATTAATACACATCGCTACATTATATTTATTGGCAGTTATTTCCTGTACTAGGTCTAAGATTGGACTCTGGTGATGATTTATATATACGGCTTGGAGACACAATATGGTATTGTTCTGTATCGCCCCGACAAATGCGGCGATTTCTTACACTACAGGCATGTTGTGTATATTATATTGCTAGTAATCATCAACCTTTTCTTACAAAGAGATAGAAAGGGGGAATGATGTCATTAGATATGAATTTCTACTGCCAAGTACATAATTCTGGAATGGAACCAGGTCCTTGTGAGAGACGTTGTTTTTGCTGTATGCATTGAACGAAATAGTTGAGTTTTCTATGAGAAACTTGAATAAAATATATTAGTTACAAATAATGCGAAGAGTATGATGAATTCTCCGATTGGAGATCATATAACATGACAGATACCAATATTCCCCTTGATCTCAAATTTCCATAAAACGGCGACTTTGCATATTGTTCCTTATTAAATGAATATTGACCAATTTTGTATGACTCGCCGAGAACGATAATCATTGATATAATATATTTGCATCACGCACTCCGAGAAAATATTCTAATTCAAATCATAAATATTGGAATGAACACATTGAAAATATATGATGCAACTTCATTATCAAGCCTGGCATGTGCAGAATTGTCATGTTCACCTGTTAGTCTGGTTCCCGGTACGTAACTATTTCATTACATGACATTGTAAGGCCGGCCTAATCTTACAAATGTTGACGCTTCCATGTGTAAAGCAAGATTGGGCTGTACGTTAGTTTATAATTATGGGGAATTTTAGAATATGCCCCAAAGGTGTGTGTTATGTATGTGTCATTTCGATGAGACTTTGTATACTAATGGGAAAATGTATGTTCGTTTCAAAAAACATGTTTCATTAAAATGACGCAACTGATATTTACAGAAAACGCAAAGTTAATTAAGAAACATTCTGTACCAGCGTGTATATAGTACATATAAATCGCACTTGATATTAGATACCCAGTTAGCTCAATTGGTAAAGCGTCAAACCAGTTACATGGAAGGTGGAGGTTCGATAATTTGCTATTCGTTAATACTAAAGCAAAATATATATATTGTTTTAAAAATATCAACAAAATAGTAACTGGCCAATACTGGGATCGAACTAGGGCCAACATGAATACAAGTCAGTGGCTCTACCGATTTAGCGAACTCGGACACTTTAAAACCTGTTAATTTATAGACTATTAAAACCCCGCTACAAAATATTTTGTAGATATTAGTGCTGTTGTAGCAAATAAACTTCTATCATTGCAAACACCATTATTTTTTGAATAACTGTGCAAAGTCTCATCAAATTGACACATACATAACATACAGTTAAGGAGGATATTCTAAAATTACCGATATAAACTAATACGTACATCGGTCATATTGATTTGACCACTGCGGTTATCGATAAATTGGTTGGTGCCTGCCCCAAACCACTGTAAGGTTGAGGACTGGGAACAAGACTAGTTCGCCTGTTTAAAATTGTATATTTTAAGTTTATTATTATCTGCATTATCTAACACACTATATGATTACAGTGTGCCCCGGTCCAGTACCTCACATTCAAAGAAAGGGGACAAGTAGACTAAATAAAAATAAATCAAGGGCTGCCTGCAAGACTGTAGTTAGTCCTTTTTTAATCATATGTAGTTACTACAGTGTTGCGGGCAACCATCGTTAAGTGTACATGAACACCTCGGCTAGTATAGTACGTCAGTAACGTCATCTTCTCGTGTTATCAGTTCCGAGAAGTTCGTGCAAACACGCAACCATAATCGAGAGGAACATAAGTTAATATCATTGTTCTAGTTCTTCTGCAAAATACGTCTGTTGGGATTCTAAAAGTACAGGAACAAATAATTACTTTGATTTTTACACGTTCACCATTAGATCTTGTAAATAAAAAAATGACTAGCGTAAATATCCCAAATATTCTGTCCATGCATCACGCGAAGTTCAGTAAGACATATAGGAGTTATCCTGATATTCATACGGACGAATATCACATAATATATATAATTATGTATTGTAAACAGTGTTACTTTTAAGTTAAGCACATTGAGTTATTTTGTCAGTTCAAGGCGAGTCTTCTCTGAATCCATTCTGTCCCATAGGAATAAAAGAATATTGATAATATTTCAGTAATTATAACGAATAGATATTGTATTCTAATCAATGAGGCGGTCTTTGCATTGGTGTGGTCATTATTCGAGACTTGGACTATATTCACCATCCTTCATTATGGAGCAGTTAGCATAATGTCTGCAATCTTACTACAGAAATAATTTAATAATAAAATACAGCAATAACCGTAAATAACAGTAAATCGTGGCACATAATACGGCAACATAATTATCACAGATTTAAGATAATTGATTTTTTTGTCGAGAATAAATGGCATTGAATCACGATTTTCTTTATAAGAGCATTTTACGTATAACTCAACTGTATTATTTGTGTTATCCATTCGCTATTTACCATAGCAACGATCAATGGTGAATCAATTCAGAATTTACCCATATTGCCTTAAATTTATAATATATCTCGAACTTAAGCAATGTATCCCTGCGGAGAGGGTTATACTAATTCATTTCGTGGCTTTATTGGTAACAAATAAATACACAAAGTGTGTAAAGAACAATAACAATGTCTTGATTGTTTTGTCACGTCCAATATTAGTTTAATCTTTTCATAAGATGCTTCTGATTGATTTAGTTTTTGAGTTTTTTTATTTCCTGTAGATTTAGTCCTCAGCAGATTTGGCTTCTTTGATGTTATTCTTGGTACTATGAAAAAGCGATTGGGAACGAGACATGATGATTAGCATACCATTTCAGCACAACTGAATATGGTGACAGCACATTTGAACAATGCTAATCACATACGCTATGTGCATATATATTGAAGGTTATAATTTGTTAACTTGATTGACCTAATGTAAAATATTACATAAACATGTACTCTAAATAGAACACGAGCCAATAAGTCACAAAATGCATTTGAAAACAGTCAATATCAAATTGCTTTACTGAGTCCAAATGACATTTCTTAAGACAATAAACCCTCTGTTTAATTATGGTCGCCTTTGATTAATGTGTAACTCTGTTGTTCACTAAACATTTTATCATTAATAATAAAAGCAGAGAATTGATAATGTTGAGATGTTCTCAGATGTAACGTGAGCTTCCACTCCTAATTTAAGAGTTTTTTTCGGAAATTTCATCAATGTGGCATCGTGGGTTTAAAGGAAGATATATTTATTGAAATGCAATATCTCACGATGTTTTCATTGGCTTGAAATATCAACCTGATTGCATGTAAAACATTATATGGTAAGAGACATGGTCAAGTGGTAAGAGAAAACAACATCAGAATATACATGTATATAGTTCACTGCAACTATAGAGTTTGAAACAAGGGTCAAACCACAACTTTTTCTTAAAATATGTCAGAGTTGTTAAAGTTAGTCATTTTGTCAAATATTTCGAATGATAACCCCGTACTATGTAATGCAGAACTTGCCAATCGGTCTATTGCCCAATTGTTTCTTTGGAATCGGTGCTGTCACGTACGATATTCGCAATCGGTGCGTCTTTATTTCTTTCCCTCGTAGAAAGAATCATTTCATAAAGCCCGTAGGCTAGTACCAACTGGTTGTATTTGTTCTCTGTGAAATAGATAGCGACACACTCCCCGTCCTTTATTACACACGCGCTTTAATTGGAATTTCGTGTACCTTTTAATTCCAAAATTTAATTAGCGTTTTTGAGATTTGTAAAACTGGTATGTGAGCTTGACATATAGGTATGCTTCACATCAATCTTACTAAATGAGTGCTGTGTGGAAGGCTTTGTATAATGATTAATGACAATAAGTCCTGTCAGGTGACATTGAGGTTATTTATTCTCTAATAAAGTCAGTCATCTTCATTGCATTTATGTATGTATTTATGCTTGTGATTGTGAAATAGTATCAGAATGTTGTCTTAGCGGTCGCATACGAACACTTTGTATTCCAACCACAAATTGTGGTCTGTGGGTTTTATCACTATTTGGCATTAATTTACATGTAGTTTCTATGTCATTAAGTCAGTTATGTTTTCTGTTTGACATTATGTGATTTAAGTTCTACGATTTACAACATCCATTTTCGTTTAGATTTTAATTATTGTGTTTTCGATTATAAACACTAATACGAGCTGTAATAGAGCGGTGTCACGTGTTTGACTCTTAAAATAGATCGATACCACGTGTTTGTCTCTTATAATAGAGTGATATCACGTGTTCGTCTCTTATACTAGAGCGATAATATGAAAACATGCACCGCATACATCGGGAATTGTCTGAATCAATGTCAATGGGCGGCAGAAATAACATAAATGATGACGTTACGTAATTGGAAAAAAACTTAAAAACAATGAAACTCATGGTTGTAATGTCAAAGAAATAATGTCAGTGATGTAAATAACTCGAGACTATTTTTCTCTTATAAGAGAGTGATATCACGTGGTTGTCTCTTATAACAGCGATATCACGTGGTTGTCTCTTATTATAGAGCGGTATTACGTGATTGTCTTTTATTTTTTCCACCTGTCATAATACACCAGACGGTCAATTAACAAGACGATATACCATGATAAGGGAGACCATTAAATGCAACATTTGGTTATCTGAACGTCTAGCAAGAATACAACATCCAATTGATCACCATGTATGGCACCAAAAACGTAGTCTGAATCTCTCGTCTGATTATTAATATGCTCTAAATAATAGCAAATTTCTCATTTCATTAGTAGTCACATTACCTCAGATCTTGTGCGTTGTATTTTATATTTTGTCTTTATTTGTATGTTGTTCCTAAAAGAACTAATGTAATGCCGTCCAATATTCAGATTGCTTGTTTTTACTTTTCTCACGACTTTTGAAACATTTCTTTATAAATAAACATAGTGTGTATATGTGAAGTAAAATCATTGCAACCTACATACCAGAGGCTGGTCGGCGATTGTCGAAGGTGTCTTCAATTTGTAAAGGGATTTACCTTTGGTAAACTTGATATTTACACAACGTTCAGTTGATACATCAAATTGAATGATTAAAACTTCCACTAGGAGATTATACCATTCCATCAGAATTCCCTACATTCTTAATTTCCACAAAAATGGGAAAGGTTTGTTTAGTTACAAATTAGAAACTACATTTTTCACACAACCGGATGGAAATTAAACTTGAATCGGTATTGTAAAGTATTGACAGAAGCCTGGTATAACTAACAATGTATTCCAAGACGAGCTGGTTTTAGACGTTTTTGAAATGCTGTGACTATTAAAGTCAATTCCCGATTTCTGTAGAAGATGATCGTGATTAAGGAAAGAATAAAGTACAACAATTACAACAAATCACTGCATACAATCATTTTTATCGTAATTGAATCTATGATCAATCATGATAATAAAACGTCTGTTTTGTCGGAAATATTATTGACATAATATGATTTCGTTTCAAAATATGAGAAATTATTCCATTACTATCTCTGATGAAGTTTTAAATCCTTTGTTAGGGTAATTGAATCACTCATGTTTTTGTTAATTATTATTGAATAGTTACCAAGCAATATAAGATACGGAATGCGAGGCACCGTTCACTGTTTTTGTATTGTATTTAAATCCGGCACCCAAAATCAACTGACAGCTTCTCTAACCTGAAATATTTGTCAATATAACCAACAGTTGAACTTTGTTCGTTGATAGGAATAAGTATTCGGTCGTTTGAAATTAAGAATTACATGTATTATGTTTTAGGCATATTTTCTTGAAAACTGTGTTGTTTTGTAGAATATTTTCTGGATTTTTTGTGAAAGACTATTGTTTAGAGTGATTTAGTTATTTTCATATTTGTCATTTGAATTACAAATGATGAACACTGTCTACAAATTTATTAAATGACCCTCGTATAATTTTTTGTTCTTCAATTATCGATGAATTTATGGGATAAGTTACTGGCAGACTATTGTTTCACGGAGGGACGCAATTTCAGAATATTTTATCTAACTTTTATCATAATTACTGAGAAATATCGCGGAATGTAAGAGGTGGAAAGATATTCATATACAGAATTCAAGTATAGCTGATGTATTGAAAACAAGTTAGTGGGCCTATTGCATGGCCTTGGCAAGAAGTAATTATTACATTTACTTACACTGTTTATCATAGAAACAGCGACATCACCAAGTATTATGTACGTGAGACGAACAACGTTATATCTATTTTTCCTATGTATAATTTGGGTCCGTCTGGGAAGGTTTTAGTTCCGACAGTCAGCGTTAATGTTCGTGTAGAAAATTGGTCAAGTCAGGCAACGGCAGAATTGTATGTGAAGAATGTCGCAGGGAAATTGTATGAATGAACATGTTCACATGAACAAAACACAACTTCTACAGAAAAATGACTTCAGTGTAAAGTCACGTCTCCTTGTGTAAGCGCATAGATTCACGGTTCACACACTGTATTCTTAGCAAACACAGAAATATATAACCATAGGCCTAAGAAATTATAACACAAAAACAACGTAGTTTAATATCCCAAAAGTTTCACTAATTTATTACATTAAAACAGTCAATGGTGAAATAAATATATTACATTCAATGGATGGATCATTTGAGAGGTAAAAACTGAAGTTTGTGATGCAATTCCAAGGCATATGATATTACTTACACTTATAAATAAATGTATTTATACTTTTTGATACAGACTATTCCAGGGAGCCATGTAAAATATAATTCATTGCGTGCGGATACATTCTACGTTTTCAAGCAATATCCCTGCTTTGTGTTACGTTATATTATACAGTCACCGGATCATCTATTTATAAAGTTTCTGTTTCATAATTGGAATTCTATAGCAGAACCATCTTCCATGGTCGACCTCGATGTATTGTGTAGTATAACTATAGGGTTCCAAGAACATATGAAACAGTTAAAAATGATGTAATTATTTAATTTGAAGAACAAACAACTGTATATTTGTATAAAATAGGTATGCAATGTTCATTGAATGAATTGGCAATGTTTTAAGTTCAGACAGCTTCTTCTGACTGCAAAGTTGTCCATATATGACTTTCCGTCTTTCCTTACATTTTGTCTTTCATAATTCTAGTTCATCAGCCTTTTCTTGCTTTGCATCTGTTGAAATGTCTCAATTTCGTTTTTCATTCTTGGAGTATTTAGCTTTCTTTGTACTGTACATTCATTTTTCAAGAGTTTCTTCACAGATTGAGTTAATATTTTATTTCATTTTCCCCATTGTTCTTCAAAATATGTATTTGTTGTAGGCGCTTGGACTTCTTTGAAAGTGGACATTGTAATGGTTCAAGGTGTGTTTGTGTTTAAGATTTCAACGTTTTATGGGTTTGTTTGAGGTTTCGTATTAGTTTTTATTGATTTTTTTGTTTTGTTTGCTATGACAAGATGATAACCGGTACCAGTACGGCATCAGCACCTCTTATTTCACAAACATCATAATATATATATGAAACTTCTGATGTAAACAAATATGATTAATGTGGTATTCCGCTGGTGTCTGCTTGCTCGCTTCATGTAAGGACAATGTGACTTGGCTAGTATTTATACGAATGAAATAGTGTTTACCAGGGAGGCGTCAACAATATCTAAATCCATATTTAACGTTTCCACTAACTGACTGTTTTTTTGTTCAGGAGAGTATGGCTTGTAAATCGTGTTCGGTATTAATTCCGGAATCAGTTCACTGAGAATGATGGTTGTTACACAAACAGCAACATACATTGATAGTAAGATCAGGAAACTACCAGAGATTAATACACATCGCTACATTATCTTTATTGGCAGTTATTTCCTGAACTAGGTCTAAGATTTGACTCTGGTGATGATTTATATATACGGCTTGGAGACACAATATGGTTTTGTTCTGCATAGCCCTGACAGATGCGGCGATTTCTTACACTACAGGCATGCTATGTAAATTATATTGCTAGTAATCATCAACCTTTTCTTACAAAGAGAGAGGAAAGAGAGAAAGGGTAAATGATGTCATTAGATATGAATTTCTACTGCCAAGTACATAATTCTGGATTGGAACCAGGTCCTTCTGGGAGACGTTGTTTTTGCTGTATACATTGAACGAAATAGTTGAGTTTTCTATGAGAAACTTGAATAAAATATATTAGTTACAAATAATGCGAAGAGTCTGATGAATTCTCCGATTGGAGATCATATAACATGACAGATACCAATATTCCCCTTGATCTCAAATTTCCATAAAACGGCGACTTTGCATATTGTTCCTTATTAAATGAATATTGACCAATTTTGTATGACTCGCCGAGAACGATAATCATTGATATAATACATTTGCACCACGCACTCCGAGAAAATATTCTAATTCAAATCATAAATATTGGAATGAACACATTGAAAATATATGATGCAACTTCATTATCAAGCCTGGCATGGGCAGAATTGTCATGTCCACCTGTTAGTCTGGTTCCCGGTACATAACTTTTTCATTACATGATATTGTAAGGCCGGCCTAATCTTACAAATGTTGACGCTTCCATGTGTAAAGCAAGATTGGGTTGTACGTTAGTTTATAATTATGGGGAATTTTAGAATATGCCCCAAAGGTGTGTGTTATGTATGTGTCATTTCGATGAGACTTTGTATACTAATGGGAAAATGTATGTTCTTTTCAAAAAACATGTTTCATTAAAATGACGCAACTGATATTTACAGAAAACGCAAAGTTAATTAAGAAACATTCTGTACCAGCGTGTATATAGTACATATAAATCGCACTTGATATTAGATACCCAGTTAGCTCAATTGGTAAAGCGTCAAACCAGTAACATGGGAGGTGGAGGTTCGATAATTTGCTATTCGTTAATACTAAAGCAAAATATATATGTTGTTTTTAAAAATATCAACAAAATAGTAACTGGCCTATACTGGGATCGAACTAGGGACAACATGAATACAAGTCAGTGGCTCTACCGATTTAGCGAACTCGGACACTTTAAAACCTGCAAATGTATAGACTATTAAAACCCCGCTACAAAATATTTTAATCATTTTATAAACGTTATTTTGTAGATATTAGTGCTGTTGCAGCAAATAAACTTCTATCATTGCAAACACCATTATTTTTTGAATAACTGTGCAAAGTCTCATCAAATTGACACATACATAACATACAGTTAAGGAGGATATTCTAAAATTACCGATATAAACTAATACGTACATCGGTCATATTGATTTGACCACTGCAGTTATCGATAAATTGGTTGGTGCCTAACTTAAACCACTGTTAGATTGAGGACTGGGAACAAGACTAGTTCGCCTGTTTAAAATTGTATATTTTAAGTTTATTATTATCTGCATTATCGAACACACTCTATGATTACAGTGTGCCCCCGGTCCAGTACCTCACATTCAATGATAAGGGACAAGTAGACTTAATAAAAATAAATCAAGGGCTGACTGTAGTAAGTCCTTTTTTAATCATATGTAGTTACTACAGTCTTGCGGGCAACCATCGTTAAGTGTACATGAACACATCGGCTAGTATAGTACGTCAGTAACGTCATCTTCTCGTGTTATCAGTTCCGAGAAGTTCGTGCAAACACGCAACCATAATACACGAGGAACATAAGTTAATATCATTGTTCTAGTTCTTCTACAAAATACGTCTGTTGGGATTCTCAAAGTACAGGAACAAATAATTACTTTGATTTTTACACGTTCACCATTAGATCTTGTAAATAAAATAATGACTAGCGTAAATATCCCAAATATTCTGTCCATGCATCACGCGAAGTTCAGTAAGAGATATAGGAGTTATCCTGATATTCATACGGACGAATATCACATATATACGAGGGACGTTCAAAAAGTACTAGGACTGGAGCCCTCACGGATTCAGTTTTAAAAATTATACAAATATTAATACATAATATTAAATCGGAATTCAGTTGCGAAAATGTGACATCCGATTTATTGCGTAATTCTGTCATGTACGTCCGTAATCGTTCATTTTGAAACCATAGTAACGGACACCCGGCGCAGCCCATCAATAACCTCTGAAGTGGACTACGTAATAAGCTATATCTTCACTACTATCCTATTATTAGATGCGAAACATCGCCAAAACATACCTTGTTGCATGTTGGACTTTGTCTGCAAAAATGACGATATTTGAACTATAGATGCTAAAATAAAGAGAAGTTGAACTCTATGAGAGACAACTTCGGAACGCAGAAGTGACGTCATCGGAACGTAACGAAACACTGACAAATAACAGATTCCGTCAACTTTAAAATTATATGGGCTCGAAATAGTATGCAAAATATCGTAACTACAATGGGACATATTTTTGCAGTTATTTCTACAGGTTTAGAATGTCACATAGGTATTATGGATGGTTGTTCTAGCGTGAAAGACATGTAAGTAATAGGAAATTAAAGAAATGGTAACGTCAGTTACCGCGACATTTTCAATATATTAACATTTTATTGTTCGGATTCTCGCCCCGATATTCGATATAAAATTCGAAACAAATTATGAGATTATCATTAACGATATACGTGTATATAGCTCTGTGTGTTACAAGCAATTATTCATCACCATTATCATTAAAACAGCGTATTTCATAGCCCTATGAGTGACACTTACGACGTATAAGATAGCGCAACGTCATTTTGTGCGCCGGGTAGGAGTACATGTCTAAGTTCAAACACCTGCATCTATCGAACCGCATATTCATTTACCTTCATAATTGCACTGTATATAGAATAAGGTTTAAAAATTCATATGATATAAAATTTGATTTTTTTGTATTAAACAATGCGGGTTTAATGACAATAATCCTAGTATTTTTGAACGTCCCACGTATAGTTATGTATTGTTAACAGTGTTACTTTTAAGTTAAGCACATTGAGTTATTTTGTCAGTTCAAGGCGAGTCTTCTCTGAATCCATTCTGTCCAATTGGGATAAAATAATATTGGTAATATTTCAGTAATTTTAACGAATAGATATTGTATTCTAATCATTGAGGCGGTCTTTGCATTGGTTTGGTCTTTATTCGAGACTTGGACTATATTCACCATCCTTCATTAGGGAGCAGTAAGCATAATGTCTGCACTCTTAATACAGAAATAATTTAGTAATAGAATACAGCAATAACAGTAAATAACAGTAAATCGTGGCACATAATGCGGTAACATAATTATCACTGATTTAAGATAATTGATTTTTTTGTCGACAATAAATGGCATTGAATCACGAATAAACAAGAATAACATACACGCTTCTGAAAGGGGAAATCAATGATTCGATTTCTTTATAAGAGCATTGTTCGTATAACTCAACTGTATTATTTGTGTTATCCATTCGATATTTACCATAGCAACGATCAATGGTGAATCAATTCAGAATTTACCCATATTGCCTTAAATTTATAATATATCTCGAACTTAAGCAATGTATCCCTGCGGACAGGGTTATACTAATTCAATTCGTGGCTTTATTGGTAACAGAAAAATACGCAAAGTGTGTAAAGAACAATAACAATGTCTTGATTAGAGTTTTTTGTCACGTCCAATATTAGTTTAATCTTTTCATAAGAAACTTCTGATTGATTTAGTTTTGGATTTTTTTTTTATTTCCTGTACATTTAGTCCTCAGCAGATTTGGCTTCTTTGATGTTATTCTTGGTACTATGAAAAAGCGATTGGGAACGAGACATGATGATTAGCATACCATTTCAGCACAACTGAATATGGTGACAGCAGATTTGAACAATGCTAATCACATACGCTATGTGCATATATATTGAAGGTTATAATTTGTTAACTTGATTGACCTAATGTAAAATATTACATAAACATGTACTCTAAATAGAACACTAGCCAATAAATCACAAAATGCATTTGAAAACAGTCAATATCAAATTGCTTTACTGAGTCCAAATGACATTTCTTAAGACAATAAACCATCTGTTTAATTATGGTCGCCTTTGATTAATGTGTAACTCTGTTGTTCACTAAACATTTTATCATTAATAATAAAAGCAGAGAATTGATAATGTTGAGATGTTCTCAGATGTAACGTGAGCTTCCACTCTTAATTTAAGATGTTTTTTTCGGAAATTTCATCAATGTGGCATCGTGGGTTTAATGGAAGATATATTTATTGAAACGCAATATCTCACGATGTTTTCATTAGCTTGAAATATCAACCTGATTGCATGTAAAACATTATATGGTAAGAGACAAGGTCAAGTGGTAAGAGAAAACAACATCAGAATATACATGTATATAGCTCACTGCAACTATAGAGTTGAAACAAGGGTCAAACCACAACTTTTTCATAAAATATGTCTGAGTTGTTAAAGTAAGTCATTTTGTCAAATATTTTGGATGATAACCCCATACTATGTAATGCAGAACCTGTCAATCAGTCTATTGCCCAATTGTTTCTTTGGAATCGGTGCTGTCATGTACGATATTCGCAATTGGTGCGTCTTTATTTCTTTCCCTCGTAGAAAGAATCATTTCATATAGCCCGTAGGCTAGTACCAACTGGTTGTATTTGTTCTCTGTGAAATAGATAGCGGCACACTCCCCGTCCTTTATTACACACGTGCTTTAATTGGAATTTCGTGTACCTTTTAATTCCAAAATTTAATTAGCTTTTTTGAGATTTGTAAAACTGGTATGTGAGCTTGACATATAGGTATGCTTCGCATCAATCTTTCTAAATGAGTGCTTTGTATAATATTTAATGACAATAAGTCCTGTCAGATGACATTGAGGAAATTTAGTCTCTATTAAAATACACCCAGGGGATTAACCCATTCATAAACTCTCCATTATTTTTCAGGAATGGAGAGTTGTCTTAACAATAACTCTCCATTATTTCGTATACACATTACATTAAATGTGTATACGAAATATTGGAGAGTTATTGTTAAGAAAACTCTCTATGCCTGAAAAACATAACACACCAATGTAGTGTTAACAAAAAATGGAGATTTTTTAAATTAAATGTGTTAACATGCAATGGAGAATTATTGTAAATAATGTATAATTATACACCAGTGAGTTGCATTCATTGCCCGCCATCCCAAATAGATGGGTCGGGAAATTTACTTTTGGGTTACATTGTCCCAAAGGTATTGGTTCGGTGAAAATAATCCTAACATTTCCCCGGCAGTGCGGAGGAAGCTGGAGGGTAAAACACCGCAGCCATACGCGGGGGTTGGGTCGTGGATGCAACTGACTGGTGCATTACAAAATGTATGTGTTCACAAAAAGGGCTATACAATTTGCAGGAAAAGCGGCTGAAACTGAAAGAGCCGAACACAGAAAAAAGAAATCAAAGGACAGATAAAAATGCTCAAACCACAACGAAACTAGAAAATTAAATCAACCCGCTGTTACTAAATAGCTTTTGACATTAATATAATTTCAGTTATTAAGGTGGTATGTGCGCAAGAAATAAAGAAATCAAGATAATGCTAGTGTGATATGATATTAAATACCGTTAATAATTTGCAATTGGACTTTCGCGTGATCATGACCATTCAATAAGTTCCAATTACAGCTTTTATACATGCATAAGGGCCAACATTTTCACTAAATCATGACACCCGTCTTCAGCATTATACTGAAAATGAAATAGTCGACCTTGGCCTACATTAAAATGTCCACAAACATTGCAACTTAGGTTTTGAGATGATCAGATGAAACTGTTTGAATATAATAGTACGTGCAAAGCTAATTACTAATTGTTTTGGTCATGCAAGGCTTATAATCCAGGAAGACATGTGTCGATTGGACTCCTATGTTTGAATTAAAGAACAGGCAAAGTTTGTATTAATTTTGGGGTGTAAGAAAAAAGTTAAGTCCCCAATTTACGAGGGCTGTTTTCAGCTGTTCAGCCGCTAAATCCGTCTTTGGCATTAACTTCCCCTGGTCGTTGGACTCCCAATGAAACATTCGAGTCTCACGAGGAGACATTTTCTCTTTTGCTGGCGTGGCAGCCAACATCGACCTGCGGCGCCTAGGAATAGACACTGCCCTCACAATTATACTGTATATGTACAAAATTAATACTGTGCAAATACAGAGCTAGGTTTAAAAACAACATGTTAAAAAATTGTAGTTATGTCCATCAAGTTGCATATCAATTATAATTATCCATGTATAGTTTATGCACGGTAATATATCCTCTGACTGAAACAAAGTCTTAATAATGTCCACCGTGTTATAACATCAAGTGACACTGGGTAAATGACCATTGTCTGATCGTGTAACACATACCTCACAACTTGTGTTTGCATGGACTACACACCATTATAAAGTAATGGAGAGTTATTGTATTAGTTCACTGGTTTCATGAAAAAAGCATGATCTTCTCGCTCAGTCATGTTAATATTTTTAATCTTCTTTTTATAAGAGGTACATCAGGGGAGACATTTTTGGAAAAATGCATTTTCTTTCAATTTTGACATTTAAAGCATCTTTTCAGAAAATCAAATTTACATTTGACAGTATTGGTGTATTTTAAGTCAGAGAAAATCCGCGTATCTGTCCATTCCTGAGAAATAATGAATACTCGGCCCCTTCGGGGCCTCGTCTCCATTATTTCTTAGGAATGGACAGTTACTTGGACTTTCTCCTTAACATAAAGTCAGTCATCTACATTGCATTTATGTTTGTATATATGCACGTGATGGTGAAATAGTATCAGAATGTTATCTTAGCTATCGCATACGAGCACTTTCAAACCACAAATTGTGGTCTGTGGGTTTTATCACTATTTGGTATTAATGCCAAGTACAATTATTTCATTTACATGTGATTTCTACGTCATTAAGTCTGTTATGTTTTCTGTTTGACATTATGTGATTTAAGTTCTACGATTTACAACATCCATTTTCGTTTAGATTTTAATTATTGTGTTTTCGATTATGAACACTAATTCGAGCTGTAATAGAGCGGTGTCACGTGTTTGTCTCTTAACATAGATCGATACCACGTGATTGTCTCTTATAATAGAGTGATATCACGTGTTTGTCTCTTATAATAGAGCGATAATATGAAAACATGCGCCGCATACATCGGGAATTGCCTGAATCAATGCCAATGGACGGCAGAAATAACATAAATGATGACGTTACGTATTTGGAAAACAAACTTAAAAACAATGAAAACTCATGGTTGTAAAGTCAAAGAAATAATGTTAGTGATGTAAATAACTCGAGACTTTTTTTCTCTTATAAGAGAGTGATATCACGTTGTTGTCTCTTATAACAGAGCGATATCACGTGGTTGTCTCTTATTATAGAGCGGTATTACGTGTTTGTCTCTTATTATAGAGCGGTATTACGTGACTGTCTTTTATTTTTTCCACCTGTCATAATACATCAGACGGTCAATTAACAAGACGATATACCATGACAAGGAAGACCATTAAATGCAACATTTGGTTATCTGAACGTCTAGAGAGAATACAGCATCCAATCGATCACCATGTATGGCACCAAAAACGTAGTTCAAGTTTGTTTTAGTTACTTTAATGATGTACGTCGATACGTTATAGACCTATTTAAGTAGAATCTCTCGTCTGATTATTAATATGATCTAAATAATAGCACATTTCTCATTTCATTAGTAGTCACATTACCTCAGATCTTGTGCGTTGTATTTCGTATTTTGTCTTCATTTGTATGTTGTTCCTAAATGACCTAATGCAATGCCGACCAATATTCAGATTGCTTGTTTTTACTTTTCTCATGACTTTTGAAACACTTCTTTATAAACACACATAGTGTGTATATGTAGTGTATGTGTAGTAAAAGCATTGCAACCTACACACCAGAGACTGGTCGGCGATTGTCGGAGGTGTCTTCAATTTGTAAAGGGATTTACCTTTTGTAAACTTGATATTTACACAACGTTCAGTTGATACATCAAATTGAATGATTAAAACTTCCACTAGGAGATTATACCATTCCATCAGAATTCCCTACATACTTAATTTCCACAAAAATGGGGAAGGTTTGTTTAGTTACAAATTAGAAACTACATTTTTCACACAACCGGAAGGAAATCAAACTTAAATCGGTATTGTTTTATACCTGTAAAGTATTGACAGAAGCCTGATATAACTAACAACGTATTCCAAGACGAGCTGGTTTTAGACGCTCAATCATGTTCTGATCTTTATGTTATGTTTAATGCTTTTCAAATGTTGCGACTATTGAAGTCAATAAGAAGATGATCGTGATTTATGAAACAATAGAGTACAACAATAGCAACAAATCACTGCTCACAATCATTTTATGGTAATTGAATCTATGTTCAATGAAGATAATAAAACGTCTAGTGTTGTCGGGAATATTAATTACATCATGGCATGATTTCGTTCAAAATATGAGAAATTACTCAATTACCATGCCTGATGAAGTTTTAAATCCTTTGTTAGGGTAATTGAATATCACTCACGTTTTTGTTAATTATATTTGAATAGTTACCAAGCAATATAAGATACGGAATGCGAGGTACCGTTCACTATTGTTGTATTTTATTTAATCCGGCACCCGAAATCAACGAACAGCTTCTCTCACCTGAAATATTTGTCAAATTATCCAACTTTGTTGATAAGCATAAGTATTCGGTTGTTTGAAATTAAGAATTACATGTTTCATATTCATTTTTTATTTTAGGCATATTTTCTTGAAAACTGTGTTGTTTTGTTGAATATTGTCTGAATTTTTTTGTAAAAGACTATAATTTAGAGTGATTTAGTTATTTTTATATTAGTCATTTGAATTACAAATGATGATCACTGTCTACAAATTTATTAAATGACCCTCGTATAATTTTTTGTTCTTCAATTATCGATGAATTTATGGGATTCGTTACTGACAGACTATTGTTTCACGGAGGGACGCAATTTCAGAATATTATATCTAACTAATATCATACATACTGAGAAATATCGCGGAGTGTAAGCGGTGGAAAGATATTCATATACGGAATTTAAGTATAGCTGATGTATTGAAAACAAGTTTGTGGGCTTTAGTGTATGACTTTGGCATGAAGTAATTATTTCATTTACATATAATATTTGTCATAGAAACAGCGACATCACTAAATAGTATGTACGTGAGACGAACAACGTTATATCTATTTTTCCTATGTATAATTTGGGTCCGTCTGAGAAGGTTTTAGTTCCGACAGTCAGCGTTAATATTTGTTTAGAAAATTGGTCAAGTCAGGCAACGACAGAATTGTATGTGAAGAATGTTGCAGGGAAATTGTATGAATGAACATGTTCACATGAACAAAACACAACTTCTTCAGAAAAATGACTTCAGCGTAGAGTCACGTCTCCTTGTGTAAGCGCATAGATTCACGGTCGTTCATACACAGTATTCACAGCGAACACAGAAAGATATCACGCACAGTATTCGCAGCGAACACAGAAAGATATAACCATAGGCCTAAGAAATTATAACACAAAACCAGCCGAGTTTATTATCCCCAATATTTCACTAATTCATTAGATAAAAACAGTCAAGAGTCAAATATATATCACATTTAATGGATGGAGCATTAGAGAGGTAAAAACTGTAGTTTGTGATGTAATTTCTTAGGCATATAATATAACTTACACTTATGTATTTATACTTTTTGATACAGACTTCTCCAGGGAGCCATGCTAAATATAATTCATTGCGAGCGGATACATTCTACGTTTTCAAGCCATGTCCCTGCTTTGTGTTACGTTATATTATACAGTCACCGGATCATCTATTTATAAAGTTTCTGTTTCATAATTGGAATTCTATAGTATAACCATCTCCCATGGTCGACCTCGATGTATTGTGTAGTATAACTATAGGGTTCCCAGAAGTTATGAAACAGTTTAAGGTGTTTAAAAATGATGTAATTATTTAATTTGAAGAACAAACAATTGTACATTTGTATAAAATAGGTATTCAATGTTCATTGTATGAATTGGCAATGTTTTAAGTTCAGACAGCTTCTTCTGACTGTAAGGTTGTCCATATATGACTTTCCGTCTTTCCTTACATTTTGTCATTCATAATTCTAGTTCATCAGCCTTTTCTTGCTTTGCTTCTGTTTTAATTTCTCTTTTTCGGTTTTCCAATTATGGAGTATAAGCGTTCTCCGTTCTTTGTACTGTACATTCATTTTCTTCACAGATTGAGTTGATATTTTATTTTACCCAATTTTCTTCATAATATTTATTTGTTGTAGGTGCTTCTTTGAAAGTGGACATTGTAATGGTTCAAGGTGTGTTTGTGTTTACGATTGCAACGTTTTATGCGTTTGTTTGATGCTTCGTATTAGTGTCAGAACCTCTTATTTGACAAACATCACAATATATTTGAAACTTCTGATGTAAACAAATATGATCAATATGGCATTCTGCTGGTGTCTGATTGCTCGCTTCATGTAAGGACAATGTGACTTGGCTAGTATTTATATGAATGAAATAGTGTTGACCAGTGAGGCGTCAACAATATCTAAAACCATATTAAACGTTTCCACTAACTGACTGTTTTGTTGTTCAGGAGAGTATGGCTTGTAAATCGTGTTCGATATTAATTCCGGAATCAGTTCACTGAGAATGATGGTTGTTACACAAACAACAACATACATTGATAATAGGTTCGGGAAACTACATGTACCAGAGATTAATACACATCCACCATACATTATCTTTATTGGCAGTTATTTCCTGTACCGGATCTAAGATTTGACTCTGGTGATGATTTATATATACGGCTTGGAGACGCAATATGGTATTGTTCTGTATCGCCCCGACAAATGTGGCGATTTCTTACACTACAGTCATGCTATGTATATTATATTGCTAGTAATCATCAACCTTTTCTTACAA
This sequence comes from Spisula subtruncata, assembly GCA_963678985.1. Lineage (NCBI taxonomy): Eukaryota > Metazoa > Mollusca > Bivalvia > Venerida > Mactridae > Spisula > Spisula subtruncata. Next base: position 21,221,340 of record OY787673.1, read on the forward strand.
GGAGATAGAAAGGGGGAATGATGTCATTAGATGTGAATTTCTACTGCCAAGTACATAATTCTGGAATGGAACCAGGTCCTTCTGGGAGACGTTGTTTTTGCTGTATACATTGAACGAAATAGTTGAGTTTTCCATGAGAAACTTGAATAAAATATATAAGTTACAAATAATGCGAAGAGTATGATGAATTCTCCGATTGGAGATCATATAACATGACAGATACCAATATTCCATTTGATCTCAAATTTCCATAAAACGACGACTTTGCATATTGTTCCTTATTAAATGAATGTTGACCAATTTTGTATGACTCGCCGAGAACGATTGATATAATACATTTGCATCACGCAATCCGAGAAAATATTCTAATTCAAATCACAAATATTGGAATGAACACATTGAACATATATGATACAACTTCATTATCAAGCCTGGCATGGGTAGACTTTTCATGTTCACCTGTAAGTTTGGTTCCCGGTACCTAAATATTTCATAACATGCTATTGTAGGTCCGGCCTAATCTTACAAATGTTGACGCTTCCATGTGTAAAGCAAGATGGTGGTTGTACGTTAGTTTATAATTATATGGAATCTTAGAATATCCCCCCGAAAGTGTGTGTTATGTATGTGTCATTTCGATAAGACTAATGGGAAAATGTATGTTCTTTTCAAATAAACATGTTGCATTAAACTGTCGCAACTGATATTTACAGAAAACGCAAAGTTAATTAAGAAACATTCTTTACCGAGCGTGTATATAGTACATATAAATCGCACCTGATATCAGATACCCAGTAAGCTCAATTGGTAAAGCGTCAAACCAGTAACATGGATGTTGAAGGTTCGATAACAGTATTTAGGCTAGTGGCCGAGGGGTGATTTTTGGTCGGAACCCCTCCCCATGGTAGAACATTTCACAACCTGTTTTTTATTGAAGCGGGAGATATTGTGCGTTGGAAAACAATGGTTGTGAATCTGGGATCAATGTAGGTCATTATGAAAATCGACGTTTTATGTGTGTTTTTTAGTATTTTGAGAGGCAATTTTATGACGTATTTTGGCTATGTACAGAACAAGGCAGGTACGATTTAGCCAAGGAAAAGCAAACCACAGTCGTTATTATTGTAGGATCATATTACATTATGGATGGCTTATAACATCTAAAAAATTCAGCTCTTTAATAGCTTGAGAAATCATATTTTTGGGGTAAAAACATAAAAAAATATAAACGAAAAGTGCGAATTTTAGGAATCGGTGCACCACAATTTCATATATCAATCTATTCGAAATAAAATTACTTGGATGGGGAGGTAGTAATCTGCAGTTTAATATATCAAAAATCTATTGACCAGCTATTACTCAAATTGCGATAATTTTGGGTTAAATTGTTATAAAAACATAAACGAAATGTGCGAATTTTAGGAATCGGTGCACCACAATTTCATATATCAATCTATTCGATATAAAATCACTTGAGTGTGGAGGTAGTAACCTGTAGTTTAATATATCAAAAATCTATTAACCAGCTATTACTCAAAATGCGATAATTTTGGGTTTAAATTGTTAAATTTATAAACGAAAAGTGCGAATTTTTGGAATCGGTGCACGACAATTCCATATATCAATCTATTCGAAATACAATCACTTGAGTGTGGAGGTAGTAACCTGTAGTTTAATATATCAAAAATCTATTGACCAGCTATTACTCAAAATGCGATAATTTTGGGGTGAAATTGTTAAAAATATAATCAAAAAGTGCGAATTTTGGAAATCGATTGACTACAATGTCATCTTTCATTTGAAAGGTTATCACAGCGAATTATGGGTATGAAGGTCAGGTTTATTACGTCGAGGTCCTACTAGCCAAATTTATGTGCAAACTCGCTAAATTTGGGGCAAAATTTCACAAAAATAAGCAAAAATGCGATTTTTTGGAATCGGTGGATTGCAGAGTTATTTATGAAGTAATTTGAAACAAAATCACCCCAATGAGTACATAATAATATATAGTTTAGGGTGTTAGAATATCTTAAGCATGGGTACACGGAAAATGAGATATTTTGAGGTAAAACATCACGAAAAATGAACAAAATCGTGAATTTTGAGAATTAGTAGACGACAATGTCATTTATGATTTTATTTGATATTGAACAATCGTGTCGTGTATGTATAAAGTCCAGTGTGAAACATAACATGAAGCGTCTGGATATTGTTGGAATTGAGATATTCTATCCCAAATCTCTAAACCGAAAAGCTGGATGTTTGGAATCAGCAGAATACAAATATCTTGAACTAAGTGAATTTGAAATTGTATACAATTCAATGTTTTGAGGTTAAGCCGTACAAAATATAAGATACTAGTATACGACAGAGCTCATCATGAACAATTGGTGCCCTGTTGAGCTGAAATATTACCCCAACATTTGAAATTCCCAGAAATGTTCCTATGTGCTTCATAAGCAGATTAATCTTCCTAGCGATAAAGGATATCAAATCGCCTATTGTTACAACCATCATGAGTCCTATCGGATGCTCAACACTAAAAACGTACATGTACATGACATATGTTCTTGTGAATTCCAATGCCGTTTAGGCCAATACATCTATAAATATCAAATGTCACCAAGACTTTTTATAGACTGCAACACTTTAATCGAACCTTATTATTATCTACATTGTACGATATATTAATTAATGGATACGACTGGAGACTAGGTCCCACTGAAGAAATCCTCATCGGCGATGTGGCATGAAAAATTAATGCATTCATTGAAATTTTCCGGTGTAGGCATACTCGCGATGTAAATGCAAATGTAGATTTCTCATAACTCCCAAGAAGCTTTCCCAAGTCCAGAGCATCCTGTTCCCGAAGCTCATTTAGTTTCATCGAGAGTGCATCTTTTTGAACGATTGGAAATTGAGATTTACACTCGTTATTTCTTAACCACTGCGGGTTTAAATAACACGCATAGCTGCTCAGTAAGACAGACAGGTTGGAAATACCCACTAGGTTTCCTGCTCTTATAACCAGCGCTTTTTCTGGTGGTCCAAATCAGATCATGTGCATGTCTTATGTCTGTACAAATACCTACATATTCGTGTACAACTCAACGTTTGTCCAGAGTAATGCTATTGAAACTAGTTGTTGGTCACAACCCCATTACCCCGTAATTGTACCCTGCCATATTGCATACATGTATGGATATAAATTTTATTTGTTGACAAACTGTTTTAAAATAATATTTTACATTCGAACGAGTGTCTCAATCTACACGATATGTTCTGTTTAATTTGATTCGGTTCGGCTTTGTTTCGTTCTGTCCTGTTTTGTTCCGTATATTATAGCTTGATATCATGTGTAATGATTCAGCTGGGGTTATGGTGTTAAATTGTTTTATGTTGTTATGTGTTACCCTTGAATACGGCGCCAATAGAAAACATTGGTGTTTTAGTAGATTTAGAACAATCAATATTGATTAAAACTTACAACATTTAACAAAGTATCGGGTATGCGACATGTTGCTCGCCAACATCTTCATATCATGATTCTAATGAACTATTTTAGTTTGTTAGACACTTCGTGGCTGAAATCGCTGGGTAAATTATGTATGCTGAACTTATATCAGCCGTGTTCATACGGTTAACAAGCATAATCGGGAGAGTGGGATGGCCAATTGAGAGCTTCATAACTGTCCTTTTCCGTAAAGTCGATTACATGAGCAATGCAATGACGGACATCATACAAGATACAATTACAAACGTATATTCAAAGCCCCAGTGTCGGTGTTGCTCGGTGATCCTGACATACCTGTTTTATTGATAGCAGTAAAGCTCTAAACCTTCTGTTCCAGTGACATCTAATGTTGTCATTATAACATCTGCATACCCATTCGTACGATGGTCAAGTACGCTTCCTCCTTCCTTCCAAGTCATACTATATTTTTCCATATATAAACAATATTTACAAAAACCGCGTGACCAAGAATAATGTTACTATGGTTATAAAACATAAAGTAAGCTTACTATAATTATGTTCTTACTGTATAATTTAATTAACCAATCATACATCAATTTTCCTGCATCAATAGCGATACTCAGATTTGGTGATCCCTCGTTTTCGTTACACCATAGCATGACCTATCAGTGAAGTTAATGTATAATTGTTGACTCATCCATTGTAGAAAAGTACTCACACTATCAAGGTCGTTTTGAACGAGCATAGCCCATGTCATGGAGCGTATACATGGTATTCTCGAACACAGAACTCCTTCATGTAACATTGACCAAATTATTATTTTTATAATTGTATGAATATGTAACCTGTATGCGTTGTTTGGGTTAATTCGAAGTAGGGATAGCGTGTCAAAGAGCTTGAACCATTATGAACCAGTCACAGCTTCAATGGTAGTCCGCTTTGTCAACACCATATAGTACACCTGATTTCAATGGACTGGTTTTCACTGTTTGGTGAATACCACAGACGACCCTCACCCGGCTGTAGGTAGTACCTCTCCCAAATATTCCACCAGATCGTCACATGTCTACTATGTAGGCATATTTCGTATGTCACTATGAATAAGGTTGAAGCTTACACCGAATGATGTTGTACCCTAATATTGAACGATAGAATGGGACAAAAGTTTTGAAATCTTAAATAACATATTACTTAGCACATTTTGTAGTGGATTTTATCAAATCAGATCATCAATGAAACTGCATTCAACTGATTCCGAATTTTCACATTCTTAGCTTATTTGTGTATCTTTTTATCCCAAATATCTCAATTAAAACAGAAGCCAAATACTACATTTCTGATCTCTTAAACTGCATGTCATTACAAACATGTCGCAGTTGTTTAACATCACATAAAATCATTAATGACATTGCAATCTACCGATTCTCAAAATTCACAATTTTTGTTCTATTTTCGTAATATTTTACCTCAAACTACATAATTTTGCAGATTACCTACTTGTAGGCTTAAGATATTTTTAAACTACATACTATTATGTGCTCTTTGAAGTGATTTGGTTTCAAATTGCATCATAAATGACACTGCTATCCACCGATTCCAAAAAATTGCATTTTTTGGCTTATTTTTGTGAACTTTGACCCAAATTTAGCGAGTTTTGCACAGATTTCAGCAAGTAGAACCTCGATGTATTAAACCTGACCTTCATACCTACATATCGCTGTCATTAACTATCAAATAAAATGAAAGATGGCATTGTAGTCGACCGATTCCAAAAGTTCGCACTTTTTGTTTATAATTTTAACAATTTCACCCCAAAATTATCGCATTTGAGTAATAGCTGGTCAATAGATTTTTGATATATTAAACTACAGGTTACTACCTCCCCATTAAAGTGATTGTATTTCGAATAGATTGATATATGGAATTGTCGTGCACCGATTCCAAAAATTCGCACTTTTCGTTTATGATTTTAACAATTTAAACCCAAAATTATCACATTTTGAGTAATAGCTGGTTAATAGATTTTTGATATATTAAACTACAGGTTACTACCTCCACACTCAAGTGATTTTATTTCGAATAGATTGATATATGAAATTGTGGTGCACCGATTCCTAAAATTCGCACATTTTGTTTATGATTTTTTAACAATTTAACCCAATTTATCGCAATTTGAGTAATAGCTGGTCAATAGATTTTTGATATATTAAACTGCAGATTACTACCTCCCCACCCAAGTGATATTATTTCGAATAGATTGATATATGAAATTGTGGTGCACCGATTCCTAAAATTCGCACTTTTTGTTTATATTTTTTTATGTTTTTACCCCAAAAGTATGATTTCTCAAGCTATTAAAGAGCTGAATTTTTTAGATGTTATAAGCCATCCATAATGCAATATGCTCCTACAATAATAACGACTGTGGTTTGCTTTTCCTTGGCTAAATCGTACCTGCCTCGTTCTGTACATAGACTAAATACGTCGTAAAATTGCCTCTCAAAATACTAAAAAACACACATAAAACGTCGATTTTCAAAATGACCTACATTGATCCCAGATTCACAACCATCATTTTCCAACGCCCAAGGCCTCAGCCTTCAATAAAAAACAGGTTGTGAAATGTTCTACCATGGGGAGGGGTTACTCCCATTTCTAAGCACCTTTTTGAGGTTTGGCCACTAGCCTAATTGTCATTATTATTTTATTATTTTTTTTATATGTAACGTTATTTGCTATTAGTTAATACTGAAGCAAAATATATATTTTTTAAAATATAAACAATATTACTGGCCTACACTGGGATCGAAGTCAGTGGCTCTATCGATTTAGCGAACTGGGACACTTTAAAACCTGTAAATTTATAGACTATTAAAACCCCGCTACAAAAATAGTTTAATCATTTTGTAAACGTTATTTTGTAGATATTAGTGTTGTTGTAGCGAATAAACTTCTATCATTGCAAAAACCATTATTTTTTTAATAACCATGCAAAAAAACAACATCAAATTGACACATACTTAACATATTAAGTTAAGGATGATATTCTAAAATTACCGATGTAAACTAACGTACGATTTTGATTTGACCACTGCAGTTATCTATAAATTGGTTTGTGGCTGACCTAAACCACTGTAAGATTGAGGACAGGGAACAAGACTAGTTCACCTGTTTAAAATTGTATATTTTAAGTTTATTACTATTATTATCTTCATTATCTAACACACTATATGATTACAGTGTGCCCCCGGTCCAGTACCTCGCATTCAATGATAAGAGACAAGTAGACTAAATTAAAATAAATCGAGGGCTGCCTGCAAGACTGTAGTAAGTCCTTCTTTAATCATATGTAGTTACTACAGTCTTGCGGGCAACCATCATTAAGTGTACATAAACACCTCGGCTAGTATTGTACGCCAGTAACGTCATGTTCTCGTGTTATAAGCCCCGAGAAGTTCGTGCAAACACGCAACCATAATACACGAGGAACATAAGTTAATACCATTGTTCTAGTTCTTCTACAAAATACGTCTGTTGGGATTCTAGAAGTACAGGAACAAATAATGACTTTGTTTTTTACACGTACACCATTAGATCTTGTGAATACAATATTGTTTAGCCCAAACATCCCAAATATTCTGTCCATGCATCAGTAGTTATCACTGCAGTAATCGATAAATTGGTTGTTGCCTGACCCAAACCACTGAACAAAATACGTCTGTTAGGATTCTAAAAGTACAGGAACAAATAATTACTTTGATTTTTACACGTTCACCATAAGATCTTGTAAATAAAATAATAACTAGCGTAAATAACCCAAATATTCTGTCCATGCATCACGCGAGTTCAGTAAGACATATAGGAGTTATCCTGATATTCATACGGACGAATATCATATATATATAGTTCTGTATTGTAAACAGTGTCGCTTTTAAGTTAAGCACCTTGAACATAATGGGTTATTTTGTCAGTTCAAGGCGAGTCTTCTCTGAATCCATTCTATCCCATTGGAATAAAAGAATATTGATATAATTTCAGTAATTATAATGAATAGATATTGTATTATACTCATTGAGGCGGTCTTTGCATTGGTTTGGTCTTTATTCGAGACCTGGACTATATTCACCACCCTTCATTGGGAAGCAGTTAGCATAATGTCTGAAATCTTAATACACAAATAATTTAATAATAGAATACAACAATAACAGTAAATAACAGTAAATCGTGGCACATAATACGGTAACATAATTATCACTGATTTAAGATAAAAAATTTTTGTCGAAAATTAATGGCATTGAATTACGAATAAATAAGTATAATATACATGCGTCTGAAAGGGAAAATCAATGTGTATGGAATGATTCGATTTCTTTATAAGAGCATTGTACGTATAACTCAACTGTATTATTTGTGTTATTCATTCGCTATTTACAATAGCAACGATCAATGGTTAATCAATTCAGAATTTATCCACATTGCCTTAAATTTATAATATATCTCGAACTTAAGCAATGTATCCCTGCGGGGAGGATTATACTAATTTAATTCGTGGCGTTACTGGTAACAGATAAATACGCAAAGTGTGTAAAGAACAATAACAATGTCTTGTTTAGAGTTTTTTGTCACGTCCAATATTAGTTTAATCTTTTCATAAGAAGCTTCTGATTGATTTAGTTTTTTTTTATTATTTCCTGTACATTTAGTTCCCAGCACATTTGGCTTCTTTGATGTTATTCTCGGTACTATGAAAAAGCGATTGGGAACGAGACATGATGATTAACATACCATTTCAGCGCAACTGAATATGGTGACTGCACATTTGAACAATGCTAATCACATACGCTATGTGCATATATATTGAAGCTTATAATTTGTTAACTTGCTTGATCTAATGTATAATATATCATAAACATGTACTCTAAATAGAACACGAGCCAATAAGTCACAAAATGCATTTGAATAACAGTCAATATCAAATTGCTTTACTGAGTCCAAATGACATTTCTTAAGACAATAAACCCTCTGTTTAATTATGTTCGCCTTTGATTAATGTGTAACTCTGTTGTTCACTAAACATTTTATCATTTATAATAAAAGCAGAGAATTGATAATGTTGAGATGTTCTCAGATGTAACGTGAGCTTCCACTCTTAATTTAAGATGTTTTTTCGGAAATTTCATCATTGTGGCATCGTGGGTTTAAAGGAATATATATTTATTGAAAGGCAATATCTCACGATGTTTTCATTGGCTTGAAATATCAACCTGATTGCATGTAAAACATTATATGGTAAGAGACATGGTCAAGTGGTAAGAGAAAACAACATCAGAATATACATGTATATAGCTCACTGCAACTATAGAGTTTGAAAAAAGGGTCAAACCACAACTTTTTCATAAAATATGTCAGAGTTGTTGAAGTAAGTCATTTTGTCAAATATTTCGAATGATAACCCCATACTATGTAATGCAGAACTTGTCAATCAGTCTATTGCCCAATTGTTTCTTTGGAATCGGTGCTGTCACGTACGATATTCGCAATTGGTGCGTCTTTATTTCTTTCCCTCGTAGAAAATCATTTCATATAGCCCGTAGGCTAGTACCAACTGGTTGTATTTGTTCTCTGTGTAATAGATAGCGGCACACTCCCCATCCTTTATTACACACGCGCTTCAATTGGAATTTCGTGTACCTTTTAATTCCAAAATTTAAGTAGCGTTTTTGAGATTTGTAAAACTGGTATGTGAGCTTGACATATAGGTACGCTTCACATCAATCTTTCTAAATGAGTGCTATGTGGAAGGCTTTGTATAATGATTAATGACAATAAGTCCTGCCAGATGACATTGAGGGAATTTAGTCTCTAATAAAGTCAGTCATCTACATTGCATTTATGTATGTATATACACATGTATGCATGTGATGGTGGAATAGTATCAGAATGTTATCTTAGCTGTCGCATACGAACACTTTGTATTCCAACCACAAATTGTATTCTGTGGATTTTATTGATACATGCGATAATATGAAAACATGCGCCGCATACATCGGGGATTCCCTGAATCAATACCAATGGGCGGCAGAAATAACGTAAATAATGACGTTACGAATTTGGAAAAATACTTAAATACAATGAACACTCATAGTCGTAATCTCAACGACATAATGTCAGTGATGTAAAAATTCGAAACTACTTGTTTCTTATAATAGAGCGATATCACGTGTTTGTCTCTTATTATAGAGCGGTATTACGTGATTGTCTCTTATTATAGAGCGATATCACGTGTTTGTCGATTATTTTTTTCCACCTGCCATAATACACCAGACGGTGAATTAACAAGACGACATATCATAATAAGGAAGATCATTAAATGCAACATTTGGTTGTCTGAAAGTCTAGCAGGAATACAACAACCTCTTGATCATCATATTTGGCACGAAAAACGTAGTTCAAGTTTGTTTTAGTTACTTTAATGATGTACGTAGACACATTATAGATCTACTTAAGTAGAAACTCTCGTCTGATTATTAATATGATCTAAATAATAGTACTTTTCTCATTTCATTAGTTGTCACATTGCCACAGATCTTGTGCGTTGTATATTGTCTTCATTTGTATGTTGTCTCTAAAAGACCTAATGTAATGCCGACCAATATTCAGACTGTTTGTTTTTACTTTTCTCACGACTTTTGAAACATTTCTTTATAAATAGTATTAAATACACATAGTGTGTATATGTAGTATATGTGTAGTATAATAATTGCAACCTACACACCAGAGGCTGGTCGGCGATTGTCGAAGGTGTCTTCAATTTGTTAAGGAATTTACCTTTGGTAAACTTGATATTTACACAACGCTCAGTTGATACATCAAATTGAATGATTAAAACTTCCACTAGGAGATCATGCTATTCCACCTATATCAGAATTCCCTACATTCTTAATTTGATTTGTTTATTTACAAATTTGAAACTACTTTTTTCACACAACCGGAAGAAAATCGAACTAACATCGGTATTGTATTATACCTGTAAAGTATTGGAAGAAGCCTGGTATAACTCACAACGTATTCCAAGACGAGCTGGTTTTAGAAGTTCATTCCTCGTCTGGCTTTTCAAATGTTGTGACTATCGAATACAATTCCCCATTTTTTTAGAGGATGATCGTGATTTATAAAACAATACAGTACAACAATTACAACAAATCACTGAATACACTCATTTTTATGGTAATCTATGATCAATGAAGATAATAAAACGTCTCTTTTGTCGGGAATATTAATTACATAATATGATTTCGTTCCAAAGATGAGAAATTTTACCTTAACAATTCATGATGAAGTTTGAAATCCTTTGTTAGGGTAATTGAATCACTCACGTTTTTTGTTAATTATATTTGAATAGTTACCAAGCAATGTAAGATACTGAATGAGAGTCACCGTTCACCGCTTTATATTTCTTTATAGCGGGCACCCGAAATCAACTGACAGCTTCTCTTTCCTTATATATAAGTATGTTGTCACGTAGTTGCGTCTGTAACAATTATTGATTTTTAAACGGAATATTATAGCTACTATATACTGATATACTTTAAACAATTTCGTCAATAAATTCAATCTTAAAAACTGTCTAAATTTTATCAGACCCTATTGTGACCTTTTGGAGCTAATATCATTACATGACGCGCAATAAGGTGACGTCGCATAGTGTAACACAATGTCGACGCTATTTTAGTGGGCGAGCTTCAACCAATGATTTGCTGCACTGTTAATTAAGTGTAATTTATAGTTTAATTACGGATCAATTAGTGAATTTCTATACTTTAAAACTTAAAATATCATCGTAAAACTAAGTGAAAATATGCGGTTTCTATTGTTAATTAAACTAACGTTTCAAATCACGTTACCGATTAGACGCACGTTTTATGCCCCTATGACATTTTGTCAGTACTGACATCGGTGTTAATAACTTTGCAAGTACAGTCTGATTTTTCAAAACGCTTTGTCCGAAATATTTCGTTTTAGCATATTGTAAAATTCATCCAAACTGTATGTCAAATTTAAAATATCTACATCATATATTGCGTATAATAATTTTATTGCTACATTTTGTATTAAAAAAACGCAAATTATTTTCTATAAATTGTGACAAACTCTGACCGTTAGCAATATCCGCTGCCATTTTTGTTTCAAACATACGTTTCCGATAAATTTCTCGCACGTAATTGTGTTACATAATTGACGTTATATGGTGAAATTTCCCGTGATTTGGATATCAAACGAAACATATACTCGTTTTTAAAGAGGTTCGATTGGCAGACGTTGTTACTAGTGACACGACTTTTGTGACGCAATTTTGACGCAAATTTTGCTAATTTCGCAATAATAATGCTTACAAGCCTTTTAAAAAAATAGCTAGAATGCCCATTATTTGATAGTTAAAATGATACGTACTACAATTGGATACGATGAACCGATCATTTACTGTAATCTTTATAATCAGACAACTCCCAAAAATAAGAAAAGACGCGACGTTATTGCGCGCCATGTTATTAAATTCCCCAAATATACTCTCATTTTGATAACTAAAAGATAAACGTGTGGTTTGTATGGAAATATAGGCTTCGTCTTGAATACTTGGTAATTTGGTGAGTACATACGAGCATCAAATTGATCACAGTTAGTCTCACACGTGCAGTTTAGTTAGGCTTCAGTGACATTTATGTTGTTGATTAATTTATATTTGAAGTAGAATGTCTTGCCTACATCATTTAATGGTTTGATGTAGAAGAAAGCCAAATAAGTGTCCAATTATATGTAAACTGGAAGAAGATGCACGCAGTTGCTAACATAATCACAGAACAATTGATAGTCGGAATGAATGGGCATCTACGAGCATTAGTTCATTGCAGACATGTAATTACAGCTGGTGTATCACATAAGTAAAACTTCGACGAACATCGATATTACGAGCATCCGGCTTATTTCGAGCAAATTTCAAAGTCCCGGGAATTTGCTTTAAATGTTGAATACCAATGATTGCATCGATATGTCGAGCTCCCAGTTTATTTCGATGATTTGCTTGTCCCGATTTGTCCTCGAGATAACGAGGTTTTACTGTACATGTATATACATTGTACAAGTTCGTGGGGTGTTCCACAATTAATAGGACTTTTTTCATAGCAGTGTGGAAAATCATAAATTTAGAAAACTAGTTTGCTATAAATATTTTTCCATATATCACTGTTTCATATGCGAAATATCGAAGCAATTGGTTGAAAAATAATAAAAATATATATTGTACATTGAATATACTAAGTACCACTGAGGCGCGTCGCGCTGTGACGTTATGATGACGTCGCCTTTTATGCACAGTTATTGTAATAGAAATACACGTCGTATGTGTTATATATATTGTCACCACGGCATTCAAAAAAGATCTGATGTCGCTGTACACATTGTTTAAAAGTGTCTCAGTACCCCTGAATACAAAACGTGGCAACAGTCATGTAAGAAATGGCTTTGACATTGATGCATATGTTAATGTGCGAACGGTGTCTTTTAACGTCAAACTACCTTTCCCGTGATCGGCCTGTGTTCACTTGTTACCTCATATGTCTGCCATCTGTAAATAATTTGAGTAAACGTAACACGAATATTCTTTACGTCACTACCTTCTGCTTATTTGATAATTTCAATGATTTGCATTGTTTGTTTTCCAAACGTTTACCACTATTTAACAATTGCGCGGTTTCTAGTTTTTGACGTTGACGTCATTTCATTCATGACTCACTTAGGTACTTATAATTGTATACTCGCTTATGATCATAGTCAGGGGAATCCATGTAATACCACATAGTTAGGCGCAATTATTTATGAAGTGGTTACTGAGATATTCACATTTGTAATAAGGATGTTAATGTAAAATAGCACTGCTACCCGCCTTGGCGTTTCATGTTTTCTATGACAATGCTTTGTACGAGTATTACCAATAACAACGACAACTTGTTGCTACCGGTATGTAGAGCCAGAATGGCTTAGCATATTAGACAAATTCATTAAAATGTAACCGTTGATTAAGAAGTTATGAGAAAAGTCCTATTATTTCTGGAAGACCCCTCGTATGTGCTGTATGTTATATAACATTTTGGAATATTACAAATCTAACAAATAGATAAACAGTACGTTGAGTATATTGTATTCATTTAACACACAAACCAATGGTTCTCATGCACACACACGAAATTTCCTACTTACATACCAACCCAATTTGAAATGATGTGAAATCAGATTGAGGTAGACTATATTGTTACTTGAAAAGTAATAAATTGTTTTACTTTTATGCATTGCATACTGATGTTCGCGGTATTTTAGAGAAGTTCATCTGGTCAGTGGTTGTAGGGAATTTTTAGATTAGCAAGGAACTTGTACACATTTGTTTTACCGGAGCTTCAGTTGTTTATTGTATAGGCTAGACTTAAGACTTAAAATAAGTTGATCTCTTCTTCGGAACCATTTCTAAAATGCCTGTAACAAATATTGTTTACACCAAGGATAGCTATATGAAACCACTAATCAATTGCATTTCGATTTAGAATTTTGTAAATATCGTCAATGAATCACATTAGATTGGTTGACTTGAAAGCTTCCACAGACAAAAATGGAATTAATCAATTTCAAAATTTGAATGATTTGTTAGATTAAATCATGGTATGTACCGTTCTACCGCCGTGATAGCTGTGATGAAACGTAGAAAAGCTGAAGTTGGAAATCTATCAGATTCTGAGCTGTTCATCTCCTTAACAGGATTGACATACATGTATTTAATATTTCACATGTTTTAGATATATAATAGACGACATACATTTCAATTATTTTTGGATTCTTCTGATTTTGTTCTTTTTCACGTGTATGGTGATTGTTCTACGCAATACAATGATTGCAATGGTAGGCACGATACTGTTTAGGTAGTAGATCTTACTTTTTATGATATAACGGCCCGTATATCGCGGTTTGGAGGAGTTCATAGGCGAAGGAATTAGTGACGAATGTCGTAGGCATATGAACGAGATGAGATCAGCGATTGGGTCAGTTTGAATAAACGATATTTGAGACGAATATTTGTTGTATCATAACAGTTGAATCTTGCAACAACGAAGATGGTATCTTCATCCGGGATATACCATCACACCCATTTCGAATTGACATGGCATATTAACTGGTGCCTTGGGAATACTGCAACGCAAATATTGTGAGTTGGGTAGCATTTATTCAAACTTTAACGGATGAACAACACCAATATATTAATAACCGAGGATTGAATTTTGCTGCGTGATTTTTGATAAGAATTGTGGCATTTTGTTATGTTTGCATAGGACAAAAAGCAGATCAAACTTTTAAAGGGCGCATAAAAACATTTTTCCAATGCAAATATGTTACTATACATAGTAACAAAAGTGTTATTAGTATGTATAATATCTACGACGTACTCATCCCTAAACCAGACAGGCGAATATAAATCACACTTAATGTCGAATATATGGACAAAATCAAATCGTTGAATAGTTAACCCACAATTCCTGAAATCAATGAATGATAATGTCAGGTTGTTTCCATTTATTGTTGGGTTGGGCTGAAATGACGACTTTGCATTTAGTTCCTTATTAAATGAATATTGACCAATTTTGATTGTCATAATACAGTAATCACGCAACCCGAGAAAATATACTAATTCAAATCACAAGTATTGGAATGAACACGAACCAATTGAAAATATTTGATACAACTTCTTTACCAAGTTTGGCATGGGAAGACTTTGCATGTTCGCCTGTGTAAAATTGTATATTTCAAGTTAATTATTATTACTATAATAATGTTAATAAATTCGACCTCAGGCTAATATGAAAGTGTTCATCCCGATAACAAGGCCATTATGACAACACTTAATTGTTTATAATTTTATCAATTAACTTTGTACTTCGTGTATACACTAAAACGATAACAAATAACAAGTAACGGCTTGAAAGAAACAATGAAATGAAAAGAAAACTATCGAACTTTAGCTATTAGTTTTGAATTTAGCATTAAAGTGTTCGAAACGTTGCGTATCCGAATTCTCGCCAGTTTTCGTTCGTCATTAAATAACGCATCATCTAAATATATTTTCAATGAAAATTTAGGTAGCGTACATGTATATCTCAGCTACTATTGTACGACAGTAACGTCATCTTCACGTGTTATCAGCTCGGAGAAGTTCGGCAGATTCGCAACTTTAATACACGAGCTACATCAGTTAATACCATTGTTCTAGTTCTTCTACAAAACAAGTCTATTGAGATTCTAGAAGTACAGGAACAAATAATTGACTTTGTTTTTTACACGTACACAATTAGATCGTGTAAATACAATATTGACTAGCCTAAACTTGCCAAATATGCTATCCATGCATCAGGCGAAGTTCAGTAAGACATGCATCACTGGCTTACAATGAGAAGGTCGTAAGTGTCCTTATAAGACTAATGCATATTTGAAATCTATATCGTAATGGGGCTATTCTCATGTAAATTGGAACTTGTCATGTTGACCAAACTGAAGTTGAAAAAGCTTGTTTTCCATAGGTAAAGAGTGATTTTTCCGACAGTTTTTCTTGTTTTCCCAAAATATTGATTTTGTAGTTACGACCTTCTCATTCTAAGCCAGCGGCATGTATAGGAGTTATCTTACTATTTATAGGGACGAATATCACATTTATAAAAGTATGTATTGTTAAAAGTGTTGCTTTTACGTTAAGCACATTGTACATAATAAGTTATTTTATCAGTTCAAGACGAGTCTTCTCTCAACCCATTCTGTTCCATTTCGGATCATAGAATATCTAGATTGAGATGAATTCAATAATAAGAATGAATAAGCGAAACTGCAGTTACAAGACGTACAGATTGTATTCTAATCATTGAGACGGTCTTTGTATTGGTTTTGGTCTTTATTCGAGGCTTGGACTGTATTCATCTGGCCTTTATTAAGAAGCAGTTAGGATATGCAATCCTAATGCAGAAATAACTTAATAATATATTACAGCAATAACAGTAAATCGTGGTACATAAAACGGTAACATAATTATCACTGTTTTAAGATAATTGAAAACTTTTTGTCGGGTATAAGTGAAGCTACTGAAAGGAGAGAACACTGTGTAGGGGGAATTGTTCTCCTTCATTTACAATGATTCCATTTCTTTTTAAGAGCATTGTACTTATAATTCAAGCGTATCATTTTCGTGTTATCCATTCGTGTTATGCTATTTACCATAGCAATGTTAATGATGCATTTATCAGGATTAACACGAATTGTCTTAAATTTATAACATATCTCGAACTTAATCAATGTGTCCGTGTGGGAGGGTTATATTAATTCATCACGTGACTTTATTAAGAACAGATGAATACAAATTGTGTAAAGTACTATAGCAATGTCTTGTTTAGATTGTTTTGTCACGTCCAATATCTGTTTAATCTCATTGCTTTCGTTTTTGATTTATTTCCTGTACAGACAGTCCTATAGTTGGAAACAGTCCGTACATACCATATTGCTTTACTGATGACCAAATGGCATTTCTTAAGACAATAAACCTTCTGTTTAATTATGGTTGTCTTTGATTGATGTTGTTCACTAAACATTTTATCAACAATAATATAAGAGGAAATTGATAATGTTGAGGTGTTCTCAGATGTAACGTGAGCTTCCACTCTTAATTGAGGATGTTGTTTTCGGAGCATTCATCAATCTAACATAGGGGGTCTAAAGGAAAATGCATTGATGAAGTGCAATATCTCACGATGTTTTCATTGGATTGAAATATGAACAGGGTTACATGTAAAACGTGATGCTGACTAAGCATGCATAAATAATCCATATACGATAATAACTTGGGCCCATTTAGTTTTGAAACAACGGCCAAACCACGTCTTATTCATAAAATATGTCAAAGTTATTAAAGGAATTCATTATGTCGCCTATTTCGAAATAATAACCCCGTATTATATAATGCATCATCGAATACCCATGGTCGGTGCCTCCGCTCCACTACGTTCATGTACGTAGCGGAGCGGAGGCACCGACCTTGGGTATCCGACGATATATGTAATGGTCAACTTGTCAATCAGTATATTGCCCAATTGTTTCTTTGGAATTGGTGCGGTCACGTATGTCGTATATTCGCAATTGGTGCGTCCTTATTTGTTTCCCTCGTAGAAAGAATCATGTCATATAGACAGTTGGCTGCTACCAACTGGTTGTATTTGTTCTCTGTGAAATTTGTAACGACACAGTTTGCGTCCTTTATTACACACGCACTTTATTTGGAATACCGCGCACCGTTTAATTCTAAAATTTCACATCAATCTTTCTAAATGAGAGCTGTGTTGACGGTTATGTGTAATGATTAATGACAGTAAGTCCTGTCGGATGACATTGGGGGAATTTAGTGTCTTATAATGCCCCTCATCTACATTGGCATGTATTTATACATGTCCGTGCATACACGTTTGTTGATGAAGTAGTAATAGAATGTTCTCTCTGGTCACCATTTTACATACTAGTAGATTTATATAGGGAATACATATAAAAAATTTCTTGTCTAAAAGTACAATGCCTAAAGCTTTGATATTTTGTATATCGCATCATCTAGTGGTCCCCTACCAAGATTGCTCAAATAATTTCCCTGGGGTCAAAATTGGCCCCGTCCCGGTGGTCACCAGGTTTACATAGACTTGTATACAATGTATAGGGAAAACATATAAAAATCTTCTTGTCTAGAGCTCGTGGTGTTTTTGAAATTTGCGTTCGTGTATAAGAAACAATGCCGGCATACATAGATTTTCTTTAAAAAGAATGTGTTTGAAGACGAGTGCTGAAACGTAGAAGTCGCCAAGTTAGAAGGTAGTGTCATAACTAAGACATTGTTCAATTGTATCAAAATGTAGTACCTTTTGAAGTTCGTCCATCATTAAATTGTGCCCGCAAATAACAACAAGATTCGGGAAGGCGTTTATGAAATGTACAAACTGATTACTAGTATCCCGTGCGAAGGCGTGTGTATTGAATAGAGAGTCTCTGGAAATTCTCATATCATTGTTACTTTTATGCCGAAGGTTTTGAATTTGTTTCAAATTTCTCGGCATGTCCTCTTTTTGAAATTCATTTTGATACACTGCACTGGGGTCATCAGCTTTGGTTTGTTTTAACCATTTGTCCAAAGAGCTGGTTATGGTTCGAACAAATGCCCTCGATGTGTTCTTCGCATTGCCGTGAGAAAGTGCCTGCGAAACTCCATCATTTCCAATATACTGGATCAAGAACGGACCAGTTTTATCTAAACCGGGTTCGTGAAAAACGAACTTTAGGAAATCCTTCGACGCAATATAAAAATACTTCTTTTTTATTTTCGGACATTTTATTGGTAATCCGACGGTTCCTTGATTGATCCAACGATGTCCGTCGGCTCTCCAGTCTTGCGACTTTACCCCATCGCCCTTGAATAGGAATATCTCTCCTCCTGAAGGGCGAAATGGCAAGGAAGATACCGGTTCCGCTTCCGAGTATCTTAAATTTTCTAAGATCGCTTCTGCTTAAAATTGCATTACGATCTACATAGTAGATCTAGACTATGAATATTTTTTCATTTAGTACGTTAAGATAAGTTCTATTGATTTCTATGTTGCTATGGCGCTAACGTCGCCGTGACGTTTCCGGTGTTTGTTGTTTAAAACACAATACGCTCATTAAAATTGCCGTAATATCCGTGACAGAACACGGACAAATAAAGTACATCAATGATAATATTGAATATAACCCGTGACGAAATGGTACAAAACCCCGTGACGATATTGACAAAACCCGTGACGTTATTGACAAAACCCGTGACAGCATTAGAACAAAACCCGTGACAACCCGTGATAATACCGTCACGGGTATTGAAGTCGTCACGGGTTTAGTAGATCTGAGAATAATGCCTAGAGCTTTGATATCTGGTATGTTGCATCATCTAGTGGTCCCCTACCAAGATTGCCCAATTTATACTGTTGGGATCAAAATTGGCTCTGTCCCGGGGGTCACCAGTTTAACATAGACTTACGTACTGAAAACATATCGAAATCTTCTTGTCTAAAACAACAGTGCCCAGAGCTTTGATATCTGGTACGTAGCATCATCTAGTGGTCCCCTACCAAGATAGTTCAAGTTATGTCCCCATGTGGTCAAAATTGGCCCCGCCCTGGGGAGTCACCAGTTTTACATATACGTTTTCTACCAAGATTGTTCAATTATTTCCTTGGATGAAAACTGTGCAGGGCGTCACTTATAATCAGGTGAGTGATATAGGGCCATCATGACCCTCTTGTTTCAATACTAAACACTAATACGCTGAACATAATAATGTCACGTGTTTGTCTCTTATTTTTGGTACACCTGTCATAATACACCATACGGTAAATTAACAAGACGATATTGCATGACAAGGAAGACCATTATATGCAACACTTGGTTATCAGAAAGTCTAGCAAAAACACAACATCCAATTGATCATCACAGTTGGCACCAAAACCGTAGTTCAAGTTTGTTTTAGTAATTTTAATGATGTTCGTAGATACAGCAATCATAATCTACCTAAAATAGAAACTCTCGTCTGATTATTCATATGATGTATTGCTGGCTTAGAATAAAAGGTCGTTAGTGCCACTCACGACCTTATAAGACTCATACATAATTGTAATCTGCATGATAAGCGCTTCTTATGAGCCTATTTTCATGAAAATCGGAACTCTTCATGTTGACCAAATTGAAGTTGAAGAAGCTTGTTTTACCATAAGTAAAGAGTAATTGTTGGACAGTTGTTCTTGTTTTATCAAAATATTGTTTTTGTAGATACGACCTTCTCATTATTAGCCAGCGATATATAATACTAGTAGTAAGTTTCTCTCTTCATTAGGAGTCACCTTGTCACAGATCTTGCGCTTTGAATTTTGTTTTTTGTCATCCTTCATATGTTGCTCCTAAAAGACCTTATGCCGACCAATATTCAGATTGCTTGTTTTTACTTGTCTCACGACGTTTGAAACACTTCTTTATACAAATAATGTGAACACGTAGTTACAAGTGTAATTAAAGCATTGCACCCTACAAATTGCCTATATTTTTTTTTCTCCAAAAATTGGGAAGGTCTGTTTATTTACTTATTTGAAACTACATTTTTTCACACAACCGGAAGGAAGTCAAACTTAAATCGGTTATGTATTATACTGTGCCTGTAAAGCATTGACAGAAACCGGATACAACTCACAAAGTATTCCAAGACGAACTGGTTTTCGACGTTCAATCATGTTCTGGTCTTTATTTCAGGTTTAACGTTTTTCAAATGTTGTGACTATTGAAGTCAATAATTTCTTTAGAAGATGATCGTGATTTATGAAACAATAAAGTACAATATTTACAACAAATCACTGAACACAATCATTATTATGGTAATTGAATCTATGATTAATGAAGATAATAAGACGTCTGTTTTGTCGGGAATATTAATTACATTACATGATTTCGTTTCAAAATATGAGAAATAACTCAGTTACCATACAAATGAAGTATTAAATCCTTTGTTAGGGTAAATGAATATCACTCACGTTTTTGTCAATTATACTTGAATAATTACCAAGCGGCGAGGCACCGTTCACTGTTTTTGTATTTTATTTAAATCCAGCACCCGAAATCTAACCTGAAATATTTGTCAAATTATCACACTTTGTTCGTTGGTAGGTATAAGTATTCGATTGTTTGAAATTAAGAATTATTATGTTCATTTTTATCCATATTATCTTGAAAACTGCGTTGTTTTGTAGAATATTTTCTGTGTTTTTATTGTGAAAGACTACGATTTATTAAATGGCCCTCGTATAATGTTTTGTTTTTTCAATTATCTATGAATTTGTGGGATTCGTTACTGACAGACTATTGTTTCACTGAGAGACGCAATTTCAGAATATTATATCTAACTAATAGCATACATACTGGGAAATATCGCGGAGTGTAAGCGGTGGAAAGATATTCCTATACGGAATTCAAGTAAAGCTGATGTACATTGTCAGGAAACGCAGACTAACGATTTGGATATGTAAAGTGATAATGTGCGAATAGAACAAATTTAAATAAAATACTATAAAAAGCGATTGGGAACAAGACATTGTGATTAGAATACCATTTCAGCCCAACTGAATATGGGGACTGCACATTTGAACAATGTTAATCACATACGCTATGTGCATATATTGAAGCTTATAATTTGTTAACTTGCTTAACCTAATGTAAAATATTACATAAACATATACTCTAAATAGAACACGGGCCAACATGTCACAAAATGCATTGGAAAACAGTCCATATAAAATTGCTTAACTGATGACCAAATGACATTGCTTAAGACAATAAACCTGTTTAATTATGGTTGTCCTTGATTAATGTGTAACTCTGTTGTTCACTAAACATTTTATCATTAATAATAAAAACAGAGAATTGATAATGTTGAGATGTGCTCAGATGTAACGTGAGCTTCCACTCTTAATTGAAGATGTATTTTCGGAACATTCATCAATGTGGCATCGTGGGTTTAAAGGAAGATACATTTAATGAAATGCAATATCTCATGATGTTTTCATTGGATTGATATATGAACCGGATTACATGTAAAACATTATATGGTAAGAGAATACAACCTCAGAATATATATAGCTCACTGTAGGACACTCAACTATACATGAAAAACATGATGTGGTAAGGGAATACAACCTCAGAATATATATAGCTCACTGTAGGACACACACCTATACATGTATGATATGATGTGGTAAGGGAAAACAACCTCAGAATATATAAAGCTCACTGTAGGACACACAACTATACATGTAAAACATGATGTGGTAAGGGAATACAACCTCAGAATATATATAGCTCACTGTAGGACACACAGCTATACATGTAAAACATGATGTGGTAAGGGAATACAACCTCAGAATATATATAGCTCACTGTAGGACACACACCTATACATGTCAAACATGATGTGGTAAGGGAAAACAACCTCAGAATATATATAGCTCACTGCAACTATAGAGTTTGAAACAAGGGTCAAAGCACGCCTTTTTAAAAAAATATGTCAGAATTGTTAAAGTAAGTCATTTTGTCACATATTTCGAAAGAAAACCCCGTACTATGTAATGCAGAACTTGTCAATCAGTCTATTGCCCAATTGTTTCTTTGGAATCGGTGCTGTCACGTACGATATTCGAAATTGGTGCGTGTTTATTTCTTTCCCTCGTAGAAAGAAGCATTTCATATAGCCCGTAGGCTATTACCAACTGGTTGTATTTGTTCTCTGTGAAATAGATACACGCGCTTAATTTGTAATTTCATGTACCTTTTAATTCCAAAATTTAATTAGCGTTTTTGAGATTTGTAAAACTGGTATGTGAGCTTGACATATAGGTATGCTTCACATCAATCTTTCTAAATGAATGCTATGTGGAAGGGTTTGTATAATGATTTATGACTATAAGTCCTGTCAGATGACATTGAGGGAATTTAGTCTCTAATGAAGTCAGTCATCTACTTTGCATTTATGTTTGTATATATGCACGTGATGGTGAAATAGTATAAGAATGTTATCTTAGCTGTCGCATATGAACACTTTGTATTCCAACCACAAATTGTAGTCTGTGGGTTTTATCACTATTTGGTATTAATGCAAATTACAATTATTTCATTTACATGTAGTTTCTGTGTCATTAAGTCATTTATGTTGTCTGTTTGACATTATGTGATTGAAGTTCTACGATTTACAACATTCATTTTCGTTTAGATTTTAATTATTGTGCTTTCGATTCTAAACACTAATACGAGCTGTAATAAAGCGGTGTCACGTGTTTGTCTGTTATAATATATCGATATCACGTGCTTGTCTCTTATAATAGTGTGATATCACGTGTTTGTCTCTTACAATAGAGCGATAAAATGAAAACATGTGCCGCATACATCGGTAATTCCCAGAATCAATGCCAATGGGCGGCAGAAATAGTATAAATAATGACGTTACGTATTTGGAAAAAAACTAAAATACATTGATCACTCATGGTTGTAATGCCAAGACATAATGTTAGTGTCGTAAAAATATCGACACTACTTGTCTCTTATGAGAGAGTGATATCGCGTGGTTGACTCTTATTTAAGAGCGATATTACGTGTTTGTCTCTTATTGTACAGCGGTATTTCGTGATTGTCCATTTTTTTCCACCTGCCATAATACACCAGACGGTGAATTAACAAGACGACATATCATAATAAGGAAGACCATTAAATGCAACATTTGGTTGTCTGAAAGTCTAGCAGGAATACAACAACCACTTGATCATCATATTTGGCACGAAACACGTAGTTCAAGTTTGTTTTAGTTACTTTAATGATGTACGTAGACACATTATAGATCTACTTAAGTAGAAAATCTCGTCTGATTATTAATATGATCTAAATAATAGTACATTTCTCATTTCATTAGTTGTCACATTGCCACAGATCTTGTGCGTTGTATATTGTCTTCATTTGTATGTTGTCTCTAAAAGACTTAATGTAGTGCCGACCAATATTCAGACTGTTTGTTTTTACTTTTCTCACGACTTTTGAAACATTTCTTTATAAATAGTATTAAATACACATAGTGTGTATATGTAGTATATGTGTAGTAAAATAATTGCAACCAACACACCATAGACTGGTCGGCGATTGTTGAAGGTGTCTTCAATTTGTTAAGGGATTTACCTTTGGTAAACTTGATATTTACACAACGTTCAGTTGATACATCAAATTGAATGATTAAAACTTCCACAAGGAGATCATGCCATTTCACCTATATCAGAATTCCCTACATTCTTAATTTGATTGGTTTATTTACAAACTTGAAACTACATTTTTCACACAACCGGAAGAAAATCGAACTAACATCGGTATTGTATTATACCTGTAAAGTATTGGAAGAAGCCTGGTATAACTCACAACGTATTCTAAGACGAGCTGGTTTTAGAAGTTCATTCCTCGTCTGGCTTTTCAAATGTTGTGACTATCGAACACAATTCCCCATTTTTTAGAGGATGATCGTCATTTATAAAACACTAAAGTATACCAATTACAACAAATCACTGAATACAATCATTTTTATGGTAATCTATGTTCAATGAAGATAATAAAACGTCTGTTTTGTCGGGAATATTAATTACATAATATGATTTCGTTTCAAAGATGAGAAATTTTACCATAACAATCCATGATGAAGTTTGAAATCATTTGTTAGGGTAATTGAATCACTCACGTTTTTGTTAATTATATTTGAATAGTTACCAAGCAATGTAAGAAACTGAATGCGAGTCATCGTTTTCCGCTTTATATTTCTTTATAGCGGGCACCCGAAATCAACTGACAGCTTCTCTCTCCTTATAAATAAGTATGTAGTCACGTAGTTGCGTCTGTAACAATTATTATACTACTATATACTGACATACTTAAAAAAAATTCATCAATAAATTCAATCTTAAAAACTGTCTGAATTTTATCAGACCCTATTGTGACCCTTTGGAGCTAATATCATTACATGACGCGCAATAAGGTGACGTCGCAAAGTGTAACACAATGTCGACGCTATTTTAGTGGGCGAGCTTCAACCAATGATTTGCTGCACTGTTAATTAAGTGGAATTTATAGTTTAATTACGGATTAATTAGTGAATTTCTATACTTTAAAACTTAAAATATCATCGTAAAACTAAGTGAAAAGATGCGGTTTCTATTGTTAATTAAACTAACGTTTCAAATGACGTTACCGGTTAGACGCACGTTTTATGCCCCTGTGACATTTTGTCAGTACTGACATCGGTGTTAATAACTTTGCAAGTACTGCTTTGAATTGGTTCAAATTTTAAACAATTCAATTTTACTCTAGACGTATCTCAAATGTTTAATTGAATGTTTATGTTAAAAATAATTTACGAAATGTCGATATTTAAAAAAGTACCATCTGTGACATTTATTCAGCATCTACTTAACAGTCTGATTTTTCAAAACGCTTTGTTCGAAATATTTCGTTTTAGCATATTGTAAAATTCATCCAAACTGTATGTCAAATTTAAAATATCTACATTATATATTGCGTATAATAATTTTATTGCTACATTTTGTTTTAAAAAAAAACGCAAATATTTTCTTTAAATTGTGACAAACTCTGACCTTTAGCAATATCCGCTGCCATTTTTGTTTCAAACATACGTTTCCGATAAATTTCTCGCACGTGATTGTGTTACACAATTGACGTTATATGGTGAAATTTCCCGTGATTTGGATATCAAACAAAACATATACTCGTTTTTAAAGAGGTTCGATTGGCAGACATTGTTACTAGTGACACGACTTTTGTGACGCAATTTTGACGCAAATTTTGCTAATTTCGCAATAATAATGCTTACAAGCCTTTTAAAAAAATAGCTATAATGCCCATTATTTGATAGTTAAAATGATACGTACTACAATTGGATACGATGAACCGTTCATTTACTATAATCTTTATAATCAGACAACTCCCACAAATAAGAAAAGACGCGACGTTATTGCGCGCCATGTTATTAAATTCCCCAAATATACTCTTATTTTTATAACTAAAAGATAAACGTGTGGTTTGTATGGAAATATAGGCTTCCTGTTGAATACTTGGTAATTTGGTGAGTACATACGAGCATCAAATTGTTCACAGTTAGTCTCACACGTGCAGTTTAGTTAGGCTTCAGTGACATTTATGTTGTTGATTATTTTATATTTGAAGCAAATGTCTTGCCTACATCATTTAATGGTTTGATGGAGAAGAAAGCCAAATAAGTTAGTTTCCAATTATATGTATACTGAGAGAAGATGCACGCAGTTGCTAACATTATCACAGAACAATTGATTATCGGAATGAATGATGGGCATCTACGAGCATTAGTTCATTGCAGACATGTAATTACAGCTGATATATCACATAAGTAACACTTCGACGAACATCGATATTACGAGCATCCGGCTTATTTCGAAAGTCCCGGGAATTTGATTTAAATGTTGAATACCAATGATTGCATCGATATGTCGAGCTCCCAGTTTATTTCGATGATTTGCGTGTCCCGATTTGTCCTCGAGATAACGAGGTTTTACTGTACATGTATATACATTGTACATGTTCGTGGGGTGCTCCACAATTAATAGGACTTTTTTCATAGCAGTGTGGAAAATCATAAATTTAGAAAACTAGTTTGCTATAAATATTTTTCCATATATCACTGATTAGTATGCGAAATATCGAAGCAATTGGTTGAAAAATAATAAAAATATATATTGCACATTGACTATACTAAGTACCACTGAGGCGCGTCGCGCTGTGACGTTATGATGACGTCGCCTTTTATGCACAGTTATTGTAATAGAAATACACGTCGTATGTGTTATATATTGTCACCATGGCATTCAAAAAAGATCTGATGTCGCTGTTCCCATTGTTTAAAAGTGTCTCAGTACCCCTGAATACAAAACGTGGCAACAGTCATGTAAGAAATGGCTTTGACATTGATGCATATGTCAATGTGCGAACGGTGTCTTTTAACGTCAAACTACCTTTCCCGTTACATGACCTGTCTTCACTTGTTACCTCATATGTCTGCGATCTGTAAACAATTTGAGTAAACGTAACACGAATATCTTCTTTACGTCACTACCTTCTGCTTATTTGATCATTTCAATGATTTGCATTGTTTGTTTTCCAAACGTTTACCACTATTTAACAATTGTGCGGTTTCTAGTTTTTGACGTTGACGTCATGTCATTCATGACGCACTTAGGTACTTATAATTGTATACTCGCTTATGATCATAGTCAGGGGTATCCATGTAATACCACATAGTCAGGCGCAATTATTTATGAAGTGGTTAGTGATATATTTACATTTGTAATAAGGATGGTAATGTAAAATAGCACTGCGACCCGCCTTGGCGTTTCATGGTTTTTATGACAATGCTTTGTACGAGTATCACCAATAACAACGACAACTTGTTGCTATCGGTATGTAGAACTGTATGGCTTAGCATATTAGACAAATTCATTAAAATGTAACTGTTGATTAAGAAGTTATGAGAAAAGTCCTATTATTTCTGGAAGACCCCTCGTATGTGCTGTATGTTATATAACATTTTGGAATATTACAAATCTAACAAATAGATAAACAGTACGTTGAGTATATTGTATTCAGTTAACACACAAACCAATGGTTCTCATGCACACACACGAAATTTCCTACTTACAGACCAACCCAATTTGAAATGATGTGAAATCAGATTGAGGTAGACTATATTGTTACTTGAAAAGGAATAAATTGTTTTACTTTTATGCATTGCATACTGATGTTCGCGGAATTTCAGAGAAGTCCATCTGGTCAGTGGTTGTAGGGAATTTTTAGATTAGCAAGGAACTTGTACACATTTGTTTTACTTAAGACTTAAAATAAGTTGATCTCTTCTTCGGAACCATTTCTAAAATGCCTGTAACAAATATTGTATACACCAAGGATAGCTATATGAAACCAATAATCAATTGCATTTCGATTTAGAATTTTGTAAATATCGTCAATGAATGACATTAGATTGGTTGAAGTGAAAGCTTCCACAGACAAAAATGGAATTAATCAATTTCAAAATTTGAATGATTTGTTAGATTAAATCAAGGTATGTACCGTTCTACCGCCGTGATAGCTGTGATGAAACGTAGAAAAGCTGAAGTTGGAAATGGGAGTTTCTATCAGATTCTGAGCTATTCATCTCCTTAACAGGATTGACATACATGTATTTAATATTTCACATGTTTTAGATATATAATAGACGACATACATTTCAATTATTTTTGGATTCTTTTGATTTTGTTCTATTTCACGTGTATGGTGATTGTTCTACGCAATACAATGATTGCAATGGTAGGCACGATACTGTTTAGGAAGTAGATCTTACTTTTTATGACATACCGGCCCGTATATCGCGGTTTGGAGGAGTTCATATGCGTAGGAATTAGTGACGAATGTCGTAGGCATATGAACGAGATGAGATCAGCGATTGGGTCAGTTTGAATAAACGTTATTTGAGACGAATATTTGTTGTATCATAACAGTTGAATCTTGCAACAACGAAGATGGTATCTTCATCCGGGATATACCATCACACCCATTTCGAATTGACATGACATATTAACTGGTGCCTTTGGAATACTGCAACGCAAATATTGTGAGTTGGGTAGCATTTATTCAAACTTTAACGGATGAACAACACAAATATATTAATAACCGAGGATTGAATTTTGCTGCGTGATTTTTGATAAGAATTGTGGCATTTTGTTATGTTTGCATAGCACAAAAAGCAGATCAAACTTTTAAAGGGCGCATAAAAACATTTTTCCAATGCAAATATGTTACTATACATAGTAACAAAAGTGTTATTAGTATGTATAATATCTACGACGTACTCATCCCTAAACCAGACAGACGAATATTAATCACATTAAATGTCGAATATATGGACAAAATCAAATCGTTGAATAGTTAACCCACAATTCCTGAAATCAATGAATGATAATGTCAGGTTGTTTCCATTTATTGTTGGGTTGGGCTGAAATGACGACTTTGCATTTAGTTCCTTATTAAATGAATATTGACCAATTTTGATTGTCATAATACAGTTGCATCACGCAACCCGAGAAAATATTCTAATTCAAATCACAAGTATTGGAATGAACACGAACCAATTGAAAATATTTGATACAGCTTCTTTACCAAGTCTGGCATGGGAAGACGTTGCATGTTCGCCTGTGTAAAATTGTATATTTCAAGTTAATTATTATTACTATTATAATGTTAATAAATTCGACCTCAGGCTAATATGAAAATGTTCATCCCAATAACAAGGCCATTATGACAACACTTAATTGTTTATAATTTTATCAATTAACTTTGTACTTCGTGTATACACTAAAACGATAACAAATAACAAGTAACGGCTTGAAAGAAACAATGAAATGAAAAGAAAACTATTGAACTTTAGCTATTAGTTTTGAATTTAGCATTAAAGTGTTCGAAACGTTGCGTATCCGAATTCTCGCCAGTTTTCGTTCGTCATTAAATAACGCATCATCTAAATATATTTTCAATGAAAATTTAGGTAGCGTACATGTATATCTCAGCTACTATTGTACGACAGTAACGTCATCTTCACGTGTTATCAGCTCGGAGAAGTTCGGCATATTCGCAACTTTAATACACGAGCTACATCAGTTAATACCATTGTTCTAGTTCTTCTACAAAACAAGTCTGTTGAGATTCTAGAAGTACAGGAACAAATAATTGACTTTGTTTTTTACACGTACACAATTAGATCGTGTAAATACAATATTGACTAGCCTAAACTTGCCAAATATGCTATCCATGCATCAGGCGAAGTTCAGTAAGACATGCATCACTGGCTTAGAATGAAAAGGTGGTAAGTGTCCTTAAAAGACTAATGCATATTTGAAATCTATATCGTAATGGGCCTATTCTCATGTAAATTGGAACTTGTCATGTTGACCAAACTGAAGTTGAAAAAGCTTGTTTTCCATAGGTAAAGAGTGATTTTTCCGACAGTTTTTCTTGTTTTCCCAAAATATTGATTTTGTAGTTACGACCTTCTCATTCTAAGCCAGCGGCATGTATAGGAGTTATCTTACTATTTATAGGGACGAATATCACATTTATAAAAGTATGTATTGTTAAAAGTGTTGCTTTTACGTTAAGCACATTGTACATAATAAGTTATTTTATCAGTTCAAGACGAGTCTTCTCTCAACCCATTCTGTTCCATTTCGGATCATAGAATATCTAGATTGAGATAAATTCAATAATAAGAATGAATAAGCAACACTTCAGTTACAAGACGTAGAGATTGTATTCTAATCATTGAGACGGTCTTTGTATTGGTTTG
Source organism: Spisula subtruncata (assembly GCA_963678985.1). Classification (NCBI taxonomy): domain Eukaryota; kingdom Metazoa; phylum Mollusca; class Bivalvia; order Venerida; family Mactridae; genus Spisula; species Spisula subtruncata. The sequence continues at coordinate 21,251,909 of OY787673.1, forward strand.
GTCTTTATTCGAGGCTGGGACTGTATTCATATGTCCTTTATTAGGAAGCAGTTAGGATCTGCAATCCTAATACAGAAATAATTCAATAATATAATACAGCAATAACAGTAAATCGTGGTACATAATACGGTAACATAATTATCACTGTTTTAAGATAATTGAACAACTTTTTGTCGGGTATAAATGCCATTGAATCACGTATAAACCTGTATATTACACACGCTACTGAAAGGGGAGACCAATGTGTAGGGGGAATTGTTCTCCTCCATTTACAATGATTCCATTTCTAAATTAGAACAACACTCGTAATACTGGCAATGGATATAGACAGTATCACAATACACGTGATGCTGCACATGGTCGCGATAAAAATGTGTCTGATGTTAGTGACAGAAGGTTCAATTCTTCTGATTCTAAGTCTAGAGAGGATCGTAGTAATCGAAGGCCAAACAACAATACGACTGGTCGTGGGCGCGGTGGAAGAGGAAGAAACAACGGAAATAGACGCTATTAGCTAAATGTCGGGCTCTGGAACGTGAGAGGGTGGAACTCTGAAACTTTTCTGATAACTCTTTTTTTAAGATCTAGTTGTCTTTTAGATAATAATTATGACATTTTAGGTGTTGCTGAAACACATCTTGTTCGTAATAATGTCTTAGATGTGAAAGGATATAAATGGTATGGTTTTAATAGACATTATAGCATAAAAACGGTGATTTTGCTCATACTTAAACGGGGAAAAAAGGTACGTTATTGTAAAGATTCTCGCGCACACGCGCTGTTGGTGTTCGGTTTTAAGTATGATCATTTCAAGACCCAGCCGACGAATATAAACGGTTTACAGCGGTAAATGAACTGTAATTCACATTCTTATTGTAACTACTAATCAATTTTCTATAATAGTAAAATGTAAAATAATAAGCGTAAACAAACCCCCAATGTCACTGCTTTCTTGGTATTTGCCGATACCGGAAGTCGACGCTCATAACAAAAACTTGTATGTGACGTAACGTTTGCAAAGCGACGTCGCGTTTGTTTTCCCGACGTCGTCCAAAATGTCCCGCCAAAATGTCATAATTTGGAAAACATACTAATAAATGACGGGCTTGGGCACCAACCGTCCCTCGGGACTCTGCAGATGTAATAGCACGAAAAAGCATGCGTTAACCCTACAAAATATACATGTCAAGGCTAGAAATGGCTCAGGAGGAGTCTGTTTTTAATAAAGCAATCTTTATGAGATGTGTTTGATATGTATTGTAGATAACACACATGAAGGTATTTTATGGTTAAAAATGTCACACAAAAGTAGTAACTTAATTTTGTTTCCCTGTCTATGTTATTTGCCACCACATATTTTTCCCCGCCCTTTTGATGTTAATGCTTTTTATGACCAATTGTTAGCTACTGTCTATTCATACCAAACTGATGGCGTGGTAGTTGCATGTGGTGATTTTAACAGCCGAACTGGAAATTTAAATGACTATATCCCTGGTGTTGATTATATGCCTCCCCGTGATGTAATAGATTTTTCGACTAATGCATACGGCGAGTTGTTTATAGATTTTTTTAATTAATACAAATATGAGTATACTGAATGGTAGGAACACCATCAAAAATGATTTTACTTCTGTTTCTGTGAAAGGGGCTTCAATCGTTGATTATTGTATTGTACGTCATGAAGATTTAGATAAATTCACAGATTTTAATGTTGATTTAACATGTGAGGTTATAAGTAAATGTGACAACCTTATGAATATCGCCCAGACATGTATCTGTAAATGTAATGTTTATTATGGACGCCTAGAATCAACCCCTGCATATAACAATCAACAAATGGTCAAATACACACTCAGATCCGATTTGAAAGAGAAAAATTAATGATAAAAATCGAAAAATATCATAATTTCCTTAAAAAATCAATAATTATTAATTAATAACCACATTGCAATATTTATATTTATATATTACCACATGCGGGATGCAATTGCAAACATTTTAAGACATATTACAAACCGATAGCCCATGTGAGTGAGGAATAATCGAAGTTTTCCTAAACCATCTGCTTGCTTAAAATAACGGCGGCCATCTTTAAAGATGGCCGCCAAAAGGTCATTTGGCAAAATGTCCCGCAAGTCCATCAACTAATTTCAGACAGCTTAGACATCAAGCTAACCGAAAATCATTGTTGGATCTGTTCTACAAATTTGGTAATGGATTTCGGTCTGTCACATGGACTAATGCTAGAAATCCATTATCTTATAGGGGTATTTCATTTGCATCCTCTATATATAAGTTATATTGTTATATTTTGAACAGTAGATTAAGTAACTGGTCGGAATCAAGTGACATCATTATTGATGAACAAAATGGTTTTAGGCATACAATATTTTAGCTATACAATCGTTATATTCATAAGTTTCATCTTGTGTCAAAGTAAACGGTCTATGTACTGATTGGTTCAATGTAAGATCGGGATTGCGTCAGGGTTGTATATTATCTCCCCTTTTGTTTAACCTATTTATTATTGACCTTGCATTATATTTGAAGTCTTTTGATATTAGAATACAGTGTGGAACAATTAATATATGTATTTTGTCGTACGAAGATGATATTATTTTACTTGCTGAAAATGATAGAGACTTACAGTGTTTACTAAAATTAATGCTCTATATGATTGGTGTAATATCAATGGTATGTCGATCAACAAAAATAAAAGTCGAATTGTTCATTTTCGACCAAAGTCTATTGAAAGAACACTTACTAACTTTTACATTGGAAATGATCAGTTAGAGAAAGTGGATAGATATAAATACTTAGGTCTTATATTAAGTGAACACTTAGACTATAACATTACAGCAAAGTCAGTAGCTCAAAGTGCAAGTCGTGCCCTCGGTCTCGTTATTGCTAAATGCAAGTCTATCGGGGGAGTACCGTATAATTTTTTTACTCAACTGTATGATTCAGTGGTTTGGCCAACTATTAGTTACGGTGCCGCTATTTGGGGTCAAAGGTTATATTCATGTATTAACGCGGTACAAAATCGCGCGATGCGTTTCTTTTTAGGAGTTGGCAGATATACGCTAAACGCAGCCGTGGACCGCCGCGAATATAAGGCAATGAAAATCAATTTACCTATACTGGGCCAGGTTGTCAAACATAAATACTAATCGTATAAATAAGCGAATTGCACTTTGGTCCTCTGCTTTGTCAAGTCGATTATATTCAAATTGGTTTTATACTGTAAAGAATATGTTGAAAAAATGTGATTTAGAACAGTTTTGTGATATTAATATTGCTTTTCATAAACATGCACTTGTTGATAAACTTGCATCTGCTTTACATGTAAAATATTGTAACGATTGGAACCTATCTATCAATAATGTCACTGGACCTTCGGGCCGTGATGGCAACAAATTACGTACATACCGATTATTTAAAACTGACTTTTCTGTTGAAAGTCACTGTAAAATGATCATGCCACCACGACATAGAGCTGCCTTTAGCAAATTTCGATGTGGGGTGGCCCCCATACGTATAGAGACTGGCAGATACGAAGGAATTCCGATGCAAAACAGAAAATGTCCGTTCTGTGACATCATTGAGGGTGAGAAACAGGTAATACTTAATTTGTTGTTTCTTACTCAGATTTGAGACAAACACTGTACACAAAAGCACTTCAATTGATCATAATTTTTTGAATAGGTCAGATAACTCTCAGTATTTTAATAATTTCTAATTTTAATTTATATTTTGATAAGGATTAACAACTGTTTTTCAGTTTTAAACATAAATTATACTATGTTAAAATGTGTACTATCAGATTTTATCCAAGGTCCATATACCTTGTGAAAATTGGATGTTTTATTATAGTGTTGATAATGTCTCTTATAACTCTTAATGAAAGTGGCTATATATGATTTGTGTTTTATGTTATGTGCTATATATGTTGTAAATATAGATGAGACTCAAATAAATAAATATGCTGCACTTATAATTCAACTGTATCATTCTTGTGTTTTCAATTCGTGTTATGCTACTTACCATAACAACGATAAATGATGAATTTATTCAGGATTTACACGAATTGCCTGAAATTTATAACATATCTCGAACTAAATCAATGTGTCCGTGTGGAGAGGGTTATATTAATTGATCACGTGACTTTATTAAGAACAGATGAATACAAATTGTGTAAAGTACTATAGCAATGTCTTATTTTGAATGTTTTGTACCGCACAATATTTGTTTAATCTTTTCATAAGAAGCTTCTATTTGCTTTCGTTTTTGATTTAGTTCCTGTATAGACAGTCCTATAGTTGGAAACAGTCCGTACATACCATATTGCTTTACTGATGACCAAATGGCATTTCTTAAGACAATAAACCTGTTTAATTATGGTTGTCCTTGATTAATGTGTAACTCTGTTGTTCACTAAACATTTTATCAACAATAATATATAACAATAAAAGAGGAAATTGATAATGTTGAGATGTTCTCAGATGTTACGTGAGCTTCCACTCTTAATTGAAGATGTTTTTTTTCGGAGCATTCATCAATCTAACATCGGGGGTCTAAAGGAACATGCTTGATAGAAATGCAATATATCACGATGTTTTCATTGGATTGAAATATGAACAGGGTTCCATGTAAATCGTGATGTGCCAGTCTCTAGGCAACCCTGCTATTTTTTTACAAAAAAATCGTAGTTTTAAAGAATAATGTTAATGAAGCAAAACTCGTTTACAGTCTAGCACATTGGTCGACAATACATATTATTCATATTCTGTTAGCGGCTTTTATCGAGGTACAGATAGTTTCTGACGTCATGCTGACTTAGCATGCATAAATAATCCATATACGATAATAACTTGGGCCCATTTAGTTTTAAAACAACGGCCAAACCACGTCTTATTCATAAAATATGTCAAATTTATCAAAGTAATTCATTTTGTCGCGTATTTCGAATTAATAACCCCGTAATATATAAAGCATCGTGGAATACCCATGGTCGGTGCCTCCGCTCCACTACGCTCATGTACGTAGCGGAGCGGAGGCACCGACCGTGGGTATCCGACGATGTATGTAATGGTCAACTTGTCAATCAGTATATTGCCTCATTGTTTCCTTGGAATTGGTGCGGTCACGTACGTCGCAATTAGTACGTCCTTATTTCTTTCCCGCGTAGAAAAAAGCATGTTATATAGACAGTAGGGTACTACCAACTGGTTGAATATGTTCACTGTGAAATATATAACGACACAGTTTGCGTCCTTTATTACACACACACTTTAATTGGAATACCGCGCACCGTGTAATTAAACAAATTCACATCAATCTTTCTAAATGAGTGCTGTGTTGACGGCTTTGTGTAATGATTAATGACAGTAAGTCCTGTCGTATGACATTGAGCGAATTAAGTCTCCTATAATGCCTCTCATCTACATTGGCATGTATTTATGCACGTCCGTGCATACACGTTTGTTGATGAAGCAGTAATAGAATGTTCTCTTATACGACTAGATTTCACTGAGAATCTTTGCATAATTCATAAAAGTCCGGAGATAACGGTTTGTAGTAAATTAACATTCAAATCGCATACAAACGAGCACAGCCGGACGAGCTGATAAGTGTTAGTTTAATCTGGTCAAGTACATAGCTGTCACAATCGAACAGTTGCATTTAGCAACATAATTCTAACCGCAAAATGCACTGCGTATGTTTTATACTATTTTGGCATCAATGCAAACTACATAACATCATTTTTTACTTGTTTCTATGTCGGTTGGGTTTTCGGTTTGAGATTTTGTGATATAAGCTCTACGATTTACGACATCCAATTTCGTTTATATTTTACAAAGTCGTTTTAGCTCACTTGAGCTCAAGGTGAGTAATTGTAGTCACTCACCGTCCGTCCGTCCATCTGTACGTTCATCTGTATGTCCGTCGTCCATCCACACTTTCAAACCAACATCTCCTCTCAAACTGTTTAGCCAATTTTGATGAAATTTTGCCACATTGTACGTGGCATTGGGGGATTTAGTAATTGCTAAAAAAATGACACAGGGGTGAAAATTGGCCCCGCCCCGGGGTCACCATTTTACATACAAGTATATTTATATAAGGAAAACATATACAAATCTTCTTGTCTAAAAGTACAATGCCTAGAGCTTTGATATTTTGTATATAGCATCATCTAGTGGTCTCCTACCAAGATTGCTCAAATAATTCCACTGGGATCAAAATTGGCCCCGTCCCGGTGGTCACCAATTTTACATAGACTTGTATATAGGGAAAACATATAAAACTCTTCTTGTCTAAAAGAACAATGCACAGAGCTTTGATATTTGGTATGTCGCATCATCTAGTGGTCCCCTACCAAGATTGCTCAAATAATGCCCCTGGGATCAAAATTGGCCCCGCCCCGGTGGTCACCAGTTTAACATAGACTTGTATATAGGGAAAACATATAAAACTCTTCTTGTCTAAAAGAACAATGCTTAGAGCTTTGATATTTGGCATGTCGCATCATCTAGTGGTCCCCTACCAAGATTGCCGAATTTATACCATTGGGATCAAAATTGGCTCTGCCCCGGGGGTCACCAGTTTATCATAGACTTATGTAGGTAAAACATTTATAAATCTTCATGTCTAAAACAACAATTCCTAGAGCTTTGATATTTGGTACGTAGCATCATCTAGTGGTCCCCTACCAAGATTGTTTAAATTATGCCCCCATGTGGTCAAAATTGGCCCCGCCCTGTGGAGTTACCAGTTTTACATATACTTTTTCTACCAAGATTGTTCACATTATTTCCTTGGATGAAAACTGTGCAGGGCGTCACTTATAATCAGGTGAGTGATATAGGGCCATCATGGCCCTCTTGTTTTAATACTAAACACTAATACGCTGAACATAATAGAGTGATGTCACGTGATTGTCTCTTATGTTTTGGTACGCCTGTCATAATACACCAGACGGTAAATTAACAAGACGATATTGCATGACAAAGAAGACCATTAAATGCAACATTTGGTTATCTGAAAGTCTGGTAGAAACACAACATCCAATTGATCAATACATTTGGCACCAAAACCGTAGTTCAAGTTTGTTTTAGTAATTTTAATGATGTTCGTAGATACAGCAAGCATAATGTACCTAAAATAGAAACTCTCGTCTGATTATTCATATGATGTATTGCTGGCTTAGAATAAAAAGGTCGTTAGTGCCACTCACGACCTTAAAAGACTGATACATAATTGTAATCAACATCATTAGGCGCTTCTTATGAGCCTATTTTCATGAAAATCGGAACTTGTCATGTTGACCAAACTGAAGTTGAAGAAGCTTGTTTTACCATGAGTAATGAGTAATTGTTGGACAGTTTTTCTTGTTTTATCAAAATATTGTTTTTGTAGATACGACCTTCTCATTACTTGTCAGCGATACTAGTAGTTCATTTATCTCTTCATTAGGAGTCACCTTGTCACAGATCTTGCGCTTTGTATTTTATCTTTTGTCTTCCTTTATATGTTGCTCCTAAAAGACCTAATGCCGACCAATATTCAGATTGCTTGTTTTTACTTGTCTCACGACGTTTGAAACACTTCTTTATACAAATAATGTGTACACGTAGTTACAAGTGTAATTAAAGCATTGCACCCTACAAATTGCCTATATTTTTTCCCCCAAAAATTGGGAAGGTTTGTTAATTTACTTATTTGAAACTACATTTTTCACACAACCAGAAGGAGTCAAACTTAAATCGGTTATGTATTATACAGTACCTGTAAAGTATTGATAGAAACCGGATACAAATCACAACGTATTCCAAGACGAACTGGTTTTAGACGTTCAATCATGTTCTGGTCTTTATTTCAGGTTTAACGTTTTTCAAATGTTGTGACTATTGAAGTCAATAATTTCTTTAGAAGATGATCGTGATTTATGAAACAATAAAGTACAACATTTACAAGAAATCACTGCACACAATCATTATTATGGTAATTGAATCTATGATTAATGAAGATTATAAAACGTCTGTTTTGTCGGGAATATTAATTACATAACATGATTTCGTTTCAAAATATGAAAACTAAAACTCAGTTACCATCCCTGATGAAGTTTTTAATCCTTTGTTAGGGTAAATGAATATCACTCACGTTTTTATACCCCCGCAAACAAAGTTTGAAGGGGGTATACTGGAGTCACCATGTTGGTCTGTCGGTCTGTTGGTCTGTTGGTCTGTTGGTCTGTCGGTCTGTTGGTATGTTAGCATCGTGTCCGCTCTCTAACTTTGTCATTTCTTACTGAATTTTAAAATTGCTTGATACAAGTGTTCACTACATCAAGACGGTGTGTCATGCGCAAGATCCAGGTCCCTATCTCAATGGTCAATGTCACACTTAGAGGTCAAAGGTTATATAGTCATGCAAATCGTGTCCGCTCTGTAACTTTGTCATTTCTTACTGGATTTTAAAATTGCTTGGTACAATTGTCACCACATCAAAACGGTGTGTCATGCGCAAGACCCAGGTCCCTACCTCAAAGGTCAAGGTCACACTTACAGGTCAAAGGTTACATAGTCATGCAAATCATGTCCGCTCTGTAACTTTGTCAATTCCTACTGGATTTTAAAATTGTTTGGTACAAATGTTCACCACATCAAGACTGTGTGCCATGCGCGAGACCCATGTCCCTATCTCAAAGGTCAAGGTCACACTTACAGGTCAAAGGTTATATAGTCATGCAAATCGTGTCCGCTCTGTAACTTTGTCATTTCTTACTGGATTTTAAAATTGCTTGGTACAAATGTTCACCACATCAAGACGGTGTGTCATGGGTCAAGGTCACACTTACAGGTCAAAGGTTATATAGTCATGCAAATCGAGTCAGCTCTGTAACTTTGTCATTTCTTACTGGATTTTAAAATTGCTTGGTACAAATGTTCACCACATCAAGACGGTGTGCCATGCGCGAGACCTATGTCCCTACCTCAAAGGTCAAGGTCACACTTACAGGTCAAAGGTTATATAGTCATGCAAATCGTGTCCGCTCTGTAACTTTGTCATTTCTTACTGGATTTTAAAATTGCTTGGTACAAATGTTCACCACATCAAGACGGTGTGTCATGGGTCAAGGTCACACTTACAGGTCAAAGGTTATATAGTCATGCAAATCGTGTCCGCTCTGTAACTTTGTCATTTCTTACTGGATTTTAAAATTGCTTGGTACAAATGTTCACCACGTCAAGACGGTGTGTCATGCGCATGACCCAGGTCCCTACCTCAAAGGTCAAGGTCACACTTATAGGTCAAAGGTTATATAGTCATGCAAATCGTGTCCGCTCTGTAACTTTGTCATTTCTTACTGGATTTTAAAATTGCTTGGTACAAATATTCACCACATCAAGACGGTGTGTCATGCGCAAGACCCAGGTCCCTATCTCAAAGGTCAAGGTCACACTTACAGGTCAAAGGTTATATAGTCATGCAATTCGTGTCCGCTCTGTAGCTTTGTCATTTCGTACTGGATTTTAAAATTGCTTGGTACAAATGTTTACCACATCAAGACGGTGTGTCATGCGCAAGACCCAGGTCCCTACCTCAAAGGTCAAGGTCACACTTACTGGTCAAAGGTTATATGGTCATGCAAATCGTGTCTGCTCTGTTAATTTGTGTCCGCTCTGTAACTTTGTCATTTCTTACTGGATTTTAGACTATAATTTTAAATAATATTCCTGTGTCAAGGCGGTGCTGCGGGGGTATGGTTCATCACTCCTGTGATAGCTCTAGTTGTTAATCATACTTGAATAATTACCAAGCGGCGAGGGACTGTTCACTGTTTTTGTATTTTATTTAAAATATTGCACCCGAAATCTAACCTGACATATTTGTCAAATTATCACACTTTGTTCGTTGGTAGGCATAAGTATTCGGTTGTTTGAAATTAAGAATGATTCTGTTCATTTTTATCCATATTTTCTTGAAAACTGCGTTGTTTTGTAGAATATTTTCTGGGTTTTTATTGTGAAAGACTATAGTCTACCATTTATTAAATGACCCTCGTATAATGTTAGGTTTTTTCTATTATCTATGAATTTGTGGGATTCGTTACTGACAGACTATTGTTTCACTGAGAGACGCAATTTCAGAATATAATATCTAACTTATAGCATGCATACTGAGAAATATCGAGGAGTGTAAGCGGTGGAAAGATATTCCTATACGGAATTCCAGTAAAGCGGATGTACATTGCCAGGAAACGCAGACTAACGATTATGTAATAAACAGTATAGTCACTTTCCAACACCTTGGCAGTGTTCTTATTTAAACCATCTGTACATTATATTCTGTTTTCTTTCAAATATAAGAACACTCTAAACATGATCTATTATTATACATTCTCCCTTTATCCTACACCGAACTTATTTTCTACCACTGAACTGTCCAGCAGGATTGAACGGTATAATCATGCTCAATTGACCGTTTTTGAATTGAATTTCATATGTTCGTTTCTATGTATGAAAGTATGCATGTTTATTTGAATATGAAAAGTATGTTTGTTTGTGTATCTGTATGTATGTTTGTTTGTTTGTGTATCCGTATGTATGTATGTATGTATGTTTTATTGTATGTTTACTTGAGTGATTGTTATGATGTTTGTTTGTATGAATGTATCATGTACAGTGTATGAATATGTATATTGATGATGTGCGAATAGAACAAATCTAAATAAAATAAAGGAGTTATCTATCCATCAAAAATTGTAAATGTAGAAAACAAATTGGCGGGCCTATTGTATGACCTTAGCATAAAGTAAACATTTCATTTACGTACAATAATGTATCAAAGAAACAGTGACATCACCAAATAGTACGTGAGACGAACAACGTCATATCTATTTTTCATATGTATAATTTGGGTCCGTCTTGGAAGGTTTTAGTTCCGACAGCGTTAATGTTCATGTAGAAAATTGGTCAAGTCAGGCAACGACATAATTGTAAATATAATACAATGCGTGTGAATACATTCTACGTTTTCTAGCCATGACCCTGTTTTGTGTGTATTATACGATACTAGTATCAGGATAATCTATTTATCAAGTTTCTGTTTCATGATTGGACTTCTCTATCAGAACCACCTCTTTGCCAGACGACTTTGCATATTGTTACTTACTAAATGAATATTGACCAATTTTGTATGACTCGCCGAGAACGATTGATATAATACATTTTCATCACGCAATCCGAGAAAATATTCTAATTCAAATCACAAATATTGGAATGAACACATTGAAAATATTTGATACAACTTCATTATCAAGCCTGGCATTGGCAGAATTTTCATGTTCACCTGTAAGTTTGGTTCCCGGTAACTAAATATTTCATTACATGTCATTGTAGGGCCGGCCTAATCTTACAAATGTTGACGCTTCAATGTGTAAAGCAAGATGGTGGTTGTACGTTAGTTTATAATTATAGGGAATCTTAGAATATCCCCCCGAAAGTGTGTGTTATGTATGTGTCATTTCGATGAGACTAATGGGAAAATGTATGTTCTTTTTAAATTAACATGTTGCATCTAAATGACGCAACTGATATTTACAGAAAACGCAAAGTTAATTAAGAAACATACAGTACATATAAATCGCACCTGATATCAGATACCCAGTAAGCTCAATTTGTAAAGCGTCAAACCAGTAACATGGATGTTGGAGGTTCGATAACAGTATTGTCATTATTATTTTATTATTTTTTTATATGTAACGTTATTTGCTATTAGTTAATACTAAAGCAAAATATATATATTTTAAAATATAAACAATATTACTGGCCTACACTGGGATCGAAGTCAGTGGCTCTATCGATTTAGCAAACATGGACACTTTAAAACTTGTAAATTTATAGACTATTAAAACCCCGCTACAAAAATAGTTTAATCTGTTTATAAACGTTATTTTGTAGATATTAGTGGTGTTGTAGCGAATAAACTTCCATCATTGCAAACACCATTATTTTTTGAATAACTATTCAAAGTATCATGAAATTGACATATACATAACATATTACAGTTACGGATGCTATTCTAAAATTTCCGATGTAAACTAACGTACATCGGTCATTTTGATTTGACCACTGCAGCTATCTATAAATTGGTTTGTGCCTGACCTTAACCACTGTAAGATTGAGGACAGGGAACAAGACTAGTTCACCTGTTTAAAATTGTATATTTTAAGTTTATTATTATGATTATCTGCATTATCTAACACACTCTATGATTACAGTGTGCCCTCGGTCCGGTACCTCACATTCAATGATAAGAGACACGTAGACTAAATTAAAATAAATTGAGGGCTGCCTGCAAGACTGTAGTAAGTCCTTCTTTAATCATATGTAGTTACTACAGTCTTGCAGACAACCATCGTTAAGTTTACATCCACATCTCGGCTAGTATTGTACGCCAGTAACGTCATGTTCTCGTGTTATAAGTTCCGAGAAGTTCCTTCAAACACGCAACCATAATACACGAGGAACATAAGTTAATACCATTGTTCTAGTTCTTCTACAAAATACGTCTGTTGGGATTCTAGAAGTACAGGAACAAATAATTACTTTGCTTTTTACACGTACACCATTAGATCTTGTAAATACAATATTGACTAGCCCAAACATCCCAAATATTCTGTCCATGCATAACGCGAAGTTCAGTAAGAGATATAGGAGTTATCCTACTATTCATTGAGACAAATATCACATATATATAATTATGTATTGTAAACAGTGTTACTTTTAAGTTAAGCACATTGAACATAATAGATTATTTTGCCAGTTCAAGGCGAGTCTTCTCTGAATCCATTCTGTCCCATTGGAATAAAAGAATATTGATATAATTTCAGTAATTATAATGAATAGATATTGTATTATAATCATTGAGGCGGTCTTTGCATTGGTGTGGTCATTATTCGAGACTTAGACTATATTCACCATCCTTCATTAGGGAGCAGTTAGTATAATGTATTCAATCCTAATACAGAAATAATTTAATAATAGAATACAGCAATAACAGTAAATAACGGTAAATCATGGCACATAATACTGTAACATTATTATCACTGATTAAAGATAATTTCTTTTTGTCGAGAATAAATGGCATTCAGACACGAATAAACAAGTATAATATAAACGCTTCTGAAAGGGGAAATCAATGTGTATGGAATGATTCCATTTCTTTATAAGAGCATTGTACGTATAACTCAACTCTACTATTTGTGTTATCCATTCGCTATTTACCATAGCAACGATTAATGGTGAATCAATTCAGAATTTACCCACATTGCCTTAAATTTATAATATATTTCAAATTTAAGAAATGTATCCCTGCGGAGAGGGTTATTAATTCAATTCGTGGCTTTATTGGTAACAAATAAATACGCAAATTGTGTAAAGAACAATAACAATGTCTTGTTTAGAGTTTTTTGTCACGTCCAATATTAGTTTAATCTTTTCATAAGAAACTTCTGATTGATCTAGTTTTTGAGTTATTTCCTGTACATTTAGTCCTCAGCAGATTTGGCTTCGTTGATGTTATTCTTGGTACTATAAAAAGGGATTGGGAACGAGACATTGTGATTAGAATACCATTTCAGCCCAACTGAATATGGGGACTGTACATTTTAACAATGTTAATCACATACGCTATGTGCATATATTGAAGCTTATAATTTGTTAACTTGCTTAACCTAATGTAAAATATTGCATAAACATATACTCTAAATAGAACACGGGCCAACATGTCACAAAATGCATTGGAAAACAGTCCATATAAAATTGCTTAACTGATGACCAAATGACATAGAGCAATGTCTTATTTTGAGTGTTTTGTACCGCACAATATTTGTTTAATCTTTTCATAAGAAGCTTCTATTTGCTTTCGTTTTTGATTTAGTTCCTGTATAGACAGTCCTATAGTTGGAAACAGTCCGTACATACCATATTGCTTTACTGATGACCAAATGGCATTTCTTAAGACAATAAACCTGTTTAATTATGGTTGTCCTTGATTGATGTTGTTCACTAAACATTTTATCAACAATAATATAAGAGGAAATTGATAATGTTGAGATGTGCTCAAATGTAACGTGAGCTTCCACTCTTAATTGAAGATGTATTTTCGGAACATTCATCAATGTGGCATCGTGGGTTTAAAGGAAGATACATTTAATGAAATGCAATATCTCATGATGTTTTCATTGGATTGATATATGAACCGGATACATGTAAAACATGATGTGGTAAGAGAATACAACCTCAGAATATATATAGCTCACTGTAGGACACACAACTATACATGTAAAACATTATATGGTAAGAGAATACAACCTCAGAATATATATAGCTCACTGTAGGACACACAACTATACATGTAAAACATGATGTGGTAAGGGAATACAACCTCAGAATATATATAGCTCACTGTAGGACACACAACGATACATGTAAAACATGATGTGGTAAGGGAATACAACCTCAGAATATATATAGCTCACTGTAGGACACACAACTATACATGTAAAACATGATGTGGTTAGGGAAAACAACCTCATAATATATATAGCTCACTGCAACTATAGAGTTTGAAACAAGGGTCAAAGCACGCCTTTTAAAAAAAATATGTCAGAGTTGTTAAAGTAAGTCATTTTGTCACATATTTCGAAAGAAAACCCCGTACTATGTTATGCAGAACTTGTCAATCAGTCTATTGCCCAATTGTTTCTTTGGAATCGGTGCTGTCACGTACGATATTCGAAATTGGTGCGTGTTTATTTCTTTCCCTCGTAGAAAGAAGCATTTCATATAGCCCGTAGGCTATTACCAACTGGTTGTATTTGTTCTCTGTGAAATAGATACACGCGCTTAATTTGTAATTTCATGTACCTTTTAATTCCAAAATTTAATTAGCGTTTTTGAGATTTGTAAAACTGGTATGTGAGCTTGACATATAGGTATGCTTCACATCAATCTTTCTAAATGAATGCTATGTGGAAGGGTTTGTATAATGATTTATGACTATAAGTCCTGTCAGATGACATTGAGGGAATTTAGTCTCTAATGAAGTCAGTCATCTACATTGCATTTATGTTTGTATATATGCACGTGATGGTGAAATAGTATAAGAATGTTATCTTAGCTGTCGCATATGAACACTTTGTATTCCAACCACAAATTGTAGTCTGTGGGTTTTATCACTATTTGGTATTAATGCAAATTACAATTATTTCATTTACATGTAGTTTCTGTGTCATTAAGTCATTTATGTTTATTTTCTGTTTGACATTATGTGATTTAAGTTCTACGATTTACAACATTCATTTTCGTTTAGATTTTAATGATTGTGCTTTCGATTCTAAACACTAATACGAGCTGTAATAAAGCGGTGTCACGTGTTTGTCTCTTATAATAGATCGATATCACGTGCTTGTCTCTTATAATAGTGTGATATCACGTGTTTGTCTCTTACAATAGAGCGATAAAATGAAAACATGTGCCGCATACATCGGGGATTCCCTGAATCAATGCCAATGGGCGGCAGAAATAGTATAAATAATGACGTTACGTATTTGGAAAAAAACTAAAATACATTGATCACTCATGGTTGTAATGCCAAGACATAATGTTAGTGTCGTAAAAAAATCGACACTACTTGTCTCTTATGAGAGAGTGATATCGCGTGGTTGACTCTTATTTAAGAGCGATTTTACGTGTTTGTCTCTTATTGTACAGCGGTATTTCGTGATTGTCCATTTTTTTCCACCTGCCATAATACACCAGACAGTGAATTAACAAGACGACATATCATAATAAGAAAGACCATTAAATGCAACATTTGGTTGTCTGAAAGTCTAGCAGGAATACAACAACCACTTGATCATCATATATGGCACGAAACACGTAGTTCAAGTTTGTTTTAGTTACTTTAATAATGTACGTAGACACATTATGGATCTACTTAAGTAGAAAATCTCGTCTGAATATTAATATGATCTAAATTATAGTACTTTTCTCATTTCATTAGTAGTCACATCACCACAGATCTTGTGGGTTGTATTTTATATTTTGTCTTCATTTGTATGTTGTTCCTAAAAGAACTAATGTAACGCCGTCCAATATTCAGATTGCTTGTTTTTACTTTTGTCACGACTTTGAAACACTTTTTTTATAAATTATATGCAATAAATGTGTAGTAAAAGCATTGTAATCTACACGCCAGAGGCTGATCGGCGATTGTCGAAGGTGTCTTCAATTTGTTAATGGATTGACTTTTGGTAAACTTGATATTTACACAATGTTCAGTTGATACATCAAATTGAATGATTAAAACTTCCACTAAGAAATCATACCATTCCATATATACAATGTATCAGAATTCCCTACATTCTTTTTTCCCAAAAACGAGGAATGTTTGTTTATTTGAAACTACATTTTACACACAACCGGAAGGAAAATCGGCATTGTTTTATACCTGAAAAGTATTGACAGCAGCCTCGTATAAATCACAACTTATTCCAAGACGAGCTGGTTTTAGACCCTCAATCCTGTTCTGGCTTTTCAAATGTTGTGACTATTAAAGTCAATTTCCGATTTCTTTCGAAGATGATCGTGATTTATGAAACAATAAAGTACACCAATTACAACAAATCACTGCACACAATCATTATTATGGTAATTGAATCTATGATCAATGTAGATCATAAAACGTCTGGTTTTGTCGGGAATATTAATTACATAACATGATTTCGTTTCAAAATATGAGAAATTTTTCAATTACCATCCCTGATGATATTTTAAATCATTTGTTAGCGCAAATGAATCGCTCACGTTTTTTGTTAATCATATTTGAAAAGTTACCAAGCAAATAAGCGAGTCACCGTTCACGTTATTTTTGTATTTTATTTATAATCGGCACCAGTTAAGAACTGACAGCTTTTCTTTTCTTAAATGGTTGTCAAATTATTCCAGTGATACTTTGTTCGTTGGTAGGCATAAGTTTTTGGGTATGTTTGAAATTACCTCCGCAATTTTAATAAGTGCAAACATCCCGCCGCGTCTGTGACCAACTGTTAGCATAAATTATTGATTTTTTTGAACGGAATATATTCTAACATACTTTTTTAATTTCTGTACATAAGTCTATAAAATTAGCTTTAGTAATGATTGAATTTTCTCAGACCCAATTGTGACCCTTTGGAGCATAGATCATTGTCAAAATCTACAGATATACTCTTATTTAGATGACTAAAAGATACCAATATAGTTTTTGAAACCCATTGGATAAGTTTGAGTATAAAGTAATTAATTGGTCGCAGTTAGTATCTCATGTGCAATTTAGTTAGGCTTCAGTGACATTTATGTGGTTGATAACTTTATATTTGAAGTAAAATGTCTTGCCTACATCATTTAATGGTTTGATGGAGGAGAACGCCAAATAAGTGTCCAATTCTATGTAAACTGGAAGTACATGAACGCAGTTGTTAACATTATCACATAACATGTTATTGTCGGAATGAATGGGAATCTACGACCATTAATTCATTTCAGACATGGTATTTCAGCAGGTGTATCATATACAGTTAAACATCGATATTACGTGCCACCGGCCAATTACATAGTCCCGGCGCATTTGCTTTTAATATTGGATACCAATGATTGCACCGATATGTCGAGCTCCCAAATTATTTTGATATTTTGCTTCTTCCGATTTTTCCTCGATATAACGAGGTGTTACTGTATATATATGTGCCGTATGTTATTTAGCATTTTGAAATATTACACATCTGACAAATAGTACGTTGAGTACATTGTATTCAGTTAACACACACACACACACATACGACATTTGCTACTTACATACCAACCGTATTTGAAGTGATGTCGAATCAGATTGAGGTCAACTATATTCGCTTTTCATCGTTATCATAAAGCAAAATACTAGTAAGAAAGTAATATTGCCTCATATTATATGCATTGTTCACTGCTGCTGAGGGTATTTTTAGATAAGTGTCTGGTCAGTCCATGTAGGGATTCTTCTAGATTAGCAAGGAATTTGTACACATTTGTTATACCGGAGCTTAAATGGTTTATTGTATAGGCTAGTCTTAAATACCCAACATAAGTTGATCTCGTCTTCGGAACCATTTCTAAAATGCCTGTAACAGATATTGTATACACTAGGGATAGCTATATCAAACCATTGATCAATTGTATTTCGATTTAGAATGTTGTAAATATCGTCAATAAATCACGTTAAATGTGTTGAATTGAAATCTTCCACAGACTGAAATGGAATTGATCATTTTCAAAATTTGATTTACATCTCAGATTAATATCACCCAATTTAATATATGCCATTTTTTCAACAGTTATTGTTGCGCAATTGCTAAGCAATTTAAGTTTGGGAAATCAAGGTAATGTACCATTCCACCGTCGTGATAGCTGTGGTCAAACGTAGAAAAGTTGATATAGAGTTTCTATCAGACTTTGAGTTATTCATTTCCTAAACAGGATTGACCTTAATGGTTTTTTTAAACAAGTCACATGTTTTAGAGATATAAGCACGACTCATATTTCAATTATTTTTCGATTCTTCGGATCTTTTTCATGTGTTTGGCAAATGTTCTACAAAAAACACTGGGTGCAATAGTATTCACGATAATATTTAGGCAATCTATCTTGGTTTTGCGTGATATACCGGCCAATATATCACGATTTGGAGGAGTTCATATGCGAAGGAATTAGTCACGAAGGCCATAGGCATTTGCACATGATTTCAGATATGGAATGCGTTTGTATAATACGGTATTGGAGATGAATATGTGTTGTATCATAACTGTTGAATCGTGCTGCAACAACGAAATGGTGTCTAATGCCGGTTTATGTCATGTCCAAACATCCACTACCATTTCAAATTGACATGTTTTTTAACTTTTATTCCTCCAATTCTGAAGAGCATTTTACACTTATATATCAACATATACATGTATATACAATAATACAATATAAATTACAAAATCAACATATTTATGATTTAACTATATACATGTTTGACAAATATGAGAAATCAACCACAAAATATCTACACTATTTTAAGTTATGTAGAGATGTCACCTTGCCACCATATCATATGTGTATGTATCAATTAAGACAAGATCAGATACTGTCCAACGCATAAGTAACTTACTGTACCACTGGGTATTCAGCCTTGTCCGAAATCGAAATACAAGGAAGTATTAATGGTAGTTATGATGATAAAGACATCTATAACACATTACATATAAACAATATTAATTATTTTGGAATACTGTCACGCAAATATTGTGAGTTGGGTGGTATTTATACAAACTTTAACAGATGAACAACACCAATATATAAATGATTGTTAAGGATTGAATTTTGCTGCATCATTTTAGATAAGCATTATGGCATTTTGTTACGTTTGCATAGGGCAAAAATCAGATCAAAAGTGTTATTAGTATGTATAATATCTACGACGTACTAACCCCTAAACCAGACAGGCGAATATAAATCACACTTAATGTCGAATATATGGACAAAACAAAATCGTTGAATAGTTAACCCACAATCCTGAATTCAATGAATGATTGTGTCTGGTTGTTTCCATTAATTGTTAGGGTAGGCTAAAATGACGACTTTGCATATTGTTCCTTATTAAATGAATATTGACCAATTTTGTAAGACTCGTCGAGAACGATTGTCATAATACAGTTGCATCACACAAACCGAGAAAATATTCAAATCACAAGTATTGGAATAAACATGAACAAATTGAAAATATATGATACAACTTCTTTACCAAGTCTGGCATGGGAAGACTTTGCATGTTCGCCCGTGAAAAATTGTATATTTTAAGTTTATTATTATAATGTTAATAGTTTCGACCTCAGGCTAATATGAAAGTCTTCATCCCAATAACAAGGCCATTATGACAACACTGAATTATTGATAATTTTATCAATTGACGTTGCACCTCGTATAACGATAACAAATAACAAGTAACGGCTTAAAAGAAACAATGAAAACTAGCGAATTTTAGCTATTAGTTTTGAATTTAGCATTAAAGTGTTCGAAACGTTGCGTTTCCGAATTCTCGCTAGTTTTCGTTCATCACTAAATAACGCATCATCTAAATATATTTTGAATGAAAAAGCCGGTAGTGTACATGTACATCTCAGCTACTTTTGTACGCCAGGAACGTCATCGTTTCGTGTAATCAGCTCCGAGAAGTTCGTGCAAACACGCAACCATAATACACGGGGAACATAAGTTAATACCATTGTTCTAGTTCTTCTACAAAATACGTCTGTTGGGATTCTAGAAGTACAGGGGCAAATAATTGACTTTCTTTTTTACACATACACTATAAGATCTCGTAAATACAATATTGACTAGCCTAAACTTGCCAAATATGCTATCCATGCATCAGACGAAGTTCAGTTAGACATGTATCACTGGCTAAGAATGAGAAGGTCGTAAGTGTCACGTCCAATATTTGTTTAATCTTTTCGTAAAGAGCTTCTCATTGCTTTCGTTTTTGATTTATTTCCTGTACAGATAGTCCTATAGTTGGAAACAGTCCATACCATATTGCTTTACATGTATATATTCGTGTGTTGGTGACAACAGTAACACAATGTTCTCTTAAGATGTCACATACGAGTTTTCAGCTGCACAATTCAAACCATAAATTATACTGCGTGTGTTTTATCACTGTTTCGTATCAATGCTAATTACATTTATTTTACTTACAAGTAGTTTCTATGTCATTAAGTCAGTGAAGTCTTCATTTTACGAGGCTAACACATTTACAATAATGCAATGTTCTATATGGACCTCAACAAATATTAAGCTGGTTTAGTTTTCTGTTTGTCATCTTGTGATATAAGTTCTACGATTAACCGATGACCAAATGGCATTTCTTAAGACAATTAACCTTCTGTTTAATTATTGTTGTCATTGATTGATGTGTAACTCTGTTGTTCACTGAACATTTTATCAACAATAATAAAAACAGAGGCAATTGATAATGTTGAGATGTTCTCAGTCGTAACGTGAGCTTCAATTCTTAATTTAAGATGTTTTTGGAACATTCATCAACGTAGCATCGGGGGTTTAAAGGAAAATGCACTTATTGAAATGCAATATCTCGTGATTGGATTGAATTGGATTGAAATATGAACCGGATTACATGTAAAACATAATGTGGTAGCTCACTGTAGGACACGCAACTATACATGTAAGACATGATGTGGTAAGAGAATAAACCTTAGAATATATATAGCTTACTGTAGGACACGCAACTATACATGTAAGACATGATGTGGTAAGAGAATAAACCTTAGAATATATAAAGCTTACTGAAGGACACGTAACTATACATGTAAAACATGATGTGGTAAGAGAATAAACCTTAGAATATATATAGCTTACTGAAGGACACGTAACTATACATGTAAAACATGATGTGGTAAGAGAATAAACCTTAGAATATATATAGCTTACTGAAGGACACGTAACTATACATGTAAAACATGATGTGGTAAGAGAATAAACCTTAGAATATATATAGCTTACTGTAGGACACACAACTATACATGTAAGACATGATGTGGTAAGAGAATAAACCTTAGAATATATATAGCTCACTGTAGGACACACAACTATACATGTAAGACATGATGTGGTAAGAGAATAAACCTTAGAATATATATAGCTCACTGTAGGACACACAACTATACATGTAAGACATGATGTGGTAAGAGAATAAACCTTAGAATATATATAGCTTACTACATGACACGCAAATAAGTCGTGTCGGATGACATTTAGGGAATTTAGTCACTTATAATGTCACTCATTTATTGATACATGTATATATTCGTGTGTTGGTGACAACAGTAACACAATGTTCTCTTAAGATGTCACATACGAGTTTGTATTCAGCTGCACAATTCAAACCATAAATTATACTGCGTGTGTTTTATCACTGTTTCGTATCAATGCTAATTACATTTATTTTACTTACAAGTAGTTTCTATGTCATTTTAAAAGTAAGTGAAGTCTTCATTTTACGAGGCTAACACATTTACAATAATGCAATGTTCTATATGGGCCTCAACAAATATTAAGCTGGTTTAGTTTTCTGTTTGTCATCTTGTGATATAAGTTCTACGATTTACGACATCCATTTTTGTTTAGATTTTACTTATTTTGTTTTCGATTCTAAATACTAAAACGCTGTAATAGTGCGGTATCCAGTGTTTGTCTCTCATTATAGAGTGATATCACGTGTTTGTCTCTTATTATAGAGCGATATCACGTGTTTGTCTCTTATTATAGAGCGATATTACGTGTTGTTTGTCTCTTATTTTTGTTCACCTGTAATAATACACCAGACGATAAATTAACCAGACAATATATCATTACAAGGTATACCATATACCATTAAATACAGCATTTGGTTATCTGAAAGTCTTGCAGGAATACAACAACCAATTGATCATCTGTTCAGATATGGCACTACGTAGTTCAAGTTCGTTTTAGTAACTTTAATGATGCACGTAGCTACATTATAGATCTACCTAAAATAGAAACTCTCGTATGATTATTCATATGATTTACTTAATAGTAAATTTCTCTCTCCATTAGAAGTCACATTGTCACAGAGCTTGTGCTTTGTATTTTGTCTTTAGTCTTCATTCGTATGTTGTTACTAAAAGACCTAATAACAAATTGCATTGAATTGTTTTAAACGTGAAGTATATTTAATCTTTTGCGGTTTGTAGATTGGTGTATTAATAATTGTAATGATCAAGGTTAGCAATAATATACCCGCCCATGCATTAAAGTTTTGAAAAAATAGAAATTCAAATATTTTTAATTTACGTT
This sequence comes from Spisula subtruncata, assembly GCA_963678985.1. Lineage (NCBI taxonomy): Eukaryota > Metazoa > Mollusca > Bivalvia > Venerida > Mactridae > Spisula > Spisula subtruncata. The sequence goes on from OY787673.1 coordinate 21,274,870, forward strand.
TTACTCGCACAAATTAAGTTATCGGTACTATTTTGTTACTTAATTAATAGTTTTGGAAATAGTTACTGCAAATACCTGATGCCGACCAATATTCAGATTGCTTGCTTTTACTTTTCTCACGACTTTTGAAACATGTCTTTATACACATAGTGTGTACACGTAGTTACAATGTGTAATCAAAGCATTCGACCTAACACACCAGAGGCTGGTCGGCGATTGTCGAAGTTTACATCAATCCTGTTAAAGAAATTAATAACTCAGAATCTCATAGAAACCCAATATCAACTTCAACTTTTCTACGTTTCACCACAGCTATCACGACGATGGAACGGTACCTTCTTTTCCGAAACTTAAACTGAGCAACAATAATTGTTGAAAAAATGTCGGATATTAAATTGGGTGATACTAATACGACACATAAATCAAATTTTAAAATTGATTAATTCCATTTTTTACCTTTGGTAGACTTGATATTTACACATCGTTCAGTTTATACATCAAATGGAATGCTTAGAATCTCCATCATTAGGAGACACAACCATTACACAGACATCAGAAATCCCTACATTCTTATTACGCCAAAACGAGGAAGGTTTGTTTATTCACACATTTGAAACTAAATTTTTCACACAACCGGAAGGAAGTAAATTTAAGTCAGTAATGTATTATACCTGAAAAGTATTGACAGAAACCTGGTATAACACTTGTAACTTATTCCAAGACGAGCTCGTTTTAGAGGTTCAATGCTGTTATGGTCTTTATGTCAGGTTTAATGTCAAATGTCTTGAGTATTAAAGTCAATAACCGATTTCTTTAGAAGATGATCAGGATTTATTAAACAATAGGGTTCAACAATTATAACAAAGCATTGCACACAATAATTATTAATGTAATTGAATCTATGTTCAATGAAGATGATAAAACGTCTGGTTTTGTCGGGAATATTAATTACATAATATGATTTCGTTTCAAAATATGAGAAATTATTCCATTACTATCCCTGATGAAGTTTTACATCCTTTGTTAGGGTAATTGAATCACTCACGTTTTTGTTAATTTTATTTGAAAAGTTACCAAGCAATATAAGATACGGAATGCGAAGCACCGTTCGTCGCTTTTATGTTTTTTCAACGGGCATCGGAATCGACTGACAGCTTCTTTTTCCTTAAATATTTGTAATATTATCCCTCTCTGTTCTTTGGTAGGCATAATTATTCGGTTATGTTAGAAATTACCACCGCAAATTTAATAAGAGCAAACTTACCGTAACGGTTGCGTTTGTGACCAACTGTTAACATAAATTATTGATTTTTTCAACGAATTTAATCATATACTGACATACATGTACTATTTTTATTAATTTCGTCAATAAATTCAATTTTTGAAATGTCTGCATTTTCTCAGACCCTTTTGTGACCCTTTGGGGCATAATATCATATCATTATTAAATTCTACCAATATAACTTTTAGTTAAATGGTACAGATGAAGTTTGTATGGAAATATAGGCTTCCCATTGTATACTTTTTAATATGTTGAGTATATGCAATTAACGAGCATCAAATTGGACGCAGGTAATCTCACACGTGCAATTTAGTTAGGCTTCATTGACATTTATGTTGTTGATTATTTTATATTTGAAGCAAATGTCTTGCCTTCATGATTTAATGTTTTGATGGAGAAGAAAGCCAAATAAGTTTCCAATTCTATATATACTGGAAGTACATGCATGCAGTTGCTAACATTATCACAGAACATTTAATTCTAGGAATGAATCGTAACCGTAATCTAAGACATTAAGTTCATTCCAGACATGAAATAACAGCAGATGTATCACATACAGTTAAACTTCGTTAAGATGAGCATCGATATTACGAGCACCCGGCTCATTTCGAGCACAATTCAAAGTCCTGGCGAATTTGCTTTAAATGTTGAATACCGATAATTGCACCGATATGTAGAGCTTTCAGTTCATTTCTGTGATTTGCTTGCCCCGATTTGTCTTCGAGATAACAATAGCCAATCGAATTAAAAAATCATTACCAAATTTAATGAGTGAAGATCAAACAGGTTTCGTAAAAGGTAGATAAAATGGGTATCGTTGTTCTATAAAGATGCAAAGCATGAGTCATGAACAATGGTCATTGCTCATATTTTTTTGACATCAAGAAGGGAGTACGTCAAGGATGTCCTCTTTCTCCATATTTATTTATAATATGTATCGAAATCTTGTCTAGACGAATCAACTCATGTGAAAATTTAAAGGGTGTTACTATATACATTATAAAAAAGAAATGACACAAACATTATTTGCAGACTATGCCAGCTTCTTCATCAATGGTGAAAAGAAGTCATTTGAAAAACTAATAGAAATTCTAGGAGAATTCTCGTTAATATCAGGTCTAAAGCTAAATAAAAATAAATGCACAGCACTTAGAATAGGTTCGTTAATACACAGTTATTTGGAATATTGCAACAAAGATAACTTTGTATGGACATCAGACTCGGCTAATGCACTAGGCGTTGTCTTCACTAACAACATCACAAGAATGCACGACCTAAATCTGACCCCCAAAATTAACACGTTCTGTCATTGCCTACAAAACTGGAAAAAATGGAACTTATCACTTATTGGTAAAATAAATGTTTTGAAACATTTGCACTCCCAAAACTTATATACCCACTTACTGTACTACATAAACCAAATATAGACATTATAAAGAACATTGAAAAACTCATGTTTGACTTTCTATGGAATGGTAAACCAGATAAAATATGAAGAAACACAATTATACAAGACTATAAAAATGCAGGATTAAAAATGGTGGATATTCATTCTTTTATTGATGGATTAAAAATAAGCTGGACAAAACGATTAGAAAATGATAAAGCCAATAACTGGCAGCATATATATGAACAAGAATTAGCCAATTATGGGGAAAATTATTTTTTAAATGCAACATGACAAAAAAAGATGTAAACTTCTTAACGATAAAATCAAAATTCCTCAATGACATAATGTTATCATGGAGTAAGATAAAATTTAAATCAGAACACAAACAAATAGCAAAACAAATCATTTGGAATAATAGCTCAATTAAACTTGATAGAAATACCAGATTCTTCTTTGAAGATTGGTATGACAAAGGTATACTCTTTATAGAGCACATTAATGATTACAGATCTTCAAACTTCTTAAGATATATATACGATATACAAATTGGTGATTTTACTAAATACCATAGTGTCGTACAAAACATACCAGCAGAATGGAAACAAACTTTTTCTACAGAACCTATGTCATATAATCCACCAGAGTACCTAATCGATAAAATTAAAAATAAAAAAAATCAATAAAATTGTATATAACATTTTGATTGAAACCAAACAAAATAATTCTATTTAGCAAATTCATAAATGGAATCATGAAATAGGACACGATAACATGAAATGGAAGAATATCTTATTAACTCCTTTATTATGTACTGTTGACACAAAACTCCGAGAATTCCAATACAAATATGTAATAGATACAGTACTAGTTTTTTATCAAAAGTGTCTTCTTACAAGCGTTATTGTACAGTTTTGGAAGGACAAACAACATAATTGTCCGAGGCGAAGCCGAGGATAATTTGTTGTTCGTCCTTCCAAAACTGTACAATAACGCTTGTAAGAAGACACTTTTGATAAAAAACTGGTTCTTTATCTGACTTATACTCCGATAAAAAGTAAAATGATCTCCAGAGAGACAATGGTTATCCCAAAAGTTCATTGCACAATCCATGAACAGAGCATCATTTGATTCATCGAAAATATAGTGCTAAGGTAAAAATATGCTTGGCCTATAATGTAATAGAGGGATTAAGTTAACTGTCCAAAAATGTCCATTCATAGGTTTAATTAGCTTGTGATTAAAATTCAGGGTGTCAATGTGTTTATAGACCTTATAAGTGCTTATAATACACATGCTTCTAGTTTTCCACATTCGTTGATAAGGATTTGGTGCACGAAGGTAAAAAATTATGCATTAATTATTAATTTAACAATTGTCATATTTCCATGACAATATTCATATTTTATTATTTCTAAAAAGGTTTAATAGACACATCTAATACATCTAACAATGTTATATTCATGATGCCCATGTTGACGCTCACAGTCGTATTAATATATAGAATAAACTTCACCTGATATACTATAGCAATATTTTGTTTCGGTATATATTCCGGTTTCTTGTAGTTAATGTATTTTAAGTGAAATCTTAAATTTGCTTGAATTGCTACAGTACTTAAAGCACTGCTTTCCTTGGGTATAATAAGATAATGAATTTTGCTCCCATACCGGGTATGAATATTGTGGAGCGTGGTTCAATTGCTATAAATAATTTCTACTTTTCTTTGTCATTACAAGAATATACATTCTGCTCCCAATTTTGCAGATCACAAAATAATAATCAATTTCTCTAAATTGGTTCTGACCTGAATATTAGAATTCATGATTTAGTTACATTTTGTTGCTACAGATTTTAGACTTTAGACTAAAAAATCATTAAATTTTAATGTAACAAAGTTTTGTGGATTTTGTGAAAACGACCATTTCATGGGAAAGTAATTTCAAGGATTTTCATGGTTGAAATCATCCACCAAATCCATGAAATTAAATGCCTCACGAATATTATTGATTTTACATTATGCTATTATTTATTTAACTGTTCGTGTAGTTATAAGCAGATTTGTCATGATTGACCAATTATTTTCTGAGTAAATGTATTGCACAAACAACTTTCTTACCGCTCAAAAAGTGTACACTTACGAAAATAATGTATACTTTTTCAATGGAGTCACAGGGCGTATCGGAGTATAATTAATGAGAACTATCCCAAACAACTCGTATTTACTAAAGTGCAAACTAGTTCCGTCTACCCTATGTGATTTCTGTTCTATGCTTCCAGACAGCAACATACATATGTTCTGGGAATGTCATGTCATACAAGCCTTTTGGGGAAATATTTTTTTAAAGTTCATTTTCCATCTATTAATATTTTTAACTATTTTGATATATCGTTCTGCACAGTGCAAATTAATGATCCACAAAAAAGCTTTCTAATAAATTACATAATACTTCTTACAAAATATTTCATTTTCAAATTAAAATGCACACTAACTTGTCCAACAATAGAACATTTTAAAGAATACCTAATACATAGAATACAAATAGAGAAAACAATATCAGAAATAAAAAATAAAAGTGAAATGTTTGAGAACAAATGGAGTGATTTTACAATATTATTAAAATAAGAAAACACAAATATGTTTTATTGAAGATATGGTGCAAAAAGTATCTATACATTCTACTTTTATGTCTCTCTCTTTCTCCCCCCTCTATCTCTCCCCCTCTCTCTCTCTCTCTCGAAAAATAATTTATAAATCCATTTTTTTTTATACTATTTGTTCATATGTTTATAATGTATGGCATAAATGTACATGTATTTATAAATGAATTAAATTGAAAGGACAAAAAACAGTACTTTGAGTATATTGTATTCAGTTAACACACAAAACACTGGAACTCATGCACACAAACGACATTTACTCCCTAGATACCAATCGTATTTGAATGATGTCGAATCAGATTGAGGTCAACTATATTCGCTTTGCAACATATAATATGTGAAAACATTCCAATTCATTTTCATCGTAATTCATAAAGCAAAATACTACTAGGAAAGTAATGTATTGCCTTATTTTTATACATTGCACACTGATGTTGGCGGTATTTTTAGACAAGTGTTTCTGGTCAATGGATGTAGGAATACTTTTAGATTCACATTTGTTATATCGGAGCTTAAGTTGTTTATTGTAAAGGCCAGCCTTAAAGACTCAAAATAATATCTCTTCTTCGAAACCATTTCTAAAATGCCTGTAATATTGTATACACTAGCGATAGCTATTGATCAAATGTATTTCGATTTAGAAGTTTGTAAATATCTTCAATAAATCATGTTAGATGGGTTATATTGAAATCTTCCACAGACAAAAATGGAACTAATCAATTTCAAAATTTGATTTTCTGTGTCAGATTGATATCACACAATTTAATATTCGACCATTTTTCAACAATTACTGTAGCGCAATTACTAAACAATTAAAGTTTGAGGAAATCAAGGTATTGTACCGTTCTACTGTCGTGATAGCTGTGGTGAAACGTAGAAAAGCTGAAGTTGGAAATGGGAGTTTCTATCAGACTTTGAGTTATTCATTTCCTTAACAGGATTGACCTACATGTATTTTAAAAGAGTCACATGTTTTAGAGATATAAGAACGACTCGCATTTTAATTATTTTTCGATTCTTCTGATCAAGTTCTTCTTCACGTGTATGGCAAATGTTCTACAAAATACACTGGGTGCTATGGTATTCACAATCCTATTTAGGAAATCAACCTTAGCTTTGGGTGATATACCAGCCAATATATTACGATTTGGAGGAGTTCATATGCGAAGGAATTAGTCACGAAAGCCGTAGGCATATGTACATGAACGAGATAAGATCAGTGATGGAATGACCTTGTATAAAACGTTATTGGAGACAAATATTTGTTGTATCATAACTGTTGAATCGTGCTGCAACAACGAAGTGGTGTCTACTTCCAGTATATGCCATGTCTAAACCTCCACACCCATTTCGAATTGACATGGCATATAAAATTGTGCTTTTGGAATACTATAACGCAAATATTGTTTGTTGGGTAGCATTTATTCAAACTTTAACAGATGAACAACACAAATAAATGAGTGACCGAGGATTGAATTTTGCTGCATCATTTTTGATAAGAATTATGGCATTTTGTTATGTTTGCATAGGACAAAAGCAGATCAAACTTTTAAAGGGCGCGTAAAACATTTCCCAATGCAAATTTGTTACTATACGTTGTAACATAAGTGGTATTAGTATGTATAATATCTATTTTGAATTTGAGGTAATAAATACAATGATCAAAGTATTGTACAATTATATTATATTTCGTGGTTGCAGGTGAACCTCGAAATCAACGATATTTAGTCCCCCACGAAAATTAACTATTTTCCTGTATGAAACCCCCCTATATTGCGACGTTCACAGTCTATTTAATTATCTTGTAACACCCAACATCGGGGTATGTCGTGCAATTATTTACAAAATGATACGGATGTTGTCTCAATAGAGTCGTTATTTACAATGTTGATTATTCAATTAAGGAATATGTCTGACAATAAGTGATATTTTATGATATATTTTCTCCCAATAGAATATATATATAATCAATAACCTCTCTGTGAATATCCTGTGGGTTGTGGTCGATGAGTAGTAAATGTTTGACAGACTAGCTGACGGCTGATTTACCACACATATCAGACTAGATGACGGCTGATTAACCACACATCAGAATGAACTCATACCTAAAGCCTCATATTTTCACTGAACAGACACCTTAACCACCTACCCTGCTATAAGATAATTGTAATTAATGCATTTTGTTATGCCAATTCATTTAATGTTATATGAAAATATTACTTACTATGTTTTCGATAAACGAAAGTGAATAGTTCATGAAACCAGCCAATGATTCATAATACGCACAAACTAAATTAGTCGGTGGCTTAAATACACCAACGAATACTAGTACTAATATTTAAATCCATTGCGTTCCAATGCTATTGCTTTCTAACCGCGCTTAAATGAGGCATTTTCGGTTTCTGCGTAAGAGAAAGGGGGAGATATATTTTATAAAAAGTAAAAACAATTTTCACGTGTGAAGGAAATTGGTAAAATATTTGCTATGTCAACCTTGTAGGTTCATATCATTGGCGTACATTGGTCACAAACATTTCTTAATTGGAAACCATTGATTGCTGAAATTGCTTAAAAGAGGATTTGTACATATTCAATGCACTGTAATATAACGTTGTTGCTTTCGAGTATTGTTTTCATTTTCGATTTAGAACGAAACATTTGATGTTGGAAATACTCAACGCATAAATAAGTCGTTAGACAATTTTAGCTGCACTACTTTATGGTCACCCGGACATTTTTGTAAGCATAACTGATTTTTAACATATTGGTTAAAGTTATTTTTAAAGCAAAAACAGCGTTCAGTTTATTATTAAAGCCATTTCATTTAATTTTAACAAATCATTTACTTTATGGTCATTTGTACACGATAATAAACGAGTGATATAACTACTCGTATAAGATAATTTGTAAGGAATAAATGCCCCTTTTCACTCGAGGAACTCCTGACAAAATCAACATAGACTTATGCATGTATACACTTTACTTGAAGAGTATAATCTTTTGATTCCTATCAATATTATTGCATTGAAACTTAGCGCGTTAGTCAACATTACTAGATATGCGACATAGCTCTTGGATGACTTTGTACGATGCTTTTGAAACTTTAAACTTTAAAAACTTCGTAAATTGCATTCTTCTCATTATTGCTATTAGTGTATTGTTCTGGCTATGTATGTATATATTATGTACATGTATTATGCCAAATAAACTTGTGTCATGTTATGTTACGTTATGTTTTAAAAACTCTGTTCGTGGGGATACCAACCATACAATGCTGAGAACTTTTCAGATCAAGTCCCTTGTATCGAGAACTCTGTTTGTGAGGACACCAACCTTACAATGCTGAGAACTGTTCTGTTTGTGAGGACATCAACCGTACAATGCTGAAAACTGTTCCGCTTGTGAGGACACCAACCATACAATGCTGAGAACTGTTCAGTTTGTTAGGACACTAACCATACAATGATGACCATTATTCAGATCAAGCATATTGTATTGGGAACTCTGTTTGTGAGGTCATCAACAACACAGTGATAAGAACTGTTCAGTTAAGGAAAACACCAACCGTACAATGCTGTCCATTTTTTCAGATCAATTCTATTGTATCGAAAATTCTGTTTGTGAGGACACCAACCGTACAATGATTGGAAACTATTCAGGTCAAGTCTTTTGTATCGGTAACTCTGCTGGTGGCTCCATCAACCATACAATGCTGACCATTGGTTAGATCAAGCCTATTGAATCGAGAACTCTGTTTGTGAGGACACCAACCATACAATGATGAGAACGGCCACCAACTATACAATGCTTATAACTGTTCAGATCAAGTATCTTGTATCGAGAACTGACTGGTGCATAAATACTTTCTAGTTACAAGTTTGGATAGAAAACGAAGAAATGACTATATAGGTGTAATCTGAACAATATCCAGCAAATGAATATTGTATTAATAGGCCAATTAAGCACAACATGACATTTGTTCTTCTAAACATTAACTGATATACACTGTATCATACAGCAAAATAAATCAGATACTTATAAACTGCCATTTAGTTCTAATCATATATTGACATGCATATCCGCATTGTAATACTACAATGTGTATACACACAAACCGAGAACAGGATTTGCTGTTTTTTTTCATGTTGTGAAACTCGCTAGAAATAAATAGGAATGAAATATTGATGCTTCAGTATCACGAATTTAACTTTAATGTTTAACATCATTAGTGAATTGTTGATGCTGCAATATCATGAATAAGACTTTGATGCTACAATGCCATTAGTGAATTTTTGATTCTTCACTTAAATGCTTCAACCACATTAGTGATGTTTTGATGCTGTAATATCACGAATGAAACTTTAATGCTGCAACTACATTAGTGGGTTTTATTCTGTAATATCATGAATGAAACTTTAATGCTGCCACCACATTAGTTATCTTTGATACTGCTATGCCATGAATTAAACTTAAAAACCATTAGTGAACGGCGGCAGCGCCTAGCCACACACGCAAGCCGCTCAATAACCCTTTGGCATTTTAACTTCCCCTGGCCATTGGGCTACCTATGGAAACCTTCGTACAAGTACGTATCTCTCTGGTGATACATTTTCTCTCCTGTGGGTGTAACAGCCAACATTGACCTGCAGCGCCCAGGAATAGTCATTGTTCTCACTGGCGGCTCCAATGTTCACCTTGGCGACCTGGAGCATGTGCGTTATTCTTGCACAGAGAAATTATCCAGGGGTCCAGACGGGTGGAATCAGGACCTCTCGATCCCGAAGCTTGTGCCCTACCTTCTTGACCACCGTTCCAAACATATCATGAATTAAATGTTGATACTGCTGAACCATTAATGAAATTTTGATGCTGTAATAACAAGAATTAAATTTTGACAAGTAATACCATTAATGCAATTTTAATGAAAACCATTAATGAAATTGTGACATGTGTTATACCAAGAAGAAAAGTTTGATGCTGTAATACCAATGTAAGATTCTACTTATCACATAACCTTAGTAAACGCTAAATATCTTAGAGAATGATGATGTTTGCTGCATATGTTCAATAAAATTCAGTGGTATTTGGTGCGTGACACACATACTTCGTGGGTGGCTTATTTGTCGATTCAGAGCCCGGATAGGTATACGTAACGTCACCCTGAACTAACTACCAATCAATCAACTACCGTCAAGCTAATTTGCATATTTCTGTAATGGGATGGGGTTGTCTGGTTCCCGGTACCTAAAACTTTCATTACATTACAGTGTAGGTCCAGCGTAATGTAACTGTCATGGAAGATACCATGGGTAAAACAAGATGTCGGTTGTACAATAGTTTATATAGGGAATTTTAGTTTATCCCTCAAAATTGTGTGTTAAGTATTTGTCATTTCGATGAGACTTGGTATATTAATGGGAAATGTATTCTTTTCAATTAAACATGTTTCATTAAGATGAACAGCTGATATGTACAAAAATACGCAAAGTAAATTAAGAAACTTTCTGTTCCAGCTTGTATATAGCGCAAATAAATCGCACCAATACCCAAATGCCCGTTTATCTCAGTTGGTAAAAACTAGTAACCTTGACGTTGGAGGTTCGATTCCAGTAATGTCATTATTTTTTTATATATTTTCATACGTAACTTTATTCGCTATAAGTTTATACTTGAATAAGTACGTGACGAGAAAATAAGTATTTTAGAGCACAAATTAAGCAAAATATTAAAAAAGTAAGCAATAACTGATTTATACAGGGATTGAACCATGGACCCCTTGTTTTCTAGTCAGAGGCTTTTACGATTGAGGTAATCGGACACATGGAAACTTATACATTTATGGACTGTTAAAACTTAAAACCCTATTACAAAAATATTTTAAAAACGTTATTTTGTAGATATTAGTACTGTTGTAGCGAATAAACTTCTTTCATTGCAATGGCCATTATTATTTCCATTGCTATGGAAAGTCTCATTTAAATGACACATACATAACATACATTTTAATAAACAACGTACATCGGCTATTTTGATTTTAACACTGGGCGCGGCCGTATTGGTTACTTTCTACCTGACCTAAACAACTGTAAAATTTAGGACAGGGAACCAGAATACGGGATGTTGGAGCATTACGATATTTCCGACATGGCTTTAATGCACTCTCACCCCGCAGATTATGTGATAAAACTGGTTTCGTCTATCAATACGATTGCTATAAAACTATGTAAATAATACCAACTCTTTGTTTTCTTCAAATAAGATAAATGTACCTTAACTGCACAAAATTCCATGGTAAAGCCATGACGAACATTGAGCAAAGAGCTGTTATTACATATAGTTAAGGTATCCAGCTATGCATAAAGCACATTTAGAAATATTTATTCGGTTAATTTAGAAACAAATTCAAGATAACTTGAAATGGAGTGTGTTCATCGTTTAGTTGCCTCATCGATAACCTAGTGAGTGAGCGTTCGTTTTGAGTGCAGATGGTACTGGGTTCGATTCTAGGCCGCGTCATACAAAAAAATGAAAATGGTACTGGAAATTTCCTCGCTAGACGCTCAGCATATCAGGGAAACTGGCTCATCTTCTCTCATACCCTTTTGGCGGTGGATAACATCAGAAATGAGGTGTCGATAGAGATTAATGTAAGTTGCAAAAACGTGTTTCACAATCGACCTGAAAAAAATTCAGTATAAGAATACAAACATACATAAGTTGAGCCAATGTGGTGTCTAGATCTTTCATATCATGTAACGGTAAACCTCCCAATGCTTAACATTTGTCTATTAACTGTTCAAACAGAGAAGGCGGCGATATTCCGATAACCAAAATACTTCTCTTACTTCGTAATGATTTTATATTGACAGAGTATGGTGGTGTCAAAATAGCCGGCGCCATTCCATCGTTTCATACAGACTAACAACGTCAATATATAATATAAATATCACACGTTTGGAGTATTATATATGTGGGTGTAGATAAGGACTTCACCAGCGTAGATCAGTAGGGATAAACCAGGCTACGTAGGATGCATATGTGTACATATAATATATATTATTATGGAATGCATTGGTTTTTTAATGCCTGAACCCACGAGCTTGATTCCGCTGCACATTTTGATATAGATTAAGCATAAGTGGGAATCTTGCGGAAATATATTCAATATGGTATGTTAAATTGGATAAACGCTTCTCTGGCGTGCAATGGATTTTGTATTGAGAGATTGGAATTGGATAAATATGCGGACTGAAAGCGCAGCAATATTTTCAATGTAAATTGTACCTAAATGTTTCCATATATGGTACCTTTCATACATACCAATGGGTTATTTACTTTGATAATTCATCCTACAAAACATTGAATATCCTCTTGTATTAAAGTAGTTACGGCTATTGGAAAGTCATTAAACTCAATATCTAGAATCACAACATTCCATTCTTCGCCAGTGAACACAAAAACTGCCCTAGAGTTTCACCAAAGAGAGTTTCGGATATTTGATTTATGGATATGGATTTTACTTGCATGTTTTAGATTCTGCTACGACAGTCATATAAATGACCATCGTTTCTGTCACTTTAAGTACTCCAGTTTTACTATAAAAAATAGTAATCGTGTTTGGTGATCTTAGAGTTATTGAAATCGACAATTTATGGTCAATCTGTGAACTATTTCTAGTTTCATCCTTCAATGATGCTCCGTTTAATAGACATAACAATATGTTTCATTGGTTTAATTGAAGTGTTGTGGTTTTATATAAATTATAGTGCTTAAACAAGGACAAGCATTGCTAGTGCGGGATTCAGGACCAACCCGATACTCCGTTTGGTATTATATGGCTATAGTAGCATGTGTATATAGTGTTAAAGTGTTTTATATGACATTGAATAAAGGATATGAAAACTATCAACGGATTAGTTTACAAGATAGTTAGCTAAATCATTGTGTGTTTTAGTGTTTGAATACCTAAAGATTCTCTACTCTAGATTTACGTAATTGGAATATTGTCTGATCTGTTATCTGATACCATCACCAGAGGAACCATGAATAGGTTACGTGAAAAGTTCCAACTTCCTAAGGCTCATTCACTGTATGAGAGCCATTCTGGGGGTAGTTTAGAGACAATGATCAAAGATTCATTTTATCTTGCTTGGCCAGTAGCTTCAGGCAAGGACGGCTTCGAATCTCGACGTGGTCAGCTTACCAAAGCAAACGCTTTCGATGACGGTGATGATATTGAAAGGTAAGCTTTACCACTCACCCAGCAATACGCTTGATGATACTCGCCCGGTAATAAGCTTTAACACTCACCAGCAATGTTTTCCGATAGAAACACCTCAGTAATCTTGATTGTACCAGGATGGTAAGCGATGAATAACTGACATTTCATATCCGAGCTATGGGAATTGTACGAGTCCTTCAGATTGTCAATTTCCCCCAAATACTTGAGTTAATGAAGAAAATTGACATTAGTTTCGATGATCCTGGTCGTTTCACTCATTTATTATTCATAGAAGAAAGGCCGAATTGTAAAAGTGCATGGAATTAAGTATATTCAGAGTGATATTATATAAATAACTCATGTGCCCTCGGGTAAGAGTCCTTATTTCAGGCTGACATTATTACTGCCACACTCGAAGCTATGTGTTATTTATTTTATTACCCCGAACTCTTTTCGTCCACAATCTATTTTTGGAAGATGTATTTACAAGGTACGAATCATTTCGGGTACGAATGAATTTTCTTTCCATTTCATGGTGAGAACTCCACCGGAGTCGATTTCATGGTACAATGCCTGAATTATTAGAGTTAAAGACTATGTTCCTTGCTTCCAAGTATTGAAATCATGTGTAGTTAGATAATTACTGTACCTGATTATTCAACGGATTCAACTTTTATCATGTTTCGCCCGGCAACCTGAAAATAAGCAACTCACATCTACCAAAAGGAAACTTTGTTGCGAAAAGTATCAATGTGTTAGGTACACCTTACTCTTGGAATATTTGTAGGCACCAAATACTAAGGCTGGGTATAGTGAACTCGAACTAAAACATAGTTATGCGGTTGGAATACGCGGCCATGTTTGTTTTTGCATTAATATACCACCAAAGGAAACTTTGCAGCGAAAAGTATCAATGTGTTAGATACACCTTACTCTTGGAATATTTGTAGGAACAAAATACTAAGGCTGGGTATAGAGAACTCGAACTAAAACATGGTTATGCGGTTGGAATACGCGACCATGTTTGTTTATGCATTAATATACCACATGAAACATACTGCAAAAATTACTAACACCCTGCTGAAGTAAAACAATGTTCAATCACGTGGTGTATTGATTCGCCTGATCGTAATAGTAAGAATACTACCTGTTTGTCTATGGGAAATTAACATTACGGAAAAGTGAGGGGTAATAGATACCAATGGTCTACCTTATTTATCTTATTTACAATTACAGCTTATTAAAGTATATTAAATCTACGACTAAAACTGTTATTCTATATTTACAAGCAAACATATTAGTAGATGAAGTGTTGAAGGTTTTTATACACATACATATTGATTACGTTGTTTGTATTGTATTAATTGAAATATGTATATGGACTTTGTGGAGCAAAAATGATGCAAACCTATAATCCCCTGATTGTTTGAACTACATATTATAAAAGTACATCTGATGTCACCGTGATTTATTAAATGAAATACTTAGTTGACTACCAATACATTGGAACTCAATATCCTACTTGACAATGGCTTAATTGTAGTGTGGTTTTGTTAGAAGCTGTGGTCCCTTTAAACATAGATTCTCGAGTTAAAATTCATTCGTTTGTTAACGAGCGTTGTTGAAATTTGAATGCATAGTCACATCGTTCATGTGTACCCAAAATATTAAAAGCTTTTTAATTAAAAAAAGGTCGAGTCTAGATTGGTATTAAACGGTTGGTATAAGCATTTATACTTGTTTTTACACAGTAATAGTGGATTTTTCCACTGCGTCACAGGCTAGCTGTAAAACCATGGTCTATTGTGTACCCTTGCGCTAAAATGATTAGAACAATGCCGCTCAAATCTGACCGGAATCAGGGGTTTATTTATGTAGAATTGTTTGCTTAATGTGGGATCCAGATACAATACTAGTGTTTAATTTCACGTGTACGGTGACAATGGATATTGTTATGTCCTATGCCCAACACATAATCGAACGAGAAAGTAAATTGCAGAAGCCCCGATTCATAAAAATCTAAATGACATAGTTTCATCAACAAAACGCCAGAATGCCAAAACGCTTTAAATGATCGTCAATGAACATATAATAACGAATCGGTAAGGAGAAGGGTGGCACGAAATGCCAAAACAAAACAATATACGAACACAATGTTAGCTATGTTGTCTTTGAAGGTAGCTCCGGTAAAAGATCAACTGAAGAGATTTAAACCCAAACTCAGATTAATCGTCATGTTCTAGTAATTTATGCTGAAATACAGAGATTGGAAAATGTTATGTGTTACACGAGAAGTATGAAAAGTGCTTTATTCATAATAGTAATACTGGTAATATCATGCCGTGTTCGGGTGACATGTATATTGCGATGTTTCATATCGGCTGGCTTTACCAATTGACATAATCAGAGATCATGCGATTGAATATTCACGGGAAAATAATCAGATGTACATTTGTAATTCATGGATACACCTACATCCACTAAAACAAAGACAATTGTGCAAAAAGCAAAGTTAAAAAATATCGTTATACTACTATGCGTTTTCAAACTAGAAAATGTACCCCATTTAGGATTAGTTATGATTTGCAATTGACTCCCTTTATAGTTCTACATGTATGTTGATTTAAGAAAGCCCTCTATATGTCCTTTAGTGTGAGTGACAATACACTCACTTGATATAACCTTCTATATCGGGGTATACGATTTGTGCAGTCTGTGTCAATATCTAGTGTAGGTGGTAAGGCACGAGTTGTGCGGTCTGTGTCAATATCTAGTGTAGGTGGTAAGGCACGAATTGTGCGGTCTGTGTCAATATCTAGTGTAGGTGGTAAGGCACGAATTGTGCGGTCTGTGTCAATATCTAGTGTAGGTGGTAAGGCACGAATTGTGCGGTCTGTGTCAATATCTAGTGTAGGTGGTAAGGCACTGTCACCTTTTCAGTATGGCTTCAGAATTGTCTGTGAATATACATGTATTTCAATACATAAATCAATATGACTTCACCGTCTATTCCTTTATACAGAAAGTGAAAAATGTCACTGGAAGACTAGTCAGTTTAATGGCACACAGAACCAGATATACCCTCTAGATAACGTAGAAAGACAGAATAAAACTGTTTCAACATCTACTACCTCGTAACTATTAAAAAGGCTACAAACACATGCATGAAATACATACTAACAGAACATATAGTAGCAATGAATTTGAACTCACTGAGACATTTCAGATGCCAAGTATTAACAATTCAGGTTGGTCAGGTCAGGTCTTGTAAATAATGTCACGTTTCTGGCTGTTTTACCAAGAAATAAACTAGAACGTGGTATTTAGAATCAGTCATAAAAATATTGCTTGTGGTTTATTCATGATAATAAACAATAAAAGTGTGCCTTTTAGCTTATTACATTTGTAATTATTGATCAAAAACAACTTTACCGTCAAATGTTTTTACTTGAATTCACTTTTCAATGAAGTTAATCTGAGTGATACTTGAGTTTGCATCAAAGAGTACGTGTTTTGGTCCATCCGAAACATAAAACAATGCATTATCATTTATTTGATATTACAAACTTTTCTATAGCTTGACAACTCGATGTACTTGAATTGCATTGTGTATCTATATTTTGTTTACACTGGGTTAGTGAGATATGGTTTCTTGTTTGTACTATTTATAGTCGTACATGTGTTTCCTATGGTTTGCTCGATATGCGTGGTTGTAGATTTGGAGCCACTGCAGATCTTTCAAAGGCAATTGAGAACGGTTTGGCAACCTTAGGTCGTCCGACAGGTAAAGTAGGTTTATCTAGGTGTAATCCCGCTATTCTCTCGAATGTGATAGTTTTCCCATGATTATTACTTATTGAATTGACTATACGTATATGCCCTATTTCTGATAGTTTTGAATTCTAAACATCCTACTGGATGACAACATGTCTCAGAAATTAGATATATACTGTAAAATCAATAATTTCGATTGGACGAAATTTCGTGGTTAAGGTAAAAAAAAGATCGTTTCGATGTACACAGTACGTACTTATATATGAATTTTACCAGTCCACTTTTTATGTACGTTGTAGAGTGTGATTTTTCTTCTTAAATTGAACTATTTAAGGAACATCACTCATTTGCTGTTGTTTATGTATGTCTATATCAATGACTTCATAACAATTCGTACCCCGAGGAAGACTTGAAACCTAGTCGAAACGTCGGAAACTACTGGAGTTTGTTTTGTATTCTTATATGCCTTATATCATTGACGTGTATACATTGTAGACAGGAAACCATTCATTGTTGTAAGTAGGTTACTAGATGACATTGTAATCAATACAGCCATCTTACATTACTAGTATGCTGCATTATCGAAGGTTATTTACATGTTGACGTTCTATATTTTAATGACATTTACGAGATAATAAACATTGTTTTTCTAAGAAATATGATACTAGATTGTATATACCAACTTTGATATCATGGATTTCCAAGTGCAGCGCATTCGAAGCATATAGGGAAAATTAATGCACAATAAATATCTTTATACTGAATCCAATCAATACATAACAGTACTAGTATAACAACGTATTATAGTGGCCTCTGTAGCTGAGTGAGAATGTGAGCTCACATACACTTCTCTAATCTTTGGTTCTGAGTTTAAGCCCAGCAGTAATCGTTATTTCATGTCCATGTGTCTACTGATACAGCTTGTATCTAATGATTGTCCCGTCTGTCTCTCCGTCCATTATATTTTGTCAGTTTGTTAACAAAAACATTCAAGTTGAAGTCCATCAAGGCATTGCTTTCAAACTTGGCATAGTTATTACCATCATAAACGTCTTACATTAAACAAACTGTGTGAGAGTTGGTCAAATTGGAATACAAGTGGAGCAATGTTTTCCTAGTATTAATGATTTTATCTAAACGTGAACCGTACGTCAAAGATCCCCGTTTTAGCTTTAAATAAATATCTCATAATTGTTCTGAAATATGTTTAGTGTATAGTTCGATTTCGAGCATTGAGTCGTGACTGCACTTTAAAGTTTAATCCATTCGCGGACAAACTGTTAATCGATAAAATACACACAGTAGTAAGTGGTATATCTTTAAATAATGACTATTGAATAAATCACGGGTTACCCGCCCAAAAAGACTCGTCTGAAAGTTCATGCCCAGGGTTCAAAATTGAACTATGGCTGTTATAGGTCGATAAACACAGTTTATACATGTACAATAACATGATTGTGAAAATGTCCTTTTTATTCGACAAGGCATGGTCCTATTTAAGAATCGTTGTATTCTTACTATAAGCTTATACGAGAGGTGTTCAACTTATTTATGAACAGAAAATGAACATCGATACTTTGTTACTTTTACAGTGAAATTCAATAAAAACTTTTATATTGTGTAAAGTAGTGTTTCAAGAAGTATATAAAGTAATTGTAAATTGCCAATACGTTACGGTTAAATCATAATCAGCATTAGGGTAGAGGGCGTTGATATTTGCGTTTTGAAGGTCCAAAACTCGTAATAATTACGTTTACATTTTCCTTCTTTAATCGTTGTTTTAGTATCAACAAGATAGAAAATTTAATTGTTAAAGCATGAGAAGACTTTGACATCCACTGTTTGGTTATAATATACTGAGTTCCAAAAGTTCCGCATCCAATATTTGATGTGTCTTTTTTACTAGAATCGCCAATTTATTTATGATAATTCAAATGCGCATGTGTAGAGCGATGTGTACTTGATATAAATCCATGACAGTTATCGATTTGAAGATATGTATCGATCCATAATAAAACCACATGTGACATCACCCCACGATTCCAAAGTACACACAACGATAAGCCACTATTTTGTAGTGGAAGGGAGGTAATAAACGCACAAATTACCTCTCTTTGACCACAGACAAGTAATGATGTTGCAATAGAGTCTGTACAACAGGTCATCTTTTAAGAAACATCGGCTTTAACATAAAAAACGCAACAATAAAGCAAGTTTCACATAATTTTAATGTTGGGTGGACTACAATTAAGCTACAACAATGTCGTTGTTCTTGGTGCAAAAATATAGCAGCATCACCTGTCTATGTCAGCGGCATTGACCATTGAACTGTTGTCACGTGGTACGACATATACAGTTTTTTTCGGATGGAGATGATACAACAGTCTTATTATGATAGAGACATGTCAATTTAATTCGACACAATGTATGTTTAGTGAAACACCAGCTTATAGCGTCTTATATACACGATTCGTTGACAATTATCAATTTTTGCAATCAAATTAAGCGTACATTTCTAACTTATTTGACTAACTTATTGTGTTTTTTCGTAACACAGACACGATGCAAGTAAATTGGAAGTGATATTAAAGTAAAAAATGAAGAAGCCAAATAATGCGTGCTTGAATAGACGTTTTTACCATTTGTGATAGTGTGATCATTCAAGCGTGACGAAATCCAACGGAAATAGGTTCAACATAAACACTAAGGGTACGCAAACGGACAGTGTTCCTAAAAAGTTATTTTAAGTTAACTTTTCCAAAAAAATGAATTTTGAATTTAGATGCAGAACTTTTGGAACTCAGTATATATATCAAACTTATATTTTTATTTGTTTTATTTGGCGTTGTATATGGTGACTTGAAGCTGAATCTGGATGAAACACTATGTTCTTGGAACAGTCACTAGGAACGATATGTAATACTTTTTTGTTGAAACCCTGATTATAAACGGTTTGTACATAGACCACAACCTTCAATTTCGTCAATTTGATATTGATTTTGATGTGCGTATTTCCATAATAACAAACCCGATGCCTTCCCATGAATACGGCCGCGAACACCAAAAGCTGGAGAAACGTGAACTTCTCCCTATCCTTGTGAACTTTTCTAAAATAGCATACCATAATCTATCATAACATTCTTTAAGGTTTCAGCATTGCATCGCCATAATGAAACAATTATTCCACACGATGTTGTTTATTTCGCATTTCTAGATTGCAAGACTTTTGACTGCGAGGCATGTTTTTCTTGATATTCAGCGTAGGAACTTCACATTTTCCCAGAACTATGCATTCAACTGTTTCGAAATAATGTCACTGGTAGTTTCTATGGACACTCCCATCTGTGGTACTATTCCATGTTTTGCTAATGGATCCATCATAAACATCATAAAACCAATTTTTGGTTTACGTGTAGGTTTTGGCAACGTTGGGCAATTTCAATTTCTGGTGCCATTTTACAATTTCTGGAAACAGATCTTTAATAAGACTTCTTACGACAAATATTACTGATGTTCTCATTAAAAATGCAAAATGAAAATTTACTTACACTTTCTTGATGCTTATAAAAGGGCCATTTTGCCTTCAAAACAGGAAAAACAACTTCATCTTCTAAATTGTTGTTTTAAGCTTTAACCAAAGGAAATATACAATGTATGATGATCATATGTTCAACTTAAAACATTTTCTCACATGGTTTAAAAAATATATTTCAATTGTTTTTATTCAATATTGCAAAATCGGTGTTCATGTTTTGTTCATAAATAAGTTGAACACCTCTCGTATCATATTTAATTTAACCTGCACGTGTGTTTTATGGAGTTTTATTCATTAACTCATCGGTAGTTTGTGAAATATTTAAGTGGTGTTATTAAAATTGGAACCTCATGTTTGCCGTAGCTAAATGTAGTGTTTGGATACTGGTGACTAGATACACCGATCATTTGTGAGACGCCAATACTCACGCCCATGTAAATTGTCCAAAACGTATTCAAAAATATTTTCTGAATAAAAAGTCGATGATTCACAAAAGTAATTGCCATCAAGGAGACGTGGCTTCATTTTATAACGGACCCGACAGATACGTAACCAAAGTGTTTCAGCAAAACAAAAGTTGCATTGACACATTGGGCTCTAGGAGGAAAGTTCTAGCAGGCAATGTCTTAAACTAATAAGTTTTTACCATTCAATCAGAGAATATTAAATGAACACTTGATGCATGACAAGTTTAACAAAGGTAACGTCTTTGACCTATTGAAGAAAAGTATTGCCAATCGCTGATCAGGCCGGGTTTGTAGGGTACTATGCTGTTGTTATACATTGCGCCTTCACACGAAGCGACTTATAACGCCACTTCCCCAGAGGTGAGACATTTTTTGAACTACCCGATCCTATTTATTTGCAACACAGTTCCATTGTGACCTTTATCTGCTTCTTAAACTCTTAATATACTAGTACATTGTCCAAGAAACACACCAAGTGTGTTAAGAACTCGATTTTGCTATTGCCAGTATATGCACAGTGTCCCTAGGGTTGAAAATACAATAGTGTTTTAAAAGATGATTGTCCGACTGAAACTTCACATATCCGTTGGAGGAGTATACTTCAAGAGTTAAGTTTTTTTATTAAATTCTATCAATTATGCATTTTTAAGAGCTTAATTGCATTTATTCCAGTTTGAAGATCCCTCGTAATTTGATTGTCTTTATCGATTTATAATTACTATTAACCCTTTAGGTGCGGGAAATATCGAGGACTTTTAACTCTTAAATCATTTCCGTAATTATTATTAATGGGAAGAAATTAGTTTAATATAATTGCCCCTGGGCAGAAAATACATTGCTTGGAATCTAATAAAGATAATTAAAGAATCATAAATTACAGTGTAAGACGAGAGAGGGTAAACATATCGTGTGAAGGAATTTAAACACATTGCCATGGGCATGAATCATGAATCACATTTGCAATACAAACTTACAAGTATAATAGAACAATATTTGCAATTGGATACTTATAATGGACACAATGAATCTATTGACGGTGCATAATTCTACCTGGTGTCGTGGTGTAGAAACCAAGAAAAGGCATTAATTTATCATCAATTAATTGCTCATCGTCATTTATCAAGAAGTTCTCAATATCTCTAACTTCAATACGAAGGAGCACGTGATATTAACCTTTGGACAAGATTCATATGTACGTTAGACGAAGTGTCGCAGTGTAGTTGTAAGTTGTTATATCAAGTGTCGCAGTGTAGCTGTAAGTCGTTAGATCAAGTGTCGAAGTGCACTTGTAATCTGTTAATGATACTGAGAAACATCGTAATTTATGACCTTTCAACAGCAACATGTTAATGATACTGTCAAACATCGTAATTCATGACCTTTCAACAGCCACATGTTAATGATACTGTCAAACATCGTAATTCATGACCTTTCAACAGCCACATGTTAATAAATAATACTGTCAAACATAGTAATTTATGACCTTTTAACAGTCACATGTTAATGATACTATCAAACATCGCAATTCATGGCCTTTCAACGGGGTACAAATATCATACGAGTGGTGCTCTTGCTTAAGAAATAAAGTGTGTTTTTTCTGCAATTATATGCCCTTATACTTTCACGCTATAGCTGGTATGTTGAATATTGAAAGCCTTATTCTCAGACCACCTGGAGCGGTAAACTTATCATCGATACTTTATAACAATAATCGATCTAAAAACACATTCAATATTATCTGTGAAATCAGATGAAAATGAACACACGCCGTGCATACATACAATGTTATGTTATTTAATACTGAAAATATATCCGAGTGTATATACCGGTCGTTGCAGAAACACAATGCAAAGATAGAGAACGTATTCCTTATTCCGATGTTAAATGAATGCACAGTTAATACAGCATGGAAAATGATATTGGAAATGGTATTGAACATACTCTTTAAAATGAACGAAGCACACAATACAAAGTATGACGTGATGGTATCAAGAAATGCATTTGAAATCTTCCAACTTTGATAGTTATAGAATGAACATACCTACTAATAATTCTTATGATTCGTAAATGTCTCTGAACAAATCAGTGTGCAACATTAATTAGCGTCATTTCATTTTTAACAAACCAACACAAATATACCCGTACATTGGTAATACACTCAACCGCTTTAAAAACGCACCACTATTGAAAATAATCAAAATTTGTCAAAACTCATTTTTTGCTAAAATTAATAGTTTACATGGTTTGTTCAGTTCATAAGCTTGACATAATTAAAGACAACGATTTTGTTTTCATTCGGAATACCCCGCCCAAAGAACGTGTTTTGATTTTGCATGTTTTGCACGTGCAACTCGATCACTTTGACCTATGTGGTCAATATTGACTTTAAACTGTACGCTGTTGGTTTGCACATTGAAAAAACAACAGAAACAGTATTTGCTAATGGTATTTATATGTTGCGAATATCTCCAATATTTTTTCGGATGATTGTGCCTTCGCTTCCAACTGAAAAGAGCATCGGTGGCTGAGCATGGCGTATCATCTGCCTCCACACAACGAGTGTTGGCTTAGAACATCGATTCCTAGCGAATGACACAGTCAAAGACCGACCTGGGTGAAACAAGTTAAAGGTATTGAGCCCGAGCTATGAGGAAACATGGCACAGGTTGTGCCACTGTTATTGGTTCTGCATGGCTGCACACAGTGTCAAAAGCATGTCGGGGGTCAATAAACAAGCTTATTGCATTTTCATAACTATTCTTTTCATAATTGTCAATAAAAAGGAAAATCATTTTAGTACACTTTTTAACGAGTTTTCTCCCGTTAAGAGCCGAATGTCCTAATTTTTCGTCTTCAAGCTCCTTCATAGTGTTGATTTGAGGTGCCATATAAGCACCGTGGGAAATACCCTGACAGTCTGATGCTCATAACCAATATTTGAAGTTTAAATAAGGCTTGAAATCAATCTTAGATTCACATAATGCGCATATCTGGACCGCACTCGGTCGTATGGTATTATCCAGACAGCCAAAGACGCATTACATTTATAATTCAAGTTAAGCTTTGCTTAACATCACGTCTAACATAATTCTATCCTATTACGTAATTAATGTTATTCTTTAGGAGGAGAAACCACGTACATGCATCAATGTAGCGGGCTCTTATAATTGCTTTTGAAATTGTGACTTTCACTTTCATGGGTCACTGTGTTATCTATATCATAATTTATTTTAAACTCATAACAACGCCATGAAAATCACACGACTGGTTGTGTATAGACTGAAGATTATTTATCCGAAAATAAATAACAATAGAGTGACGTTTTCATCACTAAAACCGATATTTCAGAAGTGGTGCGTTTTTAAAGCGGTTGAGTGTACAGGTTATGAAATTTCAGGGAAGGACAAGATAAGTCCCCGCTGTAAAAGAGCTGTATAACCTAGGTTTACGAAACGGTGAGCCCAAGTGACCAAATGAGGCGCCGCTGCGACTTGACCTTGTTACACAAGTCTCGCTGTAGAAGAGCTGTATAACCTATTTTCACAGAGTGATTTGCTTATTAATGCGCACCATTCCAGTAGAAAGTGTAATAATGTTGTCACGACTATAGGAAAGTCGTTAAACTCAGTATATAGAATCACATTATAACTTTAATCGCCGGGACCACAAAAAGCATTCTAGTGTTTCACCAAATAGAGTTGTGGATAGTCTATTGGTGTGCGTGTATTGTGTCTGCATTATGTGAATGTATTTGGCACATGACGTGGTTTTATAATTCACCAGGCAAGTCGTATAAATGGCAACAATTGTGTTAACCTTTGATAATGTCTGCTCTTACGTTTAGCGATAGTTCTCTCGAATTTAAAACGATTTTATTCAATTTTAAACAGTTCGCCTAATACAATTTAAGAGTTTGTTTCACTCAATGCTTCTCTACTTAGTAAAATTTCTTCTCCTTTGTTGATGAATCCGGAGCTTACTTATAAGTTTTTAATAGGACAAATATAGTTTCAAGTATTTAAGGATAATAGATCAACGCTGGATTGCATTCATAGTGTATAATTAAGAAATAATGAATATGTTTCCGTGTTTTATAGTAGAATAGAATGTTAATACAATTATAGAAGTTATGTATGATTTGAATGACATTGAATAAATCTATGGAGTAGTGTATGTATCTCATGTTTGCTTGACATTGAACGTTTTATAAGTTTGTGTGTTGCATTGAATGAATATCTTAGATTTCGTATTAAAGGGAATAGTTTCCTTTTTGTTATTTGGAGTAGTTGCTATTATTGATGTACGAATGAATAGGCTACCTGTAAAGTCCCACCTGCCTATGGCTCAACATTGTACGAGAGCCGATCTGAAAGAAATTTGCAGACAATAAAAAAATATTCAATTTATCTTGCTTGACCAGTAGCTTCAGGCAAGGACAGCAATGAAAACCGTCGTGGTAAGCTAATCAAAGCAGACGCTTTCGATGACGATGATGATACTGAAAGGTAAGCTCTATGATACTCACCAAACAACGTTCATAAAAGCCATTTCATACATTCGAGACATTCAATGTGCCATATTGAGTACATAGGAAAATGAAATAGAAGGTGACATTTTATATCCGAGATATCTATGCATGTGGAAATTGTACACGCTGGTCCGATCGCCAGTTTGTTAGGGTTTTCAAGTTAATGAAGGAAATTCACAGATATTCTATGGTAGTTTCGTTCATTTAGTATTCTTTACAGAACTGCCAACTTAACCAGCCATGCACAGAAAATAAAAACATCACATAGCATAAATACAAAACAAATGTACCCGCCACACTGACCACGCATAACCTGTACCCGCCACACTGACCACGCATAACCTGTACCCGCCACACTGACCACGCATAACCTAACGCAAAAATGAAATTCATAAAAAAAGTTCAAGCTGTAAAAAGCTGGATAACACATGTAAAGTTGGGTTCAACCGCAAATATTCCATATTCTTATCGATTTTGATACTTAGCATATATAATCAACCGATTGTCATCTATACGAGAGGTGTTCAACTTATTTATGAACAGAAAATGAACACCGATATTTTGTTACTCGAACAATGAAATTGTAGTGTATCAAGAAGTATACATGATAATTGTAAATTGCCAATATGTTAAGGTTACATCATAATCAGCATAGGAGTAGAGGGTGTTATTATTTGTGTTTTGAAGGTCCAAAACTAAAAATAATTATGTTTACATTTTCCATCTTTAATCGTTGTTTTAGTAACAGCCAGACAGTTAATTTTATTGTCAAAGCACGAGAAGGCTTCGACACCCACTGCTTGGTTATAATACATATCAAAGTTGTATTCATAAGTTTCTTATATTGCGGTTGTATCTGGTGATTTGAAGCTGAATCTGGATGAAACACTATGATCTTGGAACAGTCACTAGGAATGACACGCAACACTTATTTGTTGAAAACTTATTTTAAACGGTTTGTACATTGACTACATCCTTCAATTTCGACAATTTGATATTGATTTTGACGTGCATATTTTCACCAAAGACAGTGCCCTTTCATGAAAACGGTCGCGAACACACAAAGCTGGATAAACACCAACTTCTCCCTATCCTTGTGATCTTTTTCAAAAAAGCATACCCTAACCTATCATAACATTCTCTAAGATACAGCATTTCTTCGCCAAAGTGAAACAATTTTTTCACATATTTCGCATTTCTAGACTCCATTACTTATGGCTGCAATGCTTGTTTTTCTTGGTTTTCAGAGTAGGAACTTCGCTATTCCGCTTTTTGATACGGGAATCATCATATACATCATACAACCAATTTAAATTTATAGTGAAGGTGTTGGCAATGTTGGGGCAATTTTCAATTTTGGTGCCATTTCTCCATTACTGGAAACAGAACTCTAATAACACTTTTTGCCACAAATATTAATAATTTCTCATTAAATTGCAACATATTAATTTACCAATACTTTCTTGATGCTTATAAGAGGGCCATTTTGCCTTAAAAACAGAAAAAAACATCATCTACTAAATTGTTGTTTTAGACTTTAACCAAATGAAATATACAATATATAATATGTGGAACTTAAAACAGTTTCTAACATGTTTAAAGTGGATAATGTAATTGTTTTCATTTAATATTGCTAACTCGGCGTTCATGTTTTGTTCATTAAAAAGTTGAACACCTCTCGTATAACATTGATTTACGTGAAACATAATTTGAATGTAAAAATTGCTTTTATTAATATCTTTTGGTAACCAAATATAAGACAACTACCACAAAATGTACATCTCTTTAGTTCCATTGTATATTAGGGCAATACAAACTTTACATGGGAGAAATAAATACCATTCATATTGAGAAACCCCATTATGGTAGACAACGTAAAGAAGTCTTGTGGCATAACCGTAAATGGTAAAATAAAAAATCATAGAATAAAACATTTCTAACCAGTTCTAAATTATTCTTCCAAAAGCAAATATGCAATAACCAAGGACGATTAATACCAGTATGTATGTCGAGCAATAACCGTACGAAATTCTAATTATCGTCAATATTGTTATGCAGCTGATATAACCAGTGTCTAAGATTAAACTGTTATTAAATATAGCATTTATACCTGCAGTCATAATTCATGATTTGCAGTAAAACGTTCATTAATTATTAAAAAGTTATTTAAGTATTCGCCCTTATATCTCCATACAGACGTCGTCCTATCTCCGATATCGGTCACTTACTAATTCTAAAACCCGTGAGATGTGTGTATTACTAGATAGACATTAGTCTCTGATCATTTTTTGTCTGGTTCACTTATAGATGTAATTTACATTCAATGAAAATCGGTTCAATCCATGTTCATTACCTTTCTATGAGGGTTGTCCACAAAACGAATTGTGTTTTGTTTTAAGGTGACCCGCTTGCCTTTGATCTAACGGTCGATTTTTCTCCGAAACGCCATAAAATGAAAAATAAATAATGTTTAAGAACATTGACAGCATAAAAACGTTTGTCCCATGGCTTGTTTCTAGATACGTTGTTTTCAAATGACCAACCATCGTAGTTTGTTAATTCCAGCTATTTCTTGCAAAATATTTCAAAACGTAGCACTTTCATATACCTAAATCATACACAACATATTGTGTACAAGTAGATTCATATACGTAGGTATGTGTTTTCTTCGGAGATATATCAGATCATGTTCGTGATAAGAACGTCCACGTTCATATGAGAATAATTGAATTTAACTTAGTTTCCTTATACAAATACAAATACATGTCATTTGTATAGCGCAAAAATTATGAAATCATATTCTATTGCGCTTTACACTAATATACATTCACTTAAAACATTCAATTTAAAACCTGGATTCTAGAAACTAGATTTAGTCATATGATAAAGAGCACACTCATTGCCGATGAAACTTCCTATACAAATAAGTTTTCAAATGTGCTCTGAACCTGGTTTCACTATTGATGTCTTTGAGATGGTTTGGTAGATCGTTCCACCATTTTGGACCAGTGACGGCTATAGATCTGTCTGCTAATTTTGTTCGCCGTCTAGGGATGTGAAAGTTAGTGTCATTTTGTGATCGTAGTATGTACCCTTGCCGAATAGGATCAAACAATGTCTTTAGATACGATGGAGCTGTACCCATGACGACACGGAATAAGATTACCAGAACTTTGAACATTACCCTGGCCTTAACTGGAAGCCAGTGTAATTCTGTCAGTAGATCTGCACTGGATTTGTCATAAGAAACATTCATGACAACTCTTGCGGCATGATTTTGGACTCGCTGTAATTTTTTCATCTGATAGGCTGGAATTTCAGTGAATAAGGCATTGCAGAAGTCAATATGGGAATGAACCAGTCCATGCACTAATGTTTCAGTAGACTTTTGTGTGAGATGTTTACGTATAGCTTGAAGATTCCGTAGCTGCACATGAGCTATCTGGCATTTTTTCTGAATGTGGCAGTCAAAGTTAAGTGTATTGGTCATGATTACACCAAGATCTCTAACATGATTCACACATTTTACATCACACCCACCAACATTGACACTTGTGATGTTCAATTTAGCTAACTGTTGTCTGGTTCCATACATGATTATTTCAGTTTTAGACTGATTCATTTTCAGTTTGAATGTTGTCATCCATTGAATGAGACAGCTGTTAAGTTGTTGAATAACAGTTGTCTCTTCCTGAAAATTTCCTGATTGTAATTTAAAAGCAATCTTATGGTCATCTGCGTATCCATAGAGATCGGCTGGATACTTCTGGACAATCCGATTGAGAGCCGATATATAGAGAGTAAATATCACTGGTCCAGCACAAGAACCCTGTGGAACACCACACCTCAATTGTTCAGTCTCTGATGCTGACTGTTCGACTAAGACTTTCATTGTTCTGTTTGTGAGATAGGATTCAATCCATTCTAGTGGAGTATTATGAATACCAAATTCATCTTGTAGGATTTTAATCAATATTGGGATATCAATGGTATCGAACGCTGCACTTAAGTCGATCATGACTACGATTGTAACCTGGTTTTTATCTATGGTTTCCAAAAGATCATTATACATTTTGACCATAGCCGTTTCCACCCCATAGTTTTTTCTATATGCACTTTGGTATTCTGGAAGGAGATTGTTATCTTCAATATGCTTGGTGATTTGGTTTAACGCAGCTTTTTCAAGAATCTTGGAGAGAAATGTTAAATTTGACACCGGACGATAGTTTTTCAGTTCAAGCGGCAGCCCATTCTTTTTTAACAAGGGTTTAATCACAGCACTTTTCCACCCATCAGGAAACACACCAGATAGCAATGAGCGATTTACTATTTCTGTCACTACGGGAGCAAATTGAGAAGAAAACTCCTTTAATTTCGTAGTAGGAATTACATCAAGTTCACAGGTTGTAGATTTTGATGCATGTATAAGTTTCATGATATCATTTTCAGGCAGTGATTTGAATTCAGTAAATGTTTTTCTAATCACAAGTAGATTTGAGCCGTTAGAAGAACCATTGCTGGATATTTCAGATGGTACGTTATCAAGATCATTTCTCAGCTTGATAATTTTATCAGCAAAAAATCGTAGGAACTCATTTGCCAAAGATACTGCACTTGTGTGAAATGGGAGTGGATTGTCCTTTGTCCTTCCCAATAAATCAGATGTTACTGCATATAACTTTTTGATATTTCCTTCTGCTTCTCCAATCTTAGACTGGTAGTATTCATCCTTGGCCTTAGAAAGTTCTATACTATATATATTTCTTACACCTCTATATACGTTCTTTGACAGGTCTGATTTGTCATTCATAAAGATTTTCTCGATTGTTCGTTTGTAATGTTTCAGCTGTTTTAGGTAGCCTGAGTACCATGGAATCGTCGGTCTACAGATAATTATTCTTATAATTATAAACGTATACCACACACAACAGAATCGCGTTTGACATTATCCCCAGGAATATACCCAGTTATAAATGTGCAAATATTATACTGAGTATGGCTAAGGTATTATATTTGCTAATTTACGAAATAAAAATAACGTTTAATGGACTACAATGTTGTTATTTACTGTAAGATATATAACATTTATCCAACTCCGATCAGTTATAAATTGGGCTTGTCATATCCAAACTAATTACGAAAGGATTTTGTGAAGTTTCAATATTCTACTGAAAAAAATTATGATGAACATTATCCGACCTTCTGAAACCCCCCTCGTTTATTTGTATCAGACTCTATAAAACAAGACACTTAGCTCTGTCCTACTGTATGCAAGGTTTTTGAGCCTTTTAAATAAATCACACATCAGACAAAAGTCTGCACCCGTAAGGAGGTGTTTTTTATATTTACAGTATGTCTTTAAACATGTTGGCTTTGTCTTAATTCATTTAAGTTCTAATCATAATTGTTGTATAAATAGTTGGTAAACATGTGGTAAATGCAATGTATTATCGTCAATTTCATAGTGAACGGGTAAATGATTACATGTATTTTTCTATGAAACTCTACGGACTACACGATGTCCTGAAAGTCAGAATGGCAAGTCTACCACCTCACTGGAATGTGACTGTCAGTAGGAGAATTATTATGATCGCGTGCTGTTTGCCAATAACTGAGATAATAATCAGTTTGCTGTTGCAAAACATCAGTAATTCTACGAAATCACATTCTTCCAATGCTGACGTTTGATACATTGGAAGTTTCCTCCAGCTCAATAGCTTAACGTTCAATACATGAATTTGATTGTTAATGAGACGTGAAAAAATTAAAGGCCCACAAAATGAAAGGGCTAAGATTTGATCAATGTTATGACAAACAAGAAAACAACTCGTCCATTAGCACAAATTCATGACCTCACAGCATCAGCGTAGGTCGTACAAATTCATATGAAACGTTATCGTAATATTATATTTAAACACCAACAGAGCACCAGTTTGGATGACGCACGGATCAATACTGTATAATTACCCTTCATAGACCTTTCCAAAAAACATTGACGTGTCACGAAACATGTAGTGTTTCTGGATACAACAATCCCTGAATATTGTTTTTTCTGTCGTCAAACTCTTCATTTTGCATAATTAAGGTCATCACACTTTTTCGATTTGCCTTATAACGGAACAGATCCCAATCCGACTAAAGTAATGTTTCGGGGTTCCACTGTAAATTTACATCTTAATAGTCAGTTCTGTGTTGCAAATGAACATTGGTGAAGTCCGTTTCTAAAAGTTTGTTGACAAATACGAACCCCGGATATCGGTCGGAAGAGTGAGTATTCAATTTTTTAGCGGGTTTGAATCACTATGTTTAGTAATGTTATCACTTAAGCGGCCATTTTCTTCCTCGGAAGTAATATTTTTAGGGCCTGATCAACACACCCAGAGCCCAGGTACTTCTAACACGACCGACCTCGGTATGACTGATGTTACATTGGCATACCAGGTAACTTGAGCCCTGTCCGGCAGTACCATTCCGATAATTCCTTCTATGTCACCAACTGATATATGTCTCCTAATGTGGCTTTTTGCCGTAGTATCACTTTAAGGACATTCGTTTCTTTTGAAATTTTCTGTAAATGTATATAACACCTGTTATTTTTATGAAGATCAGTTTAATATCAATCATTTAGAAAATTCCCAACAGTTTAACTCGGCTAGTTTTTAAGATATTCTGAGATTTAGGGGACAACCCCTAAAAACTGAAAATTGTATTTTACCGAAAAAGTTTTTGTTCAAAACGCTTTAAACTTGGCATACATGAAATTACGCATGAAAGGAATCAAGCAGTAAGTTTATTATATACTTCGTAAGTTATTTGTATTTTTAAATAATATTTTCAAATATGTTTTACGTGAAAAATCGTTGAACAACATACGGTTTTCGTATGTGTAACAAGTAGAGTAACAATTATAGAAGTTTCATAGCAAATTTCATGACGATTGCTCGGCTAGATTTTTTTAAAATTGAACTTATTTTTATTTCAGAAATGCTGAAATCAGGGGAGGTAACAGAACGAATCTACGTTTTGCATCCGTTGTCTATAGTTTTCGCGATACTACCTGTTAAATACATGTTTATAATCAGATATGTTAACAGTTTAAGTGTTGTTTCTCCTGCAATTGCTAGTCAATACCCTAATGAATCAAAGTACTGAAAGTACTGGTGGAAGGCGATACTCCAGTGCATGACCTGGTGGAGATGTGTCGGGCTGACAGCCTGTCTATTTCTGCCTTTTAGCTGTTCCA
Organism: Spisula subtruncata; assembly: GCA_963678985.1. Classification (NCBI taxonomy): domain Eukaryota; kingdom Metazoa; phylum Mollusca; class Bivalvia; order Venerida; family Mactridae; genus Spisula; species Spisula subtruncata. Next base: position 21,307,968 of record OY787673.1, read on the forward strand.
TGATGCGATTTGAGTCAGTTTTGGCCGAGTTGGCATAATAGTCACCAAACACCTTCATATTACTTTTGAAACCAGCCTAATCAGCCTTGTTCATGGATATCACCCCAAATCTGTCCTTATAATCGACTTTTGGCACAAAAATCAGTATTCACTTCTTTGATTAGTTCATAAATGACAAATGAATCTAACATGAATCTAATCTGGTTTCATGAATCTAACATTTAAATGGGAACATTAAGGTGTGGAGGTGTTATGCATAATGATAAATTATAATATGTAATTATTTTTTTGAAGTCCGAAAATCGTATATACTCGTAGATGTTATTTAGTAGAAAAAAAATACTTCATGAATCTAACAAAGGGAGACTATCTGTATATGCCAAAAGAGTTGTTTCTCTTTTTAAAGTCTGCTGATAATTTAAACATTTACACTCGTTACAACGTCCTTTAATCATCATAACAAACACGCCAATTCATTAACATTACATATGAACCATCAATACATTATCCATATATTCAATACTAACTTAGATTTATGAAACCCGATTCAACATATTGACTCAAGCTAACATTATACGCAGTTTAAGTTGATTTATTTTTCTTCGTACGGATACTAAATGCCGTTAAAAATCAATACGTGGTAAATAGTCCTAGCGAAAATAGACTCCGCCTTAAAAAGAAGTTCGCCAATACCTAGCGGCGGAATTTACCTGAACTGAACTGAACTATAGTATTGGGGGCGGAGCTTATAAACAGGATTGATAATACACACACTGCAAACATTGTGATTCAGTGGTTCTAATGTTAATTAGCGCGTGCTTGAAAACGTAAACAAACAAAATATGCTACTCGACTGCGTTGCACAACGAGTCCGTTGGAATGATTCGTACAATTAAAATTACCTTTAAAAAGCCTTTACTAAAGTGAATTTTACTCAGTAACTCTCAAACAAAACTGAGTTACTTCCCTTGTGGTTTATAAGCTTCGTCCTGAATTGTGACCGCTAAAAATGTACCGCAGACTCGTAGTGCTTTAAAGCTGTTTTCTTGAAGAGTACGCTTGAAAATATACTTATGTAGTTTATCAAATATTTAAATCACTGAAATATGTAATATTTTGGACATTTCATGTTCCGAGTTGCGCAAATATCATCGAACTATTTTCGATAGGTGTAAGGGTGTGTATATGTGTGTTTAGGTCCAAACCACTTCCGGGAAGCCATATATAGAAAACGATTCAATGAATCGTCTTCCAAGTATTGTTTTCAAGCTGTTTTCGTAAAGAGTACGCTTGTAAATATACTTATGTATTTTATCAAATATTAAAATTACTGAAATTTATAATATTTTGGACATTTCATGTTCCAAGTTGCGGGAATATCGGCGAACTATTTTCGATAGGTAAGGATGTGTATATGTGTGTTTAGGTCCAAACCACTACCTGAGAGGTGCTGACTATAGAAGACGATTCAATGAATCGCATCCAAAAACGCAAAAGAACCTTCTTCTAGATAGTTCGGGATGCGGTAACCGTTTTAAAATATTAGCTAGGTTTGATATGATTGAGTGCATAGTACTACGTTTTACAAACGTTGTAACCAATTCGTGATAATTTGTGTTTTAAACCATTTGGAATAAATCATTCGTAAGGCATCATCAGTAGTTGCTTCGATATTTTCATCAATACTGTAAATTAGTATCTAATATTCAGAAAAATCTCAATTTTAAGACATGAAAATGTACTACCACATTAATTTTAAACTTTTGCATACGTTTTGATCATGGTAGTTAGATGCTTGGGATACGTCTAAGGGACTGCGATTTTTAAACTTCCGCTCAACTGAAAAGGAACAAATGTCCTTAAAGGTCAATAACTACCAAAACTTCACGTGAAAATTAGTTGAACGAGAAACATTCAGAACTGCAAGATGCAATGAATAGTCCGTAAAACAAACAATTTCGCAAAGAGACGCGTTCAAAAGCAAAATCCACAGGTTACTCCTGCAATAACGCTCGATGGACTGAGTTTTACATTAATCCAATATCATAAGTAAATATTACATAAATATAATTATTTAAGTATAAGAACAACTATAAAATAGGGATTTGAAACAATGATCCTAAAATCTTTTCAGGGGTATATATGACAACGGGGTATATATGACAACAAAGAGGACCTCTACTACTCGTATGTTTATGTATATAATCAAGTTGACGAAATGGTTTTGGCCCGCTCAGTGTATCAAAGATTCGGGTACGTAGTTAACTATAGTTTTTAAAACTACATGTAGTTGAAAAAGTAATCTTTTTTCGTATACTTATAAGCAAGCTGCATTTAACCAACCACTGTGGAAACATATCAATTGGCACGCAATACGCTGTCAGCTCATGTTTATAAAGGGGGGAACCTTACATACCTTGCTTTTACGAGTGCGGAATTGAATTAAATAGGAAATATTGTAACGCAAACATTGTCAATATATATATATCGATTATTTGGTTTGTATGGCTGGTCTTATTGTAAGAGTTATTGATATCCCATTGATTTAAATTGTAATATTAGCTAATGTTATACATTCCTAGGTGAATCATTTATGACATTAGGTGTGGTTGTTTTTCTGAGAAGGTAATGCATTGGACGCCATACCTTCCAATATTAAGTACAAGGATTCCGAAACAATTTAGAAGTAAAGAATATTCTCTTAATCAAATGGTAAGGTTGTATAAAATATAACAATACATATGAAAATTTAGTGAAAATAAAATCATGCGTATTGTTGAAATCCGTAAATTGTAAGCGTGGTAAGTAATTGTGTGATTCGACGTGTTAGGATTGCTCGTCAGTTGGATTAGTTGCGATGAAGTAACATCAGATCAACTACAAATGTAGAGACTACCAATCTATAGTAAACGATGATATGGTCAGTCAGAATTACTAAATGAAGATCAAACAGATTAAACAGGAACGTATACATAGCCGAACAATCTTTAGACCTTGATTTAAATCATTAGCTTCAAACTTCCTGATATCAAATGATGAACAATCTATAAACAATAAAGTAGTAGGTAATTTACTGAAAACTTATAATGGTCAATCTCCAGGATTAGAAAGATATTCTATCAGTGATGGGTCTTACAGCCGGTTCGTTAATTTACTCCAAAATGTAATACCTGAAAAGAAAGTTGTATGTAAATGGTTGATATAAATACATTAATGGTAAAACATAATATTTGGGAGAAACCAAAAGTGCAGCATGCTTTTAATACAGTCTCGGATAAGCATGCATGCGCAAACATTTTAAAAGAACAATATAAAGCCAACGGTAAAGGGATAAACTTCAAACATATTATACTACATATTATAACAATAACTGGGAGATTTGCAAACTTAAACATTCAAAATGTATATTTTTTTTACGCCCTTACTTCTTACTCTTTGCAGTCATCATCATCGGATGAGAAAAAACAAATGTAGACGTATTACTATTTACTTCTACTTATCATCTTGTTCGCTGGTGGGACATACGGCACAAAAAGTCTCCTCCATTTACTCTGTCATTCGCTACAAATAAAAAGAATGACATTTTGATGCTGTAATTCCAAGAATGAAATGTTGATGCTGTCATACCATTAATTAAATTTTAATGCTGTCATACCATTAATTAAACTTTGATGATGTCATATCATTAATGAGAGTTTGATGCTGTCATACCATTAATGAGAGTTTGATGCTGTCATACCAAGAATGCAATGTTGATGCCGTAATACCAAGAATGAAAGTTTGATGTTGTAATACAAAGAATGAAAATTTGATGTGTAATACCAAAAATTAAATTTGATGTTGTTATGCCAAGAGTAAACTTTTGATGCTGTAATACCAAGAGTAAACTTTGGGTGCTGTAATACTATGAAGGGAACTCTTTGATGGTGCAATACCAAAAATGTAACTTTGATGCTACAATAATATAAGCAATGGTTTAGTTAGCTAAAGAAGCATTAATGCTGATACCATTACATAATTATAGCTTAATTAACAGAATATTGTATAGTTAAAATAGATTCGTCTACCAATATTACTTTTACAAAATGATATAATAGACGACTCTTAGTTTTCATGAATAAGATGGGTGTACCTTAATAGCACAAATTTCCAAATTAATGTCATGAAAAGCATTGAACAAAGAGTTGTTATTTGATATAGTAAAGGTTTCCAGCCATACATCAAGCACGTTTAGTAATATGTATTCGGTTAATTTAGATACAAATTAAAGATTACTTTGTGGTGTTTCTGATTTATGTGCAAGGCTGGTTAGGTTGATTTTATATTGACAGAGTATGGTGGTGTCAAAATAGTCGGTGCCATTTCATAGTTTCATACAGACTACCAACGTCAATATATACTACAACATAATACGTTTGGAGTTTTATATGCGAGTGTAGAAAAGGACGTACGTGTATTTTAATTCACAAGACAATTCACCAACGTAGATAACTAGGGATACCCCAGGCTACGTAGGGTGCATATGTGTACATATAATATATAGTATCATTGAATTATGCATATTTTATTACATTGGAATGCTTTGGTTTTTTAATATGTGAACCAATAAGCTTTATTCCTCTGCACATTTGGATATAAATTGATCGTTAGTGTGAATCTTATGGAAATATTCAATATGATCTGTTAAATTTGATTACCACTTCTCTCGAGTGCATTGGATTTCGTATCGAGGAATTGGAATTGGATAAATGTGCAGACAGCAAGCGCAGCCATATTATGAATGTATCAGGATGTTTCCTTACATGGTACCTTTCATACATGCCAATGAGATAATTACTTTGATAATTCATCCTACAAAACATTGAATATCCTCTTGTAGTAACGTAGTTACGGCTATTGGAAAGTCATTAAACTCAATATCTAGAATCACAACATTCCATTGTTCGCCAGTGAACACAAAAAATGTCCTAGAGTTGCACCAAAGAGAGTTTCGGATATTTGATTTATAGATATGGATTTTACTTGCATGTTTTAGATTCTGCTACGACAGTCATATAAATGACCATCGTTTCTGTCACTTTAAGTACTCCAGTTTTTCTATAAAAAATAGTTCTCGTGTTTGGTGATCTTAGAGTTATTTGAATCGGCAATTCATGGTCAAACTGTGAACTATCTCTAGTTTCATCCTTCAATGATGCTCCGTTTAATATACATAATAGTATGTTCATAGTTTCAAATGAAGAGTTGTGGTTTTATGTATAGTGCTTAAAGAAGGACAATCATTGATAGTGAGGGGTTCAGGATCAACCCCTTACTCCGTCGTGTTGTATATGTATATAGCACAATGTGTATATAGTGTGTATGGTGTGTCATTTGACATTGCATAAAGGAGTAGAACATCTATCAACGGATTAGATAATAACAAGTTTACAAGACAGTTTGCTAAATAATTATGTGTTTGAATACCTAAATATTCTCTACTCTAGATTTACGTATTTGGAATATTATCTTATCGGTTATCTGATACAATCACCAGAGAAAAGATGAATAGGTTACGTGAAAAGTTCCAACTTCCTAAGGCTCATTCATTGTGTGAGAGCCATTCTGGTGGTAGTTTAGAGACAATGATCAAAGATTCATTTTATCTTGCTTGGCCAGTAGCTTCAGGCAAGGACAGCTTCGAATCTCGACGTGGTCAGCTTACCAAAGCAAACGCTTTCGATGACGGTGATGATATTGAAAGGTAAGCTATACCACTCATCCAGCAATGAGCTTTATGATACTCGCCCGGTAATAAGCTATAATACTCACCCAGCAATAAGCTTAATATTTATTGACTATACAATATTGGCCGAGGTTTCGCTCTAAATGCAGGGCCAATATGAACGATACCTCGACATTATAGAGACATAACTCGGCCATTATGAACAAATCGCGGCCATTATGAGATAACTCGGCCATTATGAATTTCGAGCATTCTGATTGGCTTCTAGCTCGGCCATTATGAAACCCGAAGTTCTGACAGAAAAAAATCGGCGCCATCTTGAATTTCGGTAAATTTATATTATAAACGGTTTATGTTGTCAATGGCCGATTTCGCGATTACTAGTCCCCAAGTTAAACAAAGGGAGGTAAACGCGAAATTTAAAACGGGTTCGACGGCATATATACACTGCAGTCATTTTGCGCCATCCGACAACAGCTGTCGACAGCCACCAACGGACGACTCGAATCACAATAATATAAAATGAACGAAGGGGAGCATTTTCCGAAGGAGTCGGCGTACGATTGGCCCATTTATTGCATTTAGACAACATTATCATCAATCAATCAGGCATACAATTATTTGAATGTATTCTGATGACGGATAATTTAGTGACAAACGAGAACTGCCGAGAATTCGGATACGCAACGTTTCGAACACGGTACTCAGAAAAGCTTTACTCAAATCAATAGCTTAAGTTCGCTTGTTTTTTAACCTTTAACTGTTTGTATTTATTCGTTATTTATTATCCTTTTAGTGTGCTTTCACAGGGAGTGTATAGTAAATTAATAAAATTGTCAATAATTAAGTGTTTTCATAATGGCCTTGTTATTGGGCTACAGACTCATAATATGAAAGTCTTCAGCCCAATAACAAGGCCATTATGAAAACACTTAATTATTAACATTATAGTAATAGATACAGTACTAGGTTTTAAGCAAAAGTGTCCTCTTACAAGCGTTATAGTATAGTTTTGAAAGGACCCGTCTTGGTTCAACAGTTCTACGACTTAATAACGGGGTCGCGACCAGTACTAAAATGAAAGCAAGGCATCTTGGAATACGCCTGTCAGACCGTTGTACAAGAAATTGTCCGAGGTGTATTTGCAAATTTTAGTCTTCATGCAATCAGCTATGTACATGTATGTAGGCATGCTAATCAAATATAGTTTAAGGTCTTTTTTAAATTGACCAATCATTGTCTGAGTTAATGTCACACAAACGTGTCCGCTTACAGAAATGATGTATACTTTTTTAATAGAGTCACCCAGCAATAAGCTTTATAATACCCTTCCAGCTATAAGCTTTAACACTCACTTATCAATGTTTCTTGATAGGAACACCAAAGTAATCTTGATTGTACCAGGATGGTAAGCAATGAATAACTGACAATTCCGAGCTATGGAAATTGTGCGAGGCCTTCAGATTGTCAAATACTTGAGTAAATGAAGAAAATTGACATTAGTTTCGATGATCCTGATCGTTTCGTTCATTTATTATTTATAGAAGAAAGTCCGAATTGTACAAGTGCATGGGATAAAGTATATTCAGAGTGATATATGTCAATGGTCGACCTTGTGTATCTTCATTGCTATGATAGCACACTAAAGTATATTACAGATCTACTAAAATCTACTAAAACGGTAATTCTATATTTACGAGCAAACATATAAGATGATGTAGTGTTGGAGGTTTAATAGAAATACATACTGATTAATTTGTTTTTACTGAAATATGTATATATACTTTGTGGAGCATAATTCGCTGTCTAAGAATGAGAAGGACTTACGACCGTATAAGACGAACGTCTATTTGAAATAAAGATCATGAAGCGCTTCTACTGAGCCTATTTTCAGGAGAATTGGAACTTGTCATATTGACAAAACTGAAGTTGAAAAAGCTTCTTTTACCATAAGAAAAGACTGATTGTCGGTCAGTTATTCTTGTTTTCTCAAAATATTATTTTTTTAGTTACGAACTTATCATTCAAAGCCAGCAAATTGATGCAAACCAATAATATACCTGATTGTTTGAACTACATATCATATAGGTACATCCGGTGTCCCACCGTGATTTTAATTAAATACTTAATTAACTACCAATGTATTGAAACTTAATCCTATTAGACGGTGGCATATTTGTCGTGTGGTTTTGTTAGAAGTAGGTCCTTTTAACCTTAGATACTTTCAAGTTTCAATTGTTATGAATACTATTCAGTTTCTAACTAGCAAATGTACTTTATTTAGGTTTATTTATAATTTGCAAATGACTCTATTTATTGTAATATGTTAATTTAAGAGGCAACATATAGACTAATTTTATTTCGTGGTAGAAGGTGAACAACGTAATCGTCGAAATTTATATTCCAAAGAAAATTAATTATTTAACAGTGCGTGTTTATATATGGATTTTACCTTTATCTTAAACATATATACATGTATGTTTAGTCCAAAAAAATGTGTTGCACTATGTACGTCATAGAATGTGATTTGTCTTCTTAGATTTTTAAAACTTCACTGAGCGGCACTGAAAACGCAACACTTTTTAAACTTGAATATTTCTGTAATCTGTCAACTTATAAACTTGAAATTTTGAATGCTAACTTCGATATATTATGTACAGAATTCACTTTTTCCGTGAAAATACTTGAGGAATCACTCGTCCATAGCGGAAAAGCCTTAAGCCGCATTTTCCCGCGTGATGATAGGTGGCTAGAGATTTGCTCGCATATTGTGCAAGCATTTGAAGAATGTGGATGGATTATTCAGAAAAACAAAATAACTAGTAGAAAACATGGTGCATATGTCAAAGGAAGTCTCCGAAAGCTCGGTCGTTATGCTCAATTGTGGGGTATCCCAACTAAAAACTAAAGTGTCGTTGATTCAAATTACCGGTGTCACTATTTCATTTATGTAACACAAGTTTGAATACATATACAACTGTTCAGAAAGCTAAAAATGCATTAAAAATCATAGGATGTAAGAAAAACGTTTAAGTCAAGTGCGATAACTCTTGGATAATTATCCTCACTTTTTGAGATTAATCACCAAACTTATACACTAAATTGAATTACTGGATATTACTGAACTAGTCTACATGCCCAAGTTATGGCGTTCATTAATATTTAGACGTAAATTGTGTTTTGAAAATTAAGCACGCAATTCAAAGGCGCATTTTCCTGCATTGAGTGCAATAATCAGTCTTAAAAGAATAGCTTTAACGTTCATGCAATTCATTTCCAGGTACAAATGGTGATACTTTCACCATCCTTGGAACAAATGTAATACAATTTGATTAATCTAAAAACGAGCAGTTTCGAATATGCGATTAGAGGCGCAAGATTCGAAGCAGTGTTATACAGAAACTGGCAAGTTAATTATTTAATCATTTTATTACTCCAAGATTATCTCCCTTTGACCATAGAAAAATACACCATTGATATAATAGACCATGCTGTTTTATTTTAGTGGTTGTGCGCGAAATAGTGCATAGGCTTCTTAAAAGTACATGAACTTCACATAGCCATTCTGCAACAACGGAACAGCCCACACTAGCATTCAATGAGCGTTTCTTAAGATTAATACGTCGTAGATGCACACGATGGATAGCTCCTGGTGGTTGTTTTAAAAGATGAAAAAATGCGACTTTCTGTTTTATACTGACCCCAAAACAACTGGTAAAATCTATGTTTCTAAACAAATATATTTGATTCGAAGTGATATTCATGTGTCACTTGCATATATCTATTCTATGACAAAATTTTACAATTCTCACATACTTATCAAATGTGTAAGGCTGTACTATGTAAGTGTTGCGTTTTCATTGCCGCTCAGTGTATTTAAGGAACAACACTTATTTGATGTTGTTTATGTAGGTCTATATCATTGAAGTGTATACATGGTAGACAGGAAACCATTCATTGTTGTAAGTAGGTTACTAGATGACATTGTAATCAATACCAGCCATCTTATACTACTTCATTCTGTGTTTGGGTTAACTCTGTTTTGCATTATTTACGGTTATTTACATGTAGACGTTCTACATTTTAATGACATTTACGAGATCATAAAAAAGTTTTTTTCTAAGAAAAATGATAATATATACCAATGTATTTCGAAGCGAAGTGCATTTATACTAGTAAGCATACAGGACAACTTTATGAGAGGTAAACGGTTCTTGAACTTTCAGATCCTATTTAAGACATTTCTCCTGTGACTTTTATCCGTTTCTTTGACTATTAAAATACTAGTACATTGTCCAAGAAACATATCAAGCGTGTTTAGAACTCTACTTTGCTCTTGACAGTAAATGCACAATGCCCCTAGGGTTGATCATACTAGTGTTTTAAAAGCGGATTGTCCGACTGAAACCTCGCATATCTCATGGTGGATAATACTTCAAGCATATCATTTTGTTTCATTTTGAATTTCTATTCAATGATGCATTTGTTCGAGCTTAATTGCATTCCAGATTGAACACCCTCGTAATTTTAATGTCTTTATCGATTTATAATTACTAGTAACCCTTTAATATTATTGCCCCTGGGCAGAAATACATTGCTTGGAATCTAATAAAGATAATTAAAGAATCATTATTTATAGTTGAAGATAAGAGAGAGGGTAACATATCATGTGAAAATATGTAACACATTACCATCGGCATGAACCATGAATCACACTCGCAATACAAACTAATAATAGAAAAATATTTGCAATTGGATACTAATAATGGACACAATGAACCTATCGACGGTGCAGGATTCTATCTGATGTCGCGGAAAGGAAATAATTGATCATGAATTATTTGATCAGCGTCAAATGTAAAAAAATCTAATTTTCTTTACTTCATTACATAGGAGCACGTGATACTTACCTTCACAAGAATCACTTGTACGTCAGACCAAGTGTCACAGTGTAGTTGTAATTTGTTAGACCAAGTGTCGCTGTGCACTTGTAAGTTGTTAATAATACAGAGAAACATCGCAATGTATGACCTTTCAACGGTCACATGTTAATGATACTGTCAAACATCGCAATTCATGGCCTTTCAACAGTTACAAATATCATACGATTGGTGCTCTTGTTTATAGATCAAGTAGTTTAATGCATACCCTTATACTAATACGCTTCAGATGGAAAATTGAATATTGAAAGCCTCATTCTAAAACCACCTGTAGCGGTAGAATAATCATCGATACATTTCAAGATAATCGATTTAAACCCCATTCAATATAATCAGTGCAATCACATGCCGATTAAACCATGCAGATGCAAATAAACAGATGCCATACATACGTGGGTGAATCAAAAAGTTCGTAGAAAAATATCATAACTCACAAACCACAGCTTCAAATGCTTTCAAATTTTGATATAACGTGATCATAAGTATAACAAAACAATTTGTCAAATTCCAATGGATTAGTCAGAACTACATGATTTTTACATTAAAACGCACACATGCTGTAACAGCATACCGGAGCACGTCAGCGTCATTTGATGAACGACGTCAAACTTATGCCTCGGTTGTCAATACTTACGTTAACGTTTTGACTCATTTTCGCTGCTCGAGTGACTAATATGTAGGTATTTTGGATAACCATCGTGATATTAGTTTCCACATTTTCAATTGTTTGTTTAATATCATGTACGTTGTCCCATAAGAGTAATCTAAGTGTTTTGCTATATCCGCTATTATACAGCGCTGGTCCTCTTCGACGACGTTGCGAACCAACGTCACCAATATCGGGTGTATTGTATTCCGTTGTCAACTAGTGGTATCCTACACGAAAAAAAACTAATTCCACTTATAAATCGATGTATATTTATTTCAGGATATATACCTACACCTTTCAAACCATGTATTGTCTCTGATACCGTTCGTATATTCCGGTTTTATGCAGATTTTGATCGCAGTCCGTGGTTCGGTAAATTCCGGTAGACCCGTTTTACGTGGGTATTTCGATAGTGCGGTTATTTCAATGTCGATTAAAACATTATTTATCGGAGATGACGTCTGAAATTTTAACATACTTTATATATGATATCATGCATTTAGACATAACATTTTGACGGTTTTTGGAAGTCCTATAATTGAGATATTTTAGAAAAATTAATAAAATGTGTTTCAAATTATCCGTGTGCTCCGGTATACGTAATCGCCCTCATTCAAGATATAAATATTTAAAAAAAACGGTTATCATCAGGTTGCTATTAATCTGTGTATATAAAGAAAATACCAATTTATTCATTCGACATAAATATGACGACAATAACTATGAAAAGTTATGGCAAAATTCTACGGACTTTTTGATTGACCCACGTACATACATACATTTTATGTTATTTTATACTTAAAATATATCCGGGTGTATATACCGGTCGTTGCAGAAACACAATACACTAGTTAACATATTGTATACTTTGATTCTAAGATGAATGCGAAGTTAATACAGCGTGGGAAATAATACTGGAAATGGTATAAAACATACTCTTAAAATGAAAGAAGTTCATAATTCAAAGTGGTGACGTGGTGGTATCATGAAATCCATTTGAAATATTCCGACTTTGATAGTTTTGCCTAACCATTGTCATTAACGAGATGGAAAATACCTAGTAATTCTTATCATTCGTTAATTTCTCTGAACAAAGCATTGTGCAAGATTCTCTAGCATCATTTCATTTTTAACATACCAACATAAATAAACCCCTAAATTAGTAATACATTTAATGAAATTTCAGGGACGGGCAAGACAAATACCCTCTGTAAAAGAGCTGTACGTATAACCAATTGTTACGAAACGGTGACCCCAGGTGACCTAATGAGGCGCCGCTGCGACTTGACCTAGTTACACAAGTCCCCTCAGTAAAAGAGCTCGATATCCTATTTTCATAGAACGATTTGCTAATAAATACGCACCACACAAGTAGAAAGTGTAACAATGTTTCACGACGATAGGAAAGTCGTTAAACTCAATATATAGAATCTCATAATTCCATTGTTCGCTGGCGACCACAAAAAGCATTCTAGTGTTTCACCAAATAGAGTTGTGGATAGTCTATTGATGTGCGTGTATTGTGTCTGCATGATGTGAATGTATTTGGCACATGACGTGGTTTTAGAATTCACCAGGCAAGTCGTATAAATGGCAACAATTGTGTTAACCTTTGATAATGTCTGCTTTAACGTTTAGCAATAGTTCTCTCTAAAAAGGATTTAAAACGATTTTCCTGAATTTTAAACAGTTCACCTGCTACCAATTAAGAGAACATTTAGTTGAATTTCGTCTGTATTGTTGTTAAATCTGGAGCTTACTTACATGTTTAGTGTTTTTAATAGGACAAATATAGTTACTAGTATTTTAGGATAATGGATCAACGCTTGATTGCATTCATGGTGTATAATTAAGAAATTCTGAATATGCATCTGTGATTTATCGTAGAATAAAGCACAGTCACGAGTTTAGATGCGTTGTAACTAAATCACGAGTGCCTAATTATTTTGATTCTACCGTAGTCAATATTCCAGATTTAACGTATCATCGACGCTGCACTATTTTCTTCCTCGGCACGCTGCTATGTGATTTTAAGAAACTATTGATTATTTGCCGAAGCTGTGTATTATCGGTAATTTAATATACAACATTGTTTTCTCAAAGTGTAAATAAATGAAGCTGCTGGTTGTGTTAAAATACAAGTTCAATTTAAATTAAATGTTCATGCAGTTTATAGAGTTTGACTATGTTTTGAATGACATTGACTAAATCTATCATATAGAGTAATGTACATATGTCATGTTTGCTGTTATCGAACGTTTTATAAGTCTACGTGTTGCAGTGTACGAATATCTTTGACTTCGTATTATAGGGGATAGTTTCCCTTTTGTTTTATGGAGCAATATCCATTATTTATGTACAAATGAATAGGCTACGTGTAAAGTCGCATATGCCAAAGGCTCATTCGTTGTACGAGATTCGATCTGGAAGAAGTTTGGAGGCAATGATCAAAGATTCATTTTATCTTGCTTGGCCAGTAGCTTCAAGCAAGGACGGCATCGAATCCCGACGTGGTAAGCTTACAAAAGCAAAGGCTTTCGATGACGGTGAGGATACTGAAAGGTAAGCTCTATGATATTCACCAAGCAATGTTTATAATTGCCATTTTACACACTCAAGACATTCAAGGTACTATTTTGAGTGTATAAGGAAAGAGTTGTGTTTTGACTCGATTACAACGGTTATGTGATAAAAATAATCCGTCATTCGTTGTCTTTGAGATCAACATTTCTAAAACTGGTCACGAAAACAAAATCTCGCTACATACCTTGTGTTTTCTAGACTTGTTTACGAAATATTCATCTTCAAAGACAACTCATGACGGATCCTATATATCTTCAAAGTTTATTGATGATATATTTTATTGATTTGATACTTTGCAAACTTGTTTATCATCATGACCCTACACTGAAGTACGTATCAATCAAACCCATTTTCAAACTTTACGATACAGATTAAGTACAATGCTAAAGTCTTGGTATAACATCAAATATGTTTATAGTTTATTGCCATACTTTTGATTCTTTGCAATTTCGCTCAAAACCACGATTAAACTTTTTATTATAGCATTTATGCCTGCAGTCATATTTCATGTTTTTTTGCAGTAAAACGTTCATTAACTATTTAAAGTAATACGAGAGGTGTTCAACTTATTTATGAACAAAACATGAACACCGATTGTGCAATATTGAATATAAACAATTGAAATATCTTTTTTAAACCATGCAAGAAAATGTTTTAAGTTGAACATATGATCATCTTACTTTGTATATTTCATTTATTTAAAGCTTAAAACAACAATTTAGTAGATGATGTTGTTTTTCCTGTTTTTAAGGCAAAATGACCCTTTTATAAGCACCAAGAAAGTGTTAGTAAATTTTTATTTTGTATTTTAATGAGTACATCAGTAATATTTGTCGTAAGACGTTTTATTAAAGTTCTGTTTCCAGTAATTGTGAAATGGCACCAAAAATTGAAAATTGCCCAACATTGCCAAAACCTACACTATAAATTTAAATTTGTTTTATGATATCTATGATGAATTCATTAGCAAAACGTGGAACAGTACCACAGATGGGAGTGTCATTAGAAACTATCAGTGACATTATTTCAAAACATTTTAATGCATAGTTCTGGGAAAATTCAAAGTTCCTACGCTGAAAATCAAGAAAAAACATGCCTCGCAGCCAAAAGTCTTGGAATCTATAAATGCGAAATAAACAACATTATGTGGAAAAATTGTTTCATTATGGCGAGGCAATGCTGAATCTTAAATAATGTTATGATAGATTATGGTATGCTATTTTAGAAAAGGTCACAAGGATAGGGAGAACTTCATGTTTGTCCAGCTTTGTGTGTTCGCGACCGTTTTCATGGAAAGGCATTAGGTTTGTTATTATGGAAATACGAACATCAACACCAATATTAAATTGACGAAATTGAAGGCTGTGGCCTATGTACGAACCGTTTCAAGTCAGGTTTTCAACAAAAAAGTGTTACGTATCGTGCCTAGTGACTGTTCATGAGGGTTGAATTGTGTTTTGTTTTTAGGTCTATAGGTGATACAACATTGTCATGATATATACATCGTACGAGGAGGTGTTCACTTACCCGTTCAATTAAATATTCGTAATGCGATTGAATTATCTGAAACTACAATCAATTCTGTACTGAGAAACGAATACAACGTTAATTAAAGCATATAACTTATATATTCCATCGAATTAAAAGATGACAAACAGCCATTCGGTGCACTTTTATGACGTTACGACGCCATTCAACGTCAAAACTCCTGCCACTTTTCGGTCGTCTAAGGGAGCCAAAATTCGCATACCTGGATTTAACTGTCCTATAAACGTAGCCCACCAGAATACTCAGTTTTGACTAAAGTTTCTTTTATTGATAAACATGGGTCGATCAGGTAATGAAGGATTTGGTCAATTCATTTATTTCAGCGTCAATGATCACATTGCACTCAAGATATATACCCTACCGATATTAGCATTATTCAACTATCATCGCTACATCTTTCATGCCATTTAAACTGCTTAATTTTCGCAAGACAACCTTACTTTTATATACTTGGGTGGTATGTTCTAATCCGATATCAGTATTGGTGTATAATTGAGCAATTTCAATGCACATATACGAAATAAACATAACGTTAAATGTGAGCTACAATGTTGTTCTTAACTGTATGTCATATTACATTGATTTATTCAACCCCGATAAGTTATAATTATAATTCTTGCACAAATTGTCGGTAAAAATGAGGTATATTCAATGGATTATCGTCGGTTTCATAGTGAATAAATACAGGCATACATGTACCTTCTCTTTGACAGAGAAGTGTAATAGTGTACTTTTATATAGTTTAGTATGTTTATAATTAGGTAGAGTAACAATATTTGTATAATATGTTGTTCCTTTACCTCGTCTCTTATTATTCTTGTTAGAATGGCTTTGTGCAATGTTTTATGTAATTGTATAATGTTTGTATGTTATACAAAGATGAGACGTAAAAAAATAAACGAATAAATAAATAAATACAATTTTCTATGAAACGCTACGAACTACAAGATGTCCAGAAAGTTAGAATGGCAAGTCTATCACCTCACTGATATGTGCCTGTCAGTTGGAGAATTTTTATGATTGCGTGATCTTTGCCTATTACTAAGATAATAAGGAGTTTGCTGTAGCAAAACATCAGTAATTCTACCAAATCACATTCTTCCAATGCTGACGTTTGATACATTGGGAGCTTCCTCCAGCTAAATAGCTTAACGTTCGATACTTGACTTTGATTGTTTATGTGACTTGAAAAAAACAAAGGACCATAAAATGACAGGGCTAAGATTAGATCAATGTTATAACAAACAACAAATTTAAACAACTTCGGATATCAAATGATCAATATGTTTATGAACAAATGTAAACACATGTAAACACGTGCTAGACCAAAAGGTGGTGTCACTACTGAAATGTTAACGTTTAAATAGTGGTGGGTTATGTATGATGCTTTCACACAGTGCCGAAACACGTTAATGCAATAGCTTATTAACTTAAAAACAAAAAAAATAGTTTTAGCTTCCATAACTGCCATTCACCAGTGTTTGAAGGTGATGATTAACAGATCTATGTGCAGATCGGTGAATTCTGACCCATTCCTCTTTATGGGTACATGTGTCCGTATGCTGAATCTGGTTTTGGACAGTTCTTGCACCGATTCTTCTCTGGAATACTTCGCATGCATGCGCTATAGGATTAATGTCTGGAAAACCGAGCAGGCCAGTAAACTAACACTCTGTCCCAGTGTTTTAATGCTCAGTAACCACTTGAGCCCTGTGCCTCATTCATATGCAATTTTATCGTGATAGTATTATCAAACACCAACCGAGCACCCGTTTGGATGACGAACGGGTCTGTATTTTCTTCATGGACCACAAAAACATTGACGTGTCACCAAACATGTGTTTCCGGATACGACAATACTAGAATATTAAGGGTTTTTTTTGTCGCCAAACTTGTCATTTTGCACAATTAATATCAACACACGTTTTCGATTTGCCACATCAAATTTACGTCTTCATTTTCTGTTCCGTGGTCGATTATGAGCGGCAAGCAGACACACGAGCATGAATACCAGAATGGGTTGTGAGAAGTCCGTTTCTAAAAGTTGGTTGACAGATACGAACCCCGAATATCGATCGGAAATGAAAACTCAAATGTTTAGCGGGTTCGAACCACTATGTTTAGAAATGTTGACACTTTAGCGGCAATCACAGTCCATTTTCAAACTAGTGTGATAATTTGGTCGAGCATCAGTTGACAACAGTTAAATATAGAGCAAAGTTGGTATTTGTCTAGCGTTCCTACATATACGGGATATACTTTAGGCTGTATAATATAGTAATATAAAGTGCACGATCGCTATTATCAAGAAAAAACTCACCGTTAGCGGACGAAATCGCCAATGTTTTGAGTGCGAACGTTATTCATTTCAATAATATGATCACGTTATCACCCTACACTGAACAATTTCGCGAAGAGAAACGTTCAAAAGCAAAATGCACAGGTTACCCGTGCAATAACGCACGATATACTGTGTGTTTTACATTTATCCAATATCATATGTTAGATATTGCCTAAATAGAATTACAGACCAGTTAGGATAAAAATACAGTGACGCAGTGGAAAATCCACTAGTACGGTGTACAAAAACAAGTATAAAAGCTTAAACTATAGATAAACCATGTTTTTGAGCCGTGACGGAAGGTTACACTTCTTAGTCATGGTATGTGAATATACCTGGTTAAAATCTCTTTGAGTCATGGATAAGTTGCTGTCATTGATCACATATATTGCTTAAGCCTTAAAACAAGCCCTATATCTACCCTTTGAGGGCAAATCAACCATCCTGCATAAATTAATCACGGCTCAAAACAAATGGTTTATCTATAACAGTTCAATACCAAACTAAACTCTACCTGTTTAAGCAATGGCTTTAATCTTTTGGGGTATATATAAACGATGACGTCACTGTCAGATTACCGTAGCTGGACTTTATGTAAGTATAAGAATACTTATTAAAAAGGGATTTGATAGTCCTTATTTTTTAGGAGTATAATATGACTAGCAAGATGCCCTCTACTACGTTAATGTATATAAACGAATTGACGAAAAGAAAAAGGTTTTGGCTCCCAGAGTGTGTCTAAGAATCGGCAACGTAATTACTTGTGGTTCTTAAAATCTATATGTAGTTGAAAATGTACTTTTAGTTGTATACTTATAGGCCTTTCGCATTTTACCAACCATACTGGAAACATCAATTGACGCACAGTACGCTGTCGACTCATGTTTACAAATGGATGACCTTACATAATGTTGTTTTATTGCTTTTACGAGTGCGGAATTGAATTAAATAGGAAATATTGTAACGTAAACATTGTTTATATATATGGATTATATGGTTTGTATGGCTGGTCTTATTGTAAGAGTAATTGATATCCCATTTATTTAAATTGTAATATTATCTAATGTAGTATGTTATACATTCCTAGGGGAATCATTTATTTCATTATGTGTGCTTGTTTTCCCGAGAAGGTAATTAATTTGACGACATGACTTCCAAGATTTCGAAACAATTTAGAATTACAGAATGAATATGCTTTGTATCAAATGGTTATGTTGTATTATAACATTAAATATGAGAATTTAATGGAAAATAAAAGCATGCGTATTAAAATCTGCAAATTGTAAGTGATTGTGTGATTCCTCGTGTTATGATTGTTCGTCAGTGTGTTAAGTTGCGACGGAGTAATATGAGATCAACAAGAAATTAACTATCTATGGTAAACGAATATATGACCAGTCAGAATGACTAAAGGTTGAACAGGTAAAACGGGAACGTATACTTAGCCAAATAATAATTTAAATCATTAGGTTCAAACTTCCTGATACTTAGTATCAAACGATGAAACATATTATACTAACAATAGAGATATGTAAAGTTAAACATTCAAAATGTATTCCAATTTTATTTGCAGTTGTTTTCTACGCTCTTACTTCTTACTCTTTCCAGTCATTATCGTCAAATGAGTAAAACAAATGTAGATGTATTCTCCCTACCGTCTTCTTCGCCGGTGGAACAAAAGGCCTCTATTTCGCTCTGTCATTCGTTACGAACTGTATATTATCTCAGCTACAGTCATGCATTTCCATGTTTTCTTTGTTTATTCAATCCAGGTGACGTCTAATAAAATAGTGTTTTGAAAATATATTTTTGTGGCATTCTTTAAAAATGCGGTACCAATCTAAAATGTCTTTTTTTATTTCAACTGTTATAATTTGTGAGTGGCTTATTTTCAGAAATTGGTATTTCTGATATTGATGGCCAAAAACTATATTTTTCATTGGCTTTATAAGCGGCTGTAGTGAAATTCTTCTATTTTCTTTAAATCAAATTCCAGGACTCGCCAGCATTCAGATCCATAAAGTACATTTTCCATTGCACTTACAGATGCGTAGTGAGGTATTCTAGTAGTTCTTATTCGACTTTCAATATTGGGTTTATGATGGCAAAGGTAACATCGGCTTTAGCAAGTATGACCTAGTTGTCTTATGAAGCCAAGGAAGACAGAATGTTCTACTGAACTGCTTCCGGTAGTTATGTTTCATTGGTTAGCAGTGTTGATAGTCATTACTTTGGTCCTCTTTGTTTGTATATTTAGTCGAACTAGTTTAGCAACGCTATTTTGTAAGATGGTCTTTTCTTGTAAATGACTGCTGGTAGTTGATAACTCAGCAATATCACCAGCAAGGTTAATATATTCCAGCTGACTGAACATTGCCCACTGTGTACACATACGCTTCTAACTGATGTTGTTTGTCTTATTACTAATCATAGTCAAATAACAGCTCCTGTAGGTCATCTTGTGAATACCTTTGTCGTATACGACATTTAATTGTAAAAAAAACCCTCAAAACATCACTAAAGGGGGTATGCCTTTTCACCATTATAAAATTATTGTGTGATTTATTACAACTAACATGAGTTTATACTGAAAACCTTATCCAAAAAAATAATTAGCGATTATTTCAGAATGGTCCCTAATAGTGTATGTTGCATTAATTGGTGCTTAGCAACACTTTTACCAAAATGTTGTCGATTTTCTCAGCATGTGTTATTAACTACCGTCAAATTAAAATTACAATTTACATTTTCATTAGGTATAGTTCCTGTATAAGGTTCAGTTAGGTTTAGCATAACGATAATTAATAATAATTTTCTAAAATTTGAAATGTCCGATACCAATTAATGTTTTAATGACACGACAAAATTGTGTCATAAGCACATAGTGAACACATGTACTTGGGTTGTTATCAGTAGTTGCCTTTCGACAGAAATAAAATTTACAACAGAGACTGATAAAAGACATAAAATCGGTACCATATTGCATGAAAGTGTATAGCAATTATACGACGGCGTATACCTACATTTATACACTGCTAAGCAATAATTTTTTATCAACTGTCAGTTATTCTTGACTGACCCTCCAATGACAAAATAGGTAGCCGGTTTTATCAATTCAACTAAGTCTGTAAAATGAATGTATGTCTATATTACATGTTTTCACCATATTCCATTTGTCATTAGCCTTATCACAGAAACCTTATATCAACATTTCTTACAAGTATCCTCCAAGATATTGTGTTCAATTATTAACCTTAAATGAGTTTTGGAATCATATTGCATCCTTCTTGGTGTGTTCGTATGAGTGTCAATATTCAAAGCTGTATCTATTACCTAGCATGATGATATATTGCGCTTGCTTTACGTTGTTATGAATTGTGTGACTATGCTTCTCGTGAAAGCTGGTAAAGGAGGTGCTGTAACTTGAGAGCTTTTATCGCTTCCACAAATATCATTCGCACAGTATTTGTGAATGTGTAAAATTTAGTGCAAATGGTCAGGTAGAAATCAATATAAATAGTCCTTTGAATTTCGAACATTGTATTGACAATGTCATCATTTGAATGGGCAATGAGAGTGAACACAACGAACTACAACTCTGTGTAAAATATGGTGTGTCGATGTAAGCACTAATCGGCCTTCGAAATTATATCACACAATACAGAGAATTGACATCCCCAAATTTTCACCCAATTATTCTATAAAAAACAACCGGTACAAATATACGAAACGCTTCTTTCAGAACCTTCAATTCCAAACACAATAATAGGCCAGCATGTGTTTGCTATATGGACTAAATATGTATGTACTTCACAAAAGCATCGATATATCTACCCTTCCGAAGAATCGTTACATGGCCATGGTTTAAATCATAGTTGAAGAGCTAGATTATGTTTATTTTGGTGTATAGTTACACGAATAATGATCCTGTCCAACCACTTGCAGTATCCCTTAGTGGTATATCTCAGCATATTACAAAACATCAAACTGAGTTTCCTAGGCGAACATCGCTTTCACACGACTTACGCAATAATATGCTGCTAATTAACTTGATTTCAACAAAATCATAATTCAATTTTATATACAAACACATCCATATTAGTTTAATCATATTTTATTACACATCCATATTCACAAATCCAAGATATTTAATTCATATCCTACCCTTTCAGTGACATGATTCCCAATACTGAAACGCCATAAACGATGCAAGTTAGTTTAGTGTTATTCTCGAAGATTTAATCGTGATGCTCATTTAACAACTTGAACAACAGCACATTCGGACAGTACCGGATTACTAAGTCCCGTCTGGATAAAACTAGCGTGTGCATTGTGTAAGAAGCCTTGGTGAATAATTAAAGTTGACTTTCTGTTAGTTGCTCATTATGTTACACGCAAACGTTCCGAAGTTACTGTAATTCGATGTTCATCATAATGGAAGTCCCAAAGTGATACCGGAACACAGGATACATTGTAACTATTGATTCTCAACGTGACAATGAACTGCTTACACGTACCAAATTCATTCATCGTTTATTTTCATTACATTCGTACACCACGACAGCTGCTGTATTGTCGTGTTTCCATTGGGTAAGGTTAGACATGACAAACACATTGTTTATATCCTAAAATAACTACAAAACTAATACAAGGTCTATGCAATGTCTTGCATAAAAGTAAACAATCATTTGAAAGTTTAGAACGAACACTATATAATTACGTTAGATCAACTTCCTGGATGTGGCAGCAGTTGTGGTCGAGCGCGAGTTGAATATAACATTTAGTAGAATAGTTAGTAGTTTCTGACTTGCCATGTACTACTCAATTATCAGATAGTAGTTCACGTAAATTGTGGGACTGATACAGTGATGTACTTGTACCGCAAGAACGATAAACTATATATGTGCTAGTCATACGGTGGTGCGGATGATACAATTACACAATACAAACATACTTCGCAAAAGTATTACATTTTGTGAGATTATTTTCAAATCGAATGTTATGGTCTAATTACACCTGGTGGCATGTAGTTTTTTCAAGACTGTTCTCTAAAAGGATTGACTGGCAGCAGTCCTATAAACTTAAAACATAGAATATATCTAGATTCGATCTCAGTACTAGGTTAGTGATAATTACCTGGTGAATTATTTTGATTATAAAATGTACGACCAATCGATTTTTCTGAAGATGGCATGCATCAAAGATGAACAATCGTCTGGTATTCTAAATTTACGACTCCACACATGATAGCCTAACTTTGAAATAAACGATTAAATTTCAGATACTACCTTATGTAAGTGCTTTAACCTGTCTTCGAACGTACTTAGATATACTTGAACATTAGTTCAGCATTTAATACATGGTAAGTTCATTCTATCGTTTTACTATTTTCGTTAGTATGAGGTGACTGGATAGCGATTAAGAGTTAACGTCGGTAGTTGTGAGAGTCTGACAAACAGTCGATACAATTATCTGTAATGTGTTAGAATGTTTAGGAAGATGACCAACATCAAGTGTGGAACATCACGACCATGAATCCAATATACATGTATAATAATCTAGCTGAATGCAATTACTTACTAGATCGGAAAATGTTCACAAAACATAGACTATTCGAGAAATAGTTTCAACAGAGACAGACTGAACAAATCATTTGCTTATAAAGGATGTTCCCTGTGGAATAAGTTGCCACAACATATCAGAGACTCTGGATCATTATCGACTTTTAAAACTAAATCGAAACATCACTTTTTGACTGATATTTAAATTGTTGGGAGCAGGTTCATTTTTCATTAATGTTTGAATTATTTTACGCTCAGGGGATTTACTTCATATTTTTATCAATTTGTTAACATCTCGTACATTATTAATCCGTTGTTTTTTCTATATATTTACATATCACATAATCTTTCCACATATCATTAAATCATGTATATTAAGGACCGCAATGGAAATAAGATCTGCATGTATGTGTAGCTCTTTTTTTGTGCCAGCCTTTACATGTATTGTTTATTTTCATGACTTTATTATTGCTTCTATGTTAGTTTATTGTTATTGTATGTTGCGATATATTTTAGTCATGTTTAATTATGCATTATATGTAGAAATAAATCTATCTATAACTGGTGTTTCATATAGCTTAGGGTATATGGAATATCATACCGTTCTTACGTCCATTGCTTTGAATTTTGACATTCAAATATATATATTGCTGGCTAGGAATGAGAAGGTCATAACTACTAAATCAATATTTTGAGAAAACCAGTAAAGCTGTCTGACAATTATTCTTTACTAACGGTAAATCAAGCCTTTTCAACTTCTGTTTGGTCAACATGACAAGTTCCCATTTTCATGAATATAGGCTCCTATATAAGCCCATAATATTGTACATTTCAAATATGCAATCGTCATAAAAGGTCGTAAGTGCCACGTACGAACTTTTTATTCTCAGGCAGCGATATGTGGATACATCATATTTACTTCACTATTTTGGTCACTAGCTACGATTTCAAAAATTGTAACAACCAACTCAAAGATGACATCATACGAAACCTTCCTCATAGAAACGAGAGGGATTTGTGGTATTGATTAATCTCAACTGTCAATGTCAGCAATATATCATCAATTTAGTTGTGTTTTATCACAAAAAGCAATAACAAAACATTTGTTGTTCGACTTTCTAACCGGGCGTTTTGATATTCATATGGATATTCATATGTGCTATTATTGTGTATAAGTATTCTATATACAGTATTGTGTACTTTTCTTGCCTTTCAAGATTTAGCATGGGAAAATACAACTTCCTCTAAATATACTATACGAGTAACTGTGCACGATTTCCTACTTATCCTTGATAAATTTTGAAGACAAATCGTTGTCAGGAAACTCAAAGAACACAAATTTTTCAAATCTGTCTTTGTATATTAGTAAAACCCACAGATGATTATTGTTACTTGTTTCACCTTGTTCAATGAACATTGAAATAAGCAGCAATATCTAAAAGAATTATAGTGATGTTTTATATCGGCAGATTTCGACGTTAAGTATTTTAAAGGTACCGCTAAAAGCCACTCGTGAAAATATTACCTCAGCTGCTCACTCGGTAAATAACCAACAGAGTAAAATACAAATATACAGGGTGTCCAAAATGATGATGTAAAAATTGTTTAAAAGTAAGAATGTATTCATTTTGTGTGTTAGATGTTATGGAGCTGTGAATTTTACGAGGTATCCTTATCATTGAGAAACCGTTGTACGCTCGTAATAGCCTTTAAAACATGTTATTATTTCGACAACATATATAACATAATTTATTCATAATTTTACGACACTTGCTGGTCACTATGTCTCGACTGTGAGGCACCAGATTTGTCGACTGCTAAATTGTCATGAATGCTTTATCATATGATAAGGCGGTTATATCAGTCTGGTGCAAGACAGCTAGTGTGAATGAAGAGATTTGCCATTCGTTTCCTCAGTGGACAATTGTTCTCATATACCGTTGATTCCGAACGTGTACGGCTATATGTTCACAAAACACGACATTTATACTACAATGTTTAAGAAGTACATCCAACGTACCTGTAACTTGCGAAACAAGTTGCAATGGATGATTAATAATTCCGGTAAAACAAAGATTTTCGATTTTCGAATGGTGAAACTTCGACTTTCGATTTTTCGACAGCCAAAACTCAATGCCAATGTACCGTGTGATGGTAACCTGAGTAATTATGATGTCTGGGCTCAGTTATGTCAGTAAATAATGCCTTCTCTGTCCAAGTTTTCGTTACCATTTAAACCATTTGGTTTGGTTAAAATAACCACCTTATATAATTGAAACATTGTTACCAAACTTGTCTAAACGCACTATTTAATGTCCTCACATATAACAATATAATCGTTTGATACAGTATGATTTGTAGATGTGTCCAGAGTGGGGTCCTCTGCAATTCTGGGCAATGATGGGCCCATCAACATCCCACAACATTGCCAATTCCTGGAACAAATACAAAACAAAATAATTAACATTATCTTAAAAGTGAAGACATTACAGAAAATGGTTCTTCCATTGGTGAAACACACAAGCTACTGGGGATATATATTGAAGACATACCGTTCGACCAAATTGCATTAAGTTTTCTTCATCTAAATGTTAACTCTCTATGTAAATCTGGCGGGAAACTAAATAGGTTATACATAAACTTCAGATGTAGATATTTTAGGATTGGGAGAAATATATCTCAACGAAAATTGAACTAGAACATTAACAACTATTTCCTGGTTATATAGAGTGTCCGGCGGAGGAAGAATTGTTCAATGTGTTAACTCGGGCATTATAAGTGGACTGTCGGATTATTCCTTGTTGTGATGTTTTTTATTAAACCTACTTGCCTCCCTGGATTTATAAGCCGACGCCTTGCTTGAATATAAACATCACCTCTTTTCTCTTAACTTTGACTAACACAAACTGATGTTAAGAGTATATTATCCGATAACTGACTGTCTTCTAAGTGCAAGTAGATGTTCCTAGTAAGGAAAGTTGACAGTAAAACACATTAGTATGTCGGTATTCATTTACTTGTTCTACTCTACTGAAGTATGGTAGACTGAATGCCGTTGCTAAATTAGTCTCCAATGCTCAGTTATTTATGTCTCTTTGTTGGCTTCTTAAAATAGTTTAATATGTGATTGATGCGTTCTATAAACCAACGAGTCGTATCCAATTACCTCGCATGTTTTCTCGCATTGTTTTCATAGCAACCTGACCATCGTGTATATGAAGTATATTGTACGCGTTTGTGAGTGTGTACTACAAACAACACATTCACTGTAATTGTTCACATGTACTTACAACTGTCTGTCATTTGTTTATTGTTGAAAATGTAAACTGTGCTTGACACTTGGTACGGTCATCTACAAAATATTCACATAGACAAAGTGTGTTCTTCACAATTTCTCTTTAAGTGAATTATCTATCAATATTTCTATCCAGGAAAGCCAATTTTTAAGACAACAAGGTTGACGATATTGAAAACAACAACCACAAACATTTTCATATTTTTCAAGTACGAGAGGTGCCAACTTATATTTGAACAATGTTGAACATCCCATATTTTCAACGTAGTCGGAAAGTATTTTTTCAATCGTATACATCAATGTGTCAATTAACATATATACCCATTGTCTTCGTATTTGAAATTAAGTTAGAACCAAGCATTCCCATTTTGGTATGGGCATCTTTATTAGTTTATTTATAAAAATCCAACTAATGTTGTAAAAAGATATCGAGTGTAGTCAATGTTGCTTTATCCTAAAGATTCCAATTCGTTTGAAGCACGTTGTTTGACTAAGGTCTTTACTATTCTCGTGCAATAACCATGAAATATGTGTTCTTAAGGTAACGAATGGTGTAACTGTGTTGTTGTGCGGTGCTGGGCCTTGACCAAAACACCATGATACGGAAATTTTCATCAGGAAAGCCATGTGAGATTCATTTTGTCCAAAAACGTTTTTGAGCATAAATGACATAGTATCGTGCGCTGATTTGTCTGTTTGTAGAATAAATATGAGTTAAATTTGATTAGTTATAACAAACAACAGCACATGTAATGAAACAGGGTGCTAACTAATGAAGCTTAACTTATATAAATGTCAATTTAGTGGTAGGGTCGTAGATATTTCTCATATATTGTCGATTCAAAGATGTCTGTCATAACCGCCAAAATGTTCCATCTCTTAATAGCTAAATGCAGTAAGTATAACCGCTATGCTATAGGACCATTAGAGTTGTAATCATATAAGTGTATTTATGATGGTAAAATTTAATCCTGAGAAACATGTATTAATCGACCGGGTTGAATGTTTGTTTACGCGGTTGTGACAGAGATCTTTGAATCAACTATAGCAGTCTGGTCGTGTACCGTTAATATCTCAATGATAATATATTGTCGTATCAGAGGTGACAACGTTATCGATATAACCGTTCTGTTGTAGTATACGTATATGGTAGTTAAAGAAGGTTGTCTCCCTTTAATTTTTGTTTTTATTTTGCGCTTGCGAACACCAATATTTTTGGAGTTTGGCATGTAATATTTGCGAAATTTCTGTTTTGGTAGTTACAATGCATACTTTTTGAAAACCATTGTTTAGTAATTTGGTTCGCCTAAGTCATCATACACGCAATTGTACGATTATCAAACAAAAACTCACTTCTTGGCATTTTTTAATAATTTGTATTTGTTATTCATTTATGGACGCAACATGACCAAAACCACCCTTCTAGTGACGAGTACTACAGAATATTTTCACAAAAACGGAACTCCAATGTTTCTTCAATTTCTTCTTGGCGATTTGTTGGGAGTGTTTGGCCTTCAAAAAGCCAAAAGTTACATCCTCTACAGAATTGGCAATTTCAGTTGGAACAATATTGCAAATATCCGAAACAATTATTGTATATGATGCCTGACACCTGACTTCTCACTGTTCAAAAGAGATATTTCATTTATATCGGGTTAGGTTGAAGATATCGGACATTCAGCACTGTTCAATTATATTCACCTCTCGTATATAAGTAATGCTTTAAGTGAATTAAATTTTGAAATGGAGTAACTTACATGGAGTAAGTGTTAAGATAATTCGATAGAAGATTGTTTCGGTGAAAATTGGAATATTATAAAACAATTGTTTTGATGCTGATACTAATCCACTCCAGGCTCACCAAGAAACATCGCAATCTGCACAGTAATTATCCTAGAGTTTAGATAAGGTAGCGCAATTACATTTTGAGTGATATTTGACGTGTGAAATGTGTTGTGGTAAGATGGTCGACCCTCGTGATGTATTGATCTATGTACAATGTAAAAAATCCAATGCAGTGTTTTGTCAAAAACGATTTGTTCATTTACACTTGAAAAAATTCGCCTGAATAATCTAAAGGTTGAGCGTACACTTTGAGTAACAATTTGCAAACTGGTACCTTGATATGGTCTATACACTGTTTCTGTTAGGATTGGTTTTATGTTGTCGTTTTGTTTTTCACCATACATGTCTGCTACTCGGGCGTAACATGTTGTGGTGTTCATCTGGCTGTTAAATACGGAATTTAAATGAGTTAATGGGGGAGCGTTGACTTATTGGTTGAATCGAGAAGTCCGGGGCTCAACCCCTGTCTGGATGACTATCTAATTTCTCTGAACAAGCTCCTGTTCACTAAGGTGTAAATTGGTACCCGAGAGGGCAATGTCTTAACCTTGGTGCCGCTGATAGATGTTGTGTGCCAGATAGACATAACATAGGTACCATAGTACATAAAAGTGAATAGCAATTACACGTATACTTATATTTATACGAGTACATTGCTAAGAATTATTTAAGAACTGTCAATTATTTTTGACTGACCCTCTGGTTTTATAAAATAGTGTGTAAAATAAATGTACACATGTTCTTAAAATCTACGTATTTGTCATTGGCCTTATCACAGAAACCTTATATCAACATCTCTTACAAGTATCGCCTTATATATTATGTTATCCAACTTAAATGAGTTATGGAATCATATTGCGTCATTCTTGGTATGTTTGTATAATTGACAATATTACCAGCTATATTTATTAACTTATATGATGATATATTGCGCTTCTTTTTCTTCTTATGAATTGTGTGATTATGTTTCTATTGAAACTGGGTTGGGGTGACTGTAATTTGAGAGCATTGATCGCGTCCTAAAATATCATTCGCACAATATTCGTGAACGTGTTAAGTTCAGTTCAAACGGTAAGGTAGAAATCAATATAAACTGTTCCTTTTCATTTCGAACATTTGAATTGGAAATGAGATAAGTAGAATGGACAATGTGAGTGAGTACAACGAGCGACAACTCTGTGTGCAATATGGCGTGTCGAAATAAGCACTTACCACAGGCCTATACGATAAAAGCACAGCATATAGAGATTTGACATCCCCAAAGTTTCACCCAATCACTATATAAACAAACAGATGTACAGATGTCCGAAACGCCTCTAACCGGACAAAATATGTAAAAGGTAAAGTTGGTTTATTATAGTGTCACCCCTAATGAAAGGGACAGTCAATACTGACTTATGAGACACTTACGTATATTTCATGCTAACAGTACCTTCCCGAATCCCTTCTCGTAATGCCGGGTGCCTGGCAGAGATGGGCTTACGGTAACCATTAATTTAACTAGCTGGCGGCTGACCAACTGGTGTCTTCAGTTCCAACCCGGCTTGCGCCGAGATTCGAACCTTCGACCTCCCGCTTCCTAGGCGGACGCCATAGCCACTCGGCCACGGTGCGGTTATGTATTTTCTACGTAACACCACCAATATACGTAATGAATCTACCATTTTGAAGTATCGTTATATGGTCATCGTTAAAATCATAGTTGAAGAGCTAGGTTATGTTTTATTTTGGTTTGAACTCATTGTGATCCTGTCCAACCACTTGGAGTACCACTCATAATGATCCTGTCCAACCGCTTGAAGTACCACTCATAATAATCCTGTCCAACCACTTGGAGTACCACTCATAATGATCCTGGCCAACCACTTGGAGTACCACTCATAATGATCCTGTCCAACCACTTGGAGAACCACTCATAATTATCCTGTCCAACCACTTGGAGTACCACTCATAATTATCCTGTCCAACCACTTGGAGTACCACTCATAATGATCCTGTCCAACCACTTGGAGTACCACTCATAATGATCCTGTCCAACCACTTGGAGTACCACTCATAATGATCCTGTCCAACCACTTGGAGTACCACTCATAATGATCCTGTCCAACCACTTGCAGTACCACTTATATCTCAGTATGGTACCAAACACCAAACTGACTTTCCTATGCCAACATCGCTTCCACACGACTAACACGACTATATGCTGCTAATTAACTTGATTTAAACAACAATTTTTATTTCAATCATATACACAAAAGCAATTATATTCACAAATCACCGATATTTAGCACATATCCTACCCTTTCGTTGACGTTATTCCAAATACTGATACGACATAAACGATGCATGTTGGTTTAGTATTTTTCTCTAAGTTTGAATTGTGATGCACAGTTAACAACTTGAACCAACATCACATTCGGGTAGTACCGGATTACTAAGTCCCGTGAGGATAAAACTAGCGTGTTCTCAATGTTAGAAGCCTTGGTGAATAATTAAAGTAGACTTTCGGTTAGTTGCTCTTTATGTTACACGCACACGTTCCGACAGTAACTGTAATTCTATGTTCATCATAATGGAAGTCCCAAAGTGATACCGGAATACAAGATACATTGTAACTATTGATTCTGAACGTGACAATGTACTGCTTACACGTACCAAATTCATTCATCGTTTATTTTAATTACATTCGTACACCAAGACAGCTGCTGTATTATCGCGTTTCCATTGGGTAAGGTTAGATATGACAAACACATTGTTTATATATCCCAAAATAACTACAAAACTAATGCAAGGTCTATGCAATGCTAGCAACAAAGTAAACAACCATTTGAAAGTTGTTTGACACACTTAATAAAGCATACGTTAGCTTAACTTCTCGGATATGACAGCAGATGAGGTTGAGTGCAGGTTAAATTTAACATTTAGTAGAATGCGATGGCTGTTCATTTAACTCCCTGACGATCGCCATAGCGCTTGCGTGGAACATACGAGTGTAGTAAAATTTCGTTTCATAAAACTTAGTCACCAACTTGATTATTTGACAGAACATGAAATAATTTTATCTAATCGAACACAACCAATGGTTACTCCACGAACGACTACCCGGCCCAACCCAATTTTGTAGTGGTGTGTAGAGTGTTAATTAGGTAGGCGTCGTGGTATTGTCGCATATTTTAAGCAGAAAATATCAGATAACAATGTGTATCCATCTAGGTCGTGAATTAAAACATTTGTTGTCAATTTCGTATAACCTTTTGCGTTTTAATGACAAATAGCGTGTTTCTGTGAGTATCGAAGTAAAATCGGATTTGTTTGGAGAAAACGGGTAATGAAACAATTTTATGAAAATATTGGCCTTACACCGATAAACTCTTTTAAAAAAGACTTTAAACAATTATCGTAAATACGGGACGTTGTTTATATATAAAATAAACAGTTCCACAATGACAGAGCATCATCACGTGATGATCAGAGGTCGGACAAACCTAAAGTCATCAACAGAAAATGCCGTATATTCAAGGCATGTTCGGTGGTAGACACTAATAGAACAATAACTGCTATATAAATTGCAGCTACATGCGATATTTTCCTGGTTATAGCATACTGCATCACTTCTGAAAATCGTAACATGGCAAACATGTATTCGGGCGACATCTTAGCCCCTAAATAATGATTGAATGATGAGAAAAGTAGCGTTTTATATGCGAACACGTCGTAACGTCGCCATTTTTGACGTCGACTTGGGCCGACTCACGTTACATGTACTCACTAAATAGCTATTATTATGAAAACCCAAGCTCGTACCAAGTTGAAATTCTGTATGTGAATACAGGAATGATGTGAGCGTGTTGGTGCGCTATTTCATTAATATCCGTCCGATAGTTTTTCCGCAATATCGATCGTCTGGGAATTAAATGAACAGCCCTCGTAGTTAGTAGTTTCCGAGTCTTGCCATGTACTACTCAATTATCAGTTAGCAGTTCAAGTAAACTATGGGACTGATACAGTGATGTACTACACACACGGTAAAATATATTATGTGCTAGTCATTTTTTTTGGTGATGTGTAACCTAGAGAGGCATTTATTTACAATTTTTAATAATTTTGATTTATCTCAAGAAGAACTTATTTTGCAACGAATGGTATATACAGATATTTAATGGAGATCCTGAAGACTTTATTGGTTTTATCATTTTATCTACTACGTCTTACAGAAGAGAATTATTTGTGTAAATATGAAGTGTACCAGTACTCGGACGAGAATTGGATTTCGGACACTGTTGTTTTATTACCATTGTCATACGGGCAGCATTCCTATTATCAACATTTTATAAATTTTTGTGTAACTAACACAAAGAAGAATACCCAGTCTTTTTATTCTACTGAGAGAAATGGTAACTTTTTATCTATGTGCATACTTCTGTGTGGCGATGTTCACCCTTGTCCAGGACCTGCTGATAATAGTTGTTCCTCTGATAAATACAAGGCATTTACTAAACGTGGCCTTCATTTCATTCATATTAACGTTCGAAGCCTTCTGCCAAAATTGGACGATATTCGTATAATATCACGCCAAACAAAAGCAGCGTGTATATGCATAACATAATCTTGGCTTGACGACACAGTACCCGATGCAGAAATTTTTATTGATAATTACCTCATTCAACGTAGGGATAGGAATCGGAGAGGGGGCGGAGTATTGATCTACATTCGGAAGGATTTGGCATATAATAGCCGCAGTGACTTAGACCACAGTGATCTAGAAGCAACCTGGCTGGAAGTACTTCTTCCAAAGTCAAAACCAATTCTTTGTGGTGTTATATACAGACCACCTAACCAATCTAACTTTTATAACATTTTAGACAGTGTGTGTTCTTCATCTAGTCATTTTTCGGAGTATGAAACTATATTATTAGGGGATTTTAATACTGATGTTTCAAAATGTTCAAGATCAGCCATTCTATATACAGCTTTTAGCTCTTTTATTGATATGTTTAACTTTACACAATTGATTAATGATTTTACTAGAATTTGTAGTACAACATCGACTACTATTGATTTGATTTTAGTGTCGGATTCAGATAATGTCTCACAATCTGGTGTCATTGAAACCAGTTTCAGTGACCACCACATGATTTATTGTACTCGAAAGGTATCTAAGTCCATTATTGGTTCACATAATAACATCACTACACGTTCTATGAAAAACTATACACGTGATGATTTTCATGCTAGCTTGTTAGCTGCTGATTGGTCTAGTGTCACTCTTTCTGACAATGCATCTGACGCTTGGAATCTTTTTAAAAATATATTTATGTCAGTTGTTGACAATATTGCCCCAGTTAAGCAACTTCGCATTAAACAAAGAACTGAGCCATGGATTAATAATGATATTCTTACTGCTATAGAACAGAGAGACCTGGCTTTTAAACAATATAAAAATAATAGAAGTGAAGACAACTACAGTACTTTTAAATCTTTGAGAAATAAAACACAATATTTGATTGATTTATCTAAGAAAAGCTTTTTTACTGAATCTCTCGAAGACAATAAGAATGATTCCAAGTCACTCTGGTCTATTCTGAAAAATCTTGGCTTACCTTCTAAAAAAGGGCTATCATCTTCATGTTCAAATATATGTCTCAATATTGAGGGTGCCATTTGTTTTGATAAGAAGATTATAGCTGACTCCTTTAACTCATTTTATACAACAGTTGCATCAAAACTTGTTGAAAAATTACCAGCTTGTGTCAATATGTTTGGAAAATATTTTGTTACACATTTTTATGCAAGTTTAGGTGTATTGCCAAATAGCTATTCATTTTCACTAGTGTCAGAAACTCAGGTTTTAAAATATTTAACTCAGCTTGGTGCTAACAAAGCTACTGGATTAGATGGTATTCCATCCCGTTTTATTAAAGATGGTGCTTCCATAATTGCTGAACCACTTGCCCATGTCATAAACTTGTCACTCATTCAGGGTGTGGTACCAGAGGATCTAAAATCAGCTAGAGTTGTTCCTATTTTTAAGAAAAATGACAAAACGTCTGTTGGTAATTACCGCCCAATTTCAATTCTTAGTATTGTGTCAAAAATCTATGAAAAGGTGGAATATGATCAAATTGAGTCCTACTTTAGGGAAAACAAATAATTGTATAAATTTCAGTCCGGATTTAGAAGTGGATTCTCTACAGATACATGTTTAATTCATTTAACAGATTATATTAGAATGGAGATGGACAAAAGCCACCTTATAGGCATGATTTTTTTGGACCTTCAAAAAGCTTTCGATACTGTAGACCACTCCATTCTTCTTATGAAACTGAGAGCTGCAGGGCTTAGTGATGATATTTTAAGATGGTTTAAATCCTATTTGACTGATAGACAACAATTAGTTGATGTCTCTGGTACCCACTCTGCTACTGCACCAATCACATGTGGAGTTCCACAGGGATCCATTCTTGGTCCACTGTTATTTTTGATTTATGTAAATGATATGTCAGCTGTGGTTAAAAACAAGCTTTTGTTATATGCAGATGATTCTGGCATTCTTGTATCAGGTAAATGTAAGTCATCTGTGGAAACATCCTTGAAAGATGACTTACATCTTGTTAGTCAATGGTTGGTTGATAACAAGTTGTCACTTCACCTAGGTAAAACTGAGTCAATTTTATTTGGATCTAAACATAGACTTAGGTCAAACTCTTCCCTAAACATAACATGTAATGGTACAAATATTGAACCAACTACTGCAGTAAAATATCTTGGTGCTACTATTGACCAGACCCTATCTTTTGATTCCATGGCCCGATCAATATTAAAGAAAGCTAATGCCCGGTTAAAACATCTATACCGTAAAAAAGGTTACCTCACTCAACACACCAAGAAACTTCTTGTTATGGCCCTTATCCAATGCCACTTTGATTATGCCTGTTCTATATGGTACCTTGGGCTCACCCAGTCACTTAAATCCAAGCTTCAAACCACCCAAAATAAGTTAATAAGATTTGTGCTTGATTTAGATGCTAGGTCGCACATAGGAAGTCAGCATTTTAATCAACTTAATTGGTTACCGGTCAATAAGCGTGTAGACCAGATCATTCTGTGTCATGTTTTCAAAATAAAAATGGTACAGCCCCAGACTATATGGGTGATAATTTCATTTCACAGGATTCTATTCATTCATACAGAACAAGATTGAGTGATCAGGAAGGATTTTCTGTTCCTAAGGTCAAAGGTTTTGGGAAACAATCTTTTTTCTACTCTGGCATTAATCAATGGAACCAGCTGCCTGCTAGTATAGCACTGACTGAGAAATTGCCTGTTTTTAAAGCAAAAGTCAAGAAACATTTTTTAGACAATTTGGTATAAATTTTTAAGGTAGTTAAATGACATTTATTTATTAGTATTTATTAAATAATTTATTTATTTATTTATGCATAGAAGTTTTAAGTAATTTATATCTACATCATTTAATATTTAAGTAAATTCATTATATTTTTTTTTATTTATGTCAGAGTTATTTACTATTTTTATAGTTTCATTTATTTATTACTGTAATGTATGCCAGGTAGAGTCTTTCAGTATTGGTAAATTCTTAACTTTAACTTGTTTTTTTTTAATATCATTTGACTGTTGACACATATTATCTGTGATATAAATAATGTATAGAATGTACGATTTAAAGCTTTAAAGTAACTGTGATGAATTAATATGCTTATGCATTAATGTTATTATATCTGTGCAATAGTCTATAATACATTATACTTAATGCCTCTCTATGTCATGCCATCAACACTAAAGGACCACAATGGAAATAAGAGATATCTCTTTTTTGTGTTATCCTTAGTGTTGGTGTGCCTGTCATGGGTACTTTTGAATGCATGTACGTATAATTTGTTTTATTATGTATACATGTTTCTAATTATCCATGTAATATGTACCTCAATACTGAATTAAATCTATCTATCTATCTGTCATACGGTGGACCTGTCGATACAAATACAAACATGCATAACAAAATTATGACATTATGTGATATTCTTGTACAAAACCAGACGCTTACATTGAACATTCAACGACACCAATTATTATTCTGGCACATCGCTGGCTTAGAATGAGACGGTCATAAGTGCTACTCATATATAATAGATATAGATAAACCGCACCACAAGGCACTTCTATTGAGCGCATTTGCATGGAAATCAGAACTTGTCATGTTGTCCAAACTGAAGTTGAAACAGTTTGTTTTACCATAAGTAAAGAGTAATTTTCACACAGTTTTTTTCTTGTTTTCTCAAAATATTGATTTTGTTATTTCGTCCTTCTCATTCTAAGCCAGCGAAATGTATAATATATGTATGCATATTAACGAAAGTAGCCTGTAAAATTAAACATCTGAACAAACCGAATATTTGTTATAGAATGGCCTTTAGATACCAAAATTAATAATAACATATTTAAAATATTTATTGTGCAACTAAACAAGAACCCCTAAAAAGATTCACAAAATCAGTCTTTGAAACAACAAAGTATATCACGCCAAGTGAAAATTGTTGTAAAAAATATATATTGTTCTTGTGGGTTTCCAACCTCAGTATGTTGCCTGTGCGATAAATGAGGTTTTTTCATTCGTTTGTCTTTTGATAAGTACATGTAATTTCACCTGGTGGTATGTAGTAAAAGGAGTCGTCCTATAAACTTAATAAAAATGATATATATCTACATTCTAAATTCGATCTCAGTACTAGACTAGCGATACTGAAGTGTTGAATTATTGTGATCATAAAATGTACGACCAATCGACGTGTTTGAACATATTTAACATGCAACATATCAAAGATACACTATCGTCTGGTTTTTCTAAATTTTCGACTCCACGTGGGATTGCCTCACTTTGAAATATACAATTAAATTTATGCAAGTGCTTTAACCTGTCTAAGAACGTAGTGTACTTGAACATTTGTTCAGTTCAGCATTAAATACATTGTCAGGTTCATTCTATCGTTTTACTATTGTCGTCAGTCTGAAGTGACAGGATAGCGAATCCGAGAGTGACGGTTACGGTTTAATTGATTCACATGCTTACAGTGAGTTGATAATATGCAAATTAGAAACTCTGTGGTCTGTAAGGTGTGGAAATGTTGAGTATAAAAGGTAATAAACCACCCATGATTGGTGAACATACTTTTTCGATTGACGTGGTTTGTTGACCATGAATCACGATACACGTTACAATTGTTATGGTCTGTAGTTGTGAGAGTCTGACAAACAGTCGTCGACCGACACAATTCTCTGTAATTTGGTAGAATATTTGGGAGAGTGGCAAACATCAGAATTAAGATTTTTGGGACATCCGGACCGTGACTCCCATATGTAATAATGTAGCTGAACGTAATTACTTACTAGATTGGAAAACGAACTTAAAACATTACCTGTTTGAGAAAAAAATGGTTCAATTTCTATTTTACATAGCAAAATGTGCATGTGCATCAATATATAGTCATAGTGACAATCTGAACTGGTGTTTCGAGCCAGCGGTTTGTGGATCCACTATATTTACTTTACTATTTTTGCCACTATCTACGATTTGAAACTCGTATGTACGTTCATTGTTACAACTAGGTCACCAAAATAGAAAGTGCACATACACATTCGCTAAATACCTCAGAATAAATACACTTTAAAATACAGTATTGCATTGGAGTTCTTTGAAATAGTTGTACAATGCTTTGCGATCATCTTTAGAAAATACGGTTTGTGGGGTTATTGTAACAACCAACTCATAGACGACATCTTACTATGTATTTTAACGAAACATTCCACATAGAAACGTGAGAAATTTTTGGCTTTAATAAATATAAGTTGGCAATGTCAGTAGGTGCAATATATCATTCATATAATTGTGGTTTATTACAAAAAGCAAAAACAGAACATTTGTTGTTCGACTTTCCACCCGGGCGTTTTGACAGTCATGGCAGTATATGAATATTTATATGTGCTATTAATGTGGAGAAGTATTCTATATGTAGTATTGTGTACTTTTCTTGCAGCTTTAGTATGGGAAATTACAACATCCTCTAAATATACTATATAACTTTGCACGATTTCTTAATAATCTT
The DNA here is from genome assembly GCA_963678985.1 of Spisula subtruncata. Lineage (NCBI taxonomy): Eukaryota > Metazoa > Mollusca > Bivalvia > Venerida > Mactridae > Spisula > Spisula subtruncata. Next base: position 21,346,576 of record OY787673.1, read on the forward strand.
TGATAAATTTTGAAGACAAATCGTTATCAGGAAACTCAAAGAACACCAATTTTTCAAATCTGTCTTTGTATATTAGTTAAACTTACAGATGATTATTATAACTTGTTTCACCTTGATCATATGAATGGCAATATTGTACAATAAGTTTAACCATACCATGAATACTGCAGCGCACAGTCAATCCAATGCCACGCATAAACGACGACATTGCCTTGTCACTTATGTAAGTGTCAGACATAGAACATTCAATCCATATCCCCAAATATCAGGCACGTTTATCTACTCATTTCGCGATAAATGACACAATGTGGACTTAGAATACGGAGCATAATAAACCATAGATGGGTATATAAACGAATGATAACAACGCTGAAGTACGGTGATATTGTTACAGCCGCAACACGGTACCTAACACCTGCTGTAGTGCTCAGTTACTCTTAACCACACAGACAATACAATGCCACAAATATTTACGGGTCCATCAGCATGTGACCTCCGTAGCTCAGTGGTAAGCTCGAATGCCGCCGGCTTATCCGGCGACCCTGGTTTAAATCCGGAACATACTTATAAATTTGGATAGAATTTGGAGAAACATATCTCAATTTAAGTTACTCAAAATCACATTGAAATAGAAAATTTACAACTATTTACTCGTGATAGAGTGTCCGGTGGAGGAAAAATTGTTCTATGTGTTAATTATTCGAGCATTATTAGTGAACTGTCAGAGTATTCCTTGTTTTTCTGTTTATTATTACACCTACTTGCCTCCCTTGATTTGTAAGCCGACGCTTTCCTTGGGTATAAACATCACTTCTTTTCTCTTAACCTTAACTAACACAAACTGATGTTAAGAGTATATTATCCGATAACTGACTGTTTTCTAAGTTCCTAGTAAGGAAAGTTGACAGTAGAACACGTTAGTATGTCGGTATTCATTTACTTGTTATACTCTACTGAAGTATTAGTCAGATGGAATGTCGTTGTTAAATAAGTCTCCAATGCTCAGTTATTTATGTCTTTTTGTTGGCTTCTTAAAATAGTTTATCATGTGTTTGATGCGTTCTATAAACCTGCGATTCGTATCCAATTATTTCGCATGCTTCTCGCATTGTTTTCATAGCAACCTGAACATCGTGTATATGAGGCATGTTGTACGCGTTTGTGAGTGGAGTGTGTACTACAAACAACACATTGTTGAACATCCCATATTTTCAACTAGACACTGCGTAGTCGAAAAGTTGTTTTTTCACTGTATACATCAATGTGTCAGTTAACATATATACCCATTGTTTTTGTTTGTGAAATTTAGTTAGAACAAAAAATTTCCATTTTTGTTTGGGCATCTTTATAAGTTTATTTTAGGACTGAAAAAATCCAACTAATGTTGCTTTATCCTAAAGATTCTAATTCTTTAATGCAGCGTTGTTTAACTATTGTCTTTAATATTCTCGTGCAATAAACATGAAATACGTATTCTTCAGGTAACGAATGGTGTGACTGTGTTGTTGTTTGGTGCTGGGCCTTGACCAAAACACCATGATACGGACATTTTCCTCAGGAAAGCCATGTGGGATTCTTTTTGTCCAACAACTTTTTGAACATAAATGACATACTATCGTTCGCTGAGCTGTCTGTTTGTAGAATAAATATGAGTTAAATTTGATTAGTTATAACAAACAACAGTATATGTTATCAAACAGGCTGCTAATTCATGAAGCTTAACTAATGTCAATTTCATGGTAGTGTCGTAGATATTTCTCATATAGCAGTCTGGTCGTGTACCATGAATATCTCAATGGTAATTTACTGTCGTATCTGAGGTGAAAACGTTATCGATATAACCATTCTGCTGTAGTATATATGGTGGTTAAAGAAGATTGTCACCCCTTAATTTTTGTTTTGATTTTGCACGTGTGAACACCGATATTTTTGGAGTTTGGCACGTTATATTTGCGAAATTTCTGTTTGAGTAGTTACAATGGATACTCCTAACTTCGTTGAAAACTAATTTTAGTAATTTGGTTCGTCTTAGTCATCATACACACAATTTGTACGATTATCAAACAAAAAGATACTTTTTGGCATTTTTTAATAATTTGTATTTTGTTTTCATTTATGGATGCAACATGCCCAAAACCACCCTTCTAGTGATGAGTAATACAAATTATCTTCATAAAAACAGTACTCCAATTTTTCTTCAATTTCTTTTTTGCAATTAGTTGGGAGTGTTTGGCCTTCAAAAAGCCAAAAGCTTTCTCCTCTACAGAATTGGCTATTTCAGTTGGAACAGTATTGCAAATATCCAAAACAATTATTGTATATGATGCCTGACACATTATACTTCCGACAGTTCAAAAGAGATATTTCATTTAAATTGGGTTAGGTGGAAGATATCGGACATTCAGCACTGTTCAATTATATTCACCTCTCGTATATAAGTAACGCCTTAAGTGAATTAAATTTTGAAATGGAGTAACACTCAAATGATTAAGTAACGCCAAGTGTTTAGATAATTCGATAGAAGATTGTTTCGGGTGAAGAATGGAATATTATAAAACAATTGTTTTGATGTTGATACTAATCCACTCCAGGCTCACCAAGAAACATCGCAATCTCCACAGTAATCATCCTAGAGTTTAAATAAGGTAACGCAATAACATTTCGAGTGATATTTGACATGTGAAATGTGTTGTGGTAAGATGGTCGACCATCGTGATGTATTGATATATGTACAATGTAAACAATCCAATGCAGTGTTTTGTCAAAAACGACTTTTTTATTTACACTTGAAAATAATCGCCTGAATACTCTAGAGGTAGAGCGTCCACTTTGAGTAACAAGTGTCTGCTTACTCCGGCGTTACATGTTGTGGTGTTCATCTGGCTGTTAAATACAGAATTTTAATGAATTAGTGAGGAGCGTTGACTTATTGGTTGAATCGTGAGGTCCCGGGTTCTACCCCTGCCTGGACCACTGTCTAATTTCTCTGAGCAAGAATAACCCACATGCTCCAATCCACTAAGGTGTAAATTGGTACCCGTGAGGGCAGTGTGTATTCCTTGGTGCCGCTGATAGATGTTGGATGCCAGATAGACATAACATAGGTACCATAGTTCATGAAAGTGAATAGCAATTATACGTATACTTATATTTATACGAGTACATTGCTAAGAATTATTTATAAACTGTCAATTATTTTTGACTGACCCTCCGGTTTTATCAATTAAGGACATTCGTTCCATTTCAGTTGAGCGGAAGTTTAAAAATCGAGGTCCCTTAGACGTATCTCAAGCATCTAACTACCATGATCAAAACGTATGCAAAAGTTTAAAATTGATGTGGTAGTACATTTTCATGTCTTAAAATCGCGATAATTGTGAATGCTAAATACTAATTTACAGTATTGATAAAAATATCGAAGAAACTACTGATGAGGCCTTACGAATGATTTATTACAAATGGTTTTAAACTCCAAATCTCACGAGTTGGTTACAACATTTGTAAAACGTAGTAGCCTACTATGCGCTCGATCATATCAAAACTAGTAAATATTTTATAACCGCTGCCCAAGCTATCTAAAAGAGGTTCTTTGGACGGAGTTTATTTCTTAAGGATAAGGACAAGCAAATGCAGGAGATACAACCTTTAAACTGTTAACACATTTGATTATTATCATTTATTAAATGCGTATTATCGCGAAAACTATAGACAACGGATGCAAAACGTTGATTCGTTTTGTAACCTCCCCTTATTCCAGCATTTCTGAAATCACAATAAATTCTATTTAAAAATTCTAGCCGAGCAATCGTCATGAAATTTGCTATGAAACTTCTATAATTGTTACTGTACTTGTTGCATATACGTAAACCGTACGTTGTTCAACTATTTTTCACGTAAAACATAATTTTTTCAAAAATACATATTTTAAAATATTATTTAAAAATACAAATAACTTACGAAGTATATCATAAACTATACTACTTGATTCCTTACATGCGTAATTGCATGTATGCCAAGTTTTATGCGTTTTGAACCAAAACTTTTTCGGTAAAATGCATTTTTCAGTTTTTAGGGGTTGTCCCCTAAATCTAAAAATATCTTAAAAACTAGCCGAGCAAAACTGTTGGGAATTTTCTAAATGATTGGCATTGATCTGATCTTCATAAAAATAACGGGTTTTATATATCTTGTAAAGAAAATTTCAAAAGGAACGAATGTCCTTAAGTATGTAAAACAAATACAGGAATGTGTATTGGAAATGCGATAAGTAGAATGGACAATGAGAGTGAGTACAACGAACGACAACTCTGCGTGCAATATGGCGTGTCGATATAAGCACTTACAATAGGCCTATGTAATTATATCACAAATTATAGAGATTTGACATCCCTAATTTTTTCACCCATTCACTATATAAAAAACAACAGATAAAAATGTACGAAACGCCTCTTTGAGAACCGTTCAATTCTAAACCGCCAATGGGCCAGAATATGGTTGCTATCCGGCCTAAAATGTACATACAGCTTGACATTCAACCCAAGACCTTTGTTCGTTTCGAGGTGTTTAGTTCATTTATTTATGAATATGATAACAAATATGCTTAGAAATGTGTGAATATCAAAATTTAAGTCCCAATTGTTTTATGCGTTTCTTCCCTAAAATGCGCCCGATTTCATTTTCTAATGACCCCTGATCAATATCTCAGTCAGTGCGGGTACGATTGTATATTACTATTCCCACATATGATATAAAATACAATCATGTTTTCTGCCTCTTCGTGTATTTTAGAACGTTCGTTGCTAATAACAATAATACAACGCATATGACGTCATCAAGTGTTCTTATGTTGTCAATAATGTTTTTATGTTGTTGATAATAGTCAACGCACAATTTTGAAATTTAGCTTTAATATGAGACTATGATTATCATTTTACTAACTAATTTGACAAAGTTATGGCCATTCAACAATCGGACATGTATTTTGAGACGCCCTGTATGTCATACTACATAAAGTCATCAATATGTCTAACATCCTGAAGAATCGTTAGATGGTCATGGGTAAACTCATAGTTGAACAGCTAGATTATGTATTTAGGTTTGAAGCCACACTCATAATGGTCCTGTCTAACCACTTGCAGTATCACTCAGTGATATATATCTCAGTATGGTACCAAAAACCAAACTGACTTTCATAGGCAAACATCGCGTTCACATGACTTACGCAAACTATATGCTGCAAATTAACTTGATTTTAATAAAATCACAATTCAATTTATACACAGAAACATCCATATTCACAAATCCCAGATATTTAGTTCATATCCTACCCTTTCAGTGACGTGATTCACAATACCGAAACGCCATAAACGATGCTTGTTGGTTAAGTGTTATTCTCTAAGATTTAATCGTGATGCACATTTAACAACTTGAACAACAGCACATTCGGACAGTAGCGGATTACTAAGTCCCGTTTGGATAAAACTAGCGTGTGCTCTTTGTAAGACGCCTAGGCGAATAATTAAACTTCTTGACTTTCGGTAAGTTGCTCATTATGTTACACGCAAACGTTCCGACAGTGTAACTGTAATTCTATGTTCGTCATAATGGAAGTCCCAAAGTGATACCGGAATACAAGATACATTGTAACTATTGATTCTGAACGTGACAATTTACTGCTTACACGTACCAAATTCATTCATCGTTTATTTTAATTACATTCGTACACCAAGACAGCTGCTGTATTATCGCGTTTCCATTGGGTAAGGTTAGATATGACAAACACATTGTTTATATATCCCAAAATAACTATAAAACTAATACAATGTCTATTTAATGCCTAGCAACAAAGTTAACAACCATTTGAAAGTGTTTAAAACACTTTATAAAGCATACGTTAGCTCAACTTCCCGGATATGACAGCAGATGAGGTTGAGCGCAGGTTAAATTTAAAATTTAGTAGTAGCTAGTAGTTTCCGAGTATTGCCATGTACTACTCAATTATCAGTTAGCAATTCAAGTAAACTATTGGACTGATACAGTGATGTACTGCACAAACGATAAAATATATAAATGTGCTAGTCATACGGTTGACCTGATGATACAAATACAATATACATAACAAAATTATGACATTATGTGAGATTCTTGTACAAAACCAGACGCTTACATTGAAAATTCAACGACAACGGCAGATCGCTGGCTTAGAATGAGACGGTCGTAAGTGCTACTCATATATAATGGATAAAGATAAACCGCACCAATAGTCGCTTCTATTGAGCGCATTTGCATGAAAATCAGAACTTGTCATGTTGTACAAACTGAAGTTGAAACAGTTTGTTTTACCATGAATAAAGAGTAATTTTCACACAGTTTTTTATCTTGTTTTCTCAAAATATTGATTTTGTACTTACGACCTTCTCATTCTAAGCCAGCGAAATGTATCATTTATGTATGCATATTTATGAAAGTAGCATATAGTTGTGTTCAGTTCCGACGAATATTAAACATGTGAACAAACCGAATATTTGTTATAGAATGGCCTTTAGATAACAAAATTAATAATAATTACATATTTAAAATATTTATTGTGCAACCAAACAAGAACCCCTAAAAAGATTCACAAAAGCAGTCTTTGAAACAACAACGTATATCACGCCAATGGAAATTGTTTTTAACAATATATATTGTTCTTCTGGGTTTCCGATCTCAGTATGTTGTCTGTGAAATTAATTCGGTTATTTCATGTTTTCTTGATAAGTACATGTAATTTCACCTGGTGGTTTGAAGTATTTTCAAGATTGTTCTCATAAATTAGTGACTGGCAGCGGTCCTATAAACTTGATAAAAATGTCTACATTCTAAATTCGATCTCAAAACTATGCTAGCGATAACTAAGTGGTGAATTATTTTGATCATAAAATGTACGACCAATCGATGTATTTAAACATAACATGCAACATATCAAAGATACACTATCGTCTGGTATTCTAAATTTACGACTCCACATGGGATTACCTAACTTTGAAATATACCATTAAATTTCAGATACTACCTTATGTAAGTGCTTTAACCTGTCTAAGAACGTAGTCAAATACACTTGAACATTACACTCAACCGCTTTAAAAACGCACCACTATTGAAAATAATCAAAATTTGTCAAAACTCATTTTTTGCTAAAATTAATAGTTGACATGGTTTGTTCAGTTCATAAGCTTGACATAATTAAAGACAACGATTTTGTTTTCATTCGGAATACCCCGCCCAAAGAACGTGTTTTGATTTTGCATGTTTTGCACGTGCAACTCGATCACTTTGACCTATGTGGTCAATATTGACTTTAAACTGTACGCTGTTGGTTTGCACATTGAAAAAACAACAGAAACAGTATTTGCTAATGGTATTTATATGTTGCGAATATCTCGAATATTTTTTCGGATGATTGTGCCTTCGCTTTCAACTGAAAAGAGCATCGGTGGCTGAGCATGGCGTATCATCTGCCTCCACACAACGAGTGTTGGCTTAGAACATCGATTCCTAGCGAATGACACAGTCAAAGACCGACCTGGGTGAAACAAGTTAAAGGTATTGAGCCCGAGCTATGAGGAAACATGGCACAGGTTGTGCCACTGTTATTGGTTCTGCATGGCTGCACACAGTGTCAAAAGCATGTCGGGGGTCAATAAACAAGCTTATTGCATTTTCATAACTATTCTTATCATAATTGTCAATAAAAAGGAAAATCATTTTAGTACACTTTTTAACGAGTTTTCTCCCGTTAAGAGCCGAATGTCCTAACTTTGTGTCTTCAAGCTCCTTCATAGTGTTGATTTGAGGTGCCATATAAGCACCGTGGGAAATACCCTGACAGTCTGATGCTCATAACCAATATTTCAAGTTTAAATAAGGCTTGAAATCAATCTTAGATTCACATAATGCGCATATCTGGACCGCACTCGGTCGTATGGTATTAGCCAGACAGCCAAAGACGCATTACATTTATAATTCAAGTTAAGCTTTGCTTAACATCACGTCTAACATAATTCTATCCTATTACGTAATTAATGTTATTCTTTAGGAGGAGAAACCACGTACATGCATCAATGTAGCGGGCTCTTATAATTGCTTTTGAAATTGTGACTTTCACTTTCATGGGTCACTGTGTTATCTATATCATAATTTATTTTAAACTCATAACAACGCCATGAAAATCACACGACTGGTTGTGTATAGACTGAAGATTATTTATCCGAAAATAAATAACAATAGAGTGACGTTTTCATCACTAAAACCGATATTTCAGAAGTGGTGCGTTTTTAAAGCGGTTGAGTGTAGTTCAGCTTTAAATACATCGTCAGGTTCATTCTATCGTTTTACTATTGTCGTCAGTATGAAGTGGTAGGATAGCGAATCCGAGAGTGACGGTTACGGTTTAATTGATTCACATGCTTACAGTGAGTTGTTAATATGCAAATTTAAAACTCTGTGGACTATAAGATGTGATAATGTTGTGTATATAAGGTAATAAACCACCCATGATTGGTGAACTTGCTTTTTCGATTGACGTGGTTTGTTGACCAAGAATCACGATACACGTTACAATTGTTAAGGTCTGTAGTTGTGAGAGTGACAAACAGTCGTCGACCGACACAATTCTCTGTAATTTGGTAGAATATTTGGGAGGGTGGCCAACATCAGAATTAAGATTTTTGGGACATCCGGACCGTGACTCCAATATATAATTATGTAGCTGAACGTAATTACTTACTAGATTGGAAACTGATCTTAAAACATTACCTGTTTGAGAAAAAAAATGGTTCAATTTCTATTTTACATAGCAAAATGTGCATGTGCATCAAGATATAGTCCTAGTGACAATCTGAACTGGTGTTTCATATAGCTAACGGTATATGGAAGATCCTAACGTTCTAATGTTCATTGCTTTGAAATTTAACCTTCAAATATGTATATTACTGGCTTAGAATGAGAAGGTTGTAACTACAAAATCAGTATCTTGAGACAACAGGAAAAACTGTCAGACAATTACTCGTTACTAATGGTAAAATAAGCCTTTTCAACGTCAATTTGGTCAACATGACAAGTTCCGATTTTCATGAAGAATTTTCGTAAGAAGCGCCTTATAATGTAGATTTCAAATATGCAATCGTCATAATAGGTCGTAAGTGCCACTTAGGACCTTTTCATTCTAAGCCAACCATATGTGGATCCATTATATTTACTTCACTATTTTGGCAACTGTCTACGATTTGAAACTCGTCTGTACGTTCATATTTTTTCAATTAGGTCACCCAAATGGAAAGTGGACATACAAATTCGCTAAATATCTCAGAATAAAGACACTTTAAAAGACATTGGATGATTTATTTGATATACGAGTTGTGCAGTACTTTACGGTCATCATAAGAAGATATGGCTTGTGTGATTATTGTAACAACCAGCTCAAAGATGACATCATACTATGGATTTTAACGAAACATTGAACATAGAAACATGGGAATTTTTGTGGTATTCATAAATCTCAATTGTCAGTATCAGTAGCTACAATATATAATCAACTATATTGTGGTTTATAACAAAAAGCAATAACGAAACAGTCGTTGTTGGACTTTCCAACTGTGCGTTTTGACATTCATGGCAGAATATGGGTATTTGTATGTGCTATTATTGTGGAGAAGTATTCTATATGTAGTATTGCGTACTTTTCATGCATTTCAAGATTTAGTATGGGAAAACAATTCCTCTAAATATACCATATAACTGTGCACGATTTCCTACTAATCTTTGATAAATTTTGAAGACAAATCGTTGTCAGGAAACTCAAAGAACATCAATTTTTCAAATCTGTCTTTGTATATGAGTAAAACCCACAGATGATTATTATAACTTGTTTCACCTTGATCATGTGAATGACAATATTGTACAATATGTTTTACCAAACCATGAATACTGTAGCGCACTGATAATCCAAATCCAATCATAGACGGTGACATCTCCTTGTCACTAATGCAAGATAGAAAGGTATGAGGACATCAGACAGGGAAGGTAGCAATCAACCTAACCTGCCGAGCACAGAAATCAGAAACACCACAACACAACTACACTGAGCAATGCCCACACATAAGCCAAAGAAACATTAAAAAGTGCAAGAGTCAGACATAGAATGAACCATCCATACCCACAATAATGGATATTTCAAGCAAGTGTATCTACTTATTCCGCAATGAATGACACAATGTGGACTTCAAATGTCGTGCATAATAAACCATAGATGGGTTTTATAATGAATGATAACAAGGAAGGCTGAAGTGAAGTACGGTGATATTGTTACAGCCGTCACACGGCACCTAACACCTGCTGTTGTGATTAGTTATTTCAGTACCACACAGATAATCCAATACCACCAGCCCTTACGAGATCCTCAGCATGTGACCTCCTTAGCTCATTGGTTAGCTCGAGAGCCGCCTAATCTGGAGGCCCTGGTTCAAATCCGGGTGAGGCACACATATTCAGCAAGTAGTTTACTGGCAATAAAGCCTATGCCCGGCATTTTCAACATAGACATTTTGAGATTATTTCTACATTTACATACGAAACACCAAGGAATTCACATGTACTATAAAATGTTTTAATATTTTAAAATGAGGCAAGAGAAACTGGCGAAAAATAATTATCTTAACGTGGTAAAACCCGATAGTGAGAAAAGATTTTAAGAGTATTGGAAGATTGACATCCAATTTCCGTCCAATAATTCTTGCCAAGTCCCTGGAGTTGGCTAAATGATAACCTGTCTTGTGAAATATGCACGGAAGTTATTGGATATACATGTACTACATTATTTACAAGAATATGTGTGTTTAGCTTGTTTGGAAGTTAGCACTTACAAAATAGTGTTACTGAAAAACAGCGAATAAAACTTATAAACACGAAACGCAGTATTCTAGTTACGAATAAATATAGTTTATACGTACTTCACCTAATGATGATATAAGAATTGTTAATTTTGTTTTAAAATATTCATTTTGTGCGAGGTTTACTAATTACATAAACTGTTGTAGTAGCCTTAAAAGTTTAAATACATGTGACACCATATCTAACACCACTTATTCATATTTTTACGACATTTGATGGCCACTATGTCTCGACTGTGAGGAACCAGGTTTGTCGACTGCAAAACTGTCATTAATTCTTCATCAAATGACAAGGCCATTATATCAATCTGGCACAAGACAGCTAGTGTGAATGGAGAGATTTTTCCATTTATTTCCTCGGTGGGCAATTATTCTCATATACCGTTGATTCTTTACTTGTACCGCTATATGTTCACAAAACACGAACTTCAGAGAACAATGTTTACAAAGTGCACCCAACGTATCTTTAACTTGCGAAACAAGTTTGCAATGGGCGAAAAATAATTCCTGGAAAACAAAAAGGTGTGAAACTTCGACTTTCGATTTTTCGACAGCCATAACTCAATGCCAATGTGCCAATGTGATTGTGATCTGAGTAGTTCTGATATATAAGCTCAGTTGTATCAGTTGATAATGCCTTGTCTGTCCGAAATTGCGTTACCGTTTTGGTTTGGTTAAAATAACCACCGTATATATGATTGATGCATTGCTTGCAAACTTGTCCAAAACGCAATCACTTAATGTCAGCACCTATGGTAAAAATAAAATCATCCGATACAGTACGAGTCCATGAAGTGTCCAGAGTGGGGTCTTCTGCCAACCTGGGCAAGCATATGCCCACCAACACCCCACAACACTACCCATTCCTGGAACAAATACAAAATAAAATAATTAACATTCTCACAATAGTGAAGATATTACAGACAATGGATCTTCCATTGGTGGCACAAGCTACTCTATGGTATACGAGGGGCATTTTAAAAAATCTGATAATGACTCTGTAACTTGTTAAATTTTACATAAATACATAAATGTACATAAAAGTGTATATTTTCTGAAAGATGCAACCTTCTTCTAACGAAAACAAGTAATGATATTATCATCAGACTGTTTAATATTCGAATATATGGCATTATACATGTAGGTATATTCCCTATTGAATTATCGACAAAATACGCCATTTCAGCCATTTGGAGGGGTTACCTAAATGCACATCATTTCTACAATTTCAACCCGATTTGATTGACATTTAAACATATCATGTAATATATACCTATGTATCTAATGGTATATGAATATGCATGTTGCAACAGTCAACATGACTCAAGATATACATGAGAAAGACCGAACCTTAACTTATCCTGAAAACGACCATTTTATCGGAAATACGACAATAACGGGCTATTGCATCTTTCTGCTAGATGCGTTATATGAAATAAAAAAGCATGTGCCCATTTTGTACATAAGTATGCTATTGATATTCACACCGAACCAGTATTCTGAAATAATTATAGTCTGGATTGTGCAGCAGCTTAAATAATATGATCACGTGGCCAAAAACACGTGTTTTATATGTATGACGTCATATCATCGTAGTATAATTTAGCAAAACAAAACTAATAAGTATTATTTGTAATTTAGAGTTAGTTTAATTCATAAACCAATAAGAAATAGGAATATTGACCTTTTTACGACATTCATTAGGGTATCCAGTTACCCAATCCACTTTCTAAAATCTATGGTAGGACACAAGAATCTGCTCTATAAATCAAAATTTGCGAAAAATATATTTATAATGTCCCCCGAATGAACACGCATACTTTAAGCAAGACTATTTGGCTTGTTTCGTGTAGATGATAGATAATATAGGTACTTTATGTCTGGAATTAAGTCATATCCAACTATTTGTCCCATTGGTATTGAATGTGTTTTCAAGTCGACCACAGTTACCTTTCCTTGACTGGTGTTATACCGGTTTTAATCTGATCGATCTTATCTTGATTGCGTAATCGAGCTATGCTTACTCAGCGGGTTGTCGGAGTGTATAAATTAATGTACATGTATATCCTTTGCTGGAGGGGTTTTGTGCGTTCAGTTACACTTTTGGTATTTTTGACATTTTGTATATGATGCATACCAGTATCATTTTTATGGGCATAGCTCTGTTATTATGAAATTTTGTTTATAAGGTAGGTATCATCAGGAACATTTAAATACTTCCATGGTATCATTCAGAATTCGTTGATCATGTGTGAGGAACCTAACAATTATGCATTTGTTATACTAGTAACCGCAATACATGTGACGATATGTATACTTATTATCATGCATATTCGATGGATGATAAAAAAGAAACGATAACTAGTAACTGTACTATGCTTGAGTATGTGTGCAATATCACATTTAGTACAATTTAAACGAAATTTAGCAACCGCTGCTGATTTTGTACGGTTTGTTCAGTTGCATCTTCAAGCCATAGACCACACAATTATGGAACTGGTTTTTTAATATCTTGAAAAATAAAAAAGTTATGACAATTTTAAGTTCGTGAAATAGAGCGTTTTTTTCTTGAATTAAATAGGAGAATATTTGCGCGTTCGCGGACCCGACAAAACTCCAATTTTCCCTCTAATTGTCACAAATATTTTTTTCAAGATATCGGGATGAAACATTTGTTCAACTTATATTTATGTTGGACAAGTGCTTTAAAAGTTATGAAGAGTTGAAATGTTAAACAAATACTAAATCAGTTTTCATTGTTTTAATCAATTCATAACATCAATCATACTTCACATACAGGTCTTTGGATTCAGTTACAGAAGCATGTAGTTTTAGCGACCTTTAAAACAAAACATTTGTGAACTTGGGTGCGCGAATCATTAGCATGTGATAGATGATAGTTTTATTCTACCACCGTTATATTCTTTGAATTTTCGAAAACCAAAGTAGAACTTTTATTTATTGCACTGGTCAGTGATTCTTACTTTACAGTTACCAAACAAAAGCAACATTTCCCTTTTTATTTTTCTATTATATTATGAAAATAAAGAAAATGTATACTTACAACATCAGATGTCTCACATTTCCTCACCTTTTTTGACGTTTCAATTAGCTGGTACAACGTGTCAATTAACCAGTTTATTTAACAAGTGTCATAGGAATTATATGATTCTTCATTTTTATGTCTCAACTGTACGATTATTATAATTTTAAATTATGCGTGAGCTTATGACATTCCACTTTATTTTAATGTATTAGTTTCCAAATTGACAATAAAGTCAAATTTTCAAATCTCTAAAATCATAATAAAGTATGTATACAGGAAATATAGCGGTTATACAAATATAGCGGTTTTAACCCTTCAAGCGAATGTACCACTTTTATTACCCCACATGCTGTGACAATCGCAGCGGGGCGCGTCATAAAACAATTAACAATGTGCAAATTAAATATGTGTATTACTTTTTTACTAAAAAAAAATGATACCTGTTTCAAAAAACCGTAAAAAGGGGGCAGATCTAATTATCGCATTTCTTATATCAAAGCACCAATCTGACGGGAAGAAATTAAACTATTAATCAAGTTTGCACAAAATATATTCCCCGAGAAACAAAAGAACTACGGACAAGAAAGTAACCAAGTTTGATATCAAATCCGTTCATTTCCTTCTTTGTTCAATGTGAGTGATAGTCATGTTAAAAACCTTTAAAAAGGGGGCTGATCCCATAAAGATACAACTATGAAAATTAGTGCATTATTTTGTAGACATATCAAACTACAAAATATGTTTGCACATAAGAAATCTCTCAAATAGTTTTTATCATATGGACAATTTTACGTGGAGTCCCCATGCCTTCCAATGGTAAAAAAATTGTCACATGTGCGAATACAAATGGGACAAATAGTTGGATATGTTAGGCCCACAAGGGGTGAAATGGTCCCCTATTGGGGTTGTTTATATAGCTGTTATTTTATGCAAATACTCAAAACCTTGTTAATAACACAATATTATTAAAAAAAAACTTGGATGTAGTTTTTAAATAAAACCAAATTTATTTAAATCAACCTAAAGGTTGTTTCAACAGCGCGCTCCGAAATATACCTGCGTCGAATACAATGCAATAACCTCGCGTATTCAAGAGCGATTTCAGTCATATCCTGAAACCATGTATTGTTCAAATACAAATAAAATTAAACTTCTCAGAAATTTGAATAATTAATTTGCCATCGATGTTTTGTTGGAAGATTGATCTTTCCGAAAAGATTTACTTCAAAAATATCAGATTTACCAATAAAATGTTATCGGTCAGTTATCAGAACTTTCAGAATACCCCTCGTAAATAGCGTTCGGCCAAGCTGGATTAAATTTTCTTCATCTTATTGTGCACCATCTAGTATCTATAAATATCTCTGTATAAACGACGACGGGAAACCAAATAGGTCATAAATATACAGATATTTTAGGATTGGAAGAAACCTATCTCAATGAAAAGTACTCAAACTCTCAAATTGAACTAGAAAATTAACCAACTATTTCCTCGTAATAGAGGGTCTGGCGGAGGAGGCATTGTTCTCTATGTAAATTCGAGCATTGTTAGTGAACAGATTTTTCTAGAAGGTTACACATCTGTAAGATTATTCCTTGTTGTGTTGTTTATTGTTACACCTACTTGCCTCCTTTGATTTGTAATCTACGCTTTCCTTGAATACAAACATCACCTCTTTTCTCTTAACCTTGACTAACTCAAACTGAAGTTAAAGGTTTATTATCCCATATTTGACTGACGACTAAGTTCTAGTATATGTTCCTAGTAAGAAAAGTTGACAGTAGAACACATTAGTATGTCGGCATTCATTTACTTGTAATACTCTACTGAAGTATTTAGTCAGACTGAATGTCGTTGGTAAATGGGTTTTCGATACTCAGATATTAATGTCTTTTTGTTGGCTTCTTGAAAAAAGTATATGTGCGAAGCGTTCTATAAACCTAATATCATAACAAGTCAATATTCGTGTATACGACGCGTAGTTTACGAGTTTGTGAGCCTGTACTACAAACAACACATTCACTATAATTGTTCACATGTGCTTACAACTGCAATTTATTTGTTGACTGTTAGAAAGTTAAACTATGCTTGATGTCGGGTACGGTCATCTACAGTACGTGACCTAAAGAGAAATTGTGTTCTTCCGAAAGCTTTCCCAATTGACATTACGCCACTTGTCAATCTATACCCCTTGAATCAATTATACTTGTAAACTACAATCACATTGTCCAATGGATTAAATTGAAATCCTTTGCCAAGCAGTCTTCGACAACAACCAGGCGGAGCGATCTTTTCTCTGGCATAATGTCAATTTCACTATATGACTTATTTATAAATATTTATATCCAGGATGACTGGTGTTGCAACAGGTCTCAATTTACGACTAAATGGTTGACTGTATTGAAAAACAACAACAACAAACATTATCATATTTTTCAAGTATATGTGTAACGTCTTAAGTGAATTATATTTTGAAAAGGAGTAACTATCGGAAGATTTAGTAACGCCATGCGTTTAGATAATTGTGTTTCGGGTGAAGATTGGAATCTTATAAAACAATTATTTTGATGTTGATACTAATCTGCTCCTTGCTCCATAAGGAACATCGCGATCTGCACGGTAATCATCCAAGGGTTTAGATGAGGCAACGCAATTACATTCCCAGTGTTATTTGACATGTGAAATGTGTTGAGGTAAGATTGTCAACCTTTCGGGACACACTAGTAGTGATAGATGTACAATGATAAATATTCAATGTCGACCTATGCAGTGTCTTGTCACAAAAGACTTTTGTCATATACAATTGAAAATAATCGCCTGAATAGTCTAGAGAAAAAGCTTCGACTTTGAGTAGCAATTTGTCGAAGTGACATGTGCACTGTTTCTGGTAGGATATATTTGTTGTTGTCATCGTATAATGTGAGGTTATCTTTGTTTTTCAAGCGTCTGCTTAGTCCAGTGTGTCATGAACATGTGACTGTTACATATTAAACTATACATGTTAATGTCCACTGTTTCTGTTTGATATGTTTGTCTAGAATGTTACTAAAAGTTTTGTTGCAACAACAAACTGTTATGCTGACGATTGACCAAGACAACAAACACATTCACGACCGAAACATCCTTATGATAAATATAAACATCCCGACTGCAATATTATATTGAATGTCTACGAACATTGCTCGGTAATTTCAAAAATAGTATAAAAATCAGAAAGGGAAGGTAGTACAAGCTTCATATAAAACAGATCAATTCATTGATGATGCGCTCCATTACAAACGTGTTTTAACTCATTATACAAAGATGAAGAGGGAGCAAAATCACTAGTGTAAGTAACTTAAGCAATTCACACATTCAGTCGTGTGCAGGATTCAAATGAATTGGTGGGGAGCGTTGGCCTATAGGTAGGATCGAGAGGTCCCTGGTTCAACCCCGTCTGGAACACTGGTTAAGTTATCTGAGTAAGAATAACCCACATGCTCCATCCCACCAAGGTGTGATGGGAGTGTCGATTCCTGGGTGCCACCGATTGATGTTGGCTACCGTACCCACAGGAGAGAAATAGTTTGCCAAGCGAGACCCGAATGTAGGTTTCAATAGGGCCCGAATTCATAAAGCTCCTAATAGGGGGAAACTATTCCTTAGGTTGATATATTTACCTAAGGTTTTATAGGAATTCCCTTTGTTTTATATGATTTCACGTCAGATATCTGAAACCTTCTTAATGATGTTTCAGATATCTAAGGTGAAATCATATAAAACAAAGTAATTCCTATAAAACCTTAGGTAAATATATCAACCTAAGGAATATTTTCCCCTTAGGAGCTTTATGAATACGGGCCCTGGGGAAGTTAAGGTGTCAAAGGGTCGTTGAGCGGTTTATCAGCTGAACATAGCCCTTGAAAATTTGCTTTTATTTATTTTTTCAAACGATTTATAAGTGAACCCTGTCATACATGTTATAAAAGGTCGTATTGAATATTTGTTTACGCTATTGTGACAGATAACTTTAATCCTGCATTAGGCATGAGTAACCAATAAGCACCATGTGGTCATCCATGTCGATTTTTGTGAATTCACTAGACCTACGCCCTACAGAAAATAGCGTCTTTATTTGACAACACCGGATCTAAACTCTAGTTTCAAATTTCAATATAAACATTGTAAAGGTTAGAGTTCCACACACTTTCCGGATTTAAACTTCAAGAGTGGTGTTTCGACGACGACAAATATAGTTACAGAAAGAATACACAGGAAGATGATGATCTGTATATGACATCTCTCAGACAATATATGCTTCTATTGTTCTCCCAGGGCTCGTGGTTCTTATATATCATTATCATACTGGCGCTTGTAGATATGTGTGTTTCATTCCTAGCCAGTAAAGCATTGCATGTTGGTATAACCTATGGTGTTGTTATCATAGACAACATGTGTGTCTTATTCCTAGACAGTGACACATTGCCTGTAAGTAAAACCCATGTTGTTGTTGTTTTAGATAAACACCACACGATATGTGTGTTTTATTCCTAGACAGTGACACATTGTCCTTATGTATAACCGTATTGTTGTCCTAGATAGAACACCACACGATATGTGTGTTTTATTCCTAGACAGTGACACATTGTCCTTAGGTTTAACCCGTATTGTTGTCCTAGATAGAACACCACACGATATGTGTGTTTTATTCCTAGACAGTGACACAGTTTCCTTAGGTATAGCCCGTATTGTTGCCTTAGATAGAACACCACACCCTATGTCTTATTCCTAGACATAACACACTGTCGAGTAAGTATTTGCAGAGTCCACAGTTTGGTAAGTTGCAAATGTACTTTTTGTTTCATTATTGTTTTGCCCCCACTCGATAGATCGGGAGGCATGCAGTGAATGACATGTCCGTCCGTCTGCCTCTCTCTTCGATCGGATGTCCGTGTGAGGTTTACCCAACCTTGCCGTTTCTTCTTATATATCAATGAGGCTTGTTATAAAGCATCCATAATTACATGCATGTTGTATTTAAACACTCTCAACACACATACACCACTCGACCTCAAGTTGACTTTCACATTGACAAAAGTTTAGACCAAACCTTAAGAAAAATGCCAATGTTTTGATAATCATAATTGATCGACTGTTTGATATAATGTACATAAAACTTTTGTAATGGAAAAGGCTTCCACTGGGACATAAGCGTTTATTGAACGCTGTCTTGTTTAATTTATAGCTTTGTTTTCGTTGATCACGTTCTCTTACATTTCATTATTCCTATTCCTAGATACAAAGATTATCATATTAATGACTCCATACTTCTCTCATATATATCAGCTATTGTCTCCTGTTATTCTATTTAATCCAAAAAAGTTGTTCATTTAAACTGTATTTTATTTCCTTACACTTAACATTTTGTATTTAATTTATACTGGTTACTATATTGATTATTCCGAATTTAACGCTTCGTGCTCTCAATGTATATGCACTTAAAATCAAATGAAACCTTATTTCAGAGACTTTCAAAGGATATGTCCCCTAGTTATTAGCTAAAGAACAATTATACGATGCAGACATTTGTTTTATGTAATCTTTATTGTTTTGGGGTTCCGAATAGTCTGGTCTTGATTGTATAACTTGGTAAACGACGTATATTGTGGTGTGGAATACGAAATATCATAAGCACAAGTAAATGTCTAGTGAATGTCTGTGTAATGTTTTATAATGTTTACACTATTGAAGAAATTGGAATACAACATTTTCTTAATCGGTCTTTTCAATCTTTAGATAACGCTTCTATTATCGGTCTTTAAAGTTAAAGTTAAAGTTACACATATATCAATATTGATTTCCTCCAAGACCCCAAACAAACTGTGTGTATTATTGGTTGAGTTAACTAATCTTCTCCGATTATTCAGTGATATTGAAACAGAGGTTTGGTTGGGTCGCCGTGTAGCGGGGCCTTGGGGAACTAGGTCTGGTCTTGGCTGCGATTCATTCAGTCTCATTCAGTAACCGCTATTCTATAATTTCTTTGTGAAATTGGGTCATCCTGCATTTTTCGGCGGGGACTTTTGGCTTATGTGTGGGTATTGCTCAGTGTAGTTGTGTTGTGGTGTTTAAATTTCTGTGCTTGGCTGGTTAGGTTGAGTGCTATCTCCCCTGTCTGATTTCCTCATACCTTTTATGTTGTGGTAGGGAAGTTGAAGTTGTAGCGCAGGTGGTGATACAATAATGCCATGGAACCTGATTGTTAAACTATCTGCGAATTTATCACATGATAATCTTTTGTCAGGTTTGTAAGATGGTATATACAATTTGTCGATATGAAATACTAGTATTCTGCAATTACTTTTGCATGTGCCACATGGATTAAATGAGTCTGATATCTGACAGGTAATTACGAACAATGAAACGTTTCCTATATCCTCCCGTCTTGTATACCATTACTATGATGGCAGTTCTGTCATTTCTTCGGTTATTCTCTTGGAATTATAGGAATATACTAACACACATTCCTGAAACAATATTGTACAAAATTTTAAGTTAAGAACATGTCACATAGAATGTCCAATTCGAACAGGACTGTCTCTCTACGAAAACCAAACCGAATGACCAAACATACAAAACAGAAATAAGAAGGAAGGTGTTATCATATCATAATAATGGGAATGAGGGAACTCATGA
Source organism: Spisula subtruncata (assembly GCA_963678985.1). Classification (NCBI taxonomy): domain Eukaryota; kingdom Metazoa; phylum Mollusca; class Bivalvia; order Venerida; family Mactridae; genus Spisula; species Spisula subtruncata. The sequence continues at coordinate 21,367,223 of OY787673.1, forward strand.
TGTGTCAGATTGTTTTATCTTTAAAGCACATGTTTTGCTTAAGTTTATGCTCCCTACCTCCCTGCGCTATACGAATCACAAGATCGTTTATCACACAAATCCTCTAAAATACGACGAAAGACGGTTCAATACATTATTGCAAAGTCTAGACTGTAATCAATCCATTTCAACCCAATGCATATTTTCCAGATCAACTGCAATGTGTAGATGCATTGAAATGTCGCGGTAGATGTATACTTCTTAGATGCCGTACTTCATAGCTGTGAGGGGATATGTATGTTTTAACGTTGATGTGCCTGACAATGAGCGTCGGAATTCTTACCAATATGATACTGTTGTAATTTTACAAGATACTGTGAGGACAAAGTTGGACAAACACCAATAATGATTCATTTCAAGTCACAAAAAATGTTAAGTAAATCATGTTATTTACAAGCGAGAAACGGTGTCTGAATTTAAGTTTAAGTAAATGACAACTCTGTAGCTCGCTACAATGCGTTGCCTTAGCAATGCCAACGCACGTAAATACAAGTATGTAATTTGTTAACTCTGCAACATTACTTTGCCACATTCGAATTGATTAGATGATATTGTGCATATTGTATGAATAATAGCCAAACATGAGCCACTGTTTAATATTTTGCCGACCGTGCAGATACTTTACGGACGACCCTCTTAACATTTATCTTTTGAAGACATTAAGTTTTGTTCTAGAATCGGCAAGAATGAGCTTAAACACATGGTATCTAGCTATACATTTTTCGTGCTCGATATAATTGTGCCTGTAATTAGATCCCGAAGTTTGGCAATGTCCCGTCGTCTTCCCCTGTCATGGCCGCTTTTGTGTTCCTTCCGTGAACCGAACTCTTAGTTTTGACCTAAATTAGTCAAGAAGCACTAAATATCGACTACATATACATGGTTTATAAGCATGTTAATGCACATGCCTTGAAAAACCGACATAATACATAATTGCAACGTTCACGTAATGAACATAATGCAGGCCATGAGAGGAGGGGAAGATGACCGGATATTGTCCAACGTTTTTGAATGGTTCAGCTCTGTATAAAATTATGGTGGATTATACTATTTACTAGGTTATTGTTGAGTCATGCTGACACAAGTTGTTGATTCATTGTTATACCAATAGATGTACTTAAGAGACAATCTATTTATGGAGTTATCTACCTTGGTATCCTTATCAAGTGATTGTGAATCATGAACAGCGGGGAGACATTATCTGTCAGTTCCATTGATCAACCTTCATATAATTGTCATTTGCTTAAATAGGGTATGGATGAACCGCTTGCTTGAGTTAATCGTTTCAACGTTAATCACATGTTATCACAGCATTGGAAAGTCAACCACTTTGTGAATCGATTCCATGACTGAAACATCTGCAAAACATTGTTAGTGAGAGCTATGAGCACACACACATGTACGGGCCGTCGGAGACATGTGCAGTGAAACTTCGTTATGACGAGCACCTGGCCTATCTCGAGCAAGTTTTCAACCAGAATCCATTTTTATCATGTATATAGTATAAAACCTGTGGATATTTCGAACACCCGGTTTATCTCAATCAGTTTACCTGTCCCAATCACTCTTCAAGATAACGAAGTTTTACTGTATATATAACTACTGTCGGTCTGTCGTGATATATATTTATATATCTGATTCTGATATCCTCTTGTGACAGAACTTATCCATAACACCGTTCCCTATTGACTTCTGCTAGTCGTCAACTTTCTTGGAAAATATTGCTCATCATATTGCCATGTCTGCTTTTATCAGACAAGGGAACATTTCATAACGTCCCAGAAACTCAAATTGATTTTATTCTCAGCGTCATAGTATGTATACATTAGATCGTCTGAAAAGCTTTATATCGAGTAGATTCCCGGAAGAGTTGTGATTGAACATTCATGTGAACCAACACAAACGCTTAGAATTCAAGGTACAGGGACATTATTCACCAACGTTGTAAGACTGAAACTCAGACTTGGACTAAACAATGACAGAATCTATAATCACTGCCATTTCTTTGCAACCATGTGAAATTATCTCTGATTAATTGTTGTTACCTACTAATGCATGTTTACCCATTTATATCCAAATTGGTACATTTACAAAATGTACAATAACATGAGAGCGAATAGAACATTTGGCAATATAAAGAGTAAGTCTGAGTTTTAGACTATCGAGATTAGTGAAAAAGGCCCCGGTTATCAGACATACAGTGTTATAGATGTAAACTTCCCATATGAACAATGCACGTGGATTGATATCGATGATGTACATTCCAATATGACGAACATGTAGGTTATTTCAGTTCAATGTGTTTAACATGTCTGCAATATATATATAGCCAAATTTATTATACAACATATAAGTGTTTGCTTGGTGTTGTAGTTAACATGTAGTTAAGGTGACTGTGGAAACATGTACGTATATTCTTAACATACTTATACAAATGTATAACCTAACATTGTTGAAATCGAAACAAACACCAATATAACTAACACAATCAATCATTATTTAGTCTTTTTTTGCATTCAGGAAGTTATTTTGCTGAAGGTGGACATGACATGACTAGAAAATAATTAAAATAAAAAAACACTGGCCAGATTTCTGATTTTTTTTTCAGAATAAGTTGTTGGATGAATCTCGTGCACAATTGCCATGTTTGGTATGGTTCATGAAAAAATGACCGGCGGTGGGTGGCTGGTTATTACTTCATAAAATGTTTTCTAATAAAAGCTTGATTACAAGCTTGATTGCATTGCAGACTCGTATATAACAATGACAACTGAAATCAATGTCCAGTTGGAATATCGTTGTACTAGGTCAATGTGCACATTTGAGCGATACAGTGCCACTTTGGTCCTCTTAGTTTATGTAATACAAGTCCGCTAGTCTCTATTTAGTAGATCTACTCACGTTCTAGAACTTAAACATTATTAACGCCGCGGGTTGCAGCAAATAATATGGTTTACACCCGTTATTATTTCTATAAGCACTATTAGAAGATTGATTTGGATGCAATGGATACAGATGACATGCAGTCTAGATTGCATAGCTTTGCAGATAACGGTTTGTTCTTTATTATGAAATAAAACACCTAAAAGTAATCATACAGAAACATCAATCTCAGTCAGTTGTGTTATTATGATGAATGAGGCTCAATTCAATCAGATATATCACACTTTCACCAACACAGTCACAACATTTGAAGGGTTATTGTTATTGTTCGGTAACCTATAATGTGTTGAATGCTTCAAGCAATATTGACACGAAAGAAGCGTATCAGCGTATTGGCGTATCAGCGTATTGGCGTATCAGCGTATTGGTTTATCAGGAAAGTTACTGACAACGTAGAGGCATCTTTACAAATTTATTTTATTTAACATTGCATGAACATGAAGGTTATCCACCGCTGTGCAATACATAAGAGACACATCTCGCATTTTCCAATTTGATAAATTTCTCAATCGCATTTTGTGAAAGCTTTTTTCGTATATTAGTTTGCCGTGTTTATATCTCTCAAGGCTTGTGCTGATATCAATTCTGTTACAGGGTATATTGTTTAGATGAAATCTGTTACACAACCAGGTCATTCACACAAAACGTCCCGAATCATATTAACTGTATAAAATTGAATTTCCTTATCAGGGCTTTTGTGGATTTACGGATAGTAATATTGACATACAACATTAGTAATGAGATTTTTTATTATAAGTTTGTAATTGTCTAGGAAGATAGTTGTTAACGTTGATGAAGTTCATTTACATATTCTCAATCTCACTCATAAATTGACGAATCCAATACTTTTTCCATTATTTACATCAATATTCAATACACTAGTGCCTAAGCAATGGGCTACGCAGAGCTTTCCATGGGAGGTAATCCATGCTTGCTTTATTTAATTGAACGGGAGGTAACTGAATGAAGGCGCTCGGTAGCGCTTCGTTTTAGGCAACGGACACCTGATGAATAGCATGTAAAATAAACTGAATATCATAATGTAATTCCATGTTGTACAACAACTTATACAAGTAAATGGCACTCGTTGTATTTTATCTGTAATTTATTTATTGAATTCATTCACATTTTGGCAAGAAGTTGTTCTGTGTTTGTTCTTCTGTGTTCAAATAACAGTTTTGTGTATTTTACTAAACCACACAAAATAGAAATTACTAGACAATGGTGCAAATTTTAATTGTAGGATCCAATACAGTCATGTGTGTGGCTTCATGGTTTTAATATTTAAACTTTGTAGGACTTCTGTACAGTTGGCTCTTTGAATTTCAACAATAAAGTTTCATTTTCTCGAATATTTTTGTGTTTACAGCTAGCTTTTTGAATTTCAATGGTAAAGTTTCATTTTCTTGAATATTTTTGTGTTTACAGCTAGCTTTTTGAATTTCAATGGTAAAGTTTCATTTTCTTGAATATTTTTGTGTTTACAGCTAGCTTTTTGAATTTCAATGGTAAAGTTTCATTTTCTCGTATAGTTTTGTGTTTTCCAGTTGAATCTTTGACATTCAATGATTAAGTTTCATTTTCTCGAATATTTTTTGTGTTTACAGCTGGCTTTTTGAATTTCAATGGTAAAGTTTCATTTTCTCGAATAGTTTTGTGTTTGCAGTTAAATATTTGACATTCAATCGTAAAGTTTCATTTTCTCGAATAGTTTTGTGTTTGCAGTCGAATCTTTGACATTCAACGGTATAGTTTCATTTCCTCCTTCACACTGTTGTGTGTCTGTTAATGTGTAGTATGATTATTGGCTTTATTAGGTTATGGAACTCAGTTGTTCTGTGCTGCATTCCCTGTCCAAATATTCAATATCCTGCTGTATCACAATTAACCGAGTATAGCGTTTTCAAGGCTCAATACTCTTACGCGACGATTTTATTTGCGACCAATATTTGTCTCTCTTCTATCTGTGTTGTGAGCGTCTCAAAAATGTATCGAATTGATTTCTTAGTTTATAACTTTCCGTTGTTATGAAGCATTGTAGTCTGTAGTTATATTATGACTGTTTTTGTGCTAATAGAGATGTGCATACTTGGCGATTGTAAAGTTCTATTTCTTTTAACGATGAATGTATAAGGGGTTTTCTCAAAGGTATCCATATCCCGTGTAGAACTTCAGTACTACGTATATATTCGCTGATTAGGCCTCATTAAATGGTGTCGTTTAACTTCATTGCAAGAATTCATACTTCACTATATCGATGTCTTAATTTATACACCACATCTATCTATAATTTTATATATTTAATATATTATATTTTTCTATTTTCATATCAACTTGCTGATCTGTTTACGAATCTACCTAGGTAAGTTTAACTATTTCATTTACCATTCAATTAAATGCTTGAAATAATTGGCCCGAAATTTATCATTACTAAGGACTGAAACTATTATTTTCAGACCGAGTCCTAAAGCCAAACTTTTTGGCTGTAAAGTATTTAAGTGTTATGTCTCTAAACACTCCTCTGGATTGTTCTATAACGCTATCTGAAAATATTTACTTACTCTGGCATGCAATAATTGTATGGTATTACACGTCTATCTTGAATAATTTATTTCAAACAAAATCTAAATTAAAATGGCCGCGCAATAGGTCAATGTTTGATTCTGTTCTCGTTAGAAAGAAAGGTGAATGTCCAATAGTACCGTGAGCAATTAAAGCCTAACATGTTGTATTAGATAATGAGACTAGTGATTTATGTGTGAGAATGTGTGTACAACTAATACGCCTTAATGATGATACACGAGACGTTGCTTCATTAACTAAGTAGAATATATCGTTAACACAAAGTTTGTCGTTACAGAACTGTAATATAACCTTGGTAAGCAGATACTTTTGTTCAAAACAAAACTCACTTTTTTAAATATACGATAATTCAAACACTTTGACATGTTTTGAAGATAGTTATTCCATTCCTGTAAAAACTGGTCTTTTGGTTAATCTTAACAATTTGTAGCTACTAGAACAACCAATTGATTGATTCAGTCGTTAATTTGACATATCTAAACAATTTAACTGATTCTTAACAGAAGAGATGCATGCATTGTTAGCATTTTTGCTCTCACTTAATTTATGTGCGATGTCATGTCAAATATTGCATAATTTGTCATTTTTTGCATTATTCAATCTTCCCCAAAACGATAGATTTCTACACTTGATCTGCATTCATATTGGGTTTACTCCAATCTAACCATAAACCATACAGTTTTGTGTACTTTTCATGAGTTTAAGAATAAGTTTGGTTGTAACTGGTTTATAATTGTACAATCCCCTATACCCATAACTTCTGAATCATATAATAAAGAAGAAGCTACCAAAGCACCAAACAAGTATAACTGATTATCTGAGGGTAGAAGCATAGATCTAGCCATTTTGAAAAAAACCCCAGAAAACATAGCCTTCCTAGCTTGCTAAACCAGTTTAATTGTTGTTTTATAAAAAAAGTACCATTATAATTAAATTTTACACCACGGTATGAAATGTCTTCAACAATATCAAGTTAATACATATATAATAATATTATATATAGTTATGTTATGCTCAGGAGAAAACTGTATAATAGGAAAACCTTAGTCAATAAGGTTGTTAATATTAATATTCTGGTTGGCAATATTACCAAAATTGTCTTCAGCAAAATACCTATCAGCGTGTACAATCTTGTGTACAATCTTGTAATGTACCACTTCTGTGTGTTATAATTATCTGACTTTACTTATTGAAACCGATGGTTAGATATTAACATTATTCAGATATATTAGATTTATATAGCGACTATGACGTCATGTACCTATTTCGTTTATTATGTTTAAAATTGTATACTATATCAGGATGTTATTTTTGACGAACTCTACGTTAAACACTTGCCTTTTCATATAACTATATATGACATAATAACTGAAACATCCGAGAACTGTCATACTGCTCTATTGAGGATATTTTGACAGTGACTTCATTGTTTATGTGTACCCAAAATATTAAGACCATAACAGGTAGTTTAGTTTGGTATTGAACTGTTGGAATAAGCATTTATACTTGTGTGTTGATTGTTTCATTGCGTCACTGTATTTTTATCCAAACTGGACTGTACATGTAGTTTGTACACACTCAATGTCTCGTATAATGTTTAGTTCTGTATATTTAAGATATTTAACATCAATCACCTTAGAAGTAATGCTAGCTTAGTTTACATCAAGGGAAAGCTATATGTACGAGTTACAACATTTGTGTGTATACCTTGCTGTATGGTACTTCGAATAAGAAGGTTGTAAGTGCCACTTACGACCTTATAAGACCAATTCATATTTGATAACTGCACCATAAGGCGCTTCTTCTGAGCCTATTTTTATGCAATTCGGAACTTGTCAAAAGGTCAAAACTGGAGTTAAAAAAGCTTGTATTACCAGAAATAAAGAGCGATTGTCAGACAGTTTTTCTTGTTTTCTCAAAATACTGATTTTGTAGTTTCATTATAAGACAGCGATATAAAGTAATTAGTATTGTTGTCACGATTGTGTTTAATTTTAGCAGCTATAGCTTTAACGTCTCTACCAGAGGATTAATGATTCAAGGTTAGATAGTTCATGGACTACATCCTCGACGTAAACTCATATATCAGACTCTTATACTAATGTAATACCAATAAACCCCGATCATTTATTACTGTCGTGAAATAAAGCTCTTAGCTAGAATATTTCAGGTACATTGTTCTTTATTTAGAAAGCGTTTGATTGTGTCTTTATGTAACGTTTCTACGGTTTGATGGCTGTCGAGGTATGTTGTCAAAGCAGTTAAGTTTTATTTTTCTTGTTCATTTTATATCATCGAATTCTTTCCTTGTTGCTTGCAATTCCTGCTTTGCATTTTATCGGGATACGTGCAATTTGCCGTTTTCTGGTTGAGTATAAATATTCTATCATTGATATAATGGAAGATATAACTATGGTAGTGTATACAAGTTAAAACAAAAACGTGTAAATACTTACATACACGTACAGTTCGTTTCGATGAACCATATTCTAAAAATATATTGGAACTAGCAATTACGTTTAATTGAAATAACAACCAAATGAAACACTATCGTCGTTTTAAGGTTTATTATCATACAGAAAACAGCCACAATGCAACATATATAATATAGTAGAACTATGTATGACCTTTATCATTTCGTACATATTGTCCACACATCTGAGGGGCTTTCCAAAACAAGGGATGTTAGTTACCTATCTTAAAAGAACAATTCTGACTTGAACCAAGTGTTACATAAAAACATTATCTCATATTTTATAATGGGTGTATGTATATCTACATATATTATGCATTGCACTAAATTGAATATAGTTTTTGAACAGTGCAAGCCTCTAAACCTGTTCAGACCTGGCGTCAAAATTTCCCCATCAAGACTGTGATGCTAAAAATAGATTTGCGTGGTCATTTGCCGGGATGACTTGGGCTTTATCGCATTGAACGTACTAACTATTGCATTTATCGAAGTTTCTCGAACAATAGTCCAGGGTACCAGTCTTACATTCTCTGACAGAAAATATTCTTTCAATACTGCAATAAATGCGGCGGGCCTGGAAATATAGTTGTCTGACCACAAGAACAAACCGTGTTATTTCAGCGCTATCGGCGCTTTGATTATTAATGTTGACGTCTCGTCAAGGATTACCAGTCCATATAATTGTACAATATTTATTACTTGGTCATCTCAATTTAACACGTCAGTTTGTTGTTGCCCCGACAAGACGATAAAGTATGCAACTATATTAGAATATATTGGAATACTTCCTTGACTCTGTTATAAAATATAGGAAACATATTGACCGGGGATTAAGCCTTGTGCGTACTACTAGAACTTGTATCAATTATTGTTTCATTCTAAGTAGCTGATTTTACATTCTTTATGAAGCTCAAACTATTGCTTGAGCTCATCTGATCTTAACAAAAGGGCTATTGTCATCATGTGATCGTCATAAGCCTTGGTGTGCTTGGTAAATATTTGTGTTGAAGTCAACTTCTGTCACAAAGAGACAATGATGAGCATGTCATCGAACATGAATACACATGAATAGAAATACTGAGATATACATGACGTACATGTTCATACATGTTGCAATCAGGTTAAGCATACGCAATAAATGACAATCGACACTCCTCGGCGCTTATCTAACCGAAAGTGCTTCGGACATGATAAGGAAGCCGCCATTATCTCAGACTTCTTTACAACATGGCTCATGAGAATCAACCCATGGAATTGAAGAGAACTAAAAGGTAACTTACTCCTGGGAAGGGATCATCTCTTTGAACGGGTAATTGAAGGGCGTTTTGATATCATTGAAAAACTGATGATTGGCCGTTACCGGAATCCGCATAACCAAAATTGTAACCCTACACTTATGTACGAGGCGTATTTCTCAGTTACGGAAATGCCCGAGTTGTTACGATTGACTAAATGAGTGTTCATCGTGATTTTAATCGTAGTACTAGGTTACCTGGGCTCGAAGGCGTGATTTAACGCTAAACAAATGTGCAACAACTAAAATATAGCATGTTAAGTAGCATTTGTGTCACATTTGAAACGGTTAAATCTCATAACAACTGTACCAACTGGTTTTACTCTACGTACATACATTTAAAGTTCCAGTTCAATCTCACAGTCTAACAGTATCGTTATTGGAGTCACAATAATATTGAAAGGGTTATTCCTTTGGTTCCAGTCGCAAGTATCAGACATACCCAACGTTCATTTGCCGTACTGTTCATTTATTTTTCAACAAAACAACTTAAATTTTACGCAACACATATCTTCTGTGTACCTGTATATTATTACTAAACGCACAAGATTGTTTGATGAAGTTTCTGTCGACAGCAATGTCTAACATTTGTCATCTTACATTGATCTCAGCACTTTGTTGTATTTGTTGTCCTTTTAATTCAAATCGTTCGAAATAAGATTAAGCAGAAGTACTTTGCCAAATATGCAGACAGTTTAATCCACTTAACAACTATCGAGACGTAACAAATGTTGTTTTAGTTTCCTTGAAGGTAAATATTTACTTTAACAAACATACATATTGCAATGTGTTCTGAAACCTCACATTCAATATGTACTAACTGCTCTCTGTAGATATCAATTTGGAGATTACGTTTATAAGTCGTTGTATGATCATGTATTTATCAATGGCTTTAATTACTAAATGTTAATCAAATAGTTCATAAACTACAGTATTAACTCTTACATACGACTCATATACTGATTCAGGTCATTAATTAATTACAGTCTTAAAACAGTAGTGTGTATAGCAACCTATATTACATTAAAATAGAAACGTGAGATACCTTTCCGTATTGAGCTTTTGTAACAATGATTGTCTTGATCAGATAGGTCTTTCAGTAATTTAAATGTCAAATGTTTATGATACAGAATGGAGACATTATATGTACTATGTATGCATTCAATTTAGTGACATGTGCAATGTGTTTCGACTATATACCAATGCAACCTGTATCTTGGTTATATAAGCAATGCTAAAACAAATAATGGCCTAAACCACACATGTAAACTAAATTAAGACGAACGAAGCACTTATTTGATATTAACCATACTCATATGTCTAGCATTACACAATTCATTCGTTTTTTCTCCTACGACGCATTAACTATTTTCTTGTACGAGTATATGACGTGACATTGACAGAACATACGTATATGATTATAGCGTGTCGACGACATACTATACTCGATAGTTAATTGCTTGTATAATACAAGTAGTTTTCCATTTCTCCGTAGCCGTTTATTATATGGTCGGTGTTATTTCAGGCCATTGAATAAGGCTATTTCCTGTCGGAGGAAATGTGATATGAAAACGAACAAAACCCCATCAGACAATCCATAACTAATTTATTACATGTATACGTTGGGAAGTTGCTTTGTGTACAGACTAATATCTTATCAAAAGTTAGTAGCACTGTTACCCAGAGAGAAACATATTTATATAAACTGTCATGTTCTACATGACAGACATAATGATGTCAAACTGTTCCACATCCAAAATAACGTGGACTTTTGCTATTGCTTCCAACAACATCGATATTTCTTCCAAATACTTACATGTTTTTTTAACGGACCTTTTATTGGATACGTTAATTTGAACAAATTTCACGTTGACACAATATAGCATGCACGCCGCATGTTTTTATAACCATAGGAACGTGTATGCGGCGCATAAATATTTTCTTAAGTTTCGTATGCAGTTATTTACTGAGTTCCAAAAGTTCCGCATCCAATATATGATGTGTTTTTTACTAGAATCTCCAACTTATTGATGATCATTCAAATGCGCATGTGTAGAGCGATGTGTACTTGATATAAATCCATGACAGTTATCGATTTGAAGATATGTATCTATCCATAATAAAACCACATGTGACACCACCCCACGATTCCAAAGTACACACAACGATAAACTACGGTTTTGTAGTGGAAGGGAGGTAATTAATACCGAAAATTATCTCTCTTTTACCACAGATAATTAATGATGTTGCAATAGAGTCTGTACAACAGGCCAGCTTTTAAGAAACATCCCTTTTGACATATAAAACGCAACAATAAAGCAAGTGTCCCATAAGTTTAATGTTGGGTGGACTACAATTAAGCTACAACAATGCCGTTGTTCTTGGTGCAAAAATATAGCAGCATTACCTGTCTATGTCAGCGGCATTGACCCTTGACCTGTTGTCACTTGGTACGTCATATACAGTTTTTTTCGGATGGAGATGATACAACAGTCTAACTATGATAGAGACATGTCAATTTAATTCGACACAATGTATTTTTAGTGAATCACCAGCTTCTAGCGTCTTATATACACGAGTCGTTCACAATTATCAATTTTTGCAATCAAATTAAGCGTACATTTCTAACTTATTTGACTAACTTATTGTGTTTTTTCGTAACACAGACACGATGCAAGTAAATTGGAAGTGAAATTAAAGTAAAAAATGAAGAACCCAAATTATGCGTGATTGAATAGACGTTTTTACCATTTGTGATGGTGTGATCATTCAAGCGTGACGAAATCCAACGGAAATAGGTTCAGCACAAAACTAAGGGTACGCAAACTGACAGTGTTCCTAAAAAGTTCTTTTAAGTTAATTTTGCAAAAAAATGAATTTTGAATTAAGATGCAGAACTTTTGGAACTCAGTATATTAAATGAAATAAAAGTAAGACACTCACTTAACTTAGCCACCTTACGATTGAATGTGTCGGTGACATAATTTCCAAATTGGACGTCACTGGAACTGTGCGTTTTGAACATACGCATTATTCTTTGCACGATACAACCTATGTAACTGAAGTTTGAACAACGTCGACAAACCGGAATGAAATACTGCTACTAATTAAGATCTTCTATGATCTCGGATAAAATGCAAGCAATTGCGCTTAACATGATAGAACATACTAACATAGTATATCCTATGAGCTGAGCTCTTATAATTAATTGGCATCGTGAATTGTATGTTCGGAGAAAGATAGGAAAGCGCAAGCATAGCGGAGGAAATATATAATACGGGGTGACAACAGTGACGTAATCCGCGATGTGTTGTCGTTGGTCAGTGATTGCCTCTTAGGAAAATAGCATGTCGCTATGGCGCCGAACACGAAAGATTTCCTGCATAATTTGATTCCAAACGTTATCGTAAATATTGCAGTAATCATTAACATCAATGTATGACATTATAGATTATAATAATAATAATAATAATAATAAAGACTTTATTTAATGAGGCAACACAGTTGGCAAAGCCAGTCTTACCTGTGAGCCTCAATAACTATGTACATACAATTTACAACAAATGGAAACAAATATAACATTTACAGAAAGATATTTACATGAAATTTAACAGTAGTGGATTAATTAATCTACTAAAACATATCAAATGAAAAATAGACCAACAATATAAAGTACAGTTGAGTGAAGTTGATCTATAAAGCAAAGAACAAATTTACATTTATATACTATTTGAAGTTGATCCATAAAACAAAGAACAAAATTACATTTATATACTACATGTATGTGATATAAGAATAAAAATCATAGATACACAGTATTTTACAAGTTTATCAAGTTTTTTCCACCAGTGAACCACCATTTGAGGTATGATGTTTTAAATACACCCAAGCTTTCTGATTGTTTTATGTGTAGTGGTATAGTGTTCCAGAGCTTGGGACCTGAATAAGCAAGAGTTTTCCTAAAAAAGTCTAGTCTTGGTTTTGGAACCTTAAGGGATTGTTGAGAGTGGGATCTTAGTGAAAGATTATTTGAGAATGTGAATAAGTTTGACATGTAGTCAGGAAAACGATTGTTTATAGATTTGTATACAAAAATGGCTTTTTTGAAATAGATTCTTTCATGTATAGTCATCCACTTGAGTTCTTGAAAGAGATCATGTGATGGAGTGTCCATGTCCTTGTCTAATATTATACGAGCAGCTCTTTTCTGAAATTTGTACAGAGTATTGAGAAGCTCATTATTACAATTTCCCCAAATGGTGCAGCAATTGTCAATATGGGGCAAGATGTATGCATTGAAGAAGAGGATTCTTGTGTGTTTATTTAGGAATGATTTATTCTAAGAAGAAGGTAGAGTAAAGAATTGCATTTCTTAAGCAGGTGTTCAACCTGTGTTTGCCTGTTTAGTTTATGATCAACATGAACTCTGTCTCTGAAAATCCTATTACTTGGTTTTGCATTGTTAAAGCGTACTCACTGCTGGTTTTAAGAGAATTGTAGATTGTATTTGAAGGTGAAATTATCATGGCTTTGGTTATTTGGGGATTTGGCAACATTGAATTACGTGTACACCAATCATTGATAATAGCTATACTTTGTTGCAGTGAGTTATATACTTCTGGTAGTGACTGTACAAAAGCAGTGACAGTAGTGTCATCAGCAAACATGTCAGTAGATGTATTTTTGAGGTGTAGCGGTAGATCATTTATGTAGAGTATAAACAATATGGGGCCCTGAATAGATCCTTGAGGAACTCAAGATGCTATAGCTCGTGAGCCTGATAGTTTTCCAGAGATGGAAACTTGCTGAGTTCTTTCTGATAGGTATGATGTGAACCAGGAAAGTGTTTTTTCATCAAATTTATATTCTTTCATTTTATCTAACAATATTGAATGATTGAGTAAGTCAAATGCTTTTGTGAGATCAAGGAACACTGTCCCAACAAGTTTGTTGTCATTTATAGCCGAGATCCATATATCAATGACTGCAGTAAGAGCTGTTTCACATGAGTGTTTTGATCGAAATCCTGATTGTGTGCTGTGTATCAAAGAATGTGTTTCAATGTAGTTTTTCAAGTTATCACTGACATGTTTTTCAAGTATTTTGGACAGTACTGGGAGTATTGAGATTGGACGGTAGTTGTTTGAATCTGATTTTTATCCTTTTTTGAAAATTGGTACAACCTTTGCTTTTTTGAAGAGGTTTGGAAAAGTTGCAGACAAGATACTTTTATTGAATATATTAGTAAGTGGTTTTGTTATGATTTCTGCTGATAATTTTAAAAATTTAGCTCCAATTCCATCTAAGCCTGTGGCTTTGTTACAGTCCATAGATTTTAGTTGTTTTAGAATGAAACTACATTAATCAATGGGATGTGAAATGAAGTTGTTGGTGATACATGACCTTTGATGAATTCATATAAGATATTCTTATCATCTGATGAAATGGTATCGCAGATTAACAATAGTAGGTTCACAACTGATACAGTGACGAACATCGGAACACGACGTCAACAACGTCATGAAACAGGAAGTGACAATTTTCTTTTGCATGTAACTTTTTCGTAATAATCATGTTTCTATGGTTGTTTTTCAGGAATATGCTGGACATGTTTCGACAAATGTCGCTATAATTTTGTAAATGCTCATTGACACAAAGACGTAATTTGTGGCAAAAGTCCACGTTATTTTGGATCATCCTTAGTACCTCTTTTTTATATTTATTTGAAATAACATGAGCAGCTCTAATAAAAGATTTTTGTTCACAATGGAATCAATCACGAGCAGACTTTATTATACTCATTACAATTCCAGATGTACTTATATTGTCGACTTTCTTACACGAAATAACCAAGTACTTTTTTCGAAATGATGCCACTTTTGTATATTCAATAATTACTTATTAAAGAGTGCAACATCAAATTGAAGTCCTCATTATTCTCAAACGCTTTCACGTCAATTTGAAAGATTCTTTAACTAATAGATGAGGCAATAGTTGTATAAGTGACCGTGTTGATACAATCTCCGAGAGGGTTGTTAACCTTTACCTGAGTACAACAATACTTTATTTACAATCGTGAATGTAACTTGTGTAACTCGTGGAGTTGATATTTTAATGATAGTATTGAACCGGGAACGCGATAAGAGAACTATGGTTCGTGGATAAAATGTTTAGTAACTCGGAAGTTGACAGAATGAAAGAGATAAATTCCTCAAGGAAAATGTTAAATCAATATCTCATGTGATTGTCAATATTCTTATTTGCTGCAAAAGTATAACATGTACGAGTATGTATCGAAAACTAGTATTGAAACATAACTGCAGGGACTTTGGAAATTAGGTCGGGTCTTAGCAGCGCTTTATTCGGTCATTTTGGGTGAACGTTTTTGGGGAGTATTGTTTGGAAACTATGCCATCCTGCTCTGTTGCACCGGGGACTTTAGGAACAAGTTCAAGTCACAGCTACGCTTCATTCGGTCACTTGTTGGCACCGTTGTTTGACATCTCTATGTGAAACTAGGTAACCAAAATGTTTTTGTTCTAGGCTGATTATGTGCATACCTTGTCCGATGTCCTCATATGTATTTAATATTAGATTCAGTCATGTTCTATGGGCGGGGTGGTTTGATTTAAGTGAAAGGTTTGAATGACTCAATTTGTCAATTACGTGTTTTAACTTTATCAGATAAAAACTTAGTCAATATGTAGGATTATATATATTTGAATTGTAAGGTTGATTGTTGGAATCCCGCAACACCTGTGTTGTTTGCATGTCCTTTCAATTAATTAACATGTACTAACATTTTATCGTTGTATTTGCTTCGTTAAGCATATGTTTTTTAAACAGGGTTACTAAGCAACCGCTGTTTAGAGCAGATAGAAACTTAGAATCTAGCAACTTGATTTGTAGCATGCACAACTTATTAAAATAAGTTCACATACGAAGAAATAGTTCCGCGACAGTGCTTCATTGCACATTTCTCTGCTGAAATAACTCAAAATAAAACCAAAGTTAACTATGTCTGTATTACAAGGAATCATATTTATTGTAGTCATTCAAATAATATGCCTGTTATAATAAAGATTACTACACTGTGTCATTTACATGTTCCATGTTCTTTTTATAGCACAACTAGTATCAGTACCACCGACCGCCGCATATTGGTATACATGAGAAAGTATAATGCAAACAATAAAATATTTAAAAAGTAATCATTATTACAAGTTATTATTATTATTAAGTTCGTTTTCAACAAACAATGCTTTAAATTGGCAAAAGTTTATCCGGCGGCCATTTAGTTTAAACAGCATGATCACTTCCTAAATTCGACGAAGGAAAGCAACTCGTATAATCATGTCAATTGAATAACACTTCACAATTAAAATAGCGATGCGCACTAATTTAAACTGTTTATGACTCTTGTGGCTCTTGTTAGATTTTAGAATCAAGACAGCTTGTAGTTTTGTCTATGTTCAAGATGCTTCACTTATGAGTTTGTGCCACAGTTTGTTAAAAGCATTAAATTTTTGGCAACCACAATTACATAGAATATTGATGTGTTTCATCTACGTATCATATACTGAAGAACGAAAGTGTGTTCCCTGACACGCGAAGGAAAGTGTTCACAGGGAAATTTTAAGGTGGCAGGGGATATATTGGTATGATGGGGGTCCGTCAAAATATCAAATATTTAGTGTAGGGCTTATTTATTGGCACCAAAAATTAAATTGGTATTTTAAAGACCCAATTCTGTATTTATTTTGTACAAAGAAGGTGTTTAATATTTTGAAAAATCTTAGAAACTAAATATCAATTGGCTCTGAAGTAATTTGTAGCTCTTCAAAATGGAGGTTACCACCAGGTTAGAAACCGCGAATAACTTTGACAGCAAATAGCAAAAAATCGGCAGGAATGGGAGACACTTTTCTTGCTGAATTAACCTAGCTCAGACATACTTTTTATGTAAAATGGGACCAAAAATAGGATTGCATTAGGTTTAGAAATACTGTGTATGGGGTGCAATTGGTCATTTTTGTACTTTTTGACTATAATTTGGAGGAAAAGGGGCAAAAACAAAGGGCCATAACTCCACAACTCTAGGTGTTAGCCTTGCAATTTGATGTTATTTTCTATTTATGTTGCATAGGCCCTGAGACTTACACATACATATTTTTTCTTGTCTTATTTACTGTTTTGAAAAAATCCGCTTGACTGTTTGCGGCCTGTCGAAACCTCAAAATTGGCCAATAATATATTCCCTGCCCCCTTTATAGTACTGAAACTACTGGCACATTTAATATCACAATTTCCGATTTCCACATTTTCTTCATGTAGATGTAAAATCCGTTACTCTATACTTTGATGTCCTTGGTGTTTTAACTAGGTCCGGTGGTGGTTGTGCCTCATTTAGTCGCCGTTTTGGTATGGGCTTGTGTGGTTGGTTCGCCGTGCAGTGGGGCCTTGGGGAACTTGGTCGAGTATCGGCTTTGTTTCATTCGGCAATAACAGCTATTATATAATTTCCTTGTGAATGTGGGTCATCCTGCATTTTATCGGCGGGGACTCGGATCTTTGGTTGTTTCTTCGGCTTTTGTGTGGGCATTGATCATTGTAGTTGCTAGGAATATGTAATATTTTCTCCCACCCCATTCCTACCTTGCCGATATTTTAACTAGGTCAAGTCCTAGTTGTGCCTCTTCTTTGACGCATTACGCTAGGTCGCTGTCCATAGTGTTTTAACCTAGGTTACGCCCCGGGTTTTTTGTGTCTCATTTGGTCGCCGTTTTGGCATGTGTTTTCTTTTTATCCTACATTTTGAAGCCATAAAATCCTGTTTTCGTAGCGCTATCAGTGCTTTCATAAGCCTCCCAATGGTGTCAATTAACATTAAACCGTTCATTATTCCTAACAAGTTTAACTTTTGTTTTATAAAAAGTACTATTAAATTAAATTAACACCACGGTATGAAATGTCTTCAACAATATCAAGTAAAATTATATACAAATATATATGTTATGCTCATGAAAAAACTTTATAATAGGAGAACCTTAGTCAATAAGGTCGTTAATATTAATATTCTGGTTGGTTATATTACAAAAATTGTCTTCAGCAATGTACCTTACAACGTGTAAAATCTTGTAATGTACCACTTCTTTGTGTTATAATTATCTGACTTTACTTATTGAAATCGATGGTTGACCTTTCATTGGTTAGTTGTTAACATTTCGCTTTATTCAGATAAATTATATTTATATAGCGACTATGAAGTTATGTACCTATTTCGTTTATTATATTATAAAGTTGTATACGATATTTTGACGAACTCTACGTAAAACACTTGCCGACATATAACTATATATGACATATAAACAGAAACATCCGAGAACTGTGCTACTGCTTTCTTGATTTGGTTACAAATATTTAAGATAAGAATAGCCAGTATATACAAGCAAGGATATTTTGACAGTGACTTCGTTGTTTATGTGTACCCAAAATATTAAGACCATAACAGGTAGAGTTTAGTTTGGTATTCAACTGTTCGAATAAACATTTATACTTGTTTGTACACCGTAATAGTGGTTACATTGTGTCACTGTATTGTTACCATAACTGGACTGTACACAAGTACATGTAGTTTGTACAAAATCAATTTCTCGTGTAATGTTTAATTCTATCTATTTTAAAATAATTTGGTGAAGTATGTATATGTACGAGTATCTTAGAATTCGCTCCACATCAATCACCTTTCAAGAAATGCTAGCTTAGTTTACGTCAAGGGAAAGCCTATATGTACGATTTACAACCTTTGTATGTATAACTTGCTGTATTATTTCTCAAATGAGAAGGTTGTAAGTGCCACTTACGACCTTATAAGACTAATTTAAAATCTACATCGTATGGCGTTTCTTATGAGCCGATTTTCATGCAATTCGGAATTTGTCATGTTGAACAAACTGAAGTATTAAAAGAATGTTTCACCATAAGTAAAGAGTGATTGTCAGACAGTTTTTTCTTGTTTTCTCTAAATATTGATTTTGTAGTTTCATTTTACGCTAACGATATAAAGTAATTGGTATTGTTGTCACGATCGTGTTGAATTATAACAGCCATAGTCTCTATCAGAGGATTAATGATTCGTGGTTAAATAGTTCATGGACCACATCCTCAACGTGAACTCATATATCAGACACTAATACTAATGTAATACCAATGAACCCCGTTCATTTATTACTGTCGTGAAATAAAGCTCTTAGACGGAACATTTCATGCACAGTGTTCTATATTTGGGAAGCGTTTGATTGTAACTTTATGTAACGTTTCTACGGTTTAATGACTGTCGTGGTATGTTGTCAAAGCAGTTGAGTTTTATTTTTCTTGTTCATTTAATGTCATCGAATTTTGTCCTTGTTGCTTGCAATTCCTGCTTTGCATTTTATCGGGATACGTTTCACCTATCTTACTCAATCTGTGGTTTTCTGGTTGAGTATAAATATTCTATCATTGATATAATGGAAGATATAACTATGGTAGTGTATACAAGTTAATAAAATAAAAACGTGTAAATACTTACATACACGTACAGTTCGTTTCGATGAACCATATTCTAAAAATGCATACAACTAGCAATTACATTAAATAACAACACCATGAAACACTATCGTCGTTTTAAGGTTTATTATTATACAGAAAACAGCCAAAATGCATCACATATACTCTAGTAGAACTATGTGTGGCCTTCAGCATTTCGTACGTATTGTTCATGCATCTTAGGGGCTCTTCA
Organism: Spisula subtruncata; assembly: GCA_963678985.1. Taxonomy (NCBI): domain Eukaryota; kingdom Metazoa; phylum Mollusca; class Bivalvia; order Venerida; family Mactridae; genus Spisula; species Spisula subtruncata. The sequence continues at coordinate 21,387,335 of OY787673.1, forward strand.
GAACAAACATGTTAGTTAACTATCTTGAAAGAATTGATTTGAACCACGTGTTGCATATCTCATATTTTATAATGAGTTTATGTTCATCTACATATGTTATGCATTGCACTAAATTGAATACAGGGCTAGCCTCTTAACCTGTTCAGACCAGGCGTCAAAATTTCCCCATCAAGAATGTGATGCTAAAAATAGATTTGCGTGGTCATTTGCCGGGATGACTTGGGCTTTATCGCATTGAAAGTACTAACTATTGCATTTACCGAATTTTCTCAAACAATAGTCCAGGATACCAGTCTGTCTTACATTCTTTGACAGAAATAATCTTTCAATACAGCAATAAATGCATTCATTCTAAATAGCTGATTTTACATTCTTTATGAAGCTCAAACTATTGCTTGAGCTCATCTGATCTTAACAAAAGGGATATTGTCAGCATGTGATCGTCATTAGCCTTGGTGTGCTTGGTAAATATTTGTGTTGAAGTCAACTTCTGTCACAAAGAGACAATGATGAGAGCATGTCATCGAACATGAATACACATGAATAGAAATAATGAGATATACATGACGTACATGTTCATACATGTTGCAATCAGGTTAAGCATACGCAATAAATGACAATCGAAACTCCTCGGTGCTTATCTAACCGAAAGTGCCTCGGACATGATAAGGAAGCCGCCATTATCTCAGACTTCTTTACAACATGGCTCATGAGAATCAACCCATGGAATTGAAGAGAACTAAAAGGTAACTTACTCCTGGGAAGGTATCATCTCTTTGGACGGGTAATTGAAGGGCGTTTTGATATCATTGAAAAACTGATGATTGGCCGTTACCGGAATCCGCATAACCAAAATGGTAACCCTACACTTATGTACGAGGCGTATTTATCAGTTACGGAAATGCCCGAGTTATTACGATTGACTAAATGAGTGTTCATCGTGATTTTAATCGTAGTACTAGGTTACCTGGGCTCGAAGGCGTGCTTTTACGCACATAAATGTGCAACAACTAAAATATAGCATGTTAAGTAGCATTTGTGTCACATTTGAAACAGTTAAATCTCATACCAACTGTAACAACTGTTTTTACTCTACATGCATTTAAAGTTCCAGCTCAATCTCACAGTCTAACAGTATCGTTATTGGAAACACAGTGATATTGAAAGGGTTATCCCTTTGGTTCCAGTCGCAAGTATCAGACATACCCAACGTTCATTTGCCGTACTGTTCATTTATTTTTCAACAAAACAACTTAAATTTTACGCAACACATATCTTCTGTGTACCTGTATATTATTACTAAACGCACAAGATTGTTTGATGAAGTTTCTGTCGACAGCAATGTCTAACATTTGTCATCTTACATTGATCTCAGCACTTTGTTGTATTTGTTGTCCTTTTAATTCAAATCGTTCGAAATAAGATTAAGCAGAAGTACTTTGCCAAATATGCAGACAGTTTAATCCACTTAACAACTATCGAGACGTAACAAATGTTGTTTTAGTTTCCTTGAAGGTAAATGTTTACTTTAACAAACATACATATTGCAATGTGTTCTGAAACATCACATTCAATATGTACTAACTGCTCTCTGTAGATATCAATCAGGAGATTACGTCTATCAGTCATTGTATGATCATGTATTTATCAATAGCTTTAATTACTAAATGATAATCAAATAGTCCATAAACTTCAGTATTAACTCTTACAAACGACTCTTAATACTGATTCACGTCATTAATTGATTACAGTCATAAAACAGTAGTGTGTATAGCAACCCATATTGCATTAAAATAGAAACATGAGATACATTTCCGTATTGAATTTATGTGACAATGATTGTCTAGACCAAATTGGAACATCATATGTATTATGTATACATTCCGTTTAGTGACGCACCATGTGTTCCGACTATATACCGATGCAACCGGTTTCTTGGTAATAAGCAATGCTAAAATTAGTCATGGCTTATATAACACATGCAAACTGAATTAAGACATACGGAGCACATATTTGATATTTACCATTCTCATAAGGTCCAGCATTACAAAATGCTTTTGTTCTTTCTTCGGGGATGCATTTACTATTTACTTGTATGAGTAATTGACATAACATTTTCCATTCCTGACAATATCTTTGAAGCCGTTTATGACATGGAGTGGTGTCATACTGGTCATTAAATAAGGCTATTTCCTGCCGGCGGAAATGTGATATGAACAAGAACAAAAACCCATCAGACAACCCATAAATTATTTATAATATGTTATGAAGCTAATATTTTCGTACATGCTAACATCTTATCAACGGTCGGTAGCACTGTGACCCAGATCGAAACATTTTTATACAAACAGACATTTCCTATATGACAGATATAATGACGTCAAGTTGTAAACATACCTAATGCAATATAGCATCATGTATTCCGTTTATATATCGTTCAATTAGTTTAGTATTACAACATTTATTTAAAAGTAACCTGACAAGCTCTAATAAAAGACTTTTGTTCACAATGGTACCAGTCATATGCAGACTTTATGATACTCGTCACAATTATAAATAATAAGTTAATTTTATATTAATGTACTTATACTGTCGACCTTCCTACACGAAATACCGAAGTACTAGTTTCGAAATGATGCCACACCGTATGTTCGAAGATAACCGGAACTTCAGACCCGGTGTGAACAGGGTCAGGTTTGGAGGGAATCTACTGTACAGCATTGAGATTTTACCATTATACCCTTTCATCTCTTACAGAAATAATATCACATCGGAATCCTCATTATTATCAAACGCTTTCATGGCAAGTTCTTTATAAAATAGATGATGCAATTTTGTGAGTGACCGTGTGAGATTGTATATCTCCGAGAGGTTGTAAACTTTTACCGGAGAACAACAATACTCTATTTACAATCGTGAATGTTACTCATGTAACTCGTGGAGGTGATAGTTTGATGATAGTATTGAATCTTGAACGAGAGAAAAGGAACTATGTTCCGTTGAATAAATGTTTAGTAACTCGGAAGTTGACAGAATAAAAGAGATAAATTCCTAAAGGAAAATGTTAAATCAATTTCTAATGTGATTGTCAATATTCTCTTTGCTGGGGAAGTATAGCATGTATATATCGAAATATATTTAACTTAAATTGTTAATAGGGGGTACTATATAAACTACATTGATTAGAATACATAAACATGTATACTGTAAATACTCAGCCATAAGTCGGGCGAAAACAGTCCCAAAAAAAGTTAAAAAGTTACCCCGCGACTTATGGAAGAGTTTACTACACTACTAACGATTTTGTCAGAAAATCATTACATTACTCCTGACTTTATCTGTAACTGACCGCATCTCCCTGACTTTATCTGAAAATGACCACATTCTTATCAACTTTGTTTGAAAATTACTACACTCCTTCATATTCTGTCTGCAATCACCACATTCCTCCCAACTTTAGCTGAAAATGACCACATTTCCTTCGACACTTGACACTGAGCACATGATTTCAGCTTTCACAAAAATGAAAAACTATACATGCGACCTATGAATGGGTTTAGACAAAAACCTTGATTTTTTATTCAAAAGTCCCCCTGCGACTTATGGCTGCATGCGACTTATGGCTGCGTATTTACGGTAATCTTGGTATTAAACTATATCTATATTCCTAATATTGATAGAATACTTTTCACATTTTCACCGTAGAACAATCAAGTGCATGTGCAATTGTCGTAAAAAGGTTACTGTCGTGTTAAATTAACAAATAAACCGACGGTCGCTACTATCTTGAATAATTTATTTCAACAAAATCTAAATTGACATGCGCATGTTATGATTACATCATAGGTCAAGGTTGGATTTTGTTCTCGTTAGACATAAAGGTGAATATCCATTAGTACAACGAGTAATTTATGCCGATCATGGTGTATAAGATAATGAGACTAGTGATTTATGTGTGAGAATGTGTGTACAACTAATACGCCTTAATGATGATACACGAGCGGTTGCTTCATTAACTAAGTAGAATATATCGTTAACACAAATTGTGTTGTTACAGAACTGTAATATAACCTTGGTAAACCGATACTTTTGATAAAAATAGTACTGCATCAATTACAAAGTAAGTGACGATTTATTATAATTGGTAAATTAATCTGAACTTGTTGAAGATTGATTTAGATTTTATTAAATTAACAGTGACTTAGATGTTACATGAGAGAACGGAGTGATTGCAAGGTCAAGTTCATTCTTCACAGCTGCTAGATATCAATGATAAAATGAATGGCTTTGGGTTGGAAAAAGGTAAATAATTACCATTACATATGGGAGGGCGCGTAAAATCTAATTCACTGGTAGTTCAATGTAATCTAAATCAATCTTCAACAAGTTTCGATTTATTTACCAATTTATTGTACTACCACGTGACTAGATTTTCCATGATATTTCAGATTCGAGCAATCGGCAGTGCGTTCATTAACGAAAACGCTCGCCAACGTTCGCGAACAATACGTGAGTTCGCGTTAATGAACGATAAGTTCGCCACGAACATGTTAGCCAATCGCGAACGACCTTTACACATAGCTCGCCAAGCAAACAAAGATGGCGGATAGATAAATATTTGATTTAATTTATTATAATCGTAGCGATTTAAACATTTATTGTAGATTGTATGTGTTTTGTATTTGTGATACAGTGTGGATACCAAAGCTGAATAAATAGAACATGAAAGAAGTATTAATGAGTTCCTAATTTTCAATCTACGGCTGAAAATCTTATAGAACAAGTTAGGCCATTAAATCGGCTATCTCCGCCATCTTTAAATTGTTTGCGGCGAACGGTTATAATCGTTCAATAAGTAGTTCGCGTGACGAACTAATTCTCGCGGCGGACGTTTTCGTTAATGAACGTAAGGCAGTAGACACATTTACTGATTGATGACGGTTTAGTTGAAGTTCTTGAGCTGGTTTTGTCCAGTTTTAATGCGTATCTTACATGTACACTTTATTCCGAAAACTATGCTTGCAAACTATTATCAACATGGTCTGTCTAGTTGCTTAAATGTTGTACTATTTTTCCAACTTACGACAAGCCACAGAATGATTTTGTTTTTGTCTTGACGATTTTCAATATTTCAAGAATTTATTTTCCAATCAAGGCCCACTAAGGGCATGTGATTATAACAGATATTATAATTGAACAAAACAAGCAAACAGGAGGATTACACAAACATAAACATTTGTTATAAGATAGTACAGTATGGTGATAGTATAACATCTTACTTCATTAATACTATATATGTGTTACGTCATGTGGAGAGTAGATGTGCAATATTGTTGAGAGATGCATCACTGCACACAAGACGGTCCGAGACGCCACAGTTACAAAAGGTAGCAACCAGACAATCTAAGAGAGCTGTTCAATCTAAGATCAACACGTCCATTTGGCTGCAACGCCTCTAGTTAAAACAGACAATATAAGGTTACACAGTACAGCCACTATATCACTGTGTTCAATAGATAGTCTAATGTAAGCGTTAGGATGTTGATGGAGGGGATAGTTTATCTTCATACATTAAAATAACTACATACAAAAAGGTTACGTAACTCATCACCTAAAACATTAAAATAACAGAGATGACGTTAAGAAATAAAATAAACGACCTTTTTCAATAAGTAACATTTTATTCATACAACGGAATTAACAAAGACGTAAAGCCTTTTAGGTGGTAACAAATTCTAGTATTGTTGAAAACAAACCTCATTTTTTAAATATACGATAATTCAAACACTTCTACATATTTTTAAGATAACTATTCCATTCCTGTAAAAAACTGGTATTTCAGTCTTGTTTTAATTTTTTAAAGCTTCTAGAACAACCAACTGATTGAGATGAAACAATATAACTGATTCTTAACAAAAGAGATACATGGATTGTTTACATTACTGCTCTCATATTAATTATATGCAGTGTCATTTAACATTACATATTTTGTCATACTTGGCATTATTCAATCTACCCCCAAAATATATATTTCTACACTTCATTTGTATTCATATTGGGGTTACCCCAAGCTCACCATAAACCATACAGTTTTGGGTACTAGTAATTGTATTGGGTTTAAGAATAAAGAGACACATTTTGTATTGTAACAGGTTTATAATAGTACATTCCTCTATACCCATTACCTCGCACCCATATAATAAAATTGGAGCTACCATAGCATCAAATATCTAAGGGTAGTAGCATAGATCTATCCATTTTGATAACATATAACATAACCTTCCTAGCTTGCTCAACAAGTTTTTTCTTTGCTTTAGAAAGAAGAACCTTTATAATTAAAGTCTTAAACTCTATCAAGGTTGGAGACATTAAAATATTTATTTGCTGTGGTCAAGAGAAAACTGTGTATAAGTGGAAAACCTTAGTCAATAAGGTTGCTAATATTTATGTTCTGGCTTGTGATATGATCAAATTTTCTTCAGCAATATACATATCAACGTATACAAAACCTGGCTATGTACCACTTCTATGGGTTTGTTATAACAATCTGACTATATTTGTTGAAACCGTGGTTGACCTTCCAATGGTTAAATGTTATTATTTTGCGTTATTTCGATACATTAGATTCATATAGCGACTTTGACGTCATGATTGTACATATTTCGTATCTTCTATATAAAATTGTTATATCGGGATGTTATTTATGGCAAACATGCTACTATAACCTATTAACTGAATCAAGTGTTACTGCTTTAATATTAATTAGAGATGTGCACACATAGACCTATATGGATGTATGCAAATTTGAAGCTTTAAAAACCGACGGATTGTCTCAAATTAATTTGGATATAATAAAAAGCAGACGAATTAAATCATGTGTATTGATGGCAAATCAATCCATTGTACTAGTAGAAGTTATACGTACCTGATGAAACCCCTAGTATATTTGAAATAAGAATAATAATTATTTCTTTTGACGTTTAATACAAAATAATGCAAACATGTATACCGAAAATGTTTTAAATAATCACGTGGTAACTGCTTGTAAATTAACGCCAAAGGACGTAAGGTAGGAACACAAAAGTCCGAGAAAATGCCAGCATCACATGTGATACCCACCATGATTCGATTTCTTCCCATACGCTTCGATGAGCGCTTGGAATCAGTTGTAAACATGTTCTTGTGATATGATTGACCATTTATTTAGTGATGACCGCTCCAGAACATGCAGATTACTAACGTCATTAAATTGACGTTTTCGTCATCAAGACTACACAGTATTTGCTTCAATACGAGATGCGACCGGTCTTCGTGAGAGCCGATCAATTGTACATGTTTAATGCATACTTGTAAAAATTGTCGTGTGTAATTCAGGTTGAACCAATTTCTGACGTGACGTTACTCTCTATTGCGTGCGTCGACGTCACGCCAGCGTGAGAACGTCGGTAACAAAAATGACCATAGTAAAACCATTTTCGAATATTCGACATTGTTACACATACTCCAGCTTTTCCGCAAATCTTGGTGACGAAAATAAACGGTTACGTCGTGACGTCAATTTATTGTATTGATAATCAATTCCGGATTTATTTCTGAGCGTACCGAAGCACCGAAAGTTGCCAACCCTCGCTATGACCCCATTGTGTTGATAGGCGTACTTGAAATAACTCCATAGTATACGAAATCACCCGAATAAGGGTTTCAGCATACGGCATTCCGACAGCACAATGACGTTGGTTTTACGTCACCGCTTCTCGCATTCCTTTTCTCACTTATTCTAACTTTTACCGGTTTTTGATTAACTGACCAACGGTTAACACTTTCAACATCAATTAGGAACAATTTAAGGGACCAGTACGCAGCCTCCCTATTATGGTGCCATTTTCCTTAATTGTGCGCTCGAGCATAGCATGTGTACTTTTTCGGTGTGATAAAATTGTTTTTATTTATAGAGAAGACTGACCATTCAATATAACATCATTATCACTAAAATCATCTGACCCATTTAAGATTATTAAAGTTTTAGTAGTGTTGCTATATTTATTTTACATAGTATATTTTTTATAAGAATAGCCAGTATAAATCAAACGTGGTATTGGGACCTGTGCTACCTACAGTAAACAGGTAAATCAGGTATAACAACATAAGTATATTGGAAAATGTATTATCTTTTCCATGTGTACCGTAATTTTAATTTACTTAGTGAATAAGAGTGAGCAGGTAAAATAAACTTCAGCTCCCCTAAATCGATGTAATGGTCAGTGATTTCTGTTTATATTGACATTGCAGAATATCGCGTTAGAGTTATACATGTATAGATCGCCTACAATAACTCTGGCTTTGTATACAAACACAAAATGTCTAAAGTAGTATAGATTGAAATAATTAAATGTATAAAAGTCATTTCCCACAAGAGTGTACAAAAAGGATCACCGAAAATACATTTTATTTCATTGTTTTGAAAGCAAAGGCTATAGTTATCGCTGGCGGACTATAGTTGGTACACAATCAATGTATAAAACAATTCCGTGAAGAACGTATATGTATATTTTAATATGTTCAACATCAATCACCTTAGAAGTAATGCTAGCTTATTTTACTTCAAGGGAAAGCTATATGTACGAGTTGTAACCTGTGTGTGTATTACTGGATGGTATATATCGCTGGCTTAGAATGAGAAAGTTATGACTACAATATCAATGTATTGAGAAAACAAGAAACAACTGTCTGATAGTTACTCTATACTCATGGAAAAACAAGCTTTTGTAACTTCATTTTGGTAAACCTGATAAATTCCGATTATCATAAGCGCCTTATGATGCAGATGTCAAATATGGATCGGTCTTATAAGGTCGTAAGTTGTAGGTTCGACCTTCTCATTCTAAGCCAGCGATATAGAGTAATTGGGGTTGTTGTCACGATTTTGTTTCATTAAAGCAGCAATAGCATTAATGTCTCTACCAGAGGATTAATTATTCGAGGTTAAATAGGTCATGGACTACATCCTCGGCGTAAACTCATATATCAGACTCTAATACTAATGTAATGCCAATAAACCCCGTTCATTTATTACTGTCGTGAAATAATGCTCTGAGATAGAATATTTCATGCGCAGTGTTCTATATTTGTGAAGCGTTTGATTGTAACTTTATGTAACGATTCAACGGATTGACGACTGTCGAGGTATGTTGTGAAAGCGGTATAGTTTATTTTTTCTTGTTCATTTTATGTCATCAAATTTTGTCCTTGTTGCTTGCAATTCGTGCTTTGTATTTTATTGAGATACATTTCACGTATCATGCCCAATCTGCTGTTTTCTGGTTGAGTATAAATATTCTATCATTGATAGAACGGAAGATATAACTATGGTAGTGTATACAAGTTAATAAATAAAAACGTGTAAATACTTACATACACGTACAGTTCGTTTCAGTGTATCACCGTCTAGAAATATATATAGATCTAGCAATAATATCAAATGGAAAAAATAAAATGAAACACTAATGAAATTGTAACGTTTATGGTCATACAGAAAACTGCCATAATGCACCACATACAATCTTGTAGAACTATGTATGGTCTTGACCCTTATAGAAATTATAAGGGACATATTGGCCGGGGAACAAGTCTTGTGCGTACTTATGGAAATTATAGCAATTATTTGTTCATTCTAAATAGCTAATTTCACATTCTTTTTGAAGCTCAAAAAATGTTGCTTGAGCTCGTCTGATCTTAACAAAAGAGCTGTCGTTATCATTTATCGTAGTTAGCATAGGTATGCTTGGTAAAGATTTGTGTTGTAGTCAATATCTGTCACAAACTATCAAAGCTTTTGCTTTGGAATTTGCAACACTGTTTAACATTAAGACATGCACCTGTAAAGCAATACCTACTCATGTGTTCTACATTCTGATAGTGTTATTGCCATTTTTAAAAAGTATCATGCCTTGGTTAAGTGCTGTGTTTCTCCAAACATCTGAGAGCTATGCTTTTTGACCTTCAGACATTTGTTCACCCTCAAAACCTGCCTCTGAAAAGCAAGACCAGTAACTTCTCTAAGGAACAATTACTTTTGGCTTAAAATATATCTTGTTTAATTTATGATTTGAAACTTATTAAAGCTTTTCATCACCAAAACCGCACTCCGTTACGCTCGGTGTTTATCTAACGAAATTGCCTCGGACATAATTTGGTAGCCACCATTATCAAGGACTACTTAACAACATTGCTCATGAGAATCAAACAATGGAATCGAAGAGAACAAAAAGGTTACTTACTCCTGGGAAGGTATCAACTCTTAAAGGGAAACTGGTAATTGAATGCCTTCTTGGTAACATAAAAAACTGGTGATTGGTCGTTACCGAAAAACTGCGAATCCTACCCTTATATACTAGACGTATTTCTCAGTAACCGAAATTCCCGAGTAGTTACATTTGACTAAATGAGTGTTGATCGTAACTATAATCTTTGTGCTAGCTTACTTGGGCTCGAATGCGTATTTCTTACGCTAAACAAATGTGATACAACTAAAACAATAGCACGTTAAGTTTTGTTTATGTCACTTTTGAAGCGGCTTAATCTCAAAACAACTGTAACGACTGTTTTTTTTTACTCTACATGCATTGAAAGTTCCAGCTTAGTCTCACAGTGTTACAGTATCGTTTTTAGAATTAATGTCACTCTGACATTCAAAGGGTTATCCCATTGGTTCCAGTCGCCAGTATCAGACATAATCAACGCTCATTTGCCGTTTAGTTCATTTATTTTTCAGTACAATAACTTAACTTTTAAGCAACAAATATCTGCTGTACAATTCGCATAAGATTTTTTGATGGAGTTTCAGTCGACAGCAATGTCTAACATTTATCCTCTTTCATTGATCTACTAAGCGATCTCAGCACTTTGTTGTATTTGTTGTTCTTCAACCCTTACGAAATAAGACAAAAACGGATAGATGTTGCCAAATATGTAGTCAGTTAAATCCACTTGACAACTATCAACGCTGAAGTAAAATAAATGTTGTTTTATTTCCTTGTAGGTATATGTTTACTTTAAGCAACATATATCTTGCAATGTGTACTATGTGTCGTGAAACCACACACACAATATTGCGTTTATCAGTCATTGTATGATCATGTATTAATCAATGCCTTTAATTACTAAATGTTGATCAAATAGTTCATAAACTACAGTATTAACTCTTACACATGACTCTAATACTGATTCACGTCATTAATTAATTACATTCTAAAAACAGTAGTATGTATAGCAACCCATATTGCATTAAAATAGAAACATGAGATACATTTCCGTATTGAGCTTTTGTAAGAACGCTTGTCTATATTAGTTAGGTCATTCAGTTATATAAAATGTCAAATATTATCAATACCGAGTGGAGACATTATACAATGAATGTACTATGTATGCTTTCATTTTAACATCATCGGATACCCACAGTCGGTGCATCCGCTACGTAGCGATTAGCGGAGGAAACTACTGTGGGTATCTGACGAGGTCAGTTAAGTGACGTGCGCCAAGTTTTTCGAATATAATACTGATGCAACTTGTATCTTGGTAATAACCAATGCTTAAACAAGTGACGGCTAATGTCACACATAAAAACTGAGTTAAGACGTACGAAGCACATATTTCATATTAACCATACTCATATGCCTTACATTACCAGAAACAGTCGTTCTTACTTCTACGACGCATTTACTATTCACTTGTATAGCTTGGCTATTTTGACCTGAGCATGATTTTTATGCAAGAATATAACATTATTACAAGGTTCTTGCTTTGAATATATCAGTTTCGTGCAATGTCGTCATTTAATATTTGTGTTTGTAGTACATCTCGAGCGTCATCGTGATACTCCCCGATTATGAAAACATACAATCGTTGTAGTAAACGTAGACATTATATCGACTGTTAAATTATGGTAATCAATAGGTCAGGCTCATGTCAATATGGCCAAGCTATACGAGTATATGACGTGGTATCGACTGAACGTGTGTGATTATAGCGTGTCGACATACTATATCCAATAGTAAATTGCTTGTCTCATACAAGTAGTTTTCCATTCCTGACAATATCGTTGTAGCCGTTTATTACATGGTCGGTGTCATTTCAGGTCATTAAATAAGGATACTTCCTGTCGGCGGACACGTTATATGAAAAAGAACAAAACCCCTTTAGACAATCCATAACTTTTATACGTTTGGAAACTGCTATTTGCGTACAGGCCAACATCTTATCAACGGTTGGTAGCAATGTAACCCAGATACCATCTTTATATAATCAGACTTGTCCTACATGGCAGACATGATGATGGCAAACTGTTCCGTATGGCAGACATAATAATGTTAAACTCTATACAAACCTCATACACTATGGCATCATGTATTCCATTAATATATCATTCCATAAGTCTAGTATTACTACATTTGTTTGTAAGTTACATGGCCAGCTCTAATAAAAGACTTGTGTTCACAATTGCATCAAGCATATGCAGACTTTATTATACTCGTCACAATTCTATATGCACTTAAATATTGTCGTTATTCTTACACGAAATTACCAAGTACTAGTTTCGAAATAATGCCACATTGTATATTATTCTATGATAACTTATCAAAGTGTACATTATACATTTTCAAAAGCTTTCACGATAATTTGAAGTTCTTAAACAAATAAATGAGGCATTGTTTGTATGAGTGACTGTGTTGATTTAATCTCCGAGAGGTTGTTAACCTTAACCAGAAAACAACAAAACAATCTTGAATGTAACTCGTGGAGATGATATTTCATGATAGTATTGAATCTGAAATGAGATAAAATGTTTAGTAACTTGGAAGTTGACAGAATCAAAGAGATTAATTACTAAAGGAAAATGTTAAATAAATATCTCTCGTGATGCCAATATTCTCTGTTTTCGTAGCGCTATCAGCGCTTTGATAAGCCTCCCAATGGTGTCGATTAAAATCAAACCGTCCGAATTCTAAAACAGGAATGTAATTATTCAAAACGAATACGAATACATGGCTGACATTAAGAATTAATCATTGACATTATCAACGCTTCTTTGACCATGTAATGAAATGTATTCATACCGTCATATTTATTGTACTTTCGTCATTTGAGATGGTATACTTGTCCATGGGGAGGACTAAACGTCAAATCCAGTGTGTGTATCTCTGTGAAATGTGAAACTTTTAATTACTATGATGACATAACAGAGCGAGAAATTTGCTGTAAGTTTGTATTTCAAAGAATGGATGCACGGCTGAAAACATCAAAACTACAGACACTGTGAAAACGTTGTAAATTACGTAAAATGACGTCACGGACAATATAAGGTACTTTAGAAAATTGACATTAAACAAAAATATCAGGTATGTACAGGAAGTGATAGCAGACTACTGTCAAATCATTAATGTTCGAGTGTGCGGGGGGTAAATTGTGTGTTGTTCACATCAACAACGAAATTTAATCCCATAAAACAATTATTTTGATCCTTGTTTGTATTACCTTTAATGCAAAATCCACGTATTTCCGTCACATCGAAATGTTCTTTTTTACCAAAACCACGAAATTTCGTCCCATCGAAATTAAATGATTTTACAGTATGTTTAACAAACTGAGATTTGTGTTTATGAACATGGTATTGAAATGAGTTAATCAATGGAACAAGACCTGACTCATTTAACGCTTTAATAGTCAGATCATGTAACAAGCTATAACGCATTCATTAAATCTGTAATCATTAAGATAATGCAATGAAGCGATAGTAGTTGCAAGATCCTAACTTTTGTCAAAGTCAGGCGATCAAGATATTGATGAATTCTGTATAATTGTGTTGCGAATATTATTATGAAGACAATTTATCTGAGATATTCACTACCAAAGGCAGTTCTTCCATGTGAAAGGTACATTAGCCTTTGTCTAACAATGCAGATTTCCATTATTCTAGAACAAATTTGCTTCTATTTTGTACATCCGTACCCTAAAGTTACGGATTCAATTTGGAGGAGTTGATTCTTTTACAATACATATTAATGCATGGACAAGGAAGTGACGTCTTGTAATACACAGTTGTAGTACATGTCTTGTATGGCAGGTATCCTTACACTGAGAGCATTTCAATGCAAACTATTAAATGACGTTTTGTCTTAATTCGCCTTAATAAGTTTACGTTTCTCTTACATACATGTGATACAACACAAAGTTCTACCGGTAACAATATGTACAGGAAATGAACAAAATAACAAAATTAAATATAAATCTGGTTAACGAGGTGATTTCTTGGTTTTTCTGTCCCGAAGACTTCAATCTGTTGCCACCCTTAGGTGAAATTCGTGTAATTCACAAACAATCATCCAACAGTATTAGCCCAAAAAGTAGACAATAAATTGAAACTGACAATACAAACATAAAATGAGCATTCAGGTGGCAGGGAATATATTGGGGTGATGGGGTCCCTCAAAATATCAAATCTTTAGTGTAGGGCTTATTTATGGGCACCAAAAATTAAATTGGTATTTTAAAGACCCAATTCGGTATTTATTTTGTACAAAGAAGGTGTTTAATATTTTGAAAAATCATAAAAACTAAATATCAGTTGACTCTGAAGGATTTGTAGCTCTTCAAAATGGAGGTTACCACCACTGGCGGAAGTTCAAATTTAGCGTCGTTAGAAACCGCGAAAAACTTTGACAGCAAATAGCAAAAAATCGGCAGGTATGGAAGACACTTTTCTTGCTGAATTAACCTAGCTCAGACATGCTATTTATGTAAAATGTGACCAAAAATAGGATTGCATTGGGTTTAAAAATACTGTGTATGGGGTGAAATTGGTCACTTTTATATTTTTTTGACTAAAATTTGGAGGGGTAGGGGCAACAACAAAGGGCCATAACTCCACAACCCTAGGGGTTAGCCTTGCAATTTGATGTTATTTTCCATTTATGTTGCATAGGCCCTGAGACTGACACATAAATACTTTCTTGTCTTATTTGCTGTTTTCAAGAAATCCGCTTGACTGTTTGCGGCCTGTCGGAACCTCAAAATTGGCCAATAATATATCCCCTGCCCCCTTATATGCAATATGTATACAAGTATGATCAGTCCCATGATATACTGAGCGTCAAAAGTTGCGCAAACAATGTTTTGTATCTATTTGCTAAAATAATCGCTAACTCGTTTATGATAATTAAACTGGAGTTGTGCAGAACGATATTTAATTAAAAAATCCATGACAATTATCGATTTTAAGAAATATTTCGATCCATAATACTACTACATGTGATACAACCCCACGATTCAAAAATACACATCACAATATACTTCTACTTTGCAGTGTAAGGGAGGTTACACGTACCTCACTTTGATCACATACAATTACGAGATCGCAATAAATAGAGTATGTACAAAATGTCGGTTTTCAGAAACAATATCATTGTCACAAAACCTCGAAATAAAAGCACTGCTCACTGAAATACTGAAAAGTTAATTCTGGTTGGACACCAATTAAGCTTCAACAATGCCGTTGGTGCTAAAATTAAAGCAACATTACTTATCTAGGTCAGTGTACTTGAGTATTGAATAGCTCTGTCAATTACATGATGTAAAATATTGTTAAATCAGAAGATTAGTGGATAGCTCTCTTACTAACATAGGGGAAAATATTGAAGATCGGACGATTAGTTGATAGTTCTGTTAAGAACATGGGATAAAATATTGTTAGATCGGAAGATTAGTGGATAACTCTCTTAATAACACGGGGTAAAATATTGTTAGATCGGACGATTAGTGGATAGCTCTGTTAAGAGCATAGGGTTGTTAGATCGGAAGATTAGTGGATGACTCTGTTAAGAACATAGGGTTGTTAGATCGGAAGATTAGTGGACAGCTCTGTTAAGAACATGGGGTAAAATATTGTAAGATGTGAAGATTAGTGGATAGCTCTGTTAAGAGCAGCATAGGGTTGTTAGATCGGAAGATTAGTGGATAACTCTGTTAAGAACATAGGGTTGTTAGATCGGACGAATAGTGAATTACTCTGTTAAGAGCATAGGGTTGTTAGATCGGACGAATAGTGGATTACTCTGTTAAGAGCATAGGGTTGTTAGATCGGACGAATAGTGGATTACTCTGTTAAGAGTATGGGGTAAAATATTGTTAGATCGGACTATAAGTGAATAGCTCTGTTAATAGCATGAAGTAAAATATTGTAAGTTCGGACAATTAGTGCATAGCTCTGTTGATAGCATGAGGTGAAGTACAGGGAATCCAAAAAGAAAGCATACAGTTTCAGTGTACTTAAATCAAATATTTACGTTCTGCTGTCGCAAAAATATTTTGCACATGGTTTATCAAAAGATGAAAGTTTTTCTGGCAACTGTTTGAAAATTGTAACTTGAATATTTTTGTTTAATGTCAAAAAACAAATGCTAAATGGAGGATATTGAACTTTAACATACAAACATTCACTAAAATCTTCGATTAATTCTTAGTTGTAAGTACGCAACGCTACATGGATGCACAAACAGTAATTCTAACACGATCTGCGGATTAATCGTTTAAATATAGAGCGGACCCAACACTGTATTATTACCCCCCATTAAACATACCTATCAAATTGGCTGTTTCTATTTACGCCCAGTATCACGTGACATATTTATGAATGAATGAACGTAAACTTTATAGTAAAATTAACTACGAGTCACGATGACAAGGCGAGTTGCACGAGAATCCAGTGTTACATCTATGACGCATCTATTTTTAGAAACTCCAATATACTCTAGAAACCAAGTTTTATTAAAGCTTCTGATAATCAATCCATTTATATTTTTCATTTTATGAAATAGATACCATATACTCGTGTTATTAAAATTGTTTCAATGTTTAAATTGTGGTATTTCCTTCAGAAAATTACGAAGGTCGTTTTCATTAACGAGGGAGGTAATTGTACCAGCTAATAAGCCACTCAATTTCAGCGTGGAATTATGTTCAATGTCAAATGGGTGAAAATGGAATGCGCGCAGTTAAATAGTGCGGGATATTATCGTATTTTGAATCGAAATAAAAACTCTGTTCTTGTATATTGTCGGTGAATAAAACGCGGGCACTCTACGCACTCGTAATTTAATTTTTCCGCATCCGAACTCCTGTCCGTGTTTTATTCACCGACAATAAACGCGAACAGATTTTTATTTCTTAATTAAAAAGTAATGTAGCTGTTAGATAGCAACATAAATTTATCACGAAAGAAGATTGGGTATAAAACACCATCAGTTCACTGAGCACAGGAGAGTTTTAATCCCGACACAATTGGTTCGCGGAGATTGTATAAGTACGGTCAATATTGAGGAGACTACGATCGCTCTAAAATCAATCACTACAATGACCATTATCATTTGAACACTCTTATATAGTGGTCGTACATTAGTTTGAACACGTTTATTCATTTTACAACAATTTCGTTTCATGTTGCATAGTCAATTAGCTTAACCAGTTTTCATTGTATTAAAACAACCGATACCACTTCCACAGAAAACTATCAACTTCATGTATTGCTTGGCAAATTTGACACGAACCTGACCTTTTGATTAGCATTATTTAACAGCCGATATCTTGTCTGTATTTACAATATCGGTTGTATGTTTTCATAGTCGGTGAGTATCACTACGACGTTCGATGTGTAATACAAACACAAATTGACGGATTCTGTTTATCACATTACTGTAGAACCGAGTCAGTACTAACGAATATAAGCCGTCGACGTAACGTTTTCGCGGATTTGTTATCACGCGTGTTGTAGAAAATTGTTCCGTCATTTGTTATCACATGTAATATCACGTTATGTATGAGATAAATTGATATATTCAAAGCAAGAACCTTGTTATAATAATATGCATGCATAAAGATCAGGCTCGTGTCTAATTCGCCAAGCTATACCTAACTGCATTAGTATAAGACAACAAGTGATAGCTATATATTATACTGAGCAGCTGTGACCTGTCTAAAGCTTCCTCGTATCTATACACACAATATTCTTCTCCTCATTAATGTCTGTAGCTTCAGGCTGATTTATTCCTACCAAGAAACCTATGTTACCATAAATCTTGTTGACAAAGAAGGTTATATTAGGTCGATAAAGTATCTAATGCAAGCAACTGATTCTTCAAAGCAGCGCTGTGTCACCATACAATGGCATTTCAAGAGATGCATTAGTTTAAGATATTTCAAAGTCACAACCAATGTTTTAACGATGATGCAAATGATATATTGCAAGATAAAAAACCTCTGCCGAAATATTTTCTCCCCATTTCAAAAATTAACATCCATTGTTTCACGCCAAGGAGCTACATGTTCATCCATTGTATATTGCATTTGCAATTTAGTTGATACAATATTGTTGGGAGCATTGTTTGTTCAGTTTGTTTTCTAAACCGATTAATCGTATCGATGGTGGTTGCATATCTCGTCTGTATTGAGCACTGTAATATCCTAAATATTTAAGCATGTTTTGGTGCAGCATTATCGATATGATTCTGTATTAGTTTTACTTTTCTTGCGTAATATATTTTCGTTCGTGTTATCAATGTACCAAACGATATGTTTGTGGTAGGCCTAATCTAGCATTATCCCAAGGAAAGAGGTTGTTAAAATACGTGTAAAAAACATTATGAACACAATTATACGAGGGGCGTTCAAAATGGAACGGGACTTGGTCCTTCGTGGCTACAGTTTTTATTAAAATTCTTCTATTATCACATAATCTTGATCGGAATTCAGCTGCCAAAATAGATAATCGATTAATCTGGCACCACTATCATGTCTGTTCAAAACAGTTCATTTTGGAACTATGGTACTTTTAAATCACGCTTTCCTGTAATAAATATGACTTGAATCATACCGTCGTCAATGTTGATAAAAGTAATAACATTATTGAAGCAATTTTGGCTGGAGTATTTGTTGTTGGCGATGACAAAGGTTCTACTTTGTCTTGAAGATGCCACAAGTCAGATAAAGTAGAGCAATGACCAGGCTTTGTAATCCAATAACGCCCTGGGGAAATAACAAAATGTCGGTAATTGCAAGAGCCATATTTATTCATCTTGTCCATGGTGTCCTAGCTGAGTAATGTAAGCGAACAATCTACGTACCATCTCATAAGGTCACCATGTCTTAGAACGAACTGAATATCTATTATACATGTTGCCATCCGAATGGCGGGCAAACATGTTGAACAAGTAGGTAAACGAAACATTATAAAGCTGCTTGATCAAGTTTATTATATTATAACATTTTCACTTCCACAATATGTGTTTAATGCACACACTTTGGTTAGTTATACATGTATGTCATCGACTACGTGGTTAGGCTAGCTATATATGTACAGTCAAGTTAGGATAAAAATACAGTGACAGCTTAATGCCAAACTAAACTCTACCTATTTAAGCAATGGTTTAATCTTTTGTATACACATAAACGATAATGTCACTGTCCATTTATCCTAACTTGACTATATGTCACATACTCCAAAATCAAACACGAATTGAGGGGTATATAAGTAAATATTATGCATGTACTAATATGTTTATTTGTCAACTGAATATGCAAGTGTAGAACAAGTGATTGTATCAGTAGTAACAGTAATTTAATATCGATGGGACTAAATTTCGTGATTTTGGTAAAAAAGACCATTTCGATGGGACGTTACTTCGTGCATTTTGCATTTCAGGTAATAAATACAAGGGTCAAAATTATTGTTTGATGGGAAAAAAGTATTCCCCAACGAAAATTAATGATTTTTGCAGTAGCTAGGTTTCAGGTCATACGTCATAGATACATCATCTTCACATAATTAAATTATGTACTGACGCGTCTTTCCTGTTAAGTGCCCTTTTAGTGTGGCTTACGATACATCATTTTGTTTTGTTAAACGAGCTATATTTGAACAGAATTTAACAACCGGCGTTTGTCCGATACTGTCAAACTATGTTTCGTATATGACAGTGTGTCAAGTAACTTATACACTCACAATGAGAAAAACAGGTATGAAGAAATCAGTCAGTGAAGCCGAGCACAGAAATCAGAAATACCGCAACTCAACTACACTTAGCAATGCCCACACATAAGCCAAAGAAACAATTAAAAGTCCCCGCCGAAAAAATACTGGATGACCCAATTTCACAAAGAAACTAAAATAGCGGTCTTAATATGTCTGCAATATAATTATAATACAAATTATGCAATTAGGTGCACGGCATTTTATCTTACATTTTGACGTCCAAACCATCATAGTGATAGTGTATTCAATTGTTTCTTTAATAGACTATGCACTATTTCCAGGGTTTCAAATTATTGGAGGAATATACTTGTCCATAAGCTATTGAAAATGTGTTTTATTTATCAGAACAATGCAAATCGTTAATTACGTAGCAATACAAACATTATATGTAGGACTAGAAAACACATACAGGACTGTGTTGAAGCATTGCAATGATTATTTAATATATGCATAGTGTTGTTAGTTCTTGACCAAGTTAATACTTTAGAATTAAAATTTCAAATATTATCAATACAGAGTGGAGACATTATACAATGTATGTACTATGTATGCATTCGGTTTAGCATCGTCGGATATCCAGAGTCGGTGCCTCTGCTAATCGCTACGTACATCTACGTAGCGATTAGCGGAGGCGACGACTATGGATATCAGACGATGTCAGTTAGTGACGTGCGCCATGTGTTTCGACTATAATACTGATACAACTTGTATCTTGGTAATTAGCAATGCTTAAACAAGTGGCGGCTAATGTCACACATGCAAACTGATTTAAGAAGTAAGAAGCACATATTTGATATTAACCATACCCATATGCCTTACACTACAAAATACATTCGTTCTTTGTTCTACGACGCATTTACTATTTATTTGTACGAGTTTTATGACGTGGTATTTACAGAGCATATGTGATTATAGCGAGTCGACATACTATATCCAAAAGTACATTGCTTGTCTAACACAAGAAGTTTTCCATTCCCGACAATATCGTCGTAGCCGTTTATTACATGGTCTGTGTCATTTAAGGGCATTAAAAAAGGATACTTCCTGTCGGCGGAAATGTGATATGAACAAGAACAAAAACCCATCAGACAATCCATAACTTATTTATAATATGTTGGGAAGCTGATATTTTCGTACATGCTAACATCTTATCAACGATTTGTAGCAATGTAACCCAGAGAGAAACATCTTTATATAAACAGACATGTCCTACATGCTAGACATAATGGCGTCAAGCTGTAAACATACCTCATACCATATGGCATAATGTATTCCATTAATATAGCATTCCATTAGCCTAGTATTAATACATTCATTTAAAAGTAAAATGACTCTCTAATGAAAGATTTATGTTCACAATGGCATCAATCATAAAAATACTTTATTATACTCGTCACAATTCTTATTACACTTTTAATGTCGACCTTCTTACACGAATTAACCAAGTACGTGGGGTTATCCACAAGTTTGTGGACTTTTGCTCTATTTTTTTTTATTTTAAGTCAGATCAGTATGAAAATTACTATACATTGACATTAATCTATTACAAACAATGTCCTCAAATTAGTTTTGTAAAGTACCCTTTGTATCGAGAGTAACACGTTGCCATAGAAACACAAAAATGCGTTAGCGGCACACTGCAGATTATTTCCAGTAAAATGCGTTACGTTATTGTCGATTGCTACAGTGTTTCTTCATTTAAAAGTATACAAATGTGTCCCCGTGTTGAGTAATGTCATACCGATATTTTGCTATAATTTAGAGGTAATATCTTATATATTCGTCATTTTATGAAAATGACGGTTAATGTTGTCATATACAATTCAACGTAAAATATGACGTCACAAGATATCATTAGCAGTCGCAAAATAATTCAATTGTATATACCTCTATGGGAACCCACAAGGAAGACAAGAATTGTTTGGCAAATTAAGTATGAACCCTTCTGCATTATATTCGATTGTTCTTAAATGACATAAAGGGTTAACAGAAAGTCAGGGTGATGTGACAGACGATGCATGTTGATGGATACAAAACCGACGTTCAACGAATGAGCGTTACGTTGGTTAGAATCGACTATCCTAGGTATTAGAGAAAACAATCCACTAGTATAGATAGAAACGACATAATTCAGTACATAGCGACAGAACGAGTGTGTTTGTGTATTATAAGTTTACAGATGATTACGGGAAACGAAGAACAACTGATTTACAGTGTTAAAGAGCTTCATAAAATGATTTAGTCGAGAGGGCGACGTCGTACGTCATTTCTGAGCGTGCTCCGGGTATGCCTACCACGCATACTTACAAATGCTATATTTATGTTATTTGTAGTCATATCCGTATGATATTTGGTATACTTGTACAATATATATCAATTTTACAGGGACGATAGATTCGTAGCTTTAAGTTAAATGGTTTTTTAATAAGAGCAAAAGTCCACGAACTTTTGGATAACCCCACGTACATGTACAAGTTCGAAATAATGCCACACCGTATATTCTATGATGACGTATCAAGATGAACATTATACATGACTCCTATAAAACTGTACCTCCAAGAAAACCGAACGTTCGACCCAGTCCGAACAGGGTCCGGTTTTGAGGGTCTACTGTACAAAAGTGAGATTTTAACATTGTACATTTCATCCCTAACAGAAAAAACACCACATTGGAATCATCATTATTTTCCAACACTTTCACTGTAATTTGAAAGGTTCTTAAACTAACAGATGAGGCAATGTTTGTACGAGAGACCGTGTTGATTTAATCTCTGAGAGGTTGTTAACCTTTACCAGAAAACAACAATACTCTTTTCACAATCTTGAATGTAACTTGAGTAACTCGTGGAGTTGATATTTAAATGAAAGTATTAAATCTGGAATGGGATAAGAGGAGCTACATTCAGTGGATTAAATGTTTAGTAACTCGGAAGTTGACAGAATGAAAGAGATAAATTCCTAAAGGAGAATGTTAAATCAATATCTCTCGTGATGCCAATATTCTCTCAGGTTATTTGCTGCAGAAGTATAACTTGTATACATGTATATCGAAAACGAGTATTGAAACGTGGCTGCGGGGATTTCTTTGACACTAGGTCAACCTGCTTGTTTGCTGCGGGGACTTTTGAAACAAGGTCAAGTCACAGCTACGCTTCATTTTATCAATTGTGGACACCGTTGTTTGACATCGCGATGTGAAAATAGGTTTGAGCTGGCCTGATTATGTGTATTCCCGGTCCGATTTCCTCATGTCGTTTTAATAATATGAACTAAGTCACTGCCTTTATGGGTATTCAATAAATATTAGATAACCGCTAGGCTATATTTGTAGACATAGACACGGTTCCCAGTTGCTATGTATTATCCAAGGGAGATAACAAATGCATGCAATCATTGTGAATTGTAATTTTATACAGTACACAAGTTAGTCCATGTGACAGACCGAAATCCATTACCAAATTGGTGAACAGATCCAACAATGATTTTCGGTTAGCTTGATATCTAAGGTGTCCGAAATCAGTTGATGGACTTGCGGGACATTTTGCCAAATGACCTTTTGGCGGCCATCTTTAAAGCAATCAGAGCGTTTAGGAAAACTTCGATTATTCCTCACTCACAAGGGCTATCGGCTTGTAATATGTCTTAAAATGTTTGCAATTGAACCCCGCATGTGGTAATATATAAATATAAATATTATGATATGGTTTTTAATCAATAATTATTGATTTTTTAAGGAAATTATGATATTTTTCGATTTTGTCGTTAATTTTTCTCTTTCAAATCGGATCTTGGTGTGTATTTGACTATTTGTTGATTGTTATATGCAGAGGTTGATTCTAGGCGTCCATAATAAACATTACATTGAGAGATTTTTATTTGAAAATCCTTCATAAGTCAGGAATATTGGAAAACTGGAAGTTGATTAATAGTCAAGTCTATAAATGGGATACTTAGGTTATACCCGGCATTGGATTGTATAGTAAATTCTTTTTTGGTTTTCTGTAAGGAAATTTTTTGTTATGGATGAATATGAATAATGCCCAGCTGGCATCATTGAGCATTTTGTGAAAATCAAGATGGCGTCCAAAATGGCCGCCAAAATTCAGAAAAACAATCAGAGGTGCCAGAAATAAGAACCAAATCGCCTTTTTCAAGATTGGTTGTAGTTAACATGTTTTAACACATGTATTTATATTATATCTATCGTTATTTGTCGATTAAAATATTGTGGGATGGCATCCATGTCGGCTGAAATCAAAATGGCGGTAACCACCGCAATAATTGGTATAGTGTTATATCATATGAAAACATATATTTAAATTATTTTTGTTGATATCGGAATTAAAATAGGTAACTAACTTTCAAATAAAAGTTTGATTCGACTCAATTGACCCGTTGCCTTATTCAAAATGGCGTCCGAGATGGCCACCGAAATACTAATTGGCAGTTGTGTAGATGTTAAACATAGTATCTATTCAATCATAGCATTATTTATTGTTTGCAATGATTTAAGTTTGCTTACAAAGAAATCAACTACCGGCTGTAATGGCCATCATAATCGCTGAATAAGCATGTTTTATTAAAATCGTTTTGTGTGTTATGGTTTTTATTTGTATTGAATATTATATTTATCAGACATACTTTTTGGGTTAACTTCAAAATGGCAGCAAAGATGGCCACTTAACATTACATAAGTGGGGAATAAATTGTAGATTATTCTTCTTTCTGTATAGTATGTATGGTTGCCCTCTTGGGCATTATCGTTCTATTGGTATTTAATTACAAGATCGTGTGAGCGGCGAGTTATTTTTGTTAAAAACAAATAATCATGATTATCCTCTATAAATAAGACCCCTCGAGAAGGCATTATTGCTGTCGACAATGCTCATGGATCTGGTTCTAGAGTTTCCAACTAAAGTCACCAATGATATGCCTGATGTTGCTTGTTGTGCTAAAGTACCGTTTGACGAATTGCGTCCAATACGCCTAAATGCCTCCAGATGAGAAATGTTTGCCCTGGTTGATCCTTTGTCGAATTTGCGTATTCAAGGATTGAGTTGACATGTGTCTGGTAACATCGAACCCTTATCTGTTTCGATATTTTGTCAAGTTTGTCCAGAAGAAGGCGATGCTGTTGTTGGCTCTTCTTACAATGGTAGCAACATTGGAACTCATCTATGTATACCCCGATGTACTTATCTCTGCCACAACTTGTAACGTGCCATGTTGCTGTGGATGAAAAACGGAGTCTTAACACGAGTTCTCTTCCTAGTGATGCGGGTGACCACATACTTGTAAGATTAAATAACATCAGCCATGGACCCTCCCATTCATTGCTGTAGTCTGTCCATGTCATCTTGTTAGGCTTAAGCATTTTCTTTAGTAATTACCCTGTTCAAGAGGTTGTTGTCAGCAAGCAGATGGTGAGTAGATGTTGCATGAATTAGAAGGTGGTAGATATACAACAGACAAAGGATTCCAATGGCTGATCCCTGATGTATGCCTGGTGTGACTGGTGCTGTGTTGGTGGACTGCTCTCCGACAAGTACATGTTAGGTTCTGATTGCAAGAATTATGCTAGTACTATTCCTGCCCAGCAGGTTCCACTGATATTGTAATTATTCAGTTTGCTGGCTTGCCTCTCCTTAGACCGAAGGCTTTTTTGAAGTCCCAAATGACGGGCCAATCAGATCTCCACCATCTAGGTAACGGTTGCAGTTGGTTATGAAGTGCAGCTGGTTCTAATTGAATGTCTTTCTGAACCATGTTGTTAGTCAGCTAGTATCTAAAACGTGTCAAGAAGGGCCATGGTCTGGATTTGAAGTAACGGTGTGAGCTCGACTAGTTGACTTCACACAGACTTGATTGAGAGGGACCAGTAGTTGCTATGTCGCTATAAATTGGTCTCCCGGTTTGATGACGGAAGTGACGCTCTAGTCTGAAGGAAGTATAGTATTCCAAAAAATAGTGTGGTTGTGGTTTGGAATCGTTGCTTCATGCGGACCGTGACCAGTTATATTCTTTCTCACATCCAGTTTGTCCTCACCTCAGTCGTTCGTCCTACACTATCATCCTAGTGTCTACGATGAACTTTGTGGTCTTCCGCAGATCATTAACGTCTCCATAGAGCTTCTCTTGAAGAGTTGTGTCTGTGGGCCACGTGGCAGTTCGATCTTGTGTCTTCTGCATCTTTGGAGGACATGATCGACAGTTTGTTCTTCTTCCCCGCATGGACAGATCGGGGACGGCACCAATTTGTACTTCCGGTACAGGTGATGGTTCAGTCTGTTGTGCCCTGAGCGTAGTCGTACCACAATGTTTTGATCTGACCTGTTAAGGCGATGGTAGGGATCAGCATCTTGTCTTGGTCTTGTGAAGTTCTTGATAACGATAACTTTCTCTTTATATCCCACATGTACAGGTGGTTGTGCTGACTGTGCTCCCACTTTTGCCAATTCATCTGCTGTTTCATTTCAAGGCATTCCACAGTGGGCAGGAATCCACTGTAGGGCTAGTTTGCAGTGAATACTAAGGTTACTAGTATGTAGTATTTTGGCTAGTTCTGGTGTTTTGTTGTGAGCTTCGGTCTATGCTCTGAAGTTACTGCAGTGCTTCCCTGTGGCTCTGTGATGTCTCTCTTTGTTGCCTGGTGCATATTGGATGAAGATTCCAGCACCTCCATATTTGATAGCTTTGGTGGCTGAGCCATCAGTATAGATATGGGTCCATATCTCAGGAGGGCATTCTTGGCTTATCATGGCTAGTGTTAGGCTCCTTCGAACACATTCATCATCTAGCTTGCCTGGCTCGAGTTGAGGGACTTAGAGTCTCACAGTTACTGCAGACATATCATTTGCTAATGGGTTAACTATATCATTCCTGACAAGAGGTGTACTTGCTATGGTCAAATCAGGCGCAAATTATTGTCTTACTTCTTGGTTTCATGTATAAAACTGCTTCGCTTGATCCGATTTTTGGTAAATCCAGCGAATCTTGGGTGGTTCGGTATTGATCTGAACTTCTCCGCTTGAATCATGACTTTGGCTTGCCTTCGTTTGTATAATGGCTGGATATCAGTGAACTTTTCCATGAAATCAATCGGCGTAGATTTCGAAGCACCGGTCATTATGCGCAACGCTTAGTTCTGGATCTTGTCGAGAGCTTGGCTGTTGGTATCCAGTTTGTCTATACTGAAGTTGTGCGGAATGCCCGCGTCTTGATCATAGACGTCTGACGTTTCTGATTACTACTAACAATGGTTGGAAATACATGGGGTGGTAGATGGGTTTATAATTTTATATGGTACGTTTGCATAGTCTCTGCAATAACATTCATAATGTGTCAATATCAGTGGTATGAGAAAAGTGCTAGGCAAGGTCGATGCTGACGCCCTGGACCATGCTTATGATGGTAATATCAGCCTCTGCCACAAAAGTGTCGTTCTTGCCGGGGTATTCCATCTTGTCGCTGTGGTCCTCGCCACTATGAATACAGCGCTATGGTCGCTAACCCAAGATATGCTGTACTGGTTATAAAGAGGATATGTTTGTTGTTTACCCCTATCGTGAAGTTGACAAATTGTTCTGAGCTTGTTTCTGTGACCGTGTCTATAAATATTGGGCAAATATGGCGATGGTAGGTGTTGTCTGTAATCATGCCATTTTCAAAGTCGATATCTGGTAAGTTGATGTCGCCTGTTAGCCATTTTGTCGATGTTGGGTAGGCAGGGTGGAGGTGGTTGACTCCATAAAAGCTGGGTTGCTGATTGTGGTGGGTCACTGCTGGGTGATCGGTAGATTAGTGTAATTGTGAGCGGATCGCTTCCGTGGCATATTGATGATGCTACTATGAATTCGGCGTATGCGTCGAGTTTGATGCATGAGCAGATGAGCTAGTACTATTTTTTGACGGCAATGTGTAAATAAAACATGTAAAAACTACGTATGAAGAATATCTTATACATATACCGTACCACGTTACCAACCAAACATACATTGGACAATCAGTACCGATGGTAAACTCTATTGGTCGTACTTGACTTAAGAATAAGGACAGCCAACCAGATAACTCCATAGTAAACACTTGGTCAGTTACAGGCGATGTGACTATATGGCTTTCCTTATTCTCCAATTAGACAAGATCAGTATTGAATACCACTCCCATTTGAACATACATGGTTGGCAACCATCTTAGAAGTCATATCAAATATACTGCACATAAAGTGTTCTTATGCTCCAGTAGATATATATTTTAACCTATAGCCGTTTTCACATTACGATACATGTTTAAATGCAATTTTTCAGTTTAACCTGTATGCGGCGGCCATTGTGTCACAATTGAAACCATTTTAAACGGGATAAGTGGATCACCAAATAGATATAATGTTAAATTTTATACAATGTATTTAAGTTGTAATTATGTTTGCAAAACTTACACTGCTTACGATCACAAAAGTTTCAATTTGTACTTCTTTTGACCACTAACACAATATGTAACTGATTTTGGAAGCCTTTTGTCCGCCATTTTGAATCAGCTAATGTTTCAATGCATAAAATTCAAACATTTTTGGTGCATTTATTACATATTACAGTTCAACAATTTATTTTACACCACTTCAACTTAAATTGTGATAAAAACAAATTATTTTCCTAACAGCTTGTCATTTTAGCCACCATGTTGATTCAAGTCACCACGGATGCCTTTTTACATTCACTTACTCAATCAATAATATTGAATATAAATAAATAATTATGTGTAAAACATTTAAACTAAAACCAATCTGCAAAAAGGCGATTTGATCCTAATTTCTTGCACCTCTGATTGTTTTTCTGAATTTTGGCGGCCATCTTGGACGCCATTTTGATTTTCACAAAATGCTCAATGATACCAGCTGGGCATTATTCATATTATTCAACTACAACAAATTCCCTAACAGAAAACCAAAAAATATTTACTATACAATCCAATGCCGGGTATAACCTAAATATCCCATTTGTAGACTTGACTATTAATCAACTTTCAGTTATCCAATATTCCTGGCTTATGAAGGATTTTCAAATGAAAATCTCTCAATGTAATGTTTATTATGGACGCCTAGAACCAACCTTTGCATATAACAATCAACAAATAGTCAAATACACACCAAGATCCGATTTAAAAAAGAAAAATTAACGACAAAAATCGAAAAATAGCATAATTTCCTTAAAAAATCAATAATTATTAATTAATAACCATATATCAATATTTATATTTATATATAACCACATGCGGGGTTCAATTAAAAACATTTTAAGACATATTACAAGCCGATAGCCCTTGTGAGTGAGGAAAAATCGAAGTTTTCCCAAACCATCTGATTGCTTAAAATAACGGCGGCCATCTTCAAAGATGGCCGCCAAAAGGTCATTTGGCAAAATGTCCCGCAAGTCCATCAACTGATGTCGGACAGCTTAGATATCAAGCTAACCGAAAATAATTGTTGGATCTGTTCACCTCTTTGGTAATGGATCTTCAATTTTCAAGACCTGGGACATGGACTAAGTCAATGTATTCAAATTTGATTCAAAATCAATAAAATCAACGAAGTACCTATGAACTGTACTGTACTGTAATATTGTAGACCTACTATAAGATATTTTATTTTGTCGCTCTTGTTAGATTTTAGAATCAAGCATTAAAGTTTCGGTAACTGCAATACCATACAGTTTTAATATGTTTTCATCTACATCACGTATCAATACTGGTACATTTAGTATCACAATGTCCACAAACGCTTTATCAACATGCTGGTTCAGTTTTACCAGTATAATGCGAGAAGGATTATTTTTTCATGTAAGTGTAAAATCCGTTACTCTATACTTTGTAATAGAAAAATTCTCCTTAATGGTTGAAATACTTTGTGTATAAAATATAAAGGGTATGCTTTATATTGTAGATTCTTTTTATCCTACATATTGGAAGCCGTAAACCCTGTTTTTGTAGGGCTATCAGCGCTTTGATAAGCCTCCCAATGATGTCGATTAAAATCAAACCGTTAGCCATTTGGTCCGAATTCTAAAACAGGAATGTACTTATTCAAAACGAATACGAATACACGGCTGACATTAAGAATTAATCATTGACATTATCAACGCTTCTTTGATCATGTAATGAAATGTATTTGAATTTCATACCGTCATATTTAGTGTACTAATGCCATTTGAGATGGTATACTTGTCCATGGGGAGGACTACACGCCAAATCCAGTGTGTGTATCTCTGTGAAATGTGAAACGTTTAATTACTATGATAACATAACAGAGCGAGAACCTTGCTGTGCGTTTGTATTTCAAAGAATGGATGCACGGCTGGAAACATCAAAACTACAGACACTGCGAATACGTTGTAAATTACGTAAAACTGATGTCACGGATAAAATACGGTACTTTTAGAAAATTGACACTAAACAAAAATATTCAAGTTACAATTTCAAACTGTTGTCAGAAAAACTTTCATCTTTTGATTAACCATGTGCAAAATGTCTTAGCGATAGCAGAACGTAAATACTTGATTTAAATACACTGAAACTGTATGCTTTCTTTTTGGATACCATGTACTTCACCCCATGCTATTAACAGAGCTATGTACTAATCGTCCGAACTCACAATATTTTACCTTATGCTATTAAAAGAGCTATTTACTAATCGTCCAATCTTACAATATTTTACCCCATGTTCTTAACAGAGCTATATACTAATCTTTTGATCTAACAATATTTTACCCCATGTTCTTAACATACGAGGGGTGATCAATATATTCGAGGACTTTTCCTCTAGCAATTTCATATTGGCAGCAAGGCTTAAAGCCATTTTACATCATTCGGAGTAGGGTGTCTCCGACCGAATGCACTTATAAAATTATTTTATTCATACAAGGGGTGGGTGACGTTGGACGTCGCGCGACGTCATTCCAAGCGTCACCGTCGGAGCGGCACATAGCTCCTTTCTGGACTGATACCCGATTCCATTTATGAGACTGGTCGTCTTTTACTACTGAAAAAAGTAGTTAAAAGCCGATTCTGGAATGTGAGGTGGAATAAAAAGAGTATCGATGCGTTATTGGAAACAAAACTCGGAAAAGGGCGGTTGACTTTACAAAATTAGATTATTTCAATTAAGACAGAAACAGGACCTATCAGGTTTAGGACGCAATATCGAAATAACCCTTTTGATTTGGAGTCAACGCTTTTATGTGTTGTAGCCTATACTATTCTTCGTCTTGCCAGTTACATTTGGTTGAGATCTGTGCGTCTTATTTCGAAGAATTTAACGGAAAGTGTCCCTAACGCGGTGTTATTTTTGCTGTTTTTCCTTATATATCGTCTCAACCGTTTGGTAGAGACCCTACAATCACATAAACAACGGAATCATATGACATTGGCTAATTGTGAGCGCACAGAATCCATGCACAATTTAATCAAGTCATTTTGGAGGTATCGCGAGGAATTTACAAGTTTCGCGTTAGTTTTCATAGCGTGTCGTTTCTCAGAAATAACGTTACGCTCGAGATGCTCGACGGTGTGCGCTTCACCATGGTTACAAAAAGTGACGTCATCAAGTAAATAGTGACGTTATCATAAAGAAAATTAGACAAATCGCGAGATAATTGATTAGTCTATATCAGCGTGTAATTTCATTACTAAAGTTCCAATATTTAAAAATTGAGAAGGAAAGTCCTCGAATATATTGATCACCCCTCGTACCTATCCACTTATCGTTCGATCTAACAATATTTTACCCCATGTTCTTAACATACCTATCCACTAATCGATCGATCTAACAATATTTTACCCCATGTTCTTAACAGAGTTATACACTAATCTTCTGATCTAACACTATTTTACCCCATGTTCTTAACAGAGCTATCTACTAATCTTCTGATCTAACAATATTTTACCCCATGTTCTTAACATACCTATCCACTAATCGTTCGATCTAACAATATTTTACCCCATGTTCTTAACAGAGTTACACACTTATCGTCCAATCTTACAATATTTTATTTACCCTATGTTTTGAACAGAGTTATCCACTTATCTTCCGATCTAACAATATTTTATTTTCCCTATGTTAGTAAGAGAGTTATCCACTAATCTTCCGATCTAACAATATTTTATTTACCGTATGTTATTAAGATAGTTATGCACTAATCGTTCGATCTAACAATATTTTACCTCTTGCTATTAACAGAGCTATCAATTAATCTTAAGATCTTACAATATTTCACCTCGTGCTATTTACAGAGCTATCCACTAATCTTCTGATCTAACAATATTTTACATCATGCAATTAACAGAGCTATTCAATACTCAATTACACTGACATAGACAAGTAATGTTGCTATAATTTTAGCACCAACGGCATTGTTGTAGCTTAATTGGTGTCCAACCAGAATAAACATTTCAGTGAACAGCTTTTTATTTTGAGGTTGTGTGACAGGGATATTGTTTCTGAAAACCGACATTTCGTACATACTTTATTAATTGCGATATCGTAATTGTATGTGATGAAAGGGAGGTAAGTATAACCTCCCTTACACTGCAAAGTAGAAGTATATTGTGATGTGTATTTTTGAATCGTGGGGTTGTATCACATGTAGTAGTATTATGGATCAATACGTTTCTTAAAATTGATAATTGTCATGGATTTTTTAATTAAAAATCGCTCTGCACAAATCCAGTTTAATTATCATAAACGAGTTGGCGATTCTTATAGCAAATATACACAATATATTGTTTGCGCAACTTTTGACGCTCAGTTTATCATGGGACTGAACATGCTTGTATACATATTGCATATTATGCTCATTTTATGTTTGTATTTTCAGTTTCAATTTATTGTCAACTTTTTGAGCTAATACTGTTGGATAATTGTGTGTGAATAACATGAATTTCACCTAAGGGTCGCAACAGATTGCTATCTTCAGGACAGAAGCACCAAGAAATCACCTCGTTAATCAGATTTATATTTAATTTTGTTATTTTGTTCATTTGCTGTACATATTGTTACCGCTAGAACTTTGTGTCGTATCATATGTCTGTAAGAGAAACGTAAACTTATTAAGGCGAATCAAGACAAAACTTCATTAAATTGTTTGCATTGAACTGCTCTCAGTGTAATGATACCTGTCGTACAAGACATTGCACTACAACTGTGTATTGCAAGACGTCACTTCCTTGTCCATGCATTATTATATACACTTAACCGAATTTCTAATTGGCCACCCAATGAAATATTATATTATGCGATATATTCGGTCAGTATTTCTAAAATTGTGGTTATTTTCATTACATGCACTTATATATGGATTTCAAGTAATGGTGTTTCGCATGCATTTATAAAATCACCCATGCGGAACAGTTAGTGCAAAAATGGCTCACGTGCACATGGTTCACGTGCCCGACATGTTTGAATTTTGAAATCAGTCAAAATGTATTCTCTGTCGATTGGCTAAATTTAAGGTATTAATACTGGCGAGAATAAGTAATACGGGGCGCGCTGAGGCCGTTAGAATGACGAGTACCAGCACCAAACCCAGACATGTACGCCAAAACGTCTTTTTGTAAAAGGCGATATTTATAATAACGTGGGGTTTAGCTCGAATTACGGCGGAAAACATATTTTCTATGAATAAAATTGGACAGTATCGGGGTTTCTATTATTTATATTCTTCTAAAAGCATTTTGTTTTAAATCAATTTATAAAAACACGTGGCCAATCAGACATTCGTTCAATGTATGCATGCATCTGACGTCATGAGCGCGTTCCGCATGGCTCATGTTCACAAATTATAGTGTTTAAAGAAAAGTCGATCTACAGGGAACAAATTGATACCAAATAAGATACTATTCCAAGCTGTGCACGAGGCCAACGTGCAAAAAAGCAATTTCGCACCAACCGTTTCGCATGGATGATTTTGTATATGAATACGCCGTTTCTCTCCAGAAATAGATAAGTAAGTGCGCGGAATGAACAAATAACACAGCCTAAGATTTATTGATATAATTTATCAGATGATATAATATTTTTTAGGGTGGCCAATTAGAAATTCGTTTAAGTGTACTGTAAAATAAATCGACTCCTTCAAATTGAATCCGTAATTTTAGGGTACGGATGTACAAAATGGAAGCAAATTTATTCTAGAATAATGGAAATCTGCATTGATAGACAAAGGCTAATGTACTGCACACATGGAAGAACTGCCCTTGGTAGTGAATATCTCCGATAAAATGTCTTCATAATAACATTCGCAACACAATTATACAGAATTCATCAAGATCCTGATCGCCTGACTTTGACAAAACTTAGAATCTTGCAACTACTATCGCTTCAGTGGCATTATCGTAATGATTACATATTTAATGAATGCGTTAGTTTGTTACATGATCTGACTATTAAATCGTTAAATGAGTCAGGTCTAGTTCCATTGATTAACTCGATTCAATACTGTTGTTAGGATTTCTAGCACCATGTTTCATAAACACAAATCTCAGTTTGTTAAACATACTGTAAAATCATTTAATTTCGATGTGATGAAATTTCGTGGTTTTGGTAAAAAAATTCCATTTCGATGGGACGTAAAAAAGTGGATTGTGCAGTAAAGGTAATACAAACAAGGATCAAAATAATTGTTTTATGGGATTCAATTTCGTTGTTGACAACGAAATACATGAAATTTACCCCCACACACGAAAATTAATGATTTGACAGTAGTCTGCCATATCACTTCCTGTACATGCCAAAGTTTTCTCTGGAAGTGGTATCGGTTGTTTTAATACAATGAAAACTGGTTAAGTTAATTACCAATGCAACATGAAAAAAATAGATGTAAAACAATTAAACGTGGTCCAACTGCTGTATGACCACTATGGAAGAGTGTTTAAATGACAATGGTGTATGTAGTGATTGATAAACAGCGGTCGCAGTCTCCTCAATATTGACCCTACTATATACAATCTACGCGAACCATACGTGTCGAGATCAAGACTGTCCTGTGCTCAGTGGCTGCTGGTATTTTTATATCCAATCTTCTTGCGTGATAAATTTATGTTTCTATCTAACAGCTAAATTACTTTTTAATTACTGTTTGTGCATCCATGTAGCGTTGCGTAATTACAACTAAGATTTAATCGAAGATTTTCGTGAATGCTAGAGTTCAATTTCCTCCATTTAGCATTGTTTTTTGGAATGTTAGGATTTTCGGTAAATACAGTATACGACACAAAGACCTATGATAACACTGATCGTTCTTCATACATTTGATAATAAAATGCTTAGTCTATACTGATGTATAACTTGCCAAAACAGTGTGTACTACTAAAGGTTCGAATAACAGTGTGAACAACTAAAGATTCGACCAAACAGTGTGCACTACTAAAGGTTCGACAAAACAGTTTGCACTACTAAAGACTCGACAAAACAGTGTGCACTACTAAAGGTTCGACAAAACAGTTTGCACTACTAAAGGTTCGGCAATACAGTGTGCACTACTAAAGGTTCGACGAAACAGTGTGCACAACTAAATATTCGACCAAACAGTATGCACTACTCAAGGTTCGACAAAACAGTGTGCACTACTAAAGGTTCGACAAAACAGTGTGCACTACTAAAGGTTCGACAAACAGTGTGCACAACTAAATATTCGACGAAACAGTGTGCACTACTAAAGGTTCGACCAAACAGTGTGCACTACTCAATGTTCGACAATACAGTGTACACTACTAATGAAAAGACAAAACAGTATGCAGTACTAAAGGTTAGACAAAACAGTGTGCACTACTAAAGATTCGACAATACAGTGTGCACAACTAAAGGTTCGACAATACAGTGTGCACTATTAAAGGTTCGACAATGCAGTGTGCACTACTGAAGGTTCGACAATACAGTGTGCACTACTAAAGGTTAGACAATACAGTGCCCACTACTAAAGGTTCGACAATACAGTGTGCACTACTAAGGGTTCGACAATACAGTGTGCACTACTAAAGGTTAAACAAACAGTGTGCTCTACTTTAGGTTCGACAAAACAGTGTGCACTACTTAAGGTTAGACAAAACATTGTGCACTACTAAAGGTTATTGAAACCATGTGCGTACTAATAATACTAATACTAATAATGAAATCAAAGTACTGAAAGTATTGATGTGTGACGTTCTAGTGCCATTATGACCAATCCAATAAAGGCTGCATCGATGTGTCAGAGTTCTGTAGTAGCTTGTTCACAGGACAGATCATGACATTCAATGAGTCATATCGTGTATCATATAAACGTAGATATACGTCCAACAGTTAGAATACATGCTTAAATAAATATTATTTTACATGTTTACAAAATTAAGATTACAACATTTGGCTTAATTGACAATTCAATTACATGTATATTATATTACTTTCCCGGTGAACCAGCTGGTTGGATGCGGGTCTTTTGTTCACATGAAATACAACAAAGTCTATATTTCACTGGCTTAGCCTTAGAGGGTGGGGGCAATGGAGAGGCTCACTATGATCCTTTGTAGGCATTTTACCCAGGTGTTGATAAAACAAGTCAAACCTTCTTCCCAAATGTCGGGAAGCTGGCGTTTTAATCCACTTGTGCGACCTGTACTCATGTTTTTTTTCTGTTGGTATATACTCATTGCCAAACAATTAAACCTGCATGCTGTTAATTATCATAAATTATGTCCTTTTATTTTGAAGTGCTGCTTCGCCTCCTCGATAGCCTAGTGGTAGAGCGTTCTGATCAAGTGTGGGTACCCTGTTTGATCTCACAAATACAGGCTTGCTGACTCCTAGTGGCTGCTTTTTAATGTCTGACCATCAATTGTGTGTTATTGTAAGGACTAGATCCCATGGTGCATCATTCAAATGGAGGCGAGATGGTACCAGAAATTCCCTTGTTAGCCCCTCAGCATAAAAAGGAAATATCTACTATAAAACTGTTGCCAAATGTTTTTCTTCTCTAAAAGTGCGACTTCTTTGTTTCTATATCATGAAACCAGTCATCAATATTGCAATTTACAGCTGTTATTGGAATCAGCAAAACCTACCTACAAAGATAATTCCATTGATTATGTTGTCCATTTTCAACAACATCTTACAAATACTTGGTATCCATTATGTTCTAAAGACAGTGACTGATATATTTTGGAGAATTTGACCTGATCCTGACCTTAATGCATGATATTCATGATCAATATATTACATGAATCTTGTTTTGTATATAATGTATGTATCAATTTTCGCAAGCAAATCGTGCAATATCAGTATTGTGGATAAAATTCATGTTTGTACTGCACCTTGGGTGTCTTGGTGATGCTCCCCGCTACCCGCTTATATTATGAAAAATACAACTGATGCTGTTAACATAGACGAAGTATCAGCTGGTAAATTATTCTAATCAAAGGTCAGAATCATTAAATTCTCTAAGCTATACTACACTATAAATAAGAATTCTCAAATTAATGCATACACAAGCATTTGATTACTCTCTCCGTTGTCTCATGAAATGGTCAAGTTGATATCTCAAACACGTCCGATATGTCACAATTTTACATTGAAGCATGGAGTAGCAGATCAGTACTGCATATATTCTTATCTAACTGTTTCCTTGAAAATTCTTTTTTTCCAGAAGATGTTCAAACAAAATTCTATTAAACATGTGTCATGCGCAGATCCAGAATATTTTCTCAGGAGCGGAGGGAGTCAGACCAGTTTTTTTCTGGAAGGGACCAACCAGTTATTTTACTTGTTTAACCAGTTTTTGCGCAGATTGGGTCTAACCAGTTTCTGCTTAGATTGGGTCTAATAAATGAATAACCACATTTTTGTGAAATTTTAATTGGCCCTTATGCTTCTGGTACACCCCCTCTGGATCTACACTTGGTGCATAGAATATATTCTTAAAGGCAACACTAATCTAAATTTCATTCATTTATTCAGAGATGTAGCAGGACATAATAGTAACAAAACAAGACTGCGTTGACTAAACGCTTATGCCCCCGTGGAAGCCATTTCAATAACTCTTAGTCCAAAATTAGGTCAATGTGAAGGTCCAAATGGAGTCAGGTGATACAGGCGTGTGGAGAGTGGTCATATACAACATCCATGCAAGTTTGAAAGCTTTGTAGCAAGCCATATTAATGCTAGAAGAAACGGTCAATTTGGGTTAACCAAGAATTGGCCTTTCAATAAGTCTAAGTCCAAAATTAGGTCAAGGTGAAGGTCGAAATGGAGTCAGGTGGTACAGGCGTGTGGAGAGTGGTCATATACAACATCCATGCAAGTTTGAAAGCTTTGTAGCAAGCCATATTAATGCTAGAAGAAACGGCCAATTTGGGTTAACCAGGCTGGACGGACGAACGGACGAAAGGACTTCATGCCTCCCGATCTATCGATACGGGGGCATAAAAATAAATTTTGAGGGTTGGATTTCTGGTAGTATTTGTGAAAAACTTCATAAATGGAGATCTACCCATAACGTCACCTGAAATTGAAAAAAAGAGCATTTTAAATAGAAGAGTGAAAGAATATTTATTATATTTTCTACAGCATGTGTGTGTTGTTATGTATATACAGTGTAATATTATATAACAGTAATGTGTATAATAATTGCTGTTTGCTTTCAAATTGCATGTTTTTTGCTTTTGATGCAAACAAAAGTCTTGATCTTAAAATTACTTGCTACATGTTGTAATCCTATGTACCATATGGTAAACCAATTTACTTTCGCGAATACTAGCTCTTGCATTTTGCAAATTGTCAGCAGATTCGCGAGACTACCAAATTCAAATTTTTGTGTTTCAAGTCTTGCACCATGTCAATATTTTAAATGTTTTGAACATTTTCATCGCTACTAAATTTCACGAATTTCTACCACTTGCCAAATCCGCGAACTTTAATCGCACGCAATAAGGTATTGGTTCACAGTATATTTGTATTCTCCTGGTGTATGCACCCATTAGCTATTAACACCCCACTGTAGAATGCTAGTCTGCACTGTAACATATGTATATGGGTGGTGGTCTCCACATTGACATTTTAGCTATTAGCTGAAGTGGAAACAGGACCTGGGGTTCAGGCTAGGAACAGGTGATAATATGAATTTGAAAATAATTGGTAGCAAATTTGCTACTTTAGGACTGGTATAAAATCTGTGTTTGATCCTTAGTCTAGTTTGTCAATGTTCTGCTATCGTGAATTAGTCTTAAAAATCATTTTACTCGAGAGCGGGCGTTTTGAAAGCTTTTGACCCTTGAAAATTCCAAAAAGTCATATTTTGAACCTCAACATTTTAGTTTAAAGGGTCATTTTCTCAAAAATCATGAGTATTTAGTATTGTTTACTATACAATTTATCCAAAAGTATCAAAGTATCCCATCAGATTAAGAAGCTTATGTCTAGCAATATGACTACAGACCATCACTGTTTTAAACAAGAGGGCCATGGTGGCCCTATATTGCTCACCTGATTATAAATGGAGCCCTGCACAATTTCACCCAGGGGCATAGTCTTGGTAGAAAACAAAGAGATGATGCTACATACTAATTATAATGGTTCTGACATTGTAGTTTAAGACAACAAGAGTTGTATATGTTTTCCCTGTATAGGTCTAGGTATAATGGTGACACCCTGGGTGAGGCCAATGTTTTGCATGTTTTCCCTATATAAGTCTATGTAAAAATCTGACCCCCTTGGCATGGTCAATTTTGACCCCAGGGCCATAATTTGAACAATCTTGGTAGAGGACCACTAGATGATGCTACATACCAAATATCAAACTAAATTATAAAAGCTCTAGGCATTGTAGTTTCGACAAGAAGATTTTTATATACTTTCCTATACAAGTCTATGTAAAAACCTGACCCCTGGGGCAGGACCCCAGGGCCATAATTTGAACAATCTTGGTAAAGGATCACTAGATGATGCTACATACCAAATATCAAAGCTCTAGGCATTGCAGTTTTAGACAAGAAGATTTTTAAGTGTTATCCCTATATACGTCTATGTAAAACTGGTAACCCCCTGGGACAAGGCCAATTTTAACCCCAAGAGCATAATGATAACAATCTTGATATGGGACTACTAGATGATGCTACATACTAAATATCAAAGCTATAGGTATTGTCGTTTTTGACCAGAAGATTTTATATGTTTTTCTTACATATGTCTATGTAAAAACCTGACCCCTAGCAGGGTCAATTTTTGAACCCAGGGCCATAATTTGAAGACTCTTGGTAGAGGACCACTAGATGATGCTACATGCCAAATATCAAAGCTCTATGCATTGTAGTTTTAGACAAGAAGATTTTTATATGTTTTTCCCTATATAAGTCTATGTAAAACGGTGACCCCCGAGGCGGGGTCAATTTCCACCCTGGAGCCATAATTTGACCAATTATTAAATCCCCCAATGCAACGTACAACCAGACAAAATTTCATCAAAATTGACCAAATGGTTTCAGAGGAGAAAGTGTGGACGGACGGACCTACAGACGGACGGACGACGGACAGTGAGAGATCAAAATAACTCACATTGAGCACTTTGTTCTAAGGTGAGCTAATAAGAAATTAGCCAGTTGATTTAAATGGGAGTTAAACTCACTTAATTTGATAAATGTTTCAGGTAAAGTTATGATTTAATAAAATCAGTTAACAGAATTTTAATAATTGTGTGATAATTAACTTATTTTTACCATAGGAAGTATATATTATTAGGTATGCCGGGATTACCTTAAATATTTTATACAACTTACAAGAAATATATACTTCCAACATATTTCCAATGATTTAAAAATTCTTCTTCGCCCTGTACTCTAGTAGATGGTACTTAGTAATGCGCACTGTAGCATATGTGTGGGCATTGCTCAGTGTAGTTGCTAGAAATATGTAATGTCATTTCCCGCCCCATTCCTACATTGCCTATTATTTTAAACTAGGTCAACCGTTATTCTATAATTTCTTTGTGCACTTGTGTGCATTTTTTCGGCGGGGACTTCGATGATTTCTTTGGCTTGTGTGTGGGCATTGCTTAGTGTAGTTGTGTTGTGGTGTTTGTGATTACTGTGCTCGGCTGGTCAGGTTGAATGCTTCCTTCCCTATCAAATTCCTGATACCTTTTATTTGCATGTTATCTACATCTTGGTTAGCCATACTCATATGTCATCTACATCTTGGTTAGCCATACTTCTAATGTCATCTACTACGTGGTTAGCTATACATGTATGTCACATGCTTCAAAATCAAACACGTATTGGGGGTTTATGAGTAAAAATAAACATGTACGGTTATGTTTATTTGTCAAGTGTATATTCACGTGTAGAACAAGTGATTGTATCAGTGGTTACAGTGAATGATATAATAGCTAGGTGTCAGGTTATACGTACGTCATAGATACATGTACTGTACATTATCTTCACATTATTAAATTATGTACTGAAGCGTCTTTTAGTGCGGCTTACGATAAATCATTTTGTTTTGTGTAATTGAGGTATAGTTGAACAGTATTTAACAACCCAAGTTTTATGTATGACAATGTATCAAGTAACATATACACTCACAGTGAGAAAAAAGGTATGAGAAAATCAGACAGGGAATTAGCACTTAACCTAACCAGCCGATCACAAAAATCAGAAACACAACAACCAACAACATTGAGCAATATCCACATATAAGCCAAATAAACAATTTAAAAGTCCACGTCCCCGCCGAACAAAAATGCAGGATGACACAATTTTACAAAGAAATTTTACAATGGCGGTCTAATATGTTTTCAATATAATTAGATACCGAATACACACTCTAATGTACGTCATTTTACAGTGATTTACAGTGTCTTTTGACGAACAAACAAGTATAGTGATGTTGTTTTCCTTTTTTCTGTAATTTACTTTTCAATATTTCCAAGGCTTCAATTTATTGGGGAACATATTGTCCATAAGCTATTGGAAAATTTGTTTGTGGTATGATATGAAGCTTAATTTGAATATAATGCTATGATATGAATGTATGATGCTATAATATTATTAAGGCGTTAAAGCATTACTGATTTGTCCTTTATCAGTTCAATGAAATCGATAATTCGACAATACAACCATTATGTGTATGACCAGAAAACACATTCATGAACGTGTTGAAGCGTTGCAACGATTATTTCATATAATGTATTTAGTTTCTGGACCTAGTTTATAAATGGTACTGTGTCCAGAAAGTGAAACATGTGTTGTATTCACAAAGAATCTCAAGTGAAAACACAAAATGTTACAATTTCCTTAAGTGTATCAGCCTTCAGGAAAAATTAGACAATATTTTTTTTCTTTATTTTGAAGTGTTATGTGCAGCGATTCAAAAATAACCAATGAAATATGAGCTATTCTTAGTTTCTTGCAAAAAAACAAATATGCAATTCAATTTTTAACTTAAGTCAAAATATGTATGTTTTCACTTAAGATGCTTTGTGAATACTGGCCCAGGGCACTGTTTTATCAAAGCATTTACGAAAATCTTTAACTTACGCTCAAATTTTAATTCTTTAAATACTGTTACAACAGTTACTGTAAAATGTGGAAATTCTCTCACAAAGTTTGCTATGGAGGTCAATCTAGAGCAGATGGTTCAGAATACTGATATGGTTAGTTTTCCCACTTCCTTATAGCACCAAGAAATATTAGCTAAGATTATTGATTTTACGCGATAGGAATAATAAAAGTGTCAGCATATTATTTAGTGAAGATTGGTTCTCGTTAGGATGCAATATAATTGATTGTTTGGTGTGCTACAATAGGTCATCGTAGCACGACTTTCATCCGCAGTTTTATCGAACGATTGCAAGAAGGGAACACTAGGACAGCGTAAATTACGTCAAAATGTACGGACAAAATAAGCTATTTTCAGACAAGTGACATTTAAAAAAACATTCTAAGTACAAATTTTAAACTGATACCAAAACAATTACCCTTTAATGTTTACATGTGTAAGTTGTCTTTGTTATGGCAGGGATAGTATAGATTTGATAAATATACACCGAAATCGTATTCATTCTATTTTTAAGTTATTGAGTCCAAGTCCCGTGTTACAAGTTCTTAAAAGTTCCTAGACTAAAATCATATTCAGTTGAACACAGATATGTTTCCAGTAAATCTATGTCTTACTGATCAATGGTATACTTATTGCAGTGCCTTTTGAGATGACAGTACATAAATTTAATCTCAAGATTGATTTGAAAAAAAAAGAAAAGATAATGAGCATTGTGTATAGAAAAGTTCATTGGAGGTGGGTTATCTGTGCGTTTCATTGTACATGGTTCTTATCCATAATAGCGAATCAGATACAATTCTTATCGAACACCCCTCGTAGAACTGTAAGTACATGCATCTCACGGATCGGTTTTGGTTATAATGTAAGTTAAGTTTTCATGCTAGCAAGTAGAACAAATAAGCAGTACTATGCTACTGAATTAATGTTTTATGCTTTAAGCTGTGTAATTACTGTAAGAGAAGGATTAACGAGCTAGGATTGAAATCATTACTTCCTGGTAGTTTACGGCAAACCTTAGAATGGAGATTTGCTTTAATTATATCTCCTAAAAAACACACCTCGTGGAATAGAGGATAAAACAAACCTCATGACAAAGAGGTTAAAATTGATCTGGTAACTCATTGATTCTGTACCGTTATGGTATGAATTGCATATAATTGCACTATATCAAGTAATAAGTATATTATTGAATTGATATACTTAAATTTTTAGCGATCGTCAGGTAACCTTCTAGTATTTTGACGCGGCCTAATCCGACGCCATGGTT
Source organism: Spisula subtruncata (assembly GCA_963678985.1). NCBI lineage: Eukaryota > Metazoa > Mollusca > Bivalvia > Venerida > Mactridae > Spisula > Spisula subtruncata. Next base: position 21,431,246 of record OY787673.1, read on the forward strand.
CTTTTGATCTCGTTGTCGATTATCGGAAACCCCGTGACATCATTTTTCCTGCGGATTATTTTCATGTAAAAAACGTACTTTTTCTGAATCCTATTCGAACATTAATTACAAATGTACTCTGTGACGAGTCAGGTACATGATTCATTATGAATTTAATACGTTCTGGGCTGTATGATCAACCATTATAAATATACAAAGTGTTTTAACGATATTGTCTTGGGGGATCGGCAAGTCTTAAACGAGTCTAGAAAAAGCAGGTTATGAGTTTTAGAAATGCTGATTTCAAAGATAACGAGTGACGGATTACTTATGTTTCGCGCCGAAAATATGATGACGTCGCGCATAAATTTATCGCATGTGTTGGAGAACATTGTTCCGTAATTTGATTTCACATAGACAATAATGATATTTTTGTGATAGTACAAGAGGTGTTCAACTTATTTATGAACAGAAAATGAACATCGCTATTTTTTTTACTCTAACAATGAAGTTGAATAAAACTTTTATATTGTGTAAAGTAGTGTATGAGAAGTATATAATAATTATAAAATGTACAATGCGTTACGGTTATTTCATAATCGGCATTGGAGTAGAGTTATTTTTTGCGTTTTCGAAGGTCCAAATCTCGAAATAATTATGTTGACATTTTCCGTCTTAAATTGATGTTCTAGTAACAACCAGATAGTAAATTATATTGTTAAAGCATGAGAAGACTTCTACATTCTCTGTTTGGTTATAATATACTGAACAACTTTTCGAAGTCCTCATTTTCATTTATCCATAACTTTTTTATTATATGCATTAAAGTAATAAACTTTCTCAAGTGAAGTGTGTACAACAAAAACATTATAATCCGCGTCTTGAAATGTCAGAATGTCACCTGGTTTGTTCGTTACGAGATTGACGTCCGTTTCATACTTTTTCGACGTCATGTGTTTACATATTCATGTCGTATGTTAAAAATGCCGTCAAATTATGTCCAATAACTAACCACGTATGAAAAACAGTTAAAAAATTATTAAGCTATCACCGTTGTTCGTGGAATGATGTCAGACAAAAATGAAGTGATGTCAGTACGGTACAGAGTAGCATTTTGTGTCGACAATCCACGTTTGATTGATTTTCAAGGTATAAACACGTCTAGGAGTGTTTAATTCAAGGTAAACGTATAGTTTGCTTCTCGTATAATGATGATTGCGAATTCGTTTAGCATTTATTGTGACGTTATGACGTAAATACGCATTTATGCCGACGTCGCATGACAACTTTGCGTCCAGAAGGTAAAATTTAATTAGTCTCTTTGTTCAGCAATGCTCCCCACTGATGTCCTTGACTGTCAATAGAAACATCACACTACATGGTGGTCATCCAATATATCAAAATCTGTCTTTGCGACTTTTACTTTCTTTCGTTCTTATGTTTTGAGTGGGTTCATTCAATTAATTTAAATCGAACAAGACTCTTTATTGCACATTTCAGCACACCTATAACACACGCAAATCATAGCACAATTTCAATAGGCTACTTGCACGGTTGACGAAGATATCTTCTAATATATAAGTGTACACTTAGAAAAGTTGCTAAGTATATATATCAAAGGTTTATTCTTATGGGGTTTTTTTTATTTGTCATTGTATATGGTGACTTGAAGCTGAATCAGGATGAAACACTATTTTCTTGGAACAGCCACTGGGAACGATAACGATAGTAACACTTATTTGTATAAAACCTGATTTAAAACGGTTTGTTCATTGATCACAGCCTTCAATGTCATCAATTTGATATTGATTTTGACGTGCGTATTTCTATAATACCGAAAACAATGCCTTTCCATGAAAACGGCTTCGAACACACAAAGCTGGACAAACATCAACTTCTCCCTATCCTTGTGACCTTTTTTAAAACCGCATACCCTAATTTATCATACCATTCGCTAAGATACAGCATTGCTTTTAAGATATTCTTAGATTTAGGGGACAACCCCTAAAACCTGAAGAATGTATTTTGCCGAAACAAATTTGCTGCAAAAAGCATAAAAATCGGCATATATGAAATAACACATGTAAGGAATCAGATAGTGAACTTTATTATACACTTTCTAAGCTATTTGTATTTTTAAATACTATTTTAAATATGCATTTTTTAGAGATATGTTTAACGTGAAAAATAGTTGAACAAAATACCGTTTTTGCGTATGCAACAAATCAAGTAACAATTATTGAAGTTCAATAGCAAATTTCATGACGATTGCTAGGCTAGATTTTTTTAATTGAACTTATAGTGATTTCAGAAATGCTAAAATCAGGGGTGGTTACAAAACGAATCGATGTTTTGCATCCGTTGTCGATAGTATTTGCGAAAATACGTGTTTAATAAATGTTTATAATCAAATATGTTAACATATTAAGGGTTGTTTCTCCTGCATTTTCTAGTCAATACTCAAAAGAAATAAACGCAAAAGAACCTTCTTCTATATAGTTCGGGATGCGGTTTTAAAATATTTACTAGTTTTAATATGATCGAGTGCATAGTACTACGTTTTACAAACTTTGTTACCGTTCGTGAGATTTCGTGTTTAAAACCATTTGGAATAAATCATTCGTAAGGCTGGCTTCATCAGTATTTTCTTCGATATTGTTATCATTAATGTAAATGAGTATTTAATATTCAAAATTATCTTGAAGTTAAGACATGAAAATGTACTACCACGTCGATTTTAAACATTTGCATACGTTTTGATCATGGTAGTTAGATGCCTGAGATACGTCTTAGGGACTGCGATTGTAAATGAAATCCGACTCAAAATATCGTGTATTGTACAGTATTGATTTTTTAACTTCAGTTCAATTGAAAAGGAACGAATGTCCTTTATCGATGTTTTAGTGTCAATCAGGTTATAAAGTGTATTGTTCAAGCACTATGCTATGGCATAATGAAAACTAATTGCACGAAAATAAAACTGACGTTCAAAATGACGAAATTGACGTCACAAAAATAAACATACATTGAGCAAAAATTCCAATCAGACGTTTTATAAACCTGAATATGTCTTCCATTTTTACATGTATTGTTCTGACATCTTTATGACTATAATGTGTATTGACAATGTACACATTTTAAGAAAAAAATGTTTGTCATTTTCCTAGAATTACATGATCGAGGAAGCACGTGCAAAACGTGTTTTCCACGTGCTGAACACCAGCTATTGTTCGAAAAAAAAATTGGCACTTGCTTCTATAGTCTTAGGACATCCCGAACTGAAAAACATAAATTTAGTTAACGAAGTTAAACATGCCTCATATGCAGAACGATGAAAGAGCATGTGCTATAGAAAGTTGGAAGCTGAGCTTCATGGAGTAAATTAAAATACGCAAATTCCTTTATTTTTTTGATTTGATTGGTAATTGTGGTTTGAAAAATAATATGATATAAATATAAATGATTATTAATACTGGTCGCATTGTGTGTTTCGAAATCATATAAACATATCCTATGAACAGGTACGTTCAAACCGGAAGTGAAGTGGAAGACCGACGATGACCTCGCCCCCGTGTAAATTCGATTATAGAGGGTTGATGTTTTGTGTAATGGCATCTACGTAACTATTTTTTGTCAATTAAAACGTTATTAACGTCGGGAAGGGGGACGGATAAACGCTATTTCTCGGACGTCAATTCCAAAAATGATGACGTGTGGTTGTTTATCCCTCGTACAACAATGTACATGACGGCGCTTCTAGTCACACAACTGCCACTATTAAGAATTCCAAACCCTGTAATCATGTTAAGGTGCTTAGTTGGGTTTCAAATCCCCATATAAAGCACTTCAGACTAGAGTTTGATTCCTGTCGCCCCTCAACACCTTCACGAATTGCAGCAATGCATCTTAGGAAACGGTATGTCATGGAACAGGGATACATTCAATTTTACATCCTAAGCAGGCATATACGTTGCTCAGAAACCATTTTGCCAAATGACGCATATACGCGCTTTTGGAACAATGTGACTTTTAACTTGGAGGGTTGATAAAGTTGTGTTCTGTGATGCGCTTACATTTTCTTTATTGAAAGATTTATCTTGTTATGGGAAATGTATTGTTTTTCACTTTATGTAATTTGTCTATGCATGTATCATTACCGCACAGAATATACAATTATAACCTTGGGGTCTAGTTGGAGTCTACTTTTGCTCAATATATATGGTGACCTTATATACTTAGTACAGGCCAAATTATTAGCGCCCTATTTGAAAAATGAAATTAAATACACATATTTAAATTGTTGGATCATGGCATATAAAGGATGTAATCTAATTTGATATTTGATTTTTGGGTAAACATAAAAACATACCTATACCAATTGTCATTATTCTCACTTTTCATTTATGTTTTACACTGTTTTACCCCCCCCCACCAAACGACGCTTCTTTAGCAAAATATTCTGATATTGTATTTTTATGTACATGTAGTAATATGACAACATTGATGTAAGTAAAAATACGAGACATTGCCATTGCCACTAATACGTAGAAATTGGTTGGTTCTTAAAAAATCCTAGGGCACCGTAAACAATACATCATTGGTCATAGTTTACGTAGACTGGCGCTATGCATCAAGACAATTACATTTGTAACATTAGAAACACCAAGTGTAAATGTCAAAGACGGTGTAATTACAAACAAGCAAATTGTAAGAAGTCTGTACGTAATGTACGCATGTTTAAACACATACATTACAAGAATCGGCATTATTTGGTAACATTATTCATTTCCAACACGAGTAGAAAATAGCCAAAAATAGCCGAAAATGACGACCCGATATCGGTCCTCTTTTTATGAACATCTCAGTGCGTAGGTTGAGAAGTGTTTAGTAACTATAACGGATACTTATATTGTCAATCCCATGCGGTTGGCGATAAGTCGTTGCTATGTGTTTTTTGTGTTCTATCACATATAAAGTAACCACAATGTAGTAACACATGTGTGGAAACATGTAGGTTTACAATTGTGGGATGAAATTATGTATAATTCGATTGAACGTTTGATTCTCGTTCACATGAACTACATTGGCTACAGACACACATACATTCAGGATATAGCTATATTGTATCATGTTTTAGGAGTCGTAACGAATGATAAGGATTATTTGGAGCAGGTGCTATAAGAAAAGCATCATCAACGTTCATAAGATTCCGCGTATCGATATCGGATTAGTATCTGACTATCACATGCCACAGCGTCTTGTTTTTAAGTGGCTTCTATTGACCTACGGACTAATGTACGTGCGTATGTATGTCAACATCTCTGTTAATCAATGCAATAAACATTGTGCAATATTCACACTTATAATTCTACTGTTACGAATATATTGGATATCTTAAACATGTTTTGTTGTTATAGCCATACGTTTGTGTAGGATATTAGAAGACTTGTTTTGTACCGTTTTGTTTGTTGTTTCTATTGGATACCGAGCCGTTTGGAACAAAAATCCTTGTTCAGTGAGATGGAAAGTCGTAGTGGTAATCAACGTAATATATTTTCGCAAAGACGTCGAAGTTCTGTATTCAAACACCGTGGAATTTATGGTGAAGCTAAATTTGACATTAAAAGCTCCAGCTTTGAAGGAAATATTATAAAGCCATGGACAAGGTAAGTTTAAGCGATATGCGTTTTCCTTTTAATAAATGTATGGTGCGGAAATGCTGATAGGAATGTGTACTTCCAAACGTTTCATGATTTACTGGGTAAAACAAGTGAAACTGCGAACAATGGCTTTTTTTCAATATAACCGTACTCATTTGTACTTAACCAAAAAAACGCTTGCACATCTTGCATCGACTGGGCATCATTCAAACAATAGATTTGCTGCATTGTTTGGCATTGTTCAGAAATGAACTCGCTTAACAAGGCAAGTAACAGAATTGTAACAGTAACTACATCTTTCTATTGACCTGTGCAATGTTAAAAACACTTTTAACGAAAAAGTCATTGAATGTTATCCGTGCCTTTCATTGTAAATGGTTCTGTCCTGCCAATAAAAGGTTAGCGAATCAGTTACAGTTCTTTTCGAACACCCCTCGCAGAACTATTAGTACATATATCTCACCGATGGATTTGACTCTAATGTAAGTTACGTTTTTATGCCAGCAAGTAGGTCAAATAGACTCTACTAGGCGACTGAATTAATGTTTCATGCTTCAAGCTGTGTAATTACTGTAAGAGAGGATTAACGAGCTAGGATTGAAATCATTACTTCCTAGTTGTTTACGACAAACCTTAGAATGGAGATGTGCTTCAATTATATCTCCGAGAAAACATACCTCGTGGCACAGAGGGTGTCACACCGGTGGAAAGTACTTCCGGGTCGTAGTATGCTAAAATAGTCAAAAATTTGATATATGTCTTTTGGAGCACTGTTTCAATGTGGAAAATGCTGATTGTTGACCAAATTACATGAATGTCGATCAAATATGATCTGCATGCTAACTTTTAAGAGTATTTAATTGATATTGTTCCGAAATACCTTTCCCTGGCTGAAGACTGACAATGTATGTGTATTTCGATCAAGTCAGCTTTTGGGGCATGGAAAAAAGCGTTGTCCTTCCAGAATCCCTGCAGTAGCTCGAAAACGAAACTATCGACATGCCATTGTATCCAGCTTTTTTTGGATAACAGGGATTGCTTTTTATGGAAACGGCCACAGAAAATCAACCGGAGTGTGAGTGAAACGGAGGGAGAGATGCGAATTTGGGTAATTTTGCATTACTTTCAATGGCAGAAAATTCACCGGTGTGACACCAGAGGTAACAATTGATCTGGTGACTCACTTATTCTGTGCTTTTATATAGTAATTGCATATAATGGCACTAAAAAAATAAGTACATTCAATTGATACATGTACAGTTAAACAGAATCATTTGCACTAATATTGTAGCGAGCGTTGGGTGACCTAAAAGTATTTTGACGAGGTCCTTATTCGATGCCAATGGCAATCCCCTGGCGTAATTTTCCCGCGGATTATTTTCAAGTCAATATAATTCAACATACTTTTTCTGATAGTTTATGGCTTGGTGTTCGAAAGATCAAAACATTATTAAGTCCTTTTATACTGTATCTATCAATGGCTAAATTAGGAAAATGTAAAAGAAAATTAAAAGGACAGCAGCCGACAATGCCCCGAGTGACGTGACAGTCGTGCTCATTTTGTTTGTCTGACGTTCACGTTCTTTTACGGTGAGTGTGTTGTATTACGTTTAGAAAGGGTAAATGAATCCTTGTTTTTGTAATTGAAATCTAATTGCCTTAATTATATTGACTATAATTGTAATACGAGAATGCTGGGCTTCACTATATGATATTTTGTTCTTGAATATTGTTAAAGCATGGGATGCTGTAATGTATGAAGTGTGTACTTATAAAAAGGAACCTGTCGTGGTCGTAAAAACTTAAATAAAAAAATCTTATTTCATGATTTTCTGTAGGTGACGTGACAAGATTGTTTCAGAGGTTTATTGCTGTTCAGTGATTCAAAATTTAGAAAGTTTATTCGTAGAAACACAGGATTAAACCTATTCAAACATTTATTATTCTGTGACGAGTCAGTACATTATTCAATTTGAATGTAGATCTACTGCGTTATCGACTGTATGATCAGCCATTAGAACATTACAAAGTCTTTTCACGATATGGTAGGTTTAAGTCTATGAAGAATCCTGGCGTCTTCTACCTTTTACATCACTCGACCATTGTCAGGAAAATAAAATTAAGAATACATAAACCAAGTGTTTGCTAACGCTATTTATACTATTAGTCAACCTTTATGTATGGAGTATACAATTAATATTGGTTTCGTCGATTTTGTTAACCGATGATAATTACATTATTATTGTGTTTAGTATTGCTACCGATCCCAACTCGGCTGAAGAGCAATTATTCTTCAATACTAAGAATTTCGGACATTGCGAGATATCACTCAGTAATTGATTTACATGCTGACATTTACGGCTAACCGATTACATCCATAACTTTTAGGAAGTATATAGACTGTTATGTCACACATGATGAACGTTAATTGTGATAAATGTTGTATATAACGTGCAAGCTTTCCCCCAAGACGTGATCATGAATCACAATACAATGTAGCATCCATGGTGTCCTGCGACACAACCTTTTCATTTAATTCAGTGACAAGTACATATCGTCATATAACGGCTAGCTACTCAATTACTCATATACATGTATGACAATATGAACTCGACAATTAGCTTGAACATCATGGCCTATAGTGTGTTTGATTGATATCCGACATAGTGGATCATTTCTAACGGTACATGAGATAGCTGCTCGACTTGAAGTAGTTATTGCCTATTGGAATCATCTCTTAGATTGCTTGAGATTACATTCATACATTCATATATTACCATTTATTTGGATGAGGTATTTTAATCATTCACAACTATTTGTAGACAGTTTATGTGACGTCAATATCAGTGTTTAACAATGACAAAGGATGCTTCCTATATAACTGACACATCATAACATTTCTCTCAAATGAGTATACCTAGTTACAATAATATTCGGACGTAAACAGTTTGAGAAAATGTATACGCAATCAATGTATATACTTATAGTGTTTTTTCCTCATTAAATGTATTTTTGACCTTTTATGTCTAAATGCTCCGTTGTCTCTTTCTAAATATTTTGTTGATGGAATTTTGTCTTCTAAAATTAACTTCTCGAACAACGTATTTGCCACAATCGCCTATAACTTCCTTATTTAGATGGGAAAATGACATTTTAACGAGCATAATGGTAGCACATTCTATATTTGAGAGAATAAAGGCAAACGTTAAGATAGACATTGATTGTATTTATTGTAGTGTTTTTGAGGTGCATCTCACATCTATGTTATAGAATGAAAACCAGAGTTCTTAATTATAGTTTGTAAATGACATGTGAAGTATTATACTAATGCCGACATAACATTATATAAGGATTAGTATCCATATAGAGTATCAATACCGTTCTGTATCTAGATTGATATATTCAAAGAAACTGTTATCATCCCATCCGATGTTTGCCGTAGACGCCATTCAGTGGTCGGTAGTCCATCGGCTAAACGTACCTGATAGGTAGTACATCAGCTAAACGTACATGTTCGGTTGTCCAGTATAAATGATGTAATACTTATCAAGCCGGACTAATACCCTATGCAAGACAAATGCATAACAAGTATAATAAATAATAAGCCAAGCGGCTTGTGTAGATTGGGCGAAGATTCAACATTGAAATCACATTGCGGCAACTCGACCAACTTCCAATGCACCAAATGCTTTCATTGTTTTCACTACCGCGTCTTGTGAATTTGGTTATAAGTGCAGGGAACATTACTATATGCATTTTTAAATACATTTCTCATTGAATTAAAATCACACTTTTATGAATTACATTGTTTATATTGAATTTTTTTGACAAAATTGTTTTCACTATTGTGGGTGATATGGTATTCTGTGACTACTTCTTAATTTTTAATGCATAGTAGGCTTAGTAGACACGCTGTCGTATGTTCGTTGTATTATGGTATCATATTTGGTAGGATTACATACGGTGACGTTGAGGGATTTGTCAGGACTCAAAATCGAACTATTTCATCTGATCGACTTTAATCATACTATCTTGGTTAAGTTCATTTGTCAGCCTTTTGCCATGATGGTTCTTGGCACTCGTTTCAGTAATATTGTTATTCTTACATTATGTGTAGCAGTATTTGAGCCGCTTCAAGCATAAAAGGTCCTTATCGTAAATTACGTCATAAGCCAAAGATAAGGTCAGAAGAATTCGTGAAGTTTCCTATATACATTTAGTAAACAGTCAAACCTGGTGCAATATATACATGAATATAAGTTTGGACATTTGCTAGAGTTATATATGATGTTAATTGATAGGGAATAGTCAAATTGAAAAGTTATACCATCCTGGCATATGCTACATGCCTAATTTGTCAACTTATCAAGTGTTGCATGTATATTTCATTAGCAAGTCACTCGGGATACGTGTTATTATACCAACTTTTGTATATAAACAGACAAAGTAATCAAATATTAAGTAAATATGCAATATACAATCTGTAAAACCGAGTTTTGTTTTGTGCACCCGCCAACAAGGTCGGAATCACACGAACCTTACTTAGTTTATACTAATTTATTTAAAGTCGATTTTGAAACAAGTTTTTGCAACTCATATTAATCACTCTCGACACCTCATTCCTGATGTTATCCAACGCCTCGAGGGTATGAGAGAAGAGAAGCCAGTTTCGCTTATATGCTGAGCGTCAAGCAAGGGGATTTCTGGTACCATTTTTATTTCGTCTTTGGTATGACGCGGCCTTGGATCGAACCTGGGACCTCCCGCACTCGAAGCGAATGCTCAACCACTAGGCTATCGCGGAGACGGTTAAGGTTGGATCTTTACACATACAGGATGTGTTGTAATCTAATTTGATGTTTGGGTCAACATAGCAAAATAAATATTATACCAATACTCTAAATTCTCACTTTTCATTTTTGTTTTACACTATTATATTATATTACCCCAAACTATTCTGTCGCTATTTTATGTTTATGTAGTAATATGACAACATTAATGTAAGTAACCATACACGACATTGCAATTGTGACCAATATCTAGACATTGCCATTTCCACCAATATCTAAACATTGCCATCTCCACTAATATCTAGACATTGCCTTTTCCACCAATATTTAGACATTGCCATTTCCACAAATATCTTGACATTGCCATTTCCACCAATATCGAGATATTGGCATTTCCACAAATATCTTGACATTGTAATTTCCACCAATATCTTGACATTGCTATTTCCACCAATATCTAGACATTGACATTTCCACCAATATCTAGATATTGCCATTTCCACCAATATCTTGACATTGCCATTTTTCACTTATATCTAGACATTGACATTTCCACCAATATCTTGACATTGCCATTTCCACCAATATCTAGACATTGCCATTTCTACCAATATCTTGACATTGCCATTTCCACCTATATCTAGACATTGACATTTCCACCAATATCTAGACATTGCCATTTCCACCAATATCTTGACATTGCCATTTCCACCTATATCTAGACATTGCTATTTCCACCAATATCTAGATATTGCCATTTCCACCAATATCTAGATATTGCCATTTCCACCAATATCTAGACATTGTCATTTCCACCAATATCTAGACATTGCCATTTCTACCAATATCTAGACATTGCCATTTCCTCCGCCAATATCTAGACATATGGTTCGTTCTGAGAGAAATCCTGGAGCACTGTTAACAATATATTACTGGTCATAGTTTATGTAGACTGACGCTATGCTCCAAGATAATTACATTTGTAACATTGGAAACACCAAGTGTAAATGTCAAAGACGGTGTAATTACGCATGTTTATCCACACACCTTCCCAGCATCGGCATTATGTGGATACGAGTCGTACAACGTTTCCAACACGAGTTGAAAATAGTCGAAAATAGCCAAAATAAACGAGTCAGTATCGGTTCCCTTTTAGTTTTATGAAAATCTCAATGCGTAGGTTGGGAAGTATAAAGTAACTATGATGGATAATTACAATGCCAGTCCCGTATGGTTGGCGGTAAGTCGTTGTTATGTGTTATTTGTGTTCTATTGCATATTACGTAACCACGATAAAGTAACACATGTGTAGAAATAGGTAGGTTTACAAGTGTGGGATGAAATTAGGTATAATTCAATTAAAAGTTTGGTTCCACAGACATTCAGGATATTACCATATTGAGGAACACCCGGTCACACCGGTGTAGTGATTGTATCATGTTATACGAGACGTAACGTATAACAAGGATTAGTTGGAGCAGGTGCTATAAGAAAAGCATCATCAACGTTCACTAAGAGATTCCGTGTATCGATACCGGATTAGTATCACATGCCACAGCGTCTTGTTTTTAAAAGTAGCTTCTATTTACCTAGGACTAATGTTTGTCTAATCACGAATATATTGGATTTATTGAAAGGTTTAGTTGTTATATCATTATGTTTGAGTAGGATAATAGTAAGCTTGTTTTGTACAGTTTTGTTTGTTGTTCCTATTCGAAACCGAGCCGTTTGTCACAAAAAAGGACTTTTTCTTGTTCTGTGAGATGGAAAGTCGTAGTGGTAATCAACGTAATATATTTTCGAAAAAACGTCGAAGTTCTGTATTCAAACACCGTGGAATATATGGGGAAGCTAAATTTGATATTAAAAGCACCAGCTTTGAAGGAAATATTATAAAGCCATGGACAAGGTAAGTTTAAGCATTGTGCGGTTTCCTATTCACCACTTTTTGGTGAAGTAATGCTGCAAGGAATGTGCACTTCCAAATAGTCCATGATTTACCGGTTACAAACAAGTGAAACTTTTGGACAGCCTTTATAAAATGTACCTTGATGAAAATGCCTCTTTGCAGGTGAACTTATATTGTAAATGAGTTCTGAGTGAAATGAACTTGGCTATGCTTGTTCTTGAGACCAAGTCTCATGTTACAAGTGTTTAAAAGTTCTTTGACTAAAATCACATTCAGTAGAACACATATTTATTACCAGTAAATCTATGTTTTACTGATCTATGGTCTGCTTACTGCAGTGCCTTTTGAGACGACAACACCTACATTTAATCTCATGTTTGGTTTAATTAAAATAAATAGATAATAAGCATTGTGGATAATAAAATTAATTGAAGGTACCCGTTGATTTCGAACACTTCTCGTAGAACTGTTAGGTCATACATGTATCTCACGGATGGATTAGGTTCTAACAAGAGTGTAGTTTTCATGCCAGCAAGTATGTCAAATAGACAGTACTGGGCGACTTAATTATTGTTTTATGCTTTAAGCTGTTTAATTACGGTGAGATAAGGATTAACGAGCTAGGATTGAAATCATTACTTCCTGGTAGTTTACGACAAACCTTAGAATGGAGATTTGCTTTAATTATATCTCCGAGAAAACATACCTCGTGTCATAGAGGAGAAAACATAGCTCATGGCACAGAAGTTACAATTAATTGATCTGCTTACTAATTGATTCTTCGCCGTTGTAGTATGAATATATAATATATAATGGCACGTGACAATATCAAGTAATTAGTACGTTTAATTGATTCGGTTAAACATAATCATTAGCACCAATATTGTAGCGATGACCGGGTGACCTACTAGTATTTTAAGTTTGTTTTGATATCGTTGTCGATTATCGGCAATCCCGTGACGTCAATCTTCCCGCGGATTATTTTCCTGTCGAAAATATTCAACATTTTTTGAAATTTAAAATGTTTATTCTTAGAAACACAGGATGAAACCTATGCTAACATTTATTTTTCTGTGATGTATCAAGAACATGATTCAATTGGAATGTAATACGTTATCGGCTGTGTGATCAGTCGATATAACATTACAAAGTGTTTTACCGAAATGGTTGGTTTCAGTCTATGAAAATTCCTGGCGTCTCCTAACTTTGACAGTACTCGGTCATTGTCGAAAAATAACATTAAGCATACATATACCAAGTGTTTGCTTACTTACTTACGTTAGAAAAGGAAACTAGATACTGTAATCACAATAGAGAATAGCGACAAGCCAACACAAACTAGTGCTAAATTATTTATTATTGGTATTTACAATATATAGCATCCGTCATGAGTTGTCTTGGGGTATCAGCAATTCTTAAACGAGTGTAGAAAACACAGGTAATGAGTTTTAGAAATTATTATTTCAAATTCAATAAGTGACGGATTATTGACGTGTTCGCGCTGAAAAGCTGGTGACGTCATGCATTTATCACATTTGTCGGAGAACCTTGTTCCGTAATTGTTTCTTATATAGAAAATAATGTTATTATGTTTATTATTACTACCGATCCAAACTCAGCAGATTAAATTCCCTTCATTACTAAGAATGTTTGGACATCGCGAGATATCACTAAGGGATTTACATGCTGGCATGTAAGGCTACCCGATACCACCCATATCTTTAAGGAAGTCAGTTGACAGTTTGTGTCACTCATGATGGCCGTTAAGAGTGATAAATGTACATCTCAAGTCATATAACGGCTAGCTACTATATTACTTATATACGACAATATGACCTTGACAGTCAGCTTGAACATAATAACCTAGTGGGTTTGATTGAGATCCGACATGATGGGTCATTGGTACATGAGATAGCTACTCTACATTAAGTAGTTATTACTTCCTGGAATCAGCTCTCAGATTGTTTTAGATTTTATTCATATAATAGCATTCATTCGAATGAGTTATTTTAATCGTTACACAACGCACTATTTGCAGATTTCAGTTTCTGTGACGTCAATATCAGTATTTAACAATGACAAAGGATTTGTCCTAGATTACTGACATAGCATAACATCTCTCTCAAATGACTAGCCCGATTTACAATAATAATCGGATGTAAACAGTTTTTAATACTGTATACGCAATACAATGTATAAATTATACTATAGTGTTATTTCCTTATTAAATGCTTTTTTGACCTTGAGTAAATTTAAATTCTCTGTCTCTTTCTAGATACTTTATTTATGGAATAATGTTTTCTAAAATAAACTACTCGAACAACGTATGTGCCTCAATCGCATATAACTTTCTTATTTAGATGGGAAATGACATTTAAACGAGCATAATGGTAGCACTTATATTTGATTGAATAAAGACAAACTATAAGATAGACATTGATTGTATTTATTGTAGTGTTTTTGAGGCACTGCCTTGTGATATTGTGACGTTCCCTAAAATAATACAATTCTACAGCTATGTTATAAAATAGAAAACCAGAGTTGTTAAGTGAGTGTTATGCTAATGCCGATACAGATGGTTGTTAGAGTGTCAATCTCGGTACGTCAGATTGTTGGCTCCTTTGTTTGACGATGAGGGTTAGTATCCATACATAGTTTCAATACTACTCTGTGTCTAAATTGATGTAATTAAACAGACTGTTATTATCCCCGCCAATGTTTACTGTAGACGTCATTCTGTGGTCCGTAGTCCGTCAGTTAAACGTGCCTGTTCGGTTTCCGTGGTCGGCAGTCCGTCAGTTAAACGTGCCTGTTCGGTTGTCGTGGTCGGCAGTCCGGCAGTTAAACATACATGTTCGTTTGCCCTAGTCGGTAGTCGGTCAGCTAAACGCACCTGTTCGTTTTCCGTGGTCGGTAGTCCGTCAACTAAACATACCTGTTTGGTTTCCATGGTCGGTTGTCCGTCAAATAAACATACCTGTTCGTTTTCCGTGGTCGGTAGTGGGCCAGCTAAACGTACCTGTTCGTTTTCCGTGGTCGGTAGTCCGTCAGCTAAACATACCTGTTTGGTTTCCATGGTCGGTAGTCCGTCAAATAAACATACCTGTTCGGTTTCCATGGTCGGTAGTCCGTCAGCTAAACGTACCTGTTCGGTTTCCGTGGTCGGTAGTCCGTCAGCTAAACGTACCTGTTTGGTTTCCGTGGTCGGTAGTCCGTCAGCTAAACGGACCTGTTTGGTTTCCGTGGTCGGTAGTCGGTCAGCTAAACGTATATGTTTGGTTTCCGTGGTCGGTAGTCCGTCAGCTAAACGTACCAGTTCGTTTTCCGTGGTCGGTAGTCCGTCAAATAAACATACCTGTTCGGTTTTCATGGTCGGAAGTCG
The DNA here is from genome assembly GCA_963678985.1 of Spisula subtruncata. NCBI lineage: Eukaryota > Metazoa > Mollusca > Bivalvia > Venerida > Mactridae > Spisula > Spisula subtruncata. Next base: position 21,446,966 of record OY787673.1, read on the forward strand.
GTCAGCTAAACGTCACTGTTCGGTTTCCATGGTCGGTAGTCCGTCAGCTAAACATACCTGTTCGGTTTCCGTGGTCAGAAGTCGGTCAGCTAAACATACCTGTTCGGTTTCCATGGTCGGTAGTCCGTCAGCTAAACACACCTGTTCGGTTTCCATGGTCGGTAGTCCGTCAGCTAAACATACCTGTTCGGTTTCTATGGTCAGTAGTCGATCAGCTAAACGTATATGTTCGGTTGTCGTGGTAGGGAGTCTGTGAGCTAAACGTATATGTTCGGTTTTCGTGGTCGGTAGTCGGTCAGCTAAACGTACCTGTCCGGTTGTCATGGTCGGTAGTCTGTCAGCTAAGGGTACTTGTTCAGTAGTCAATACAAAACAATACACAATACAATCTTTATTTTAAGTCGGATTTACATTAACAACAAATAACATTAGCTATGTATAGCTATTGCCCGACATTTATAACAAACATTAAGTATTAACAAACATAGACATTCCTGTAAAAAAATTATTTCAGCATACATATATTAAATCTTGCAATATATTACTTTAACATGTACAAATTATATTTAATTAAATCTGTATTTAAAGTAGGCTAGCATACACGTAAGCAAGTTAAAAAGCAGTTACAATATTACAAGTACAAGAACACAGAGAAAGCATAAAAGTAATTAAACATAAATAGACAAGTAAATAAATTAATTAGTTAACACATTAATTATTGACAAATTGATTAAAAGCAGCCAAACATTTTAAATCAAGCATAATTATATATTTATATTATTTATGTCTCACACAGACATATACATTGTACACGCAATAAATGTAAAACTGAAACATCCTTGTTAATCAATGAATTAAGAATAGCGCGTAATTAAAAAATGAGTGAAAAAGATCATAAACCCGATGATCAGATCATCGCGAGCTGGATAAACAAAAATGTTTCAGACAATATAAAACTACCATACAGAACAATAAATTAATGAGCATTATTTACAAGAAACAAAAACATTTGCAAGTTAAAAATATGCCAAAATAAACTATGCAAATATATATAGAGAGGACTGGGAAAGACTCTGGGCACCGTTTTATCAACGTACTTACGGAAATCGTTAACTTACGTTCAAATTTAAATTCAGTATAATTATTTAACAGCTGTATATTGGGTGCATGCATTGTTTGTAAGACTTCATTAACTGGATCTTGATAAGTGTTACTGCTCGAATTTCCACATTTTACAGTTGTAACAGTATTATTAAGAATTTAAATTATTTGAGCGTAAGTTAAAGATTTCCGTACATGCTTTGATAAAACAGTGCCCTCGTGACTAATAAATAGAATATATGATAACATAAGGGTATGATAAACATAATGAAAAGAAAAATATACAAACATAAGCAAAAGAAACATCATGAAAAAACAAAGCAAACATGCAGTAGCTTAACGCAACAGTCAATTGATTTACCTGGTCGTAGAACAGTAAGAACAGCAACAGCTCTCCCCGCTCCATGTACATACCAGGCTCCGGAAGTTGTTGTAGTTGGTCTGGTCTCTAAAGTTTTGAGGTAGATCATTCCAGAGCTTGGCTGCCCTGTAGCGGAAAGAGCTGATGCCATATCTTTATGTCCTTACCTTTGGAATCGTTACAGTATTGGAATATCTGAAGGAATAAGAACACTCTTTAATGTTAATCAAATCATGTAAATAGGCTGGTGTATCTTTATTTAATATCTTGAAGGATTCTAAAGCTATAGATCTCAGACGTCTTACTTTTAATGAAGGTAATTTAGACATTTGTAGCAATTCACAGTAAGAAGACACATGGTCATTGTAAATAAAACGAAGTGCTCGTTCTTGTATTTTTTCCATTTTTTTGGTATTAACTTCACCACAGAAATGCCAAGTCAAAGGGCAGTAATTACAATTTGACATAATAAATCAGTAATATATGTTCAGTTTTCCTAATGTGCAAAGTTTATTTCCTAAACGTTTTAAAACATTTAACTGCCTTGATGCTTTTTTGCATAATTATGTTTGAAACATGGGTATTAAAATTTAACATAAAGTCTATGGTAACACCAAGTAGTTTTACTTCATCTTCACACTGAATATCAAAATCACCTAAAGAGAAAGAAATATTAGATTTGTGTGTTTTTGCCAATCAATAGGGCTTGAAATTTATCAGGATTGCTTTCATTTTATTATCTGAGAACCATTGTATCAGTGACATGCTATCTTTTTCTAGGGTATATTTCACAGTGTCCAAATTTGAATGTGAGAAAGATAGAGTGTTATCATCAGCATAATTGTATAGACTACTTTCCTGAACAAAGTGAAAAATATCTTTAATAAAAATATTGAAAAGCACAGGTCCTAAGATAGATCCCTGTGGTAGACATTTTACTAGGTTTTTAAAGGAGCTTTGCAACGATTCTAATTTCACACATTGTTTTCTATTTGAAAGATAGCTGTCGATGAGTTCAAGGGCCTTACCGGTGACACCATATGTTTTAAGTTTGAGTAGCAGCAAGTCATGAGGCAAACAGTCAAATGCTTTTGAGAGGTCCATCAAGACTGCTGCTACATATTTGTTTGCATCCAGGTCTTTTTTCCAGTCCTCTATGACTTTAAGAAGTGTAGACTGACACCCATACCCTGGTCTAAAAGCTGATAAAAAGGAATTAAAATGTAATTTAAAATAATCAGATAGCTGGGTATTGATGGCTCTTTCATATAATTTGGACATGACAGGTAAAATACTTACTGGTCTGCAGTTACTCTTTTCTAATGTACTGTTCTTTTTATGAAGAGGGGTTACTTGTGCTATTTTAAGTTGATCTGGAAAAACTGCTGTAGAGAAGGTTTGATTGATAAGATTAGTAACAGGGGTAACAATTGAAGGTTTGGCTAGTTTTAATAATTTGCTAGAAATGCCATCAATACCCGTAGCCTTTTTGCAGTCTAATTTATTTATCTGTTTGCTAATGAAATCTGTGTTAACTGGAGTGAAATCAAAATCTGTTTGACCACTAGTTTCAGTCTGTTTTTCTATTTCCTTAATACTAGGATGGTTATTATTGACTGGAAGACTATCATTGCCAATATTTTTAGCAACATTTACAAAGAAATCATTAAATATGTTATAGACGTCTTGTTGGTCATTAATTAAACTATCCTTTTCACAAAGTACTGTGTTCTTAAATGTGTTACATCCTTTGTTTGTAAGAAAAGGTTTTACTGTAGGCCAGAAACTTTTTGATTTGCATCCCCCCTCACATCTGTCTATGAAATAATTATTCATTGATTTTCTGGAGATTTTTGTAACTAAATTTCTCTGTTTTCTAAAATTTTCCCAGTTTACAGCGGAATTATTGGCATTAAATTTGTTCAAAAGCATTCTTTTTTTGTAAACAGCCTGTTTCAGAATTTTGTTCATAAAGGGTGCTGGCTTTTAAGTAAACCTCTTCTTTTTGACGGGGGCATAGTTGTCAGCTACATTTGTAAAAATTTCACCGAACTTTGCATAGTTGGTGTTGACATCATCATTAAAATCCAATTTAAACATTTCTTGTTGTAACTCTGTATTAAACTTTTCTGCAACTGCAAAATCTCTTTTTCAGCAAAGGTACATCCTGTTTTAATTGAACTCCAACCATATTGTGAAAATCACTTAAACCACAGTTAAAATTAGAAGTAGTAAATGCATTAGAAGTATTGTTAGTTAAAATCAGATCTAAAAGTGATGGTTTTCCATTTTTGGTAAAACAAGTTGGTTTTTTAATAATATTTGTAAGATCAAAAATATCACAGATATCAGAGATAGGTTGGCTAAACGTATTTGTTCGGTTGTCGTGGTCGGTAGTCGGTCAGCTAAACGTACTTGTTCGGTTGTCATGGTCGGTAGTCGGTCAGCTTAACGTATATGTTCGGTTGTCATGGTCGGTAGTCCGTCAGCTAAACGTACTTGTTCAGTTGTCATGGTCGGTAGTCGGTCAGCTAAACGTATATGTTCGGTTGTCATGGTCGGTAGTCGGTCAGCTAAACGTATATGTTCGGTTGTCATGGTCGGTAGTCGGTCAGCTAAACGTACTTGTTCGGTTGTCATGGTCGGTAGTCGGTCAGCTAAACGTATATGTTCGGTTGTCATGGTCGGTAGTCCGTCAGCTAAACGTACTTGTTCGGTTGTCATGGTCGGTAGTCGGTCAGCTAAACGTATATGTTCGGTTGTCATGGTCGGTAGTCCGTCAGCTAAACGTACTTGTTCAGTTGTCATGGTCGGTAGTCGGTCAGCTAAACGTATATGTTCGGTTGTCATGGTCGGTAGTCGGTCAGCTAAACGTATATGTTCGGTTGTCATGGTCGGTAGTCGGTCAGCTAAACGTACTTGTTCGGTTGTCATGGTCGGTAGTCGGTCAGCTAAACGTATATGTTCGGTTGTCATGGTCGGTCGTCGGTCAGCTAAACGTATATGTTCGGTTGTCATGGTCGGTAGTCCGTCAGCTAAACGTATATGTTCGGTTGTCATGGTCGGTAGTCGGTCAGCTAAACGTATATGTTCGGTTGTCATGGTCGGTAGTCCGTCAGCTAAACGTACTTGTTCGGTTGTCATGGTCGGTAGTCGGTCAGCTAAACGTATATGTTCGTAAATGTATTATGGTAGCACATTTGGTACGATTACATATAATGACGTTCAGGAATTAGTCTGGACTAAACATCAAATGTCTTTCATCTGATGGACTTAAATCTAAGTAGTTATGGGCATACAATCTTGTTTAAGTTCATTTATCAGCCTTATGTTATGATGGTTCTTGGCACTCGTTTCATTAATAGTGGTATTCTTACCTTAGGTGTACATGTATTGACATAGTTTAACCTCTGAGCCACTTTGACATATACAGGTAGTTATAAACGTTTAATTTTACATCAGAATTTGTGATCTGACGTAAACCCTTATCTTGTAGCACAGCGGGGCGAATGTGAAAAAGCCATGTCACATTTCTGCTCTATTAGACATTTCGCTGGCTTAAAATGAGAAGGTCGTATCTCAAAATCAATATTTTGCGAAAACAAGAAAAACTGTCTGATATTTACTCTTTACTTATGGTAAAACAAGTTTTTTTTAGCTTCAGTTTGGTCAACATAACAAATACCGATTTTCACGACAATAGGCTAGCAATAAGTGCCTTCGGTATGTAGTTTGAAGGTCGTGAGTGGCACTCACGTCCTTCTTATTATCAGCCAGCGATTTGTACATTTTAGTAAACTGTCAAATCTGGTGACATATATACATGAATCTAATTTTGGACGTTTGCCAAACTTATATTATGTCAATAGATAAGGATTAGTCATATTGACAAGTTATAACATCCTAGTATATGCTCCTTGCCTAATTTGTTAGCTTATGAAGTGTTACATGTATATTTCATTAGCAATTCTCTAGGGATACGTGTTACTATACCAATATTTGTACAGACAAAGTAATCAAATACTCAGTGAATGTGTAATAAGCAATCTGTGAAACTCAGCTAGGTTTGTTTGCACCCGACAACAAGGTCGGAATCACATGCACCTTTACTTTCTACAAACTCTCATTTAATAGTACCATTTAACAAGGTAAGTACATCGTCTCTTTCATACTTAAATTTTATCTCAATTCATACATACACTGCTCAAAATAATTAAAGGAACACTTGCAAGTTTGCTTATTTTCTTAACATTTAAAGTCGGGGAAACAACTTTGTGCTACAATTGTAATCTTTATCATTTCTTTGTATGATTTTTTGACTTTGTGTTGTTTCTCGGTTGTTCATTGGGCTCTATCCCTTTATTAAGGTAATGCTACCCTTTTTCGACTATTCTCGTTATTTGCTGTGTTTCATTTTAATAATGCCAACACTTAAACATGAAGGTTGGTTTTGTGTTTTTGAATTTTGTTTAGTGTTGTTATGCTAACTACAGCTGTCAGGCAGCATTTATGTCCTTTTTGCGGATCTGGGGCGGAGCAAGTGGTACAAATAGGGATGCGACTACCAAAAATCGCAAAAAGGTGGATCCTTTGAACTTGTTATGTCATGAACTGTAAAATTGCTGTAACGTTACTGGAGTATCGATTATAAAGCTCTACCACGGTAGAAAATGCATCTTTATCATTGGTTCGTGATATGGGTTCGAATTTGGCTTTGTTATGTTCTGGTGAATTTCGTGTTTTGGTGGGTGTACGGAGCTCTTTCGGTTAAGAGGAAGGTGTTAAATGGATGTATGGTTCAGGTAAAATACCCTTTCGATCTTATCTGAACTCATTGCCCTGGAGACTTGCATAGACGGATTAAAACAAGCCAACCCCCTTCTAGAGTAGTATACGGCGTTTTAGGCCTTTGCAATATCGTGGTTATGGACTGATCCGTATGATGCCATAATCTGGATTCCATAAAACATGTTCGGAACTTTGTCTACAGGTGCAAAATGCGCATGATAACGCCTATGAAAGCATTTGATGGTCTGGCTTGTGTAATCAAGTAGGAGTAATCAGTTATTCACCGTTAAAGCACTATGCCAGTGCTTTAGCACGTACACATTGGTTTAGGCATTGCATTTAGACTATAGAAGGGCATATGCAATGCAAGTGTTGTGCATTTTTCGTGTTTATGCAATAATAAACAAAAACCAAAATTAGTGTTATTTGCACAAAAATTGGTTTTATCAATATTCGCTATTTTTTCCAATAAGTATACATTATTTTGAACGTTTTAATGTTTGTTCGTAAGACAACATTCACATACTCATTTCATACATTAAAATTGTCACTGATTATTCATTTCTTCCAAAGATATGTAAAAAAGGTCCAGTGTTCCTTTAATTATTTTGAGCAGTGTAGTATGCATATACATAAACAATTTAATTCAAATATGTACATGGTGTCTCAAACCACACGTTCACTTGTGGAAGGCATATCATTCCGTAATGCATTGCTTTACGCAAATTAATTATACTAAGAATCAATGGGCATTAAAATCAATGTTGGAATGAGCTAAGATGTGGGATTTCCAACACGATTTCAAAATTTCTCAGTTTGGTAGAATTGTTGAGAGTAAAGTTTAAGGATTCCAAAAAGGTATACCTTTTCTATAGTCCAACTTAGTGACATGCTATGACATGATGAAAACTAATTACCCGAAATTAAAACTGATGTTCGAAATGACGTCATTGGCGTCACAAAAAGTAAACAAGTATGATACAGGTCCAATTATAAGCGTCCTATTTGAAAAAATACACAAATTTAAATTGTTGGAAGTTTGTGTTAACATAACCAAATAACTACAACGATTCTCAAACTTCTATTTCTTCATTTATGTGTACACTATTTTACCCCCCAAAAGACTCTCATTTAGCAAACTATTCTGGAACTTTATTTTTTATGTACATGTAGTAATATGAAAGCATTAATGAAAGTGACCATACAATACATTGCCATTCCACCAATATCTAGTTCCACCAATATCTAGATATTTGGTTGGTTCTGAGAGAAATCCAGGGCACTGAAAACAATATATCACCGGTCATAGTTCATGTACATGTAAACTGACGCTATGCATCAAGATAATTACATTTGTAACATTGGAAACACCAAGTGTAAATGTCAAGGACGGTGTAATTACATACAAGCGTCATGCAAGAAGTCTGAACATACTGTACTACACCTTCCTAGAATAGGAATTATGTGGATACAATACAATGTTCATTTCCAACACGAGTAGAAAATAACAAAAAATAGCCAAAATAACGACCCGATATCGGTTCCCTTTTAGTTTTATGAACATTACAGAGCGTAGGTTGAGACGTGTTTAGTAACTATAATAGATACGTATATTGCCAATCCCGTATGATGGCGATAAGCCTTTGTTATGTGTTATTTGTGTTATCATATATAACGTTACCACACTATAGTAACACATGTGTGAAAATATGTAGGTTTGAACGTTGAAATTAGGAATAATTCGATTACATGTTTAATTCCCGTTCACCTGGACTACACTGACTACATAGACACAGACATCCAGGATATAGCCATATTGAGGATCACCCGGTAACATACCGGTGTAGTGATTGTATCATGTTATACGAGACGTAACGTATAACAAGGATTAGTTGGAGCAGGTGCTATAAGAAAAGAATCATCAACGTTCATAAGAAATTCAGTGTATCGATATCGGATGAGTATCTAACTATCCGACCCGCAGCGTCTTGTGTTTGAAAGTAGCTTCTATTGACCTATTATACGGACTAATGTATGTGAACATCTCTGTTAATCAATGTTATAAAAATTGTGCAATAATCACGCTTATTATTCTACATTCACGAATATAATGGATTTATTGAAAATGTTTTGTTGTTATAGCTATACGTTTAAGTAGGATATTAGTAGGCTTGTTTAGTACAGTTTTGTTTGTTGTTTCTATTGGATACCGAGCCGTTTGTCACAAAAAGGATTCTTTCTTGTTCAGTGACATGGAAAGTCGTAATGGTAATCAACGTAATATATTTTCGAAAAGACGTCTAAGTTCTGTATTCAAACACCGTGGAATATATGGTGAAGCTAAATTTGATATTAAAAGCTCCAGCTTTGAAGGAAATATTATAAAGCCATGGACAAGGTAAGCTTTAGCGATATGATGTTCCTGTTCACCACTTTATGAATGCTGATATAAATGTACACTTCCAAGCGTTCCATGATTTACCGGTTAAAACAATGGCAATTTATTATGTATTTCCCCAGTCGTGAACGTCGTCCATATTTTTCATACACTGTCGTTCACGTCATTGTCACAAAAAGTCCTCGGTGGTAAAAGTAATCATGTTTGCACATACTACAGTAGGGGTTTGTTGAAAGGGCCAATCGTCGGTTTAAGAGCACGGACAGAGTTGTGACTTTACAGAATCCAGACTTTATCACGAACCACTGACTTTCTGACTGAAGAAACGTAGCCATTACTTACCAACACAAATAAATAATTAGGCTGTTAAAAAGCAAAAGCACCAATTGTGTGAACTACATTTTGTATTTGTATCATATCCGACAAAGGTTGTCATCTATTTTTTCTCCATCCTTTTGTGTATAGTGCGTCCAGTATAATGTGATGTTTATAAAGATTGGCCGGTTTAGCCTACTGTAGTAAAATCGGTAAATTATGTACTAATATTACACTAATAAATCGTGCACACTTGAGTAATCGACCTCCGTAGGTCATTCAGACTAAAACTTCGCATATCAGTTGGGAATTAATATTTCATGGGGTTAGATGTTTTTAACCAATGCCTTCGAAATTGCAGTGGAAACCGTTTTTAATTAAAATTGTCTACGGCAAAGCGTTCCAACATCGAATACAGCAAATAAACGTCAAACACAGACAAATAATGACTGAAGAAATAAATTTTGAAAAATGTGCTGTCAATATATTTGCTACACTTGCAAGAATAACATCTTTCTCGAGTCCCCTGTTATGCGGTTGTTGTGACCTAATGGCGAACCATTTAATACACCATTAGAATTTTATATATCATTGTCCCTTTCACTATTGTCTTGTCCTTCTATCCTACTATTGCATTAAAATAATCCATGATAATCGTTAGATCGTGTTTGGGGATATTTTCTATCTCAGTTTGTAACATGTCGTAAAATTATTGTTTAGTTTTATCTTCAGCTTCATTTGTGGGGAACATATTCATGCATGATTGATGTCTTAAATAGTTCTGTATTCAGTATTGCTCTAATAATTATTTCGTTGATAGGATGGTATTCAATCACATATTTCGAAGCTTCAAAACTGCTTTGCTTAGGCGTATTGCTACTCCATCATGGTGTTTTCCGTCCTTTCTTCCAGAGTATATAATTGCTCCACTTGTGCTGGTAATGTTCTTACCAAAATGTGCCCATCTATGTTCACTTATTCCTAAAGTTATTCTTGTTCGTTTCTCTTTAAACCTGGACATTCCAGAATCCCACTTATAGTTTGGTTTTCGTGTCCAGTATACCTTTCATGTGGCCTGTTTCCGGACGGCTTTCACTGGTCACATTCCTACATGCAAGCTTTAGCTGATATACTGGTGTTACGAAAATTCTTGAAGCGTTTCTAGTCCTTGTTTCCGTAATCAATATTGTTTTTACAAGAAGAGGAGATTACCCTCTTGCTCAACCTCCAATCTGTCGGAACGGATATTTTTCATCAAGGTTGCCTTCCTCTAAGATGGTTGCCTGACACAGCTAATGAATCCATTCCATCCATGGTTTTATATCAGATTTTTTTTTTGCTCGATCAGCTACATCCCGAGGTAAACGACTATATTCTAACTGGCAACTTAAGCAATTGCTTGGGCAAGGATGATGCGTTCTAGGGCAATTCCACACACCGGTGGGCCTACACACTGCATCTCTTGGACCTTTGCTGTTCTGAGATCCCTTACAGTATAGACTAGGATTGCTAAATTCTACATTACCGTGTGATGTCGCAAGGAGGCACGGCAAAGGTCTTGTTAGTGTGGATACTTTGTACTGGCAGAAGAGACTGAATATTTGCTCTCTTTTAATCTGTCTAGCGGATTAGCCACCGGTGGTAGTACTGCACTAGACGCAAACACAGTCCGGTGGCATAGCCACCAACACACATATGTATAAACAGGTTGTTTCATAATATATGTCCCCATTACAAACTAATGGCATGAGAACATGCTTTATCTCATCGGGTATCTTCATATACCAGTGGAAAGCCAACTTTTCACCTTTTTTTTAGTATATAACATGACAATCATAGCAACCCAGAAAATAAGATTCTTCCAAAATGTCAATTTTTTTATAATTGTTAAAACGACGTTCAAAATGATATTTATCCAAAATTGATAGCATAGCTTGTAAAGTATTGAATGATATAACACGTTTAATATTGCTTATTACCAGAGTAATATGTTGATTTCAAAGTTTAGATCATATACAAGAAGTTCAGATAAATTAGTGGTACAGTTCGAAGCGAGAACGTAGCGCTTTGCGTTAAGATTTTTGTTTCATAGCAACTGGTTACCAAAACAACTATATCACTCAAAAGTGCTTAGAGTATCACAAATGGATGAAACTTTCACATAGATATAATATTTATTTTATAAAATGGTTATATTATGCAATTCTTAAAAAGAACATATTGTTCAACTTGGAAATCAACATATGGATGTCATTTTGACATTTATCGAAAAAAATGGTGAAATATTGGCTTTCCATTGGTATATAAATATATTAGATTGGATCAAGCATGTTCTCTTGGCATAAGTTTGTAAAGGGGACAGTTACAATGAAACACCCTGTACACTGTATCGATATCATGTAGCTATGCCTGAACCACTGTCTTCAGAACATTTATGAATACATGCCTGTTGTCGGGCATTTATTCTCCATATAAGTATAGTCTCGATGCTTTCAATAAATGATCCATATACGTGGGGTGTTCCACAATTCTTCATAGCGGTGCAACAAATCAGAAACTACCTTTCACTGATAAACATGCGTAATACCAAAGAAATTGGTTGACAAATAAGCTAATCATCGAATACAATTGTTTAAAAGTATCTCAGTCCCCCTGATCACAAAAAGTGGTAGTAGTGATGAAAGAAATTATGAAGTGTATGCCACTGTTCGAACGGTGTTTATTAGATATTATCAAAAGTTTGCATGGTTGGTTTTCCAGAAGAGGTCATTCTTAATTTTGTCATTGGTGTATGATATAAAATCAACTGGAATAGATACGAGCGTATGGTTGGTTCATTTATCAGTACTAATGATATTGATTGACCTATTTATGTACAAATGTCGGTCTTCGCCTAATGCCGGTGAGGAAACTTCTCTCAATGTTAACTTTATCCTAATAAACGTTAGGGTCAACGTATACACAAGATTAGGTGTTCGTGTCAGGATTAAGCTGACATGTTTCTTAAGCGTCAGTTATACATTGAATTAAATCAAAATCAGAAAATATATATGAGCCGTTCTCCAAGAAAACCTGCTATTCTAACATGATGTTATTTCTGTAGAAAACAAGGTTGTAAAAAGCTCGTAATAAAGAAAAAATGCATATCTTCACTGGCTTGAAATTCAATTTTTATTTTGTATTTGGCTTCATTGAGATTATTCTTTAAACTTATGCAATACTCTACGTTGGTCAAAATAACAGGTTTTCCTGCAGAACGGCTCATATAAATATTATTAAATATTGTTAGGTATAGACCAGTTAGGATATGGTGACAGTGACGTCATCATTTATGTGTACCAAAAAGATTGAAACCATTGCTTTAATAGGTAGAGTTCAGTTTGGTATTGAACTGTTAGTATAATCATTTATACTTTTTACACCGTACTAGTGGATTGTTCCACTGTGTCACTGGATTTTTATCCTAACTGGGCTGTAACCACCCGCTTTCCTTAAGCACTTTTGTTTTCCTCGCGTTATTCCTGAAACTGATAAATGCTGTTGTAAACAGATGGCCTATTACGTAACAAGAATACATCATTAGATCGCCTGCTAAATGACGGTATTTACGTATTTACTCTAAAACATACACGTTCTTAATCCATTTAATGATCGTGCTTGAAGATAAATTGTTCTCTTACGCAGTATTAGTTCATTTCAAGCGAGTATATATATATCAAAGCTTCATCTATTGGGTTTTCGTACAAAAGAAACGTTGAGGAATAGTTTGTGTCATGTGACAATCGTATAGAATACATAACGTTATTTACGAAGTGTTCAAATATTATACTGTAATACGAGTTTTATATACATATCACTGTCTTAGAATGAGAAGGCCGAATGTGCCACTTACGACCTTATAAAACCAATGCACATTTGACATCATAAGGAGCTTTTTATGAGTCTAAAAATTTGAACTTGTCATGTTGACAAAACTGAATTTGAAAATGTGTGATTGTCAGTTTTTTTTGTTTCCTCAAAATATTGATTTTGTAGTAACGACCTTCTCATTCTAAACCAGCGATATGGAAAAGTAACCAGAGTGATAATTATCGTAGCTTTACTTTACTGTGACATGTTTACTTTAATGAATGCCATTTAATTAGCCCATAGTGATATATTATCAGGCTCAATAAGTCCATATATTCATACTTTTCCATTATCATATTACAACGTGACCACTTTTCTACCTTTCTAGTCATTGTTCTAACACAATTTCCTTTATGATGCTCTCAGTTTGAAAACAAATAATAAATTAGCTCATCGTTTAATCCAATATTAATGTTAATTTATGCATGTTCATACTTTCAGAAAGTTCAACAAAGTCTATATATCTAAAGACCTCGTATGAACGATGTACGCTTGTACGTCTTGAACTACTGTACTCTTACCAGTTGTTTTTGCAAAGTATCTGACATTCGCGCTTTCAGTGTCATTTAATCATTATTTTATAACAGCAATTACCAGAACAATGGAATATATATCTAGAAGACGTTTGCTTGACTTGCTGTTGTACTGACAGAGCTCAAAGACTGAACACTGCATACATGTTGTCTGTTTGTACGTAGGCAGATTAATTAAGGACCAAGAAGATTACAATATGCAGATATCACCCTGATTTATACATATAAATAAAGATTCATTGTTATAAATCAATGCATCATTTTAAAGCTTCACTTCAATACAGTCTTTAACCGAGATATGTAAGACATCTGTTCGACAATCGGAGACATGCTCTCGAGATGTATACGAGTATCGACGAGTATGTACGAGTATGTATGTCTTGTGTCGTGGTAATCTCGCCGAATGTCGAGCAGATGTCGTAGACAAGTCTCCCAAACTCGCCGCAAACTCGTGTTGTATCACAGAACGACTTTATTTCGGCGGCATGCTACGACAAGGGGCGACATGTCTACAACATGTGTGCGACAGTGCGCGAGATTGTTACAACAGTTCCACGACATGTGTACGAGAAGTAAACTTCGGCGAGAAGCGGCGAGAATTTTAAACCGTTTAAATTATCGCCGCACACTGGCGAGTACTGGCGACATGGGAAGACATCACTGCAACAAAGAACGACATGCGTACGATATTTACACGACACTTGGCGAGTTGTGACGAGTTATAACTCGTGACAACTCGTAGACCAACTCGCCACTGTGTGACAGGGTCTTAACGTTTAGAAATCCTGATTTAAGGGAATTTTCCGCTCTTCATGGAAGCCATTATAAGGTTAATAAGTATAACCATGGTTTCATCAAATTCACGGAATGTTCCTCGCCTCCTGAAATCCATGGTAAAGTTTTTAAATCCTGGTTTCCGGGATATTCACGGAATTTCCCGCGCCTCCTGGAATCCATGGTAATGTTTTAAAACCCTTGCTTCATAAAAATTTCCCTTACTTCCTGTTTTATGATGATAATTAAACAAATGAGACCAGGTGTGTAATGTTCAATACCCGAAGGACAAAATATGATGCCACATCAAGAGCATTTTGCATACGCTAGCAGGAAATTATATTGCGTAATTTATAATGTTGTCGTATAGCTCATTTCTCATTCGACCTTTCGTGGAATTTGATAAGTCGCAATTACGTTAGCAATAACAGTAAACGATTTTTGCAAAATAATGCCCTATGACAATCTGAATATAATCTCCAGGAAAATCTGCTATTTCGATTAAAAATTTAGTTAACCTATCATTCAATTACGTGGTATGCCCACTAGTTTACTAATTGGAAGATACCATTAGTTTACTAATTGGAAGATAGAGTAAATTAGTTTGAATGGAGTGACATGTTTCATATACATTGTATTTGTATAATTTTACAAACGGTTTCAAACTATTCAACGATGGTCATATAGAAATGGATCAAAATGCAGGAACACTGATATACAATCAATCTCAAAATACCACAATGACGTTTAATAAGCACTTAAACTGAGCTAGCACTTAAACTGCACTGCAAACAGCTGATCCATACGTCATAAATGTCGTACTTATATGTTAGCGTTTTATTTTTATCGTCACAGCATCGTCTTCCTGCGAACCTGCAACAAGTTTGAGTTAGCCATCATGCAAGTATTATAACATCTTGCCATTTTCAGCAAAACAATATCAAACATGTTTTGCCTGAGCTGCGGATAAATGTATACATGCACACTTATACTATTGATAAGTATATAACAAATTAAGAGCATTGACAGGGTACCGCATTGTTCGAATGAGTCCAACATGAATAAAAACGCGTTCAGGAATATTACAAATTATCCAGTCACTTTCAGCAAAATCGACCCGATGACGGGGTGCCGGATAACATTTGCCGTCAAGTGACCACGTGATCTCACGGACTTCTTCTTAAAGCGGAGTCGCCGGCTGAAACTCTTTACCCGAGGAAAAGGTCTACCTATCTAAAATGAGATTGAGTCGATCCATATATTTTCAAGGACTTTCCTTCGTTTACATGACGTTATCAAGATGTCCGACGTTGTTTGTTTGTCGTGACGTCAGTGAACGAACGTGACGTTGCACACAAGTAATAAAATGGCAACTAAGTAGTCCGACTTTTATTCCCTTTTTAAAGTAGATGTAGTGACTGGATAAATAGAATACTAGGTAAGTGCCGTGGAATGAGTAAAAGTTTATCCGGCTCGGCTGCGGAAGTTATCGGATTCGCCTACGGCTCACCCGATAAATTCCGTCGCCATGCCAGATAAACTTACTCATCCACGGCACTAACCTATTTTTCTCTATGTACTTGGCATTGCATATTACGTGACACTGTAATACACACACGAGCACTTGTACGATACAATTAATTTAACTGATGTCACAGGAAATTGCATGTCTCGGGCAGACAAATAAATTCCATCAAAATGTATGTAAATAACATCGTATCAGTCGTTTGCATGTTACATGCATCTATTAGGTGAATCAAAGTGATAGTCGGAAATGCTTCGTGTAATTGGAGAAATAAATATTTAGTTACGAGAAGTGCTCGTTTATTCAAAAGATTAGCAGCATAGTTATATTACTGCCCCCAGGTATCAGTGTCGTCGGTGGTGTCGGCGTCTCCTCAAGGTTAAAGATGGTTGCCAAGTTTCTATTTCTGAGTATATCTAACATACGCGTATGCACACTCCTAACGCAACACCTACGGTTTTTATGATTTCACAAATATGCATGTGGGATTTAGTTCAAATTTGGGATACAAATTAATAAACCCTTTACAAATTCCCCGAATATTTTTTTCTAGATGATAAACAGTTAGGTGAGAATAAATTCCAATATAAAATTAAAAGTCACAAAATGACAGTCACAAAATGCACCATGCCGGTTGACTGGTCCACCATGATGTATGTGTGTATTTCTCGCAGTCGAAGTTGCTATGTTTAAACTGTCGTGGAGATGGTCAGCAATACTTTGTACATCCTGCTTCTGTGACATAGTTTAGTTTTATTATTGTAATTTTCGATATATTGAGGGTTATCTACTAATGGATAACCCATGTTATTGGAGGCACGAGACCTTTTCGTTACTTGTAGGTTCTTTGCGCTATTTGAAAATTATGCATAGGAGTATGTATGACGATACTTCCTTTTCCGGTTGAATTCTACACCAAGGACGGGTGATCAGAAATTGTATCGATTTTTGTCAAATATATTCTTTCATCTGTTGATATAGAAGTACAAATAATGCAAACCAATTAATGAAATAATAGTTGATTTTATGACGGGTTGTTTAAGATGGATTTGTTTAAAGAATTTGTGATATTGTTGGATAGAATTTTGGAATTTGGATCGGCTGATTCGGTAGGCCAGACATGCCATGATGGCACTATTTATTACATAGTACATAGATCTATAGCTTAATAGACGCTTAGCATGTATATATCTCTGACCAAGAGTTAATATTGAATTGCGTTTATATATTGGTAGTGTCGTGTCCTAGATGTCGTGTGCATATTTTTTGCATTTAGAATCTAATAGTTTAGTGCATGTTCGGATCGTGAGGGGTTACGTGAGTCTTTATTTATTATTTGATTGAACTCAGAACTAAACTTAGATCAATATAATTATTATGCATATTTATCTTGGGAAATATACGTTGAGAACAAGTTGAGAAAAATTGTGACGTCATATATCCCATATGACGTCACTAGCCAATTAAGATAATAGCATTGTCACGTGACTAATATTTGTTTGTTTTTGTTTGGAATGTTGGTGATTGCAGATACAGTAGGGTGCTTGGGTTGACAATGTCGGTTCATTTTGCACAGTTGATATGTTCTATAGAACTTTGGTATGCGTAGTACAGGCGCGGTGCTTAACAAATTAAGGCGAGACGGGAGTTCCAAATTTTGTTGAACTACAGTATGCACTGATGAGTCTGTATAACAGGTGCGTTCGTGACGTGATACTAAATTCCAGATTTTGTAAATCCATAGTATTACAGGTGCGGTTCGAGAGGGGTACGACATTTCAGATGTTGCAGATCTACATATGTATGACAGGTGTGGTTCATGAGGGGATAAGGAATTCTATGCGTTGTTGAACATAGTATTACAGGCGCTGCTCGTGAATGTATACAGCATTCAATATAATTATACTTTAGTAAATTACAGGTGCGGTTCGTTAGGGGATACAAACTTCTACTGTAGATTTTGTTGAACTTTAGTAATTTACAGGGGCGGTTTGAGAGGGGAGATAAAATTCCAGATTTTGTAGATTTATTGTATTACAGGTGCGGTTGGAGAGGGGATATGAAATTCCAGATTTTGTAGATTTACGGTATTACAGGTGTGGTTCGAGAGGGAATATGAAATTCCAGATTTTGTAGATTTACGGTATTACAGGTGCGGTTCGAGAGGGGATATGAAATTCCAGATTTTGTAGATTTACTGTATTACAGGTGCGGTTCGAGAGGGGATATGAAATTCCAGATTTTGTAGATTGATGGTATTACAGGTGCGGTTCGAGAGGGGATATGAAATTCCAGATTTTGTAGATTTACGGTATTACAGGTGCGGTTCGAGAGGGGATATGAAATTCCAGATTTTGTAGATTGATGGTATTACAGGTGCGGTTCGAGAGGGGATATGAAATTCCAGATTTTGTAGATTTATGGTATTACATGTGTGGTTCGAGGGGGATACGGAATTCCAGATTTTGTTGAACACAGTTATACATGTGCGGCTCGTGAAGGCATACAGCATTCAATATTTTGTTGAACTTGAGTATTACAGGTGCGGTTCAAGAGGGGATACGAAATTTCAGATTTTGTTGATTGTATTTACAGGTGCGGTTCAAGAGGGGATACGAAATTCCAGATTTCATAGAACTATAGTTGTACATATTCGGTTCGTGATGGGATACGAAATTGCAGGTTTTGTTGAATTATAGTGTTACCGGTGCGGTTCAAGAGGGGATACTAAACTTCAGATTTGTAGATCTCCAATATTAATATGCATTTTATTACAGGTGTGGTTCATTAGGTGATATGATTTTCCCAATATTGTAGATCTATAATATTATTATGCACAGTAGTAACCATATGCGGTTCAAAAGTGGACATGGTATTCCAGATAGTGTTATTTATAATATGTATAGTATAACAGGTGCGTTTATGGAGTGATAAGGGAGTTATTTTGTTGCTGTTTTTTGTCAAACACAGTATATTATGCAGTTGCAGTTCGTGAAGGAATACTTATATCGGTATTTTGTAATATACAATATACAGGTGCGGATCGTTGGGGGTACTTGAGTCGGTATTTTATTTATAATATAGTACAGTAACTTTGAGTATTTACAGATTGGGTGGTTGTATCTACATGTCACTAGCCAATGTAGGTCATTTTACACAGTGACTAAGCATTGGTTTTGTGTGCACCTAAAAGTCCTTGTCTTCAGTACATGTGCGGATTCTGAGTGGATACGGAAGTTCAGATTTTAAGTTAGTTGTTATATATATTATATACAGAGTATTATATAATATATTAGAGCTTCAGTTACTAGTTGACACAGCTGGTGAATTTTACTGGGACTAAAGTATACATTCCAGTTGGGCGTTTGTCTGGTGTTAAATGATATGCATAGCCAAATCCGAATTCTTTGGTACGGGTTCTTAGCATGAAACGTGTGTAAATATGTATGGTCAAATTTTCTTAATTCTTTTAACAGGAGTTGTATAAGCCTGCTGATGCTTGGTTTGTAGACTTTGATAAACTTAAATTATAGCTGTGTGCATTATTTTGGTCAAGAGTGGGTTTATTCAGCATGGCCTTAGTGTTGGTGGCTCAATTAAGTAACGTCATATATCGCAATTTTAGAGAATATTCCACTTATTATGTTATGTAAAGTAGGTCTTATTGTATTTGATAGTGCGACACTTGTTAAGCGATCACAGTCAAAAGTGCCTAATACAGCCTGTTCGACAATTTGTCTTATGAATCACGACATGTCTTTAAAGGACTATAGAAATCTCATTTTTTCTGATTGCAATCAGTCCATGATTTACGAGCTAAGAGTAAATCTTGGTAAAACGCTATATTTGCTGAAACTAAATAATGACATGTTCTAACGGAGAATTAAACCAAGTTAGCACAATTTAGGACTAATTATAACTTGTCTCAAATATGGCCCTTATATGTAGCCTGGCCAGGTGTGCCAGGTTTATGCACAGTACAGCACGTTGTATGTTACTGCAGTTGATTTTCAATGTGAAGTAATGTATCTGTATGTTGTGTCACGTAATTTGATTAAACAGCTTAGGAGGACTTAACACGGTCTGTTAGGGGTAGACAATAAAAACTGCAATTACGAGTGACTTACAAGTTATCAGTAGCCAATTGCCTTGCTTTTGCTACCTTTTATCGGAGGGCGAGTTGGTGATGTTTCAGACGTGTTGTTAATGATTAATTTAATTAATAATTTCATTTTTTAAACGATGATGTTACAATTTTCATGAGGAGTTCTGAGACCAATCAGTACGCATCAGTCAAGTTTTCGATAAATCACACTATTACTAGTAGTACAATGTTTATCTTACAGGATATAATAATTGATAACCGTTCAATTGCAGGCAGTGGTAGAATTTTGGTGGACTGTTTCATTTTCATATATATTTTGTTCATAGTAATTTTGCTATTGTCTCATATAATTATCACATTATATTTTGTTCTAACATGTATTCTTACAGTTTAAACAGGAAGATTCTGACTGGACAGTAACAATAAGGACCTGGGGCCTGGCTGGGGTGACAAGGGCATATGTATATATTTTAAATTTAACCTTTTTGGGCAAATATGTATGAACTTGTCCAATTTTGTTTTGTGCTTATATATTGATTTTGGGGCTTATAAAGGTTTACCCTTATGGTGCTTATATATTGTTGTGGCCTTTTGGGGCGTATTATTGTCATTTGTGTAGCCTTTTGGGGCTCAGATATTGTTTATATGCTGCCAAACAAGTAATATAAATACTTTCTAATGGGTTTTCAACTTCTGCATTAACTCTTACAGATTTGAGGGAACTATTAACGTTCTGAATATAGTGCAAATATGCTTTTCTAGGAAATTGTTGTGTGTGAGTTGCCGTCTAACAATAGCAGCCATTGTTGCTTTGAATGAATGTGGTCGAATGTTTCCTGTAGCAGTCTGCGAAATTAGAATTTGAATCTACTTGCCCGAATTAATTGCACGACCGTGAACGTTGCTTGTCCAAATCACTTGTCCAATACAAGTGCTAATTTCGCTTACTGTTGTAGAACGTGGTTCCCGTGCTCAACCAGCAATCTGTCTTTGGATATTTCGCTGTGCCAAAACTTAATTTTGGCGATTTAATTTTGGCGTTGACGAAATCTTGATCTAGATCTGCGATGTCGTCATATGGCCGACAGCGATATCCAAACTCAAATATTGTTTTTCAAAAGATCAGTAACATAGCGATTCAAATCTCGTTTATTTAGAAAATAATTTATATAAATTATATTATTGGTACCGTAGCTTCTGATGTTGGTGTTTCGTCATGAGCGTTGTGTTTGGTGTCTGATTCCCAGGGCCATTCGCAATTCAGTGTGTGGCGAGATATTGGCTTCAGTAGTTCAGGTATTTAAGCCTTTTGGACACACTTCAAAATTAGCCCGTTGCAGTTCAAATTTAGCCTTTGGGCCACAGTTCAAATTTAGCCTTTTGGGGCATATATTTATAATCTGGTTTAGTCTTAATTTAGGGCTTAAATATTGTGGTAGCCTTTTGGGGCTTATACTAGTAAATTGTTTAGCCTAGTGGGCTCATATATTGTTTAGCCTTTTGGGGCTTAAATATTGTTTAGCCTTTTGGGGCAGCCCTTTGGGGCTTAAATATTGTTTAGCCTTTTGGGGCAGCCTATTGGGGCTTTTATATTGTTTAGCCTTTTGGGGCTTATATTGTTTAGCCTTTTGGGGCTATTTATTGGTGCCCTTTGGGGTATGCCTTTTGGGGCATTTACGGATTGCTGTCAAAGGTCGCCCTTAACGACAATTTGTCCGGCGTCCTGTTAACCTATTTCGGTTAGCACGTTGAATGCGGGAACCACGCCCATTATTCCAAACCACAAACATTCGACAAGCCAATGTGCTCTAATAATATGATTTGAAATGTTGTTGTTGCTACTTTATTGGTCTCAATTATATGAGTGAAAATTGACTAAGTATTCGTTGTTTATCGGGTCAATTGGATGTGGGGCAGCAGAGATCATGGATGAAAGCTGTAATTAATTTCTTGATAGCTTTATATCAGTAGCATTATTTTATGTTTACTTTAATTAGAAAATATAGTGAGATTTCATCCATGTGCTTGTTGCTGGGCGTCCTGTTGTCCTCTGATCTCCAATAATGAGGGTTATCTACTAATGGATAACCCATGTTATTGGAGGCACGAGACCTTTTCGTTACTTGTAGGTTCTTTGCGCTATTTGAAAATTATGCATAGGAGTATGTATGACGATACTTCCTTTTCCGGTTGAATTCTACACCAAGGACGGGTGATCAGAAATTGTATCGATTTTTGTCAAATATATTCTTTCAACCCACCCACCCATTCCCAGAACATTCTGTTTGTGTTATTTAGCATAATTTATAGTTTTGTTTCAGAATGCAAATGTCGTGCATGTCAAGTATATCTTCAAAGGTTAACAATTGAAATTATATTTTGGTCGCGTTGCTTTTGTTTGTTTGTCTATTGCAGATTATTAATGAACTGATGTATGTGAGCTTGTGTATACAGTATCCAGACGAATAGTAGAACATCAACAACGGCGTGGTTACCTGGATTTTGTGTTTATGGTTACAAAAGTGCGACCGGCGACAGCAATATCAAAATTCAAATATTGTTTTCAAAAGATCAGAAATATTGACTCAAATCTCGTTTATTTAGAAAATAATTATATAACTTGTATTATTGGTGCCTCTGTGGCTGATGATTCGCCACTGTCGTTGTGTTTGGTGTCTGATTCCCAGGGCCATTCGCAATTTGCCGACAGCGATATCCAAACTCAAATATTGTTTTTCAAAAGATCAGTAACATAGCGATTCAAATCTCGTTTATTTAGAAAATAATTTATATAAATTATATTATTGGTACCGTAGCTTCTGATGTTGGTGTTTCGTCATGAGCGTTGTGTTTGGTGTCTGATTCCCAGGGCCATTCGCAATTCAGTGTGTGGCGAGATATTGGCTTCAGTAGTTCAGGTATTTAAGCCTTTTGGACACACTTCAAAATTAGCCCGTTGCAGTTCAAATTTAGCCTTTGGGCCACAGTTCAAATTTAGCCTTTTGGGGCATATATTTATAATCTGGTTTAGTCTTAATTTAGGGCTTAAATATTGTGGTAGCCTTTTGGGGCTTATACTAGTAAATTGTTTAGCCTAGTGGGCTCATATATTGTTTAGCCTTTTGGGGCTTAAATATTGTTTAGCCTTTTGGGGCAGCCCTTTGGGGCTTAAATATTGTTTAGCCTTTTGGGGCAGCCTATTGGGGCTTTTATATTGTTTAGCCTTTTGGGGCTTATATTGTTTAGCCTTTTGGGGCTATTTATTGGTGCCCTTTGGGGTATGCCTTTTGGGGCATTTACGGATTGCTGTCAAAGGTCGCCCTTAACGACAATTTGTCCGGCGTCCTGTTAACCTATTTCGGTTAGCACGTTGAATGCGGGAACCACGCCCATTATTCCAAACCACAAACATTCGACAAGCCAATGTGCTCTAATAATATGATTTGAAATGTTGTTGTTGCTACTTTATTGGTCTCAATTATATGAGTGAAAATTGACTAAGTATTCGTTGTTTATCGGGTCAATTGGATGTGGGGCAGCAGAGATCATGGATGAAAGCTGTAATTAATTTCTTGATAGCTTTATATCAGTAGCATTATTTTATGTTTACTTTAATTAGAAAATATAGTGAGATTTCATCCATGTGCTTGTTGCTGGGCGTCCTGTTGTCCTCTGATCTCCAATAATGACGAAAGTAGATAACTCAATGTTTCTATTACATTTTATAAAGTTGCTAGGCAACGAAAGTATCTCAGACAAAACATTACTATATCACGTTTGTGCCAAGTAAAATGTGGCTGGTCTTTGGGTGTTTTCTTTCTAAATTAGTCTTATAAAGTCATCAATCGGTTTTGGTGGTAGTATTGTAGACTCTATTAGTGAATTTAAATCATTCATTTACAAACAAATTATAGTCGAAAACCAGTCACTACAAGTGAGGATGCCTAGCAACTACAAACCAATGTAATGTAACACTAATTTATTTTTAACTTAAATTTTTTAACAAACTTTCAAATTGATATAATATTTTGTTTTAACAAACATTCTTAATTTTGTTATATCATTCAATACTCAACAAGCTATATACAAATGAATCAATTGGGGATGAAAATGATTTTGAACGTCATTTTGACAATTATAGAAAAAATGACATTTTTCAAGAATCTTATTTCCTGGGATGCTTCGGTAGTAATGTTTTCATTTGATATACTGAAAAAATGAAACGTTGGCTTTCCATTGGTATATGCAGATACCGGATGAGATAATGTATGTACTCATTGCATTCATTTGTAATGGGGACAGATGTCATGAAACACCCTGTATATTGTATAATGTTGCTTCTGCTGTGTGATTTCTTCGCATAGTATTTTAGTTATCAACACAGTCCGGTTAATTCTGGATACGTCTTGTACAACTGTCGGTTCGAATATTGTCATATTCCAAACGCATAAGGAATTTGAAACATAGAACTATCGAACGAAGTAACGAATACTAGTATCAAATCGTGTGTATTGGTATTTGATAATATGGATTAACTTGACCCATGTAACCTCTCACACATGTTGATTACATCACATACACTGGATAATGGTTCTGTAACAAGGCTGATTAACGCGATGAGTATTTTCCTGTTTGACAAAGGCGGAACGTTACAGCATGCTGGGACCAATTTCTAGTAATAATGATGAATGGGCAGTGAGCATCGATGTCAGATATTGTTATTGTATTTGAGGACATGAACCTCACTCGGAATATTAGATCTTGAGACTTGCTTGTCTTACATAATGAGCGTAATTGTACACAGTAGGAAAATTACTTTGCAACTTAAATTGGACTCAGTTGCATCATACTAGACTCTTTACTTGTGAGATATAACACCAAAGTATGATAAAGTGGTGGATGTAAGGATATCATCATGGGTTAAACAAGAAAGCCAAAAGCTTCATAAAATTTGAAACTTGTGGGGTTTGTCATGTTACTGCAACGGTCCTTAAATATATATCGGCATCAATATATCAATAATTTCGATGAAATATTGCCAATCACTCCCTTATGCTTAATTTGTTTTTGACCGCGTTCCTAATTTAATCTGGGCTTTTTGGATGGTCCATGTCATCATTTATCGAACTAAAACCGAACTAGTGATGTTCGCAGAAATTTTCGGAGTGTCATAACTGATGAATATATCATTCTCAAGATTGAAAAGTAATAAAAAAAGTCTTCGTTAGAAAATATTATTTTGTGGTTTAACATTCTTCTCACGAAAATACGTCCAGAATGCTTTCGGTTTACATAGTCTTAGTTTGTCGATTTGGTTGTTTTAATGTGTAGGCTTTATTTTCTTTTGTGTCATGAGCTTATTAATATATGTTTTACTCTTACACAATATAATGATTGTTATTCGATTTCATAGTGGAAAAAAAACACGCTACTAGTGCACCTTTTTGGTTTTCAAATATAAGTTGAACACCTCTCGTATAACAAGCGATATCATTTTATAAAGATAATGAAAAGTCTTGGCGAGCGAAAGGAATTATGTTTCTGTTATTCAAGGTTTGACACCAGATACTGTCATATAATCAGCAAACCTCTCATATATATGTATTACAATTAAATGCATGCACAAGATCCACGTATATCATGTGTATTGTTATGTATATTTGTAAGAAAGATCGAATTTGGCTTATTGCTTTCCACAAGGGTATTATAGTCGTGGTGTCATGAAAGTTCACAGGAATACAAAAATGTACTATACTTATTATATTATTATTAAGTGATGGTGTGATGTTGTGCATCTCAAGCTTACAGTTTCAAGCAATTACAATTCATTAACCTGATTTTCGAGTTAGGTCTTATGTTTCTTTGGTTTGTGGTTTTCCTTCATTCAGTCCGTTTCAGCGCATTTTACACCTTTTCAGAATCAGAACTTGTATTCAAATTAAAATGGTGTTTGTATTATAAATGCACCGATTGTGTTAGCTCATCAAAATAAGATTGAATATATCGCTTATGTGTGTATGGCATCAATATATCAATCGGTTCGATGAAATATAGACAATAACTCGTATTCTTCATTCTTATTATTTGTCTTTTACTTTTTCACTGCATTCTTAATTTCATCTGAACATATTGGACGGTCAAATTTTACCTTTACCCAACTACAGCCGAAGTCGTGATTTTCAAGGTCTTAAAGGTAATTAGAAATTATAAGAAATACCATAATATATTATGTGATTTAAAATTCTTCTTGCGAAGTTACTTGCTAATGTACTATTATTATTACGTGATGTTGTACGACCGGTAACGTCTACAGGATTATGTCTAAATAAGCAAAATACATCTCAATCTCTTTTTGTCTTATCTCAATATATTTTAATATTTCAACTGGAAACCAGGAATAAACATTGCTTATGGAGCTAATGCCGATATGAAAAATGACCTCATTGTTATTATTGACCAATAAATGACTCGAGTCAATAGCATATGTGTCTGGTGGCAAATGACAGAAGAAAAACCCGATACCGAGGAAGCTTTGTGGTATTATTGGCTTTGAACTGGAAATTCATGTCGTTCATATATCCAAGCTAACAGTTACCATGTGATTAACTAAGTCACTCCATCGTTGAGCTTACGTGTAATACAATCACTGGATGTATTTATTCAAGAGCGGAACTTGGAATTATTCAATTTGCGGAAGCAATTTGTAGCTTTAAATGGACCACATTTTTTATTAACTATTGCAGCTTTTTGTCGATTGCTATCATCAGAAATTTATAATTAATGCCAGAGGTTACAATGCATAATGGTGAATAACTGGTTTCCCTGGAAATGCCACAGTACTTAATGAAAATTCTATAGCTCTCACTCACCTTTGTTACTGCTAAATTGGAAAATGGACAGTCAACATGGTAGAACTAATACAGAGAGGAAGGAAGGTACTCGTAATTAGGAATCTCACGACGTGAAGAGAACTGAATAGTTCCACAATGATTATACTGCTATATATGCTTGCATGACATTATACGGTACAAATGTTCTATTCGATTCGTCTATTTTACCTATGTGGTTTGATTGGTAAAACCATTTATTTGAAATTAAAAACTCACTCACGCAAGGATATGCGGTATAAGTAATATCAAGTGGACAGTTTGTGTGTTAACTTATAGGTCTATTCTACACAATGGATGGGTGTTGTGGAAGTCAGAGAAACATATTGTCACAAAGACGTCGCAGTTCGGTTTTCAAACACAGAGGGATACACGGACAAGCTAAATATGACATTAAAAGTTCAAGCTTTGAGGGAAAAGTTATAAAACCATGGACATGGTAGGAATTTAATTCGTTTCTATTTGCAATACCTAGACATCTTAATTGTATCGAATTACAAATTCATTAATGTATAAAATTGATATGATCTACTTCTAAAATTTATTATAGGTACATGCGTACTTATAACAGTAATTATTTCCTTGTCTCCTTTTCATTATTTCCTAAAATACTTACAATATCACACGAGACTGTATAGATGATATTTACAGAAAGAAATACTATCCAGTTACCTACAGCTGGTGTTATTCTAATTCTTGGTACCTAAAATATCGTAGTTTTGTGAAGAGGTTAGTTTCATCTATCGTCATCAAGTGGTCGTATATACAGGGTGTCTCAAAATACTTGTTCGCTTGTTGAGGACATATCACTCCGTAATGAAATGCTTTATGTGTCTGATTTATATGTATGATCAAAGGACATTGAAATAAATGTAGAAATTGCGAGACAATTATCCAAAACAATGCATACGAAATCTATAAAATGCATTTTTGCGTAGTTACCCCCATTCGGTAAAAATCTGTGTTTGACGTCCTTTGACGATTTAAATGACATTTACATAACAACGAGTCGGAAGTGGTATTTCCACTTACTCCACAAATTGATATTTTGAGTTTTAGTGTAGTTATATATCTTCAACTGTATACTCATGCTTTCTAATAGCATCAGAAGTAATGAATATTTAGGAAATTTGGGTTATTTTTACCTGATTTCAATTAAAGTAGCATTAAGTCCATCCTCCTTACTAGACAATTTTTTGGTGATTGATTCTGCATTGATTACTCGTTTGAACTTTTGAGTTACATTATATGATTATGTTTTGACTATTTGAGATAAGCAAGACATAGAGATTGACAATCAATCCAGACTTAATGAGAGTGTTCATTTCGGGGCGTTGGTGCATCTTTTATGAATATCAATTGCTTAGAAATGTGTGAATGTCAAATTTTAAGTCCAAATAGCTTTAATGTGTTTCGGCCTATAATGTGTCCGATTACATTTTCTAGTGATTCCTAATCAGTTTCTTAGGCAGTGTGGGCGTAATAGGGTATGAGTGACTATTCTATTCCTACATATGATATAAAATTTACCCATGTTACCGTACGACCATGTTTTCTGCCTCTTCGGACATTTAGAACATTCGTTGCTAATGACGTTAGTATATAACGTACATAACATCATCAACTGGGCTCGTATTGACACATGATGTAACTAATCACAGAATGTTCAAACTTAGCTTTAATATATCACTATGATTATTAATTAACTAACTCATTTGACAAAGTTATAACCCTTCAACAAGTGGACATGTATTTTGAGACACCCTGTATAATATGCAATATTTGAATGGCACTGTCACATTACCACGAATAACTTAGCGGCAATGAAAACGCAACACTTTTTAAACTTGAATATTTCCGTATTCCGTTAACTTATTAACTTGAACGTTCGTATGCTCCCTTCGATATATATTATCTACAGAATTCAGCTTTTTCCGTGAAATCGCAGAATGTCAGAAAAATGTTTAATTCAAGTGCGATAACTCTTGGATAATTATCCTCACTGTTACACTAAATTGTATTATTGGATATAACTGAACTTGTTTAAATGCTCAAGTTAAGATGTTCTTTAATATCTAGACGTAAGTTGTGTTTTGAAAATTGTGCACGCATTTTAAAAGCGGATTTTTTTCCATTGAGCTCAATAATCTGTCTTTAAAGCGTACCTATAGCGTTCATGCAATTTATGTCCAATACTTTCATCGTCCGTTTGACAAATATAATACAATTATATTAATCTCAAAACCAGCAGTTTGGAATATGCGTTTAGAGCAGCTTATTTTGAAGCAGTGTTATCAAAAAACGTTCATTATTTATCCATGAATTACCCCCCTTTTACCATTAAATGCATCATGTCTCTAATAGAGCATGTTTTGGTACTTTGGTCGTGCGCGAAGCAGTGTACAGGCCCCTTTCAAGTGCCTGAACTTCACATAGCCCTTCTGCAGGAACGGACCAGCATCCCACAAGCATTACATTGACATTTCATACGATTAATACGTCGTAGATGCACACAATGCATCGCTTTAGACTATGTTGCTAAACCACTTTTTCTGATTCGAAGTGATATTCATGTGCCACATGCAAATATCTATTCTATGACAAATATTGCACAAATATTTATAACTTGTACATACTTGTGAATGTGTACATCAAGCCTGTGTCTAGTATTCACAACTTGTAAAGACTTGTGATTGTGTACACCAAGCGTGTGTCTAGTATTCACAACTTGTACAGACTTGTGATTGTGTACACCAAGCCAGTGTCTAGTATTCACAACTTGTACAGACTTGTGAATGTGTACATCAAGCCTGTGTCTAGTATTCACAACTTGTACAGACTTGTGAATGTGTACATCAAGCCTGTGTCTAGTATTCACAACTTGTACAGACTTGTGAATGCGTACATCAAGCCTGTGTCTAGTATTCACAACTTGTACAGACTTGTGAATGTGTACATCAAGTCTGTGTCTAGTATTCACAACTTGTACAGACTTGTGAATGCGTACATCAAGCCAGTGTCTAGTATTCACAGCTTGTACAGACTTGTGAATGCGTACATTAAGCCTGTGTCTAGTATTCACAACTTGTACAGACTTGTGAATTTGTACATCAAGCCTGTGTCTAGTATTCACAACTTGTACAGACTTGTGAATGCGTACATCAAGCCAGTGTCTAGTAGTCACAGCTTGTACAGACTTGTGAATGCGTACATCAAGCCTGTGTCTAGTATTCACAACTTGTACAGACTTGTGAATGTGTACATCAAGCCTGTGTCTAGTATTCACAACTTGTACAGACTTGTGAATGCGTACATCAAGCCAGTGTCTAGTATTCACAACTTGTAGAGACTTGTGAATGTGTACATCAAGCCTGTGTCCAGTATTCACAACTTGTACTGACTTGTGAATGTGTACATCAAGCGTGTCCCTAGTATTCACAACTTGTGCCGACTTATGATTGTGTACACCATTATTATTATTATTATACCATATTTATATAGCCCTTTTTCCATGTATACACACGTTCAAAAATGCTGTACAATCATGACTCATACATGGTCAAAACAATATATAATGTACATAAAATATACAAGTATGGCCAAATTTATAAATCATCTATACAACATATCTACCACTCATTTATGCAAACGGGTAAACTACTAATAATAATACTTTTATTACTTCCATAGTTGGAGTTCTCATTCAATAAATACAAAAATATGCATGAAAATGTACAGATAATGCATACATACAAAAAGTCATGTAAAAACAAACCATGTATAATTTGATAACAACACAGCTATTAAATGCAAGATAAAATTTAGGAGACATGGTATAAAGAAATACTTTGCTGCAATTAAATAGTGGTGTACAACGATTTGCTTATCTGTAGGGATATTAACTGAATGTGAACCTCAACAAGGACAAGAATAACGTCAAGTTACCATTATCACGTGTCCTTAACCCTTAAATGGAATAATGATAATTCCTTTGAAAGAGGGATGACTCACAAATGACATACATTTACTATCATCATAAGAGTTACAAAGGTCGAAGAAATAACATACTTTCTTCAAGACCTTACCACACTTTGAACGGGGCTCTACTTAACCCAGTAAACGGGCTACTAAGCCGGTTTTCCCTCGAGAACGGCTCAAATATATTTTAAACATAAGGTTTACGCACAAAAAATAACTGTAACTAAGTATTTTATTCTTGGACCGATTTGAACGAGCCGTCCCAGTTTATGCTCGAAAACGACTACCATCTGATCAGTTGAGTGTGTTGCAGTTAATCAAATATGCATGAAGCTATCTTTACTTGCGTTCTTAACCACATTTTGCATGATGCACCACGTTGTTTGTCTGCCTTCACTTAGCTTTTGCGATACATTGCTTCATGATTTTCCCCGACTTAACACACAGCAGCTTTCCCTCAGCGATAAGGTATTTTTTGTTAAAGCAAGATATTGCAATACAGATAGAGAAAATGAGGCTTATATTTTATGTATATCTAACCGAAACGTTTAAGGTGGTAGTTTTGGGGTTGTTGGTTGACATAAATTAATCGTACTACGCTTTTCTTAATTTTCAAAATTAATAAAACGCACATAACAAATATTAACGCAACAATTTCGACATAAATCTTAGTGATTCGGACCTCCTTGTCATACTGATAGAAACAGGATTGTATTTGATTTAAGCAGAATATCCGGAAATCGAACTTTCCTTTGGCGTAAAACCTCAATAAAATACCAACAGTAATTTCCTCGCATTATGTAGAAGATTGTAAGAGAAAATTAATTCAAATAAAACATCCATCAAATGTGTTATCCTTCTTACAAAACCTCTACAAATATGTTTTAAATTACCAGACTACAATGAATAAAGGGACTATTAGGAAAGGATAACATGTTAGAGATGCATTGAAATGGGTCACTGTTAAAGTAGCAGTAAGGGAAGAGCACGGTTGACGCACACAAAATGTCAGATTCACACATTCATGTCAATATCGCTACTATATATCAGACGTGTGTAGGTTCATACATGTATAAGAGATTTAAATATTGAACGACGTTCATAAATGCGTGTCTGTCGGTGTTAAAATTACCTAAGATAATTAGTAACTAAATACGATATTATGATATGACATGTCAGCGTCATTTCAGCGACTGTTTTTAGTTGTTTGGTGGGATAATCGGTATGGTCGTGGTCAGTACAGTGCGGTGCGCCGTCGCTGTTCCTATTCGACGTGTAGACATAACAGTTGGAGTAGAAGTTGTGAACAAATCCAATGACATGATTCATGAGGTGTATGGATTGTGATGAAATGAATAGTTATAGCATAAAAATTATTGAGTCTTTTATGTGTTTTTTTTTTCAAAATGGTGTAACTATTTTATTTTATTTTTATCTGTTAGATATGCAATGTTCATTATATGAATTGCCAATGATTTTCGTTCAGACAATGCAATGGTTGTCATGGCAACAAACGTTTTTACCCACAAGTCGTAACATTTGCAAGTTTTGCATATAATGCCTACTTTTGACCCTTTATTTAAGTTGAAACTATTAAAGGGACTGTGTCAAGTTTCAGCGTATAGAAAAAATCAAATAAAATTGTTAAATATTCACTATATTTTGGCATAGAAGCCTGCATATCCCATAAACAAGCACACTGATACAAATATAACTTGTGAGACATCACGATTTTGTAATTATTTAAGTATTTTACCTCCAAAATTCTATACCGTCCTTAATACGGTATAGAATTTTAAACAACTCTCATTTAAATTGCCTGAAATATACTCGCATGTGATGAAAACAATTTTAAAAACAAACCAAATAATTCATAGATGTTAAGACTGAAATTATTTTATGTTACAGATCTATCTAATGAATAATTTTACTCAAAAATATTGCTGGAAGTAAACTGTGTTTAAAAGAAAAAAACACAATGGTGTGCGCGATGTTGAAAGTGGTTAAAATCGATTATTTGCAAAAAATATTTCTTAAAGCAACAGTCAACAATGTTCTTTTATATAAATACCTAATTTGGTAAGAAAATTATACTTTTTAAAAAAATTCGCTCCATTTGTGAGACAGGCCCTTTAAGAGATAGGTCATAATTGACATTTGAACCAATTTGTTCTAAGCCAGCCATGTGTTTCACTGTTGTTGCAGAAAAATTAACTTAGATTGGCACATTATCAAGTTACACGAACATGTAGCCGATCTATTTATATGATATGAGAAATAAAAATGAGGACATACATTCAGTTTTTTATTAATATGCACATAGTTGAACAGAAATAGGTTGTATAACCACTGTCCCGCATAGTCACGCATTGTGGCTATGTTAACCAAACAATATAACAAACACAAAGTTCAAGACAAAATGAGAATGGTTTTATTGACCAACAACACATGTGTACAAACATGTACAACACATGCTACAGTCATACTTCTTAAATATCTTCGCACATGCTGAAACTTTATTTTCAAAATAAATATCTTATCAAATCATCCAATGGTGAACGTTTCTCGGTATACATTACAAAACATGTTATAGTTTATAAAGGCTATCACAAGCTATAGTCTTAGATTGCCTGAGTGAGGGTCATCAAACACATCCACAAAACCATGCATTGGTTGAAATATCTGACTTGATAAGGACAGTCTTTTATACAGTATGATCCTCACTATTTTTGGGAATATACCCTGCTTATTTATAGATTGTTCACAAAATGACGTCACTGTCGCAAATCGTTGGTCGGATAGTACATTAAGGTAATACTCAGTGCAACAATTGATGACCTTGACACATAGAGCATGGAAAATTTGTTTTATGAATATTTCTCCAATTATCATGTGTAGACAAACCAAGTTATTCCATTTTGTAAAACGTTATCTAAAGAAACTAAAACACTTTTTAAAATGGACAAAGAAAATAAAATGATAATACATGTTGGGAATAAAAAGTCTAAAAGAACGATATTTTTTGTGCAAAACTATAGTCATAAATAATAAGTGTCAACCACTAAAATGTTCGCAAAATTAATGCAACAATAAACTAGATGCTCGAACAAAGAACAAGAACAGTATACCATTAATCACACGTTTGATCATGGAAGTCGCCATGTTGCAAAAAGCATGAAGAACTTTCGGTTTGAGAGTAAAGTTTATCCTACAATAATACAAAGATCTGCATATGATCTATAATATGATTGACTTACGTAAATGCCTTGATGTTACATCTCCACTTTCATGTAATGCATATTAGAAAAAAAATGAAAGAAACAAGCAAGTGAAATTTAATATATTCCTGCTTTCAAGTTGTTTGCATTTTAATTTTACGTCCTGGAGCTCAGCACCACGTGACTTGCGAACAATTATAACTCAGCAACGTTTTAAATAATTTGACAACATCTTTATTAATAATGGAATTAATAATGATAATTATAGCTTATCTGAATAAAACTTTGGCAAAAAATTCACAGCAAACGGGTAAATTTATTGCTGAAATATCGCACTACAAACATAAACGCGTAGTTTTATTTCTTTGGCGGTAAATTTACTTGACGGAAGTATTGGTTCCGTATCGCGTGTAACGGCCCGTTGACGATGCGGGAACCAATTTACATGATGGCTGACAAATTTCTTTATCAGCAATGTGTCATTCAGAATTTTTGCTCACAGGTATGTTATTTTCACTCGATCTTTATTTTTAATCATTGCATTTTGTTTTGTTGGTAAGATTTCAAATCAGGGGTGGTAAACCAATTGCTAATCTTCAGACAAGCCTTTGAAACGAAGCATTTAAAATCTGGTTGTAAATATTAAAGAAAAAAGACAATTTGAAATCAACTTTTGCAAAAATGCTTGTGTTGAAGGCTAATAGATTCATAATACGCAAAACCCATGGACTTAAATTCAACATTACTTGTGTGAAATGTGATACCATGCATGGTAATAGAATTATCAACATTGAAAACCTGAAAAGTCATGTTGGAGACGGTTGTTTCAACAACGTGCTCCGAAAATACCTGTGTCGAATACAAAGCAATTTCCTCGCGTATTAAAGAGCGATTTCAGTCATTCCCTGAAACTATGTTTTGGTCAAATAGGAATAAAACCAAACTTCCCAGACATAGAATAATAAATTTACTACCGAAGTTTTTTCAGAAAGATTGAAAAAATATCTGACTATCCAATACAAAGTTATCGGTCAGTTCTTTCAGAACTTTCAGAATGTCTCTCGTAATTTATCACATAAATAACGTGATATTCCATGTGATAACAAATGGCGGAACAATGTTCTCCCACACGTGTGATGACGAATCCGCGAAAACGTCGGCAGCTTAATTAGTTATTTCTGACTCGGTACTATTCATACGGTAATATGATAAAAAAGAATCCGCCATTCGTTGTCTTTTGAGATAAACATTAACTCGTAACAATAACAAAGTATTAAGTTCACCAAAAGGCTTGCTAAATAACGTGTATTCTAGACTCGTTTAAGAAATGTTGATCTTCAAAGACAACTCATGACGGTTACTATATATACCTTATAACATGTATGTCCAAAGTATCGACCAGACATTTTAC
Organism: Spisula subtruncata; assembly: GCA_963678985.1. Classification (NCBI taxonomy): domain Eukaryota; kingdom Metazoa; phylum Mollusca; class Bivalvia; order Venerida; family Mactridae; genus Spisula; species Spisula subtruncata. The sequence continues at coordinate 21,482,269 of OY787673.1, forward strand.
AGAATCCGTTGACGCGATCGAGCTACGCGTGCAAAACATGTAAAATCCAAAAGGTTCTTTGGGCGGGGTATTCCAAATGAAAAAAATCGTATTTGTGTAATAAGGTCAAGATTATGAACTGATAAAACCTGGTAACATGAATTTTGACAAAATGTTATTATTTTTTTCAAAAGTGTTGCGTTTTAAACCGTTTGAGTGTATTTATTGCTGTGTTTATAAGTTGGTGTTTTGAGATTCTTGACTATTTTAAAAAATACTTGCATGTACGTTTTGTCAAAATAAATATTTGAGAAGGTTGGATACAGTTAAGGGAAGTATTTTAAGTTTTCACAAACACTGTCGCGGAATAAAATGAAATCTTACGATTTCTTAAAGACTAGTATTTAGCTTCCAGTTCGTTACAGGAAGCATTGAAAAACAAATTATATTATAATGACGTGAAATATTGTTGCCAGTGCGTTAATGAGACTATCTTTTTAGTTGATAAATATAACTTTATGAATTAGCCATGTCATTAAATTGTCATTAGTGTTACATCTTACATGACGCTATGTTAACGTGCTGTCAGTTATTCTTGGCAAATACAAGGTATATCAATACTATATACACTGCCCTCCAAATTTTCTCTCACACTCTTCAAATGATATGATTTACATCAATTGATTAGCACCTAGGTGAAATATATCAAGTTCATTGCTGTTAAATATTGACATAGTACTTAGCGAATGAGAAAATGATAAAAAAAACTTTTTGAATCAACATTATGAGGAAAACGAGATTTTCCATATATCCACGAAAAATCACAATACTGATATAATAAATAATATGTGAATCATCAACTGGATTATATCTTTGTCACCAAAATCCCTCTGATTAACATTTTCAGTTATTTGTATCTTCTAAAATTATTATTCCGTGAAGTTTCATTGAACATAGCCTAATTGGCCTGTTGGTTGTCAGAATCCTGACGCTGAAGCAAATACACAATGTCAAATAAAATTTAAGTCTACCGACTTTAGTTATCTGTCTAAATCCAATGGTATTGTTCCTGTGTCATTTGTCTAAATCGTGTCGAAAAAAACGACTCGGGGGAAGTTGGTCGAAATCTCTACACGGTCTCTTAAAAAGTCCATGTAAGCATTTCAAATAAACTCTCCTGGTATTAAACTATCAATGACAGTGCCTCTGAATGACATTTATTACCAAAACATGGCCTTCCCTCCATGAAATCAAGGTGTGGCCATCACAAGCATTGGTGGAAATTTAATATGGGCGCCGCACGACGACACAATCTGAACGAATTACTTCATTTAATATATTGCAATCATTCACATGTACACAAATGTATATCACTATGAAACGACTTAATTTTGCTGTGATAAGTTATCATCAGCACTCAAAACCGATCTTGTTGTGCTGTTAAATGGTACCATTAAGTTAGCATAGACTATGTAAGAGCTTTGTTGTCATTAACCATGGTTACGATCAACCTCCTTATGCTTATGCTCTGTATGGTTTGACATTGCGTCTGTGCTTCTGGATCAGGTTTCTGGCAACCGACATGCCAATAAGACCATTATCCATGAAACTTAATGGAATAATGGTTTTAGAAGAAACAAACAACTGACAATGTTAATTCGAAGGTGGTTAGTGACAAAACAATGCAATCCAGTTGATGATACACACATTATTTATTGCTCACACACTTAAGCGTCGATATTATGATTTTCGTGTCATGTTATTTTCCTCATAACTTTCTTTTAAACCATTCAAAATTATTCCGTTTTTATCATTTTCTTACTTGCTTAGTATCATGTCATAATTTAACAGCAATAAATTTGATATATTGCACCTAGGGGTTAATCAATCGATGTATATCATATAATTTGAAGAGTATGAAGGAACGTTTGGTGAACAGTGTATCAAAGCTTTAACGTAAATCTGGGTCACATTATTAGCATGACGAATGTTTCTTCTTTCTTGCGATATCAAACTATTAACACTCGTATTTGCAAAAGCAATTTAATGTAACATTGAAGTTAAGAAATGGTGTAAAATCCCGATGTACACCAACAACATACACTCGCTTTGCCGGTCATTTTTAGGCCGATGAACGAGGGATGATCAATGTATAACGGGAAAATGCATGTTTATTTTTTATTATCCTACCGATTTTGCTCAAACTTAAGCCGGGTATAGCAACATGTATAAGTAATGAATCGGTAAATATTCAGGATCATCACTACAATATGCTGAAATCTTCGGTTGCTTAGGTAACCCTTTATATGCTCAGACGGGTCATTGTTCGCGTTTTTCACTCAGATCCAAAGCCTTAAAGTTTACATATACGCAAAATATCTTGTTGACAATTGGCATTTCTGGTCGGTTTAGACTGGACGTTCAGATAGTGACGTCATAATTTGATTTTGTGTTTACTACGTCACGCACGTGTGAACTTATCAACTCGGTATCGACTTGGAAATAAGGTATGAATGTTAACGGATCTTATTCATGAAAAGGTGTTTACAAATAATAACAACGTTGGGCCTATGGATTGAGATTGTCCAAGTAACACACATTAAATTTACTGTGCTACCGGTTTTATAGGTCGGCAAAAACGTTCAACCAAGTTTATTGTTTCACTTATTGCAACAGTGCTTCGTTCAATTCATTGTAACACATGTATGTGGTACCTCATAAAATATATTTAGAATGTAACAGGAAAAAAAATATATACATACGCTTTTTCCCGTTGGTTTAAACAATATTTATTTATTTCATAACATATTATACATAAACTTATTTATACAAATAAAGGATTGAGTAGTAAGCTAAGCTTGTTTACAAACTCGTTCCTTTTTCCGTTAAATATTGGTCATCCCTTGTATGCCTAGAATGTGCGTAAAGCAAGCTTTATCTGTGACATAGATAGAAGTTCCCTGAAATAATATAATCTGTCTATTATATGTGGCTCATCCAACTATCTATGTTACCATAACAACATAACCTGGGCTTATATAATCATCATGTGAGATTAAACCATCAACTAGCACAACGTACTTTGGTCTTTCTCATCTGTCATCAAACATCCGCCTTAGATTTTTATATCACGCAATGACTGCAATACATAATCTTACCTTGGCGTGAATTCACCGATTTATATAATCTAACAATTCTTGTTTTTTTTAAGTTCCTGTTATTTGATTTATTAAGTCACAACTGGAATTTATGTGACTGATGTTTTAAAGAAATATGTCCTTTATGTGATATATTATTTCCGTCATGAGAACATTTAATCCACTAAATGCCCTTGTGCTATTAAATAGAGGATGTTTGTATTTTACGATGTATGATCGGCTGGTATTCACCAAGTGAGCAGCTGAAGTATCATCTATACGAGTCAATACAAGTCAGATGCAGACGTGGCCGTATTGTTTGCCCGGTATTGACGTCTTCAATTTTACAAAAACAATACAATGTAAATCGGTCCGTAAATATTTGTTCGTATAAAAGAGTACAATCCTTCTTTAAAGCCAGTCACACAAAACGCCAACATTTGTTTTATTAATTGCTTGATGTTGACGTCATCATCCGACGTCAAATATTGAAAGCATTTCGCTTACAGTAAATGTAAATCACTGTAATGCAGATTTGATGTTGATATGGTGTCCGATAACAAACTACCAGACGTCTAAGTCAATGTTTTGGTACAACTGACACATCTCCTCGAGCATACTGAAACACGATGTCCATGTGAATCCCCACATTTCAGTATATTTCATGAACTGGAGTATGATATAGCACTGGTAAACATCAAGGAAGTGATTTATCAAATATAATTGCTTGCATACATGAACAATCTCTCATGATTAGTATTGTATATCCATACATGCCACGAATCAACAAGTTATATATTATCATATGTTCCCATTAATGAGAGAAAATTATATAGATCAGTTTGTATAATGTACCCATATTGGAGTTGGCATAATGAGCTTACTTACCGATATAAACACTATATGCACAGTGATGGTTTAACAATGGCTCACCAGGAATATACACGATGTTTTATACAGTATGCTTAATTCATGCATTAACTCTTTTTATGCTGCGAATTATCTTATGCACATAAACTTTCGTTATCAAACGTGCTTTGGGAATTTGTTGTCATGTAGTGCTGGTATTGAGAGTTGAATGTTCAATAGTTATACACCAGCATGTGCCTTCGTTTCAGAAATCACCATAGTTTATGTAAAAGGTCGTTGTACAACCGTGTTTGTCCATGTACAAGCGCATTTGACCGTGTATGAGAGATGCCCCACTTATTTTTTAACAGTGTTGAACATCCCATATTTTCAACATGACATTCTATAGCCGAAAAGTCTTTATTCATGTGTATACATCAATGTGTCAATTAACATATCCACCCATTATTTTTCTATTTGTTATTAAGTTAGAACCCAATATTTACATTTTAGTACGGGCATATTTTTTACCTTTTTTTAAGACTGAAAAAAATCAAACTAATGTTGTTAACATATATCGAGTGTAATCAATGTTGCTTTATCCTAAAAATTCCAATTCTTTGGACGCAGCGTTGTTTGACTAAGGCCTTTGCTATTCTATGAACTACGTGTGCTTAAGGTACCGTATCGAATGATGTGATTGTGTTGGTATATGATGCCGGGCCTTGACTTGTCCTTGTCATCATTCACCAAATGAGTACGTTTATTAAACAAATAGTCACTATTTGGCATTTTTTAATATTTGTGTTATTTCACTTATGGGCGCAACATGACAAAAACCACCCTTATAAGATGAGTACTACTGATTATCTTCACAATAACGGTACACCAATGCTTCTTCAACTTCTTCTTGGCGATTCGTTGGGAGTGTTTTGCCTTCAAAAGACCTAAAGCAACATACTCAACAAAATTGGCAAGTTCGGTTGGAACCATATTGCAAATATCCAAAATGATAATTGTATATGATGCCTGACACATCACTTCTCACAGTTCTAGAGAGATATTTCATTTATATTGGGTTAGATGAAATTTATCGGAAATTCAGCACTGTTCAAATATAAGTGGGGCACCTCTTGTACAAGACGTTCACAGTCCGGTCTTAATGACGACTATGTTATAAGTATTCCATGGATTATGTTCAAGTAAAGGATGAGTCATGACGATTAGACAGGTTCCTTAATTCCAGACGATTCGATAATTTCTTCGTAAATTGAATTATCATATGACACGTCTTTGTGTGAAATAAAATACTCTACATTAATCATAATCACGGAATGCAATACTTAAGCATTATCCTGTAAGTGTTAATTATGAGCAACAGAATAAGTTAGTTAATGTTAGGGGGCTAGGTTATTTAGAATTGAGCATTTCAGGAGATTCATCATTGATATAAAGGGAACCGTAAGCGAAGAATGTTCCAATTGGATAAGTCTCATGCTATTCGTACCGAATGCTATACGTATATCTAGTGGAATAGGCTTAGCCTATGTATATTTCTGCAAGGGCGTACTTCAATGAATTCATCCCAGTGAAAATTAGCAACTCGAATTCTAAGATAGTTGTCGTCTCGGTTCCGACTGATAAGAACCCATATACGTCTCATCTGTATCTCAAATTATGGATAGAATGTTGTTTCCTCCACAATGAAGCGCTAAAGTAAGTCGGTATCAAATTTTAAGTGACGTTCTGTCTGTTTTGACGCCAGCAGATGAAGCATCGTTTGAGCGAAACACTTGCACATATTTAATTGGTTCCTTAAATTTAAATCAAAAGCAGCCAAACTGCTAGTCAGGGCAATCTTTTCGCATGTAAATATTTTGTCTGCTTTTAAAATAATATTTCAAATTGTCTGTTTAGAATGACTCCGTTACACAGATTGGTATATAAAAAGGCATTTTGACACAATTCCTTAATAACGCAAGAAACATTGTGTCACTTTATATTGCTTTTAGTGAGGTGCGGATGACGTCATCGAAGTTATAGTCCTTATTTTTTCTGAAGAAAACGAAAATGCGATAAATGTTTTAAACGCCGCGATGCAGGGATTTGCTCGCTTTGAAATGATCATCATTTAAAAAAGGTATGAGAAAATAAGTTGTATTTATATACATTATTTCACACTGATAATGCTTTTACTTTATCCACCGACAAAATGTAATTAGGGAAACGTATTCCAGTTTCACCGAAAACTGAATTATGTAATGGTCAATTGCGATATACCGAATACTCTAAACTCGGTTATTTGTGTTTAATCAATTGTGCATTGTATCAAGTGAGTAACTGAATGGTGTTCCTACTTGAGCGTTCACATCATTTAATTATATGATTACGGGTATCTGCAACGAAAACGGGTTCATAAAACCCAACTAACCAAGTGATAAGACTGCAGCTGGTGTAATCATTAGTCCACTCACGCAACACCATCACTTAATCACCTATCAACATGGGATAATTGGTTTGTATGAGTTTATGATTGAGCAAAATTAGCGATTAACTAGTTATAGTAGACGTAGTTAGAACGATTAATTTTACGATTACTATTACTCAAGATGATATAGATGTGTATTTATATTTATCTGAACCAAAATCTTACCATAAAAGCTTAAAAACTACATGGAAAAAACAAACACCTACCAATTCATATTTGTTACATCCGCCATCTTGGTGCGTCCCGACGGGTTTACCTGAAAATTCCAACCGTCGCAGTTACGACAGTGGAATTGTATACCAAAATAATTATGACATACAGCATTGTCTAAAGCATGGTATTGCTTTGTGGTGAAAAACATATGAGGAAATCGGACAGGGAACTTTTGACTGCAGCACTTAACTTAACCAACAGCAACACAACTACTCGTAGCAATGCCAAAATAATTGATGAAAAGTCCAAGCCCCGCCGCATAAATGCAAGATGACCTAATTTCATAAAGACATAACATAAAACGATGATCAAAAGTGACTACGAATGAAACGCTGCTAGGGTCCGACCTAGTTCCGAATTCCTTGCTGCTGGATGACCTAGTTTCAGAAATACATGCCAAAAGTTGTCCAAAGCGCCCAAACATATGCCAAAACGCTGATTCAAGCGAAAAATTGAGGCATAACTGCGATTTGACCTTGTTAACAAACACCAAGCACAGTGACCTTATTATAATAGTCTCTACCCAAGCAAACTTGGCAAGAAACAACAGTAAATGATTGATAACATAACATATTTCAAGTTACATTAAGTTCTAAAATATACGCCGAAACAGTGAATCCGAGCGACCTAATGAGACCAAGCTTCGACACGGCCTAGTTTACACACATCATGCACAGTGACCTTATTTTAACAGCTCCCTAGCAAGCTTGACAAGCTACAAAAGTAAAATAGGGTCGAATAAATGACATTAAATATAACTGTATGTACACAGTTCTAAATATCTAAAAAGTATATGCACCACAAATTAAACCCATCACCCACAATGAATGTATCAACGGAGGCAAATTTAACCATAAATCATTCTTAAGTATTCATTGGCACAGAAAAAATAGCCTTTTTCGAAAGGCGGGAAGGAAGTATCGAGGAAGTGCGTACAACGCTTTTACAGCGTACAATAATCGGTGCATACGTTTATTTGTCGTTGATAATTTGTGAAGCAAACATATTATGAAAAAGTGAAATGTCTAGCTAATAACGAAAATAAAACATAAGTCTCAGTCGAACATATCAGAATGTAAGGCGCTTCGTATTTGTACTTTGACAAAGAAGCCATTGTTAACACCATGCCCGCAGCTAATGTCCACTATAAAAAAGATGCCATTGATAACACAATACACGCAGCTAATGTCCACTATTATGATCATCAATCAATACTTAATTGTATTAAGACATCAGTACATCATTCGGAAGAGAAATGACATAAAAGTAAAAGCTCGGGTAGATAGTATTCCGTGGAACTGGTTGTTACAAAGAATGTAAGTGACCAAGTACATCAATTGGTTGTAAGATGTTTAGATATTGTTCAGTGTTAAGCAATAGTTTCAAGGGGTCGATCATCCGGTTCGAATGTGTCAGCAATTAAATTCGTAATTTGGGTTTTAAGATGCAACAATATCAATGAAACCATGCCATTGGAGTACCGGATAAATAACCATGAATGTCAAGATACTAGACATTGCTAAGGCTCATACATTTAATATACCTAAACTACAAGGCAAATGCGTATATAGGCCAAACAAACCAAACGCGATGCAAGTGTTATGACAAAATATAAAATGGTAGACTGTTGGTGACCATTTTCTATTGCATGTAACTTTTTACTGAATACTTATTTTTCCGTGATATTTTTCAGGAATATGCCGGACATATTCCGATGAATGCTGATATTAGTTCGTAAATGATTAATTGACACAAACAAAGTTATAAGAAAAGTCCATGATTTCAACTTATATCATTGTCTTCAATTAACGTAGTTACATAACGTAGTTACATGATGAACTCCATCTTAGATGACTGGAATTTATCTTCAGTATTCGTTCTCGACTTGATTCGTTAATCAAATAAAATGTGAACAATCTAATTTGTTACTTGAACAATTCAATGACTCAATTGCCTTCGTATAGCATTATTTATAAGATATATTTGTATTGTGTGTTTGAGTTTGATAAGTGTTAATCATAATCGATGTTAAATAAAGTTAATATTATCTTATCTGTTGATTTTATTGTTAATGGTGGAGAAACTTGCGTCAGGGCTAGCGCTAGGCTTGCTCTCGTGCCGCGATAACACTTTTTGAAACCTCTCATCTTAGCGACACTAGTGTATACTAGAACAAACTATATAGTGCGCCAGGCAGTGCACGTTAAGTTATCTGTCTATGGAGTGGCTAGCGCGCTCTGTTCGTAAATCAGCGGAATTGATAATCGATCGGCAAAAATATTAACTGCTCGTCTTAGGATTGGTTGTTATTGGTAGCTAACCATTCCATCCGATATCCGCTATGAGAAACGAAATTAAAAATTCGCTTTATATGCGGCCTCGTTCATAATAATCAGTATTTTGTATTACAATGTGTGTAGCCGACTTTGATAACGTGGTTAAGTAATTGTAATATTCGCCGGATATGATATATATCCCCGGCTTAGAATGAGAAGGATTGGACTGATACATATTTAAAATCAGCATCCGACAAGGCGCTTCTTTGGAATATATTTTCGTGAAAGTCGGAACTGTCATGTTAACCAAACTGAAGTTGAAACAGCTTGTTTTATTATTAGTAAAGAGCAACTTTCAGACAGTTATTTCTTGTTTTCTCCAAATATTGTACTTACGACCTTCTAAGTCTAAGTCAGCAAAATGTATCACTGTTGGTGGCGAACTTACATTGGCACATTATCAAGTTACACGAACCTGTAGCCGATCGTTTCATATATTGCAAATATCATATAACAAACACCAAGTTGTGTTCGTGAAATGAAAACGAGAACTTACATTCAGTTTTCTATTTATAATCAGTTAGTTTAACAGAAATATGTTTTGTAAACCACTGTCTCACCTATTCGTGCAATGTGACATTGTTAACGAAGCAAAATATCATTCATAAAGTTCAAGACGAAATGAGAATGGTTTTTTTGGTTCACTAACACATCTATACAAGCATGAACAATACCTGCTACAGTTACGCTTCATATCTATCTTCGCACATGCTGAAGAAAATTGACATTTATCAGCAGAACATAACAGAACAGATTTTTTATTAGGACTTATACAAAGTACATCGTCCGATTCACATACATATTTACATAATATACAATAATCACGTGATCTATATACAAAGAAAGTTCAAACAAATATAACAAAACAATTGATACAAAATGCAATTGAAGATGAGGATAAACAATAATTATAAATTCAATAGGGTTGTTCGTAAGAACAAAGCTTCCTTGATATATAAAGACAAATTAATGAGAACGTTTTTGCTACAAGAATTTAATAGCTCAATAGATTTGTAAACGGACGGACGTTGGTAAAAATAAATGCCGATATATTTCCTTCTAATGTCGTTAACACATGGGCATATACAAACAAAATGAAACTCATCTTCTAAATCTAATTGGTTGCAACATAAACAATACCTTTCTTCCCTAGTTACACGATTACGTGCATATCTACCCGTTTGTATTCTCAATGGAAGTACTGACAATCTCAGTCTACAAAAATAAAATATAAGGCTTTTTGGCAATTCGTCTAAATAGCATTCATATTCATGTACTGGTTTAAATTCTTTATATAATATTAAAACTGGACTGTGCAATTGTCTACACCATTCCTGGTTAAAACAATTAATCACTCTACTTTTAAATTCAGATAAAAATAACTTCTTATTAATTGTAGGAGCATTTTCGAAAACATACGTGAATCCATAATTGTTTAAAAGTCTTCCAATATTCGAAACCCGATTTTGACGGCCTTTATCCGAATCAGTCACAGCTTCATTATAAACTATACGTAATATTAAATTATCAGTGTTCGTGGTTTTTAGCCAGTATTGTATAATGCGTACATAGCGGTGTATATAGAGAGGATGCCTACCCACTTCCCCGTAGACAGCAGCTGTACATGTATTACTTCAAACCCTGAAAAGGCGCTTACAAAATTTCAAATGTATCCTCTCTACCTCTTTAGATTTGGTGTAACCCCAAATTTAAGATGCATAATTAAGTACAGGTAGAACAAAAGCATCAAATAACTTACAAAGTGTCTTTGATTTCAAATCAAAGTCATTACATTTATATAAAAGCACATTCATCGAAGATTTAAAGGCCTTACCAACAAGATGCTCTATGTTAGCACCGAAGTTACCAGTATAAGTAAAAATTGCTCCTAAGTAGTTGAACTCGTCAACCACCTGTATGACTTGGTTATTATAGGTCATATCAGCCATGGGTGCACAACACGTACAACAGCATGATGTATTATAACAAACAATTGAAATTAACAAAACTAGCTAATTTGGCATGGCATTTTGCATTTAGCATTAATTACCATTTTTCTTTGTTCCCAAAATTTTCATCATCATATATACCTTCAAATACGACTGACTGATTGGTAATCGTTTGGTCCAATACATTTTTTAAGTCATCGTAAAATGGTACTTGTCTAGACCACCAATTAGAATGTGCAAGTCTCATAATAGAGTGTATTAAACTAAAGTATGTTCAAATAATCGCCTAGACATTTTATAGAAAAGTTGATACTCGCATGATTGGATGTTGTCAAACACAGTGGTACGCGAATTATTACCATGTTTTAGACATACAAATGGATGTCTCAGGAAATGGCTTGATCCAACTCGTCTATTACATATTTCGTCAAATCGAATGTGTCCATATTTATGTCCTTAGTTGTCCATGGAAAAATTATTTATTGCTCTGTTTATGGTTAGTGGTTTGAGATGTATGGCTTTGTTTTTGAAGTAATTGCGTACTTATATACTTGAGTATAATTATAATAGTACATTCATTGGTTTGTCCTTGTATGGATGTAAACCGGTCAGCATGGTGTGTAGAGCATTAAATCGCAAGATCATTTTGAAAAAAATATGACCTCTGTAAAGCCTCATTGTTGTCCTGATTGTGTAATCTCCGTATTAATATTTCGTTTGCTAAAACAACTTATTGTTTCACTTATTGCAACTTTACTTTGTACGATTCATTGTAACATATGTTTCTGGTACCGGTATCACATCTATTTTTTGAAAAATTACAGGAATTACAAAAAAGTATACGCATTTTCCAGTTATACATTGATCATCCATTGTATGCCTAGAATGTGCGTAAAGCAAGCTGTATCTGTGACATAGATAGAAGTTCCCTGAAATAATATAATCTGTCAATTTATATGTGGCTCATCAAACTATCCATGTTACCATAACAACATTACCTGGGCTTATATAATCATCATGTGAGATTAAACCATTAAACTAGAGCAACGCACTTTGGTCTTTCTGATCTGCCATCAATAACATCCGCCTTAGATTTTTTATCACGCAATGACTGCAATACATAATCATATATTGACGTGTATTCCCAGATTTATATAATCTAACAATTCTTGAATTTTAAAGTTCCTGTTATTGATCCGTATATTGATTTATTAAGTCAGTACAGGAATTTATGTGACCGATGTTTTAAAGAAATATGTCCTTTATGTGATCTAGTATTTCCGTCATGACAACATTTTAACCACTAAATGCTCCTGTTTGATTAATGTATGCCAATCCAGAATTATACAGTAACTTCCATACTTAATGTTTAAAAGCAATTTTATGTAGCATTGGAGTAAAAAATGGTGTAAAATCCCGATGCCCGCCAACAACGTTCAATAGTCCTTGTCGGTCATTATAACGCTGATGTACAAGCGATGTTCAATACATAACGGGAAAACGCATATATCTTTTTTATTATCCTACCGATTGTGCTCAATCTTAAGGACAATAGTTCCTTTTTAATATTTCTGTACAAGGTATTTGGTGTTAAAACCCATTTGGGATAAATCGTTCGTAAGGCCTAATCAGTAGTTTCTTCAATATTTGTTATCAATAATGTGAATTAGTATTTAATATTAAGAATTATCTCGACTTTAAGACATAAAAATGTATTACCACATCAATTTTACACTTTTGCATACGTTTTGATCATGGTAGTTAGATACTTGAAATACGTCTAAGGAACTGCGATTTCTAAGCATCCGCTCAACTGAAAAGGAACGTATTAGTCCATGTCCCAGGTCTTGAAAATTGAAGATCCATTACCAAAGAGGTGAACAGATCCAACAATGATTTTTGGTTAGCTTGATATCTAAGCTGTCCGAAATCAGTTGATGGACTTGCGGGACATTTTGCCAAATGACCTTTAGGCGGCCATCTTTAAAGATGGCCGTCGTTATTTTAAGCAAGCAGAGGGTTTAGGAAAACTTCGATTATTCCTCACTCACATGGGCTATCGGCTTGTAATATGTCTTCAGATGTTTGTAATTGAACACCGCATGTGGTAATATATAAATATAAATATTATAATAGATTTTTTAAGGAAATAATGATATTTTTCGATTTTTGTCGTTAATTTTTCTCTTTCAAATCGGATCTGAGTATGTATTTGACCATTTGTTGATTGTTATATGCATAGGTTTGTTCTAGGCGTCCATGATGAACATTACATTGACAGATTTTCATTTGAAAATCCTTCATTAGCCAGTAATATCGGATAACAGAAAGTTGATTAATAGTCAAGTCTATAAATGGGATATTTAGGTTATACCCGACATTGGATTGTATAGTAAATATTTTTGTTTTTCTGTTAGGGAATATGTTGTCATTAAAGAATATGAAAAATTTCCAACTGTCATCATTGAGCATTTTGTGAAAATCAAGATGGCGTCCAAGATGGCCGCCAAAATTCAGAAAAACAATCAGAGGTGCCAGAAATTAGGATCAAATCGTTTTATTTGCAGATTGGTTGTAGTTTAAATGTTTTAGAACATAATTATTTATTTATTTTCAATATTATTGACTGAGTTAGTGAATGTAAAAAGGCATCCGTGATGGCTGGAATCAACATGGCGGCTAAAATGACAAGCAGTTAGAAAAATAATTTGTTTTTATCACAATTTAAGTTGAAGTGGTGTAGAATAAATTGCTGAACAGTAATATGTAATAAATGCTCCAAGAAATCTTTGAGTTTTAAGCATTGGACCATTAGCTGATTCAAAATGGCGGACAAAATGGCTTCCAAAATCAATTAAATAATTAGTTAGTGGTCCAAGGAAGTTACAAATTGATACTTTTTTGATCGATAGTAGTTTAAGTTTTGCAAACATAATAACAACTTAAATACACTGTATAAAATATATCATTATATTTATTTGGTGATCGACATATCCCGTTTAAAATGGCATCAATGTAGGCCGAAATCATAATTGTGACAAAATGGCCGCCGCATACAGGTATGTCAAACTGAAAAATTGTATTAAAACATGTAATGGAATGTGTAAATGTGAATACTGCTATAGGTTAAAAATATAGATCTTCTGTAACATTAGAACACTTTATGTGCAGTATATTTGATGTGACTTCTAAGATGTTTGCCAACCATGTGTGTTCAAATGGGAGTGGTATTCAATACTAATCTTATCTTATTGGAGAATAAGGACAGCCACATAGTCACATCGCCTGTAACTGACCAAGTGTTTACTATGGTGTTATCTGGTTGTCTGTCCTTATCCTTAAGTCAAGTATGATCAAGTACCACCGTGTATTCATAGTGGCGAGGACCACAGCAGCAAGATAGAATACCCCGACAAGAACGACACTCAGAAGAAGGCTGATATTACCATCATAAGCATGGTCCAGGGCTTCAGCATTGACCTTGCCTAGATCTTTTCTCATACCACTGATATTGACATATTATGAATGTTATTTCAGAGACTATGCCAACGTTCCATATAAAATTATAAACCCATATACCATCCCACGTTTTTCCAACCATTGTTAGTAGTAATCAGAAATGTCAAACGTCTATGGTAAAGAAGTGGGCATTTTGCACAACTTCAGTATAGACAAACTGGATACAAACAGCCAAGCTCTCGACAAGGCCCAGAACTAAGCGCTGTGCATAATGACTGGTGCTTCGAAGTCTACATCGATTGAATTTATGGAAAAGTTCACTGGTATCCAGCCAGTTTACAAACGAAGGCAAGCCAAAGTCATGCTTCAAACACAGAAGTTTAGATCAATACCGAACCACCCAATGGCAACAAGATTAGCTGGATTTACCAAAAATCGGATCAAGCGAAGCAGCTTTGTACACGAAACCAAGAAGTCATACAAACAATTTGCACCTGATTTGACCATAGCAAGTACACCTCTTGCCAGGGATGATACAGTCAACCCATTAGCAAATGATCTGTCTGCAGTAACTGTGAGACTCCAAGTCCCTCAACTCGAGCCAGGCAAGCAAGAAGATGAATGTGTTAGAAGGAACCTGACACTAGCCATGATAAGCAAGGATACCCTCCTGAGATATGGACCCAAGTCTATACTGATGGCTCAGCCACCAAAGCTATCAAAGATGGAGGTGCTGAAATCTTCATCCAATATACACCAGGCAACAAAGAGAGACATCACAGAGCCAAAGGGAAGCACTGCAGTAACTACAGAGCGTTGACCGAAGCTCACAACAAAACACCAGAACTAGCCAAAATACTACATAACCTTAGTACTTACTGCAAACTAGCCCTACAGTGAATTCCTGCCCACTGTAGAATGCCTGGAAATGAAACAGCAGATGAATTGGCAAAACTGGGAGCACAATCAGCACAACCACCAGTACATTTGAGATATAAAGAGAAAGTTACCATTATCAAGAACTTCACAAGACCAAGACAAGATGTTGATCTCTACCATCGCCTTAACAGGTCAGAACAAGTGATTATGGTACGACTACGCTCACGGCACAACAGGCTGAACCATCACATGTATCGGAAGTACAAAATGGTGCCGTCTTCGATCTGTCGAGCATGTCCTCCAAAGATGCAGAAGACACAACCAGGATCGAACTGCAACGTGGCCCACAGACACAACTCTTCAAGAGAAGCTCTATGGAGACGCTGATGATCTGCGGAAGACCAGAAAGTTCATCGCATACACTGGGATGATAGTGTATGACGAACGACTGATTTGAGGACAAACTGGATGTGAGAAAGAATATATCTGGTCACGGTCCTCATGAATCAACGATTTCAAACAACATTCTATACTCTATACTCCCATCAGACTAGAGCGTCACACCCATCATCAAAACGGGAGACCAATTTATAGCGACCTAGCAACAACTGGTCCATCTCAATCAAGTCTGTGTGAAGTGAACTAGTCGAGCACTTCAAAGCCAGATCATGGCCCTTCTTGACACGTTATAGATACTAGCTGACTTAACAACATGATTCAGAAAGATATTCACTGAGAGCCAGCTGCACTCCATAACCAACTACAACTGTTACCTAGATGGTGGAAATCAGATTAACCCGTCATTCGGGACTTCAACAAAGCCTTCGGTCTAAGGACAGGCAAGCCAGCAAACTGAATTATTATAATATCGGCAGGAATAGTACTAACATAATTCTTGCAATCAGAACCCAACATGTACTTGTCGGAGAACAGTCCACTAACACAGCACCAGTCACACCAGGCGTACCTAAGGGATCAGCTTTTTTTCCTGTTGTATATCTTATATCTACCACCTTCTAATTCATGCAACATATACCTACCATCTGCTTGCTGACAAACTCTTGAACAGGGTAATTATTAAAGAAAATGCTTAAGCCTAACAAGATGACATGGACAGACTACAGCAATGAATGGAAGGGTCCATGGTTGATGTCATTTAATCCTTGCAAGTATATGGTCACCCGCATCACTAGGAAGAGAACTCGTGTTAAGACTCCGTTTTTCATCCACAACAGCATGACACGTTACAAGTTGTGGCAGAAATAAGTACATCGGGGTATACATAGATGAGGTTTCCATGAGTACCAGTGTTGCTACCATTGTGATGAAAGCCAACAACAGCATCGCCTTCTTCTGGACAAACTTGACAAACTATCGAAACAGATTAGGGTACGATGTTTTCAGACACATGTCAAATCAATCCTTGAATACGCAAATTCGGCAAAGGATCAACTAGGGCAAATATTTGTCATCTGGAGGCAGTTCAGCATATTGGACGCAATTCGTCAAATGGTACTTTAGCACAACAAGCAGTATCATGCAGATTATTGGTTACTTTGGTTGGAAACTCTAGAACCAGATCCATGAGCATTGTCGACAGTGATTATGCCTTCTCGAGGGGTCTTATTTATAGTGGATAATCATGATTATTTGTTTTTAACAAAAATAACTCGCCGCTCACACGATCTTGTAATTAATTATCAATGGTACGATAATGTCCAAGCGGACGACTATATATAATATACAGAAAGAAGAAGAATATACTATTTATTCCCCACTTATGTAATGTTAAGTGGCCATCTTTGCTGCCATTTTGAAGTTAAACCATAATGCATGATTGCTAAATATAATGTTCAATACAAGTAAAAACTATTTGAACACACTATACGATTTTAATAAAATATGCTTATTCAGCAATTATGATGGCCACTACAGCCGGTTGTTGATTTCTTAGTATGCTATCTTAATTAATTGCAAACAATTAATAATGCTATGATTGAATAGATAATATGTTTAACATCTACACAACTACCATTTAGCAACAGTAGTAATTTATGTAACTAATCTCTTGCACTATTGACATATTTCCTGAATTTGGCGGCCATCTTGGACGCCATTTTGAATAAGGCAACGGGTCAATTGAGTCGAATCGAACTTTTATTTGAATATTAGTTAACTATTTTAATTCAGATATCAACAAAAATCATTAAAATAAATGTTTTCATAGAATATATCAATATGTCAATTATTGCGGCTGCTGTAACCGCCATTTTGATTTCAGCCGACATGGATGCCATCCCACAATATTTTATTCGACGAATAACGATATATAAAATATAAATACATGTGTTTAAAACATTATAACTACAACCAATCGGCAAAAAAGAAATGGGTTACTAATTTCTGGCATCTCTGATTGTTTTTCTGATTTTGGCGGCCATTTTGGACGCCATCTTGATTTTCACAAAATGCTCAATGATGACAGCTGGTCATCATTCATATTCTTCAATTGCAACATATTCCCTAACAGAAAAACAAAAAAATATTTACTATACAATCCAGTGCCGGATATAACCTAAATATCACATTTATAGACTTGACTATTAATCAACTTTCTGTTATCCGATATTCCTGGCTAATGGAGGATTTTCAAATAAAAATCTGTCAATGTAATGTTTATTATGGACGCCTAGAACCAACCTATGCATATAACAATCAACAAATGGTCAAATACACACTCAGATCCGATTTGAAAGAGAAAAATTAACGACAAAAATCGAAAAATATCATAATTTCCTTAAAAAATCAATAATTATTAATTAATAACCATGTTATAATATTTATATTTATATATTACCACATGTGGGGTTCAATTGCAAACATTTTAAGACATATTACAAGCCGATAGCCCATGTGAGTGAGGAATAATCGAAGTTTTCATAAACCCTCTGCTTGCTTAAAATAACGGCGGCCATCTTTAAAGATGGCCGCCAAAAGGTCATTTGGCAAAATGTCCCGCAAGTCCATCAACTGATTTCGGACAGCTTAGATATCAAGCTAACTGAAAATCATTGTTGGATCTGTTCACCAATTTGGTAATGGATTTCGGTCTGTCACATGGACTATATGTCCTTAAAGGTCAAATACGATAGAATTTCTTAATTTAACTAAAGTAACACATTTCCATAGATATATATCATATAAATGACATGGCGTACTTGTAATCCACATAATTGCAATATTTAAGATGGTTTATAACGATAAAGTTGACGATAACAAAATTACAACATAAACCCAACCTGGTTGTCTCCCTTGACTTTTAGACCGTGTGACGTCATTTTGGACACAAGTGGAACTGTTCCTCTTCAGTTTAACTAAATTTTAATGGGTCCTGTCGATTTTTTATCGGATTAAATTCATGATCAGTGACGGAAATTACTACAATGTGGTATGTTCTAAGCATTGTATGTGTTGTCATTTCAATCACGTTTTAATTCCCTTCAATATTTAAGAAACAAAACAACGACCACATACTGATGTGGACATTACTGACTTCAACTGCTGGGCGTGTTATACATTACAAACGCAGCAGTGCAAACTGCGCGCTACAGGGGGCATAAACATCATGCTGTTTATACACTTGACGCGTGTGTGTATACATCGGTGATTGATTTTAATATATATAGCTGTCACTATTGTGTATATTTATGTGTTAGGTTTTGTAACAGACAATAAGTAAAGCATTCCGTATGAGGAAAAAATTATGTTCGCAAGAAATGACTTTAGCTGCGTATTTGTACACGCATGTATATTAGACATACATATACATGATTTGTAGTACACACGAAATGACGCGTAGTTGGCAGTTTCTGTCGTTAATTGTAAAGAATTTATAAATTAGCCATAATTGAGTTACTGAATTCCTAAATTGAGAAATGAACATTATAATTCTAGACAGGAAATTATTGACGAAAAATTGTAAAAGGAAAATTTGAAAAAAAAGTCGGTAGATAACCGGTAAAGTTAGAGACATTGTCCATAGTTCTTGGATGCCGAGTTAATCCCATTTTATCATTTTCAATTATGGATACAAATTCAAATGGGAGTTATAATCATTAACTAAATCGATTGGTACTTTTTTCAACATTACATACTGCACCAGTCAGTTCCATCATCGCCCCAAACCCTCGGGGATAGACGGTCGTGTTTTTACCTTCAAGCTTTCCGCCGCATTGCCGGTGAAATGTTGGGATTTATTTTAGCGAACCAATGCCCTAGTGACACTGTTTAGTTGCCAGGGACCGGGGAAATACCGGAGATTGTCCCATTAGCTGTCACCCGCAGGCCGTGGAAGGCGGGGTGACAACCCATAAGCCCATCCCCAGGAGTGGGGTACCGTGGATGCTAAGTACTGACAGGTGCATAACAATGACACGTTAGAACAAGTGCGCTGAAAATTAAGTAATTTGGAAATGTAAACTCGCGCATTTCCAACACAATAATCGGCGTTATGATCTTTTCAATATTGTTGATATTGCAATGCACATGTAATAAAAAGCATGTTTTTTTAATGACACCTCATGGTAAAATTTATTAACTATATCCAGTATCATTGAAAAGTGACAGTATTATAGTGCGATGCTTACAAAGAAGTTTGAACATATTTTTTTACCTTTTTGAAGCTTTCCATTACACCAGAAAACATATTAGAGTTTACACGAATCCTAAGCTTGTCATTTTCAAAAAGTTTCAAATTGATAAACAAAAACTTGGTTCATTACGCACATTCATTGAAGATATTTTTACGCGCTTGCTCAACTGACCATAATTAATACTTACATTTCAATTCATGGCGTTATTTTGATTGGCGAATACAAATTGGTTTGTAATAATTTCGCCACGCCCCCTTGCACCTGCATGACCTATGGCAGGCCAGGCAGGGCCAACGATCACACCAAGAGCTGGATACCATGTGATCTATATATAATAGGCCGCCTGCTTTTGGCGGCCTATAGTGCAGTGTCATATATGTGTCGGCATTTTACTGATGTTTAGTCTTTAAATGTAAGCCGGTCTAAATTGTAGGATCAAAATATCTGACCGTGCGTTGAAATTCTGGAAAATGAGGCACGTGTTTGAACTCTCAGACAAGTATTATTTTGTGATTTGTAACAAGAATTTAGTTATATTAAGGAAGCAGATTACCAACAGTGGAGTTCGCTACATACATGAATGTTGTTTGTATTTTGTTAAATCCACGATGCTCGCACTGGGTAAGGACACGCCACGTTTTGACATATACATAAACAATACTGTACATGTATACGAGCCCATGCGTTGTTCCATACAGTATTCTACAATTGAAGTGGACAGAACATGCAGAACAACACAAACAAAGAATAAATCTTTAATACCGCTCTATTTTTATATAATATATATCCAACGTTCTATTTCGGATAGTCTGACAGTATTTTTTAATAATTACCCATAAAGCAAAACGATACACAATTTAAACACGAACTTGTAAAATCTATATCATAGGCATATGATTTCAACTGTGCGTATCTATTTTTTTCCGTTATGTACTTTCTTTTTGGGGTATATAACGGGAGATGGATACGTGGATCTAGGTTCATACTAGGAAGAATCATTAGTTTACACACAGTTGAATTCAAATGCCAATGATCGATCTATATCGTTTTAGAAAAATGCAATTTATGGATCCATACTAAATTAATAAATTAATGAAACGTTTACCGAGTTATAAACATTTTATATCTGGTCTAATACACTGTTCTTTTTGCATTTTGATTGACAAAAATATAGTATTAATACTTGGCCCGTTACAACATCTTCCTATAACACGCGTAATGTATACACGCGTCTCCAGTTGCATTGACCGTAAACTTAATCTATGTACACATACCGATTTAGGAATTTTCGTACAGAAACAATTAAATTAAACATCAAATCGGTCGGCAGCTGATTATAATCTCGTGTTTGGCATGTTACAACCCCCCGTGATGTGCATAATGTACCAAGATTAACTGTATGACACTTCGTAGATCGACGCTGTGTATATGTATGTATAACCCCCGTGGAGAATTATTTTATGATTGTGCTTTATATTTGACCCACTATTACATAATAGCACATGCATTTCATGTAACTTTTATGAATTTAAATCGAACATATTCAATAGAGATCAAGATTTATGCGAATATACACTAATAGTATACAGCCTCTGTGTTAATCAGATGTTCCAAAAACACGTCACAAGCTAAGGGAAGTAACTCGGGTTAGTTTATTCACAAAATAAGATAATCGAAATAAGAGATGACGTTTATTGTGTGTTATAATCATATCTGAAGTGTAGAGATTGATGTAATCATATATTTATACCATAAACTTATTAAAACAGCAAAAAAATAATTTTGCGTATATGACCTTTAAAGAATCGACAAGTTATACATTACCATATGGTCGCATTAATGAGAGAACATTATAGAGATCAGTTTGTATATTGTACCCATATTGAAGTGGACATAAGGAGCTTGATGTCCGGTAGTTATTTATTATATTATCTGTAGTAACAGACTACAATTTTAAACAAAACATGATGGAGAGTGTTTTCATATAATTTACCTATTTTCAGAACTATTGACAATTTTCAACCAAAATCATTTACCAAACAGCTTATTTTGAATGGACTTCCTAGTTCACCATAAATGAATTTAATTTGCCTATGTGTTCTTAATCCTAACTGTTGTATATAAAATTGAAGGTGAACTTTTTCAATTTGTGTTGAATCTAATTAATCCCAAATCTCTGACTCTCTATTGAATATTGGTAATAGCAATTCATCAAATAACTCCATTTTATGTCCTATAGATACACTTGCAAATTTGGAGATAAAACATTTCATTTTGTATATTTCTTTCATAGCAAACGTTTGATGCATTAAGTGGACAATGTTAGCCGCTAAGGAAATATACGATTAATTTACTCGTACAATGGCACGGAATTAGAAATTTTGGCCAACTTCTCATATTTAGGTATATACGAGGGTTGTCCGCGAAAGTCGCGAACATTGTCTCCCATTTAAACGCTATCTGTTATTTTTCTGAAATATTTTAACTCATTATTGGTCTATTTTTTTGTAACGTATATATGATTCTGAAAATAAATTTTCTTGTGTATTTTGAAAAAAAAACTTGATTTACTAACGCCAGTTGGATAGGGTCGGCGCACACAATGTTTTTGGGTATAAAAATGTGATATGGTTCATTCAAGTGCGCCTAACTTAATACACCATGCCTTGTTTAATTTAAAATTATAAAGGCACCAACGTTAATATTTGGCGCGTAATTGTGCGCATTCTGACGTCGATGACGTCACTTACCACAAAACCGTGAATTTATTCCATGTATCATAGTTGTAACGTTTTCCAAAAATGGCGACGTCGCGGGATTGTGCGGCGCACAAAGTGATAATAAAATACTGTGTGGACCGCGGTTTAACTCCCGCACAAACGAAAAAAGAAATAGAAAGTGCCAATTCTCACACCAGTGTTAGCAGGACTCTTGTTTATACATGGCATAAACGTTTTAAGGAGGGAATGAACGAAACTGTAAAACTTGGAAGACCGAAAAAAGACAATTCGGCACTGATAAAACGTGTGAAAGACGTCATCGACCAAGACAGACGTCAGACTGTAAGGGATGTAGCGAGTAAGGTCGGTATATGTAAAACTGTAGTACATAACATCTTATCGTCAGATTTAGACATGTGTCGTGTATCAGCGAGATGGGTCCCGCGATTGTTATCTTCTGATGAAATGGTAAAGCGTGTTGAGGCTTCAAGGAAATTTTTAAGACAAAATCACAGAGACAAGCGCTTTCTAGATAAGATCATCACCATGGACGAAACTTGGTTGCATTATTATGAGCCAGAGTCTAAGAGGCAGTCTAGTGTATGGAAAACCCCCAATACACCCCCACCAAAAAAGGCTATGTCTGTAAAATCCGTTGGAAAAATAATGTACATGGTATTCATAGATAGAAATGGAGTCATTCTCAGCCACGCAGTACCACATGGAACGACTATCAACTCAGTATACTACTCAACGGTAAATATCTAATAATGATAAAAATGATAATAATAAACTAATAATAATAATTAAAATGATAATAACTTAGTTATATATTACTAATAGTACTACTTGTAATAATAGTTTTTACTTTTAAAAAACCCTTAAAATTGTAATAATCAATACTGAATTTGTTTTAAAATATAAAATGGTATTTTTATACGAAGGTTGTACGAAGAGATCTGATGCATGCGCTGAGGAAGAAGCGGCCAGAAAAAGCAGCCGACATTGAAAACATTATATACCACCATGATAATGCGCCTCCCCATACCTCAGCCTACACAGAACTTGAAATGGCCCTACTTGGTTTCCAAAGACTTGAACATCCTCCTTACTCTCCGGATTTAGCTCCGTTAGATTTTGCTTACTTACCTCTCTTGAAATCACATATAAGAGGTACCAAATTCAGCAGCGATCGGGAAATTAGAAACATGGTTACATCTTTCAACAGATCTTTGGACAAAGAGTGGTTTCAGAATGTCTTTGACAAGTGGGTAGTGCGTCATGAACGGTGTATTTCACACAACGGAGTTTATTTCGAAAAGGAGTGAAATAACGTAACACGTAACGTCATTGACGTTCAATAGTGTGCGCCGACCAGACTTACATCAGGTAGGATAAAATTACATACAAATTCTATTATTTGAGATATTACTCTCAAACTTCACATATACAGTGTCAACATATCGCTCCACAAGACTGAGTATGCCAGTGATTAATATATTGAGAGACAATCTAGTAGGAAGCAATGTTCGCGACTTTCGCGGACAACCCACGTAGTATTCACCAGTAAGTCTGTGCCATTTAAATGAATCGTATATTTCGTTCACAAAATCCACTTTTTTAACATTTTGTTTTTCTTTTCATTCATAACCCTTTTTGAAATATATATACGAAATGTATGCACACAGATGGTTAAACAATGACTCAAAAGTAATATATGCATAATGATAATTAAACCATGACTCAAAAAAATATATGCACAGTGATGGTTAAACAATGACTCACCAGGAATATACGTGATGGTTTATAAATGACGTGCATACAGTATGCTTCTATCATGTCTTAACTCTTTTATGCTGCGAATTACCTTAAACCTATAAACTATCGATGTCAAACGTGCTTTGGAAAATCGTTGTCATGTAGTGCTGGTATTGAGAGTTGAATGGATGACACTGAACGTTTAATATTTATACACCAGCATGTGCCTTCGTTTCAGAAATTTCCATCGTTTATGTTAAAGGTCGTTGTACAAGCGTGTTTGCCCATATACTAGCTCGATTGACCATGTACAAGCCGATCACAAACCGGTCTTATTGACGAATATGTTATAAGTAATCCATGGATTATGTTCTTGTGAAGGATGAGTAATGACGACCAGACAGGTTCCTTAATTTCAGACTATTCGATCATTTCTTCGTCAATTGTATTATCATATGACACGTATTTGTATGAAATAGAATACTATACATTAATCATAATCATAGAATGCAATAATTAAGCATTGTCTGGTTAGTGTTAATGATGAGCAAGAGATAAGTTAGTTAATGTTAGGGGGGGCTAGGTTATTTAGAATTGAGACGTTTCAGGAGATTCATTATTGATATAAAGGGAACTGTAGGAATGTCCAAATTGGATTAATGTCAAGCTATACGTGCCTAATTAGTGGAATAGGCAGAGCCTATGTACATTTCTGCCGCGACCTATTCCAATGCGTTCATTTCAGTGTGAATTAGCAAGTCAACTTCTCAGATAGTTGTCGTCTCGTTTCCGGTAAATAAGAACCCATCTATGTATTATCTGTATCTCAAATTTTGGATAGAATTTTTGTTCCTTCGCAGTGAAGCGCTTAAGCATGCCGGTATCAAATTTTAAATGACGTTCCGTCTGTTTTAACGTCAAAAGATGTAGCATCGTTTGAGCGAAACCCTTGCACATATTTAATTAGCTTGTGATATCTGGTATAATCATTAGTCCACTCACGCAGCAACATCACTCAATCACCTATCAACATGGGATTATGGATTTGTACGAGTTTTAATTGAGAAAAATAGCGATTCACTTGTTTAATTAGCGATTTATTAGTTAAACGTAGTTTACCTTTTTAATGTTTATCTTAAGATGAATAGAGGTATATTTATGTTTGTCACATTATACGTCATTCACTTAATTCAATAAGCAATTAACGTTATATTATCCAAGTTGTAATCTGCTGTTCGTTTTACACCGTACGATGACCGGAACGTACGTACGTAGTTCATTGTCCCTATTTACATACAAAGCTTTGTTTGATCACAACTTGAATGCAGGTAACCATGACAACATTTGATCAAACAAAGCTTTGTATTGTATACATAGATCTATACCAACCACAATATGGAAAATAAGGCATTACAGTAGTGTGTTAAAATTCGATTAATTTGCCATTAATAATTTGTGAAGCAAACATACATTCATGTATTATGAAAATGTGAAATGTCTAGAGCTCACCATGAAAATAAAACATACGTCTCAGTTCAACATGCCATAATGATAAGGCGCTTTGTATTTCAACTTTGACAAATATACCATTGATAACACAATGCACGCAGCTAATGTCCACGATGGCATCAATCATTAGCTGATAGTATTTATACATCAGTTCACCATTCGGAAGAAAAATGGCATAACAATAAAAGCCCGGAGAGAAAATTTTACGTGGTACCGGCTGATACAAAGAAGGAATCGACAAAGTACATCAATTGGTTTCAAGGGGTTGAATATACAACAAGGCACATGCGTATACAGGCCAAACCAACCAAACGCGATTCAATTGTTAGGACAAAAAATATAATGATGGACTGAAAGACAAGAACATTTGAATACTATCAATTTCAAACAATGGCCATCTCCCAGCCAACTCTGTGACATGGTACTGCAGACGTACTGCATAAATTTTGTGACCTCAATACTAGTCAAACAATATGACGCCACCCATGTTCAAGATTATACTGGTCACGCGTCGTATTTGCACCATAAACAAAATAAAATAAATTTGGTTGAAATTGGTCGAATATTGAAAACGATATTAAGATGCAAAAACCCGTGCAAAACGTTTGTCTTTAATTCTAACACTGTCTATTTTTAGCACCGTGTAAACGTATAGGACTGTACCGTGGTTAAATTTCCGGTATATCACAGTTTTTGCCGTACTACTTTTTGGCTGTTGAATTACCTCCCACGTATAAATAACGCTTTTTATGAATGGAATTTACGTCTTGTTTATCACATGACGTCATGTATTGTATGACGTTTATTTGGCGTCAACGTAAACGTGACGTTGTGCGAACTTTTATTTGCGTAGCGTTCTTTCTTAAATTATTTAATTATATCCGTATTATTGCAACAGCAATTGCATTTATCGATTCATTATAGTTTTTATGAAATACATAGTTTGGAATGAGCTCTAGTTATGCCTCTGTTTAAATGAAATGAGCAAAAAAACGATATTCCAGGGGTGGAGGTTTTATACTTTAAACAGCGGAAGTTGTCTATAGCAACACGACAAACAACGCATCACTCTGCAATAAAAATGAGTCCATATGAAATTGCGCATATTACACGTGTTAGAATGCAAATAGATCTTAGTTTTCCGTGATATACCGGCCAATATATCACGGTTTGTCGTTCACATGCATAGTTATTAATCACTCAGGCCTACGGCCTTCGTGATTAATTCCTACGCATATGAACTCCAAACCGTGATATATTGGCCGGTATATCACGGAAAACTAAGATCTATTTCCTAAGTATATAATCATTGTAAATTACCAATACGCAACGGTTAAAGCATTATCACCATTTGAGTAAAGCGCATTGCAATTTGCGTTTTTAATGTTCAAAACTTGAAATGATGATGGTAACATTTTACTTCATTAATTGACGCTTCAAAATATCATCCAATACGTATATTGTTTCAGCATCGGATGTTTCGGCATCCAATATTGGGTTTTAATATTTATCAAATTAGTGTCCTTAATGTATATTTTGGCGTTTTGTATGGTGACTTAAAGTTGAGTCTGAAACACCATGTCATTTGAGAACAGTCATCGGTAACGACATATAACACGTTTTGTTAGAAAATAATTGAAACCGTTTGTACAAGTATGTCACAGCCTTCAATGTCGTCAATTTGACATTGATTTTGACGTCACGGTACGCATTTCCATAAAAAACACATTGCTCAGGAAAACGGCTGAGAATACACCAACTGAACAAAGACCAACGTCTTCATTCCGTACGACGTATTCTAAAATAGTAAACACCAACTTATCGAAACGTTCTGTAAGATACACCAATGCCTCGTCAGAGGCGAACGATGTCGCATTTAAAGACTCCAAGTCCTTTGGCTGCGATGCATGTTTTTTCTTGGTCTTAGTGTAGAAATTTCGAAATTTCCCGGAATTGTGCATGCATGTTTTTCTAAATAAATGAACTGATGCATACCCCCATCTTTCTTACCATAATGGTATTCCACGATGGAGTGCTACCTTCCCTGTCGGATTTTCTCATACCTTTTTTGTTACTGGATTCACAATAAAAATGGTGAAACCAGTGGGACTGAATTCTGTAGGGTTTGGCCATATTGGGCATTTTCGATCTTGGGTGCCATTTGACATTACTTAAAACACATTCTAACACAGTCTATTTTTAGCACCGTGTAAACGTATAGGACTGTACCGTGGTTAAATTTCCGGTATATCACATTTTTTGCCGTACTACTTTTTGGCTGTTTAGTTACCTCCCACGTATAAATAACGCTTTTTATGAATGGAATTTACGTCTTGTTTATCAAATGACGTCATGGATTTATGACGTTTATTTGGCGTCAACGTAAACGTGACGTTGTGCGAACTTTTATTTGCGTAGCGTTCTTTTTTAATTTATTTAATTATATCCGTATTATTGCAACAGCAAATGCATTTATCGATTCATTTTAGTTTTTATGACATACATAGTTTGGAATGAGCTCTAGTTATGCCTCTGTTTAAATGAAATGAGCAAAAAACAATATTCCAGGGGTGGAGGTTTTATACTTTAAACAGCAAAAGTTGTCTATAGCAACACGACAAACAACGCATCACTCTGCAATAAAAATGAGTCCACATGGAATTGCGCATATTACACGTGTTAGAATGCAAATAGATCTTAGTTTTCCGTGATATACCGGCCAATATATCACGGTTTGTCGTTCACATGCATCGTTATTAATCACTCAGGCCTACGGCCTTCGTGATTAATTCCTACGCATATGAACTCCAAACCGTGATATATTGGCCGGTATATCACGGAAAACTAAGATCTATTTCCTAATTATATAACCCTTCCTACGACAAAAATTACGTATTTCTCCTGGAAAATGTCACTTTATAATTTACAAACACTTTCTTGATGCTGATAAAGCGGACATTTTACCTTAAAAATGCCAAAAACAACATCATCTTCTAAGGTGTTGCTTTTAGCCTTAACCAAATAGAGCATCCATTATATACCGATGTGTGTTATATCTAACACATTTTTATACATGCTAAAAAAGGGATATATGGCTTATTTCATGTCAGCAGGACAAAATCGGCGCTCATCTTTTGGTCATAAAATGGTTGAACATCTTTTGTATAAGAAACATTGTTCTTTGAACATGCTTTTCAATTACAAGATTTATTGCAACGGTGCCCTTAGCAACCTTTTTGTTGCTGTCTTACAAAACAATCTACTTCATAATAAAAAAGTAATTATGTTTGTTATTAGAACGGACAAGAACTTACGAATGATATCGATCTGATCCGTTAAGCTGCATTTTTTCGGCGGGGACTTGGACTTTTAATTTTTTCTTTAGCTTATGTGTGGGCATTTTCCAGTGTAGTTGTGTTTTGGTGAATCTGGTTTATGTGCTTGGCTGGGAAGGTTAAGTGCTACCATCCCTGTCTCATTTCCTCATACCTTTTTTAACTTCATTTGTAATACCACGTAATGATGATCGTTTTAAACGTTTAGTGATTGTCATTGTGCCATTTTGACGCATTGTTTTATCTATTGCTTCCATTGAATTTGAGGGTATTTTTATAAAATTGGTATGAATTATATAACACATATTGGATTGTCTTTAAAGTAGTAGATATAATCCTAGTATTACTTTAATTATGTTCAAAGTATCGCCTGGTAACATTCTAGACATTTTACAGAAATTGTTGATACTCGTTTGATTGGAAGTTGTAAAACACAGTGCTAGGTGGATAATTACCATGTTTTAGACATACAGACTGATGTCTCAGGAAATTGCCTTATCCAACTCGTCAATTACATATGTCGCCAAATCGAATGTGTTTATATTTACGTATGTAGTTGTACACTATTCTTTCCCTTTTTATGTTTTGAAGTTTTGAGATGTTTGAATTTGTTTTTCAAAAATTTAAACGAGTTTCTCATTGCTGTCCTATTTGTATATGCTTTACCCCTTATGTTTCGACTACTTTATGTAACGCGATTGACATTATTTCTACGTTTAATATACGTACACGTACTTACGTATGTCATGCACATATAGACGCTTCGCCGATCACCATTTCCGAGCGCTGCTATGTGCGTATAATGTTTCTCTATACAATGTGTACATTAATCTTCGCCGGTACTGTAGTCTATTTTTGACAAATTAAGACAAATCTTATATCGTGAACCATCTGAGAAATGATTATTGAATTGGTTGAGGCAAATTCTTTTCACATACTGATGGGTTTGTATACAAATATGTTGTTCATACCTGTGTTTCATAGAATTCTAAAATAACTAGATGTTGGGTTGTATGTTCTTGACAATTGTATACATTTTAATGTTATGACCACTACGTAAACGTTATTTTACCAGAACTTTCTGAATGCTCTACTTAGGGGTTTTTAGCATCAACTTCGACTTATTTTCTGTTACACAAATTATATCGTTATACGTTTTGAAGTGGTCGGTACAACTACATAAGGAATGTATAATGTTTCCTTAAACAAAGCTAACGAACACAAACTTTTAGAATCTGCAACAAAACAGTTTTCAACTTCATCATCAACTACCTTGAACATTCACAACAAATGATTTTCATTAGAATGACACAATGAATTAATCAGAAGAAGTTGACATGTTTCGTTGGTACAACTGATTTTCTATCGCTTTATCTAATATTTTATCATTCCATTATTATGTGTTTAACTTCCGTTATTTGCCTGATAAACAGTTTATCAATTATTCTCAACAAACTTTTTTCGTACGTTTTTGTAAAGATGAATATTATCTTATAACAGATTCCATTTGTCAAACAAATTATTGGACATGTTTAGAACTACATCAGCGCGTTAATATGTCTGTTATCAATAAACTCAAAACATCCAAGAATTATGGGCTTTCGGTAACTCATATCCTACTTCAGTTGCATTGAGGTTAGTGGCTCACAGTCTTAGAAGCATTATAGTTTTACTGATATATAAAGATTGAAAATGATAAACAATGAATACTGTTATGTAGTTCAGTGAAACGAATCGTCTGATGATAGCCCTAGTTATATTTCCAAACATTGCATATCAGATCTATATATCACAGTGTGGAGAATAAAGTGATAAAAAGAATAACGTTTCAGTAATAACAATGGCGTTTTCGTCAGCAAAGAGGTGGTTTTTTTCTTAATTACAACGATCGTGCATTTAATACGGTTATATTATATACCCTAAAGAATATCCCGTCTGTGTAAGAACACACGGCATATACACATTTCGCTCTATCTTTAGCTGATTTTAATTGATGCTCGACCAAATGAATTTTCGATGCAGTAATATATGGGTCGAGCAGCAGTTTACATTAGCTAAAGATAGCGCAAAAGCGGTGCTTGCCTAGTACCGGTATTCCTACATATATTTGATCTTCTTTAGACTGTATAATATTACCATATTTAGTGCACGATCGTTATAAACAAGAAAAAAACTCACCGTTATTGGACGTAAATGTAAATCCATTCTGTAATATGAATGAATGGTGGGTTTTATCACGAGTTTTACTGAATAATGTCACTAATTGGATATTGAGATCACTAATTGAACGCGAATATCATTTCGACTAAAGCTAGCCACCACAAACTAGCTGAATTAATAGACTGTAGTCAGAAGTCCACTTATTCAACACCACACAATTACCCATCCGGAGAACAGTTTAAGATTTAGCAAATATAGATATTATAAAACAGGCGTTAATGAAGACTATTAATGTTAATATCTAAATATTAGTCTGTCTAACATACCCTATGTTTAGAAAGAAACTCCTCAATCTACTTTTTTCTCATGAAATTATTTCCCTTTGCATCCTCAAACATAATCAAGCCCAAAATGAAATCTAGCGAAAATTGAAAAATGTTATGCTATTTGATTGAAAAAATAAATCATTTAGTCGGATGGACAGACTTGGTTACTGTGAATACATTGACTTCACCAGGGTCATGATGTATCTCTAAATTTTATAGTTATATATCAGACATGTAGCTGATGAATATTTATGTTGTATCGCTATATAGTTGTATATATAGCTATATATATCATATACGTGGGGCTATCCAAAAGTTCGTGGACTTTTCTTCTTAAACTTTTATTTTTAGTCAGATCAGTATGTAAATTACCATATAGTGACATTAATCTATTACAAACAAGTGCCTTGAAACATTTTTGTAAAGTACCATTTGTATGAAGAGTAACACGTTGCCATAGTAACACAAAAATGCGTAAGCGGCGCACTGCTGATTTTTTCCAGTAAAATGCGTGACGTTATTGTCGATTGTTACAGTGTTTCTTCATTTAAAAATACAAATATGCGTCCTCATGTTGAGTAATGTCATACCGATACTTTGGTATAATGTACAGGTTGCATCTTATATATTCGTCATTTTATGAGCATGAGGGTTAATGTTGGCATATAAAATTCAACGTAAAATATGACGTCACAAGATATCATTTACAGTCGCAAAATAATTCAATTATATAATATACACCTACGGGAACCCGCAAGGAAGACAAGAATTGTTTAGCAAATTAATTATGAACCTTTCTGCATTGTATTCAATTGTTTTTAAATGGCATAAATAGTTTACAGGCAGTCAGGGTGGTTTGACAGGCGATGCATGTTAATAGGTACAAAACTGACGTTCAACGAATGAGCGTAACGTTGGTTAGAATCGACCATCCTAAGTATTAGAGAAAAAAAACCACTTGTAGAGATATAAACGACACAATTCAGTACACATCGACAGAACAAGTGTGTTTGCATATTATAAGTATACAGCTTATTACGGGAAACAAAGTACAACTTATTTACATCGTTTAAGAGCTTCATGAAATGATTAAGTCGAAAGGGCGACGTCGTGCGTCATTTTGGAGCGTGCGCCGGGTAGGCCTACTATATATGTAACGCATGCTTACAAATGCTTTATTTATGTTATTTTTTATTATATCCGTATAATATTTGGTATACGTGTTCAATATAAATCAATTTTACAGGGACCATATATTCGTAGCATTAAGTTAAATGTTTTTTTAATAAATGCAAAAGTTCACGAACTTTTGGATAACCCCACGTATTTTGTTCTGAATTGTCCGGTGTTTAGGTTCATTCAAGAAATATTGGCGTAATATGGCGATAATTCAAACATAGTGCAAATTAAATATAACCTTGTCATATATATTTCTGAAAGCTACATAATGTTAGCTTTAATTTGGTACCAATATTATGGTTTGGCAACCGGAAATAAAAAAAGTTATAAGAGGGACTATGTTTTCACTTATTTTTGCACTAAATCTAGAGGGACGCAATTTTTAATATGGTCCATCTTCATCAACTGCTTCAGGCACAGCAAAAAAATATCAATTTATATTTTAAATTCATTTATTTGATAATCAATAGTTTCAACTTTATTTGGGTATCAAATTTTGTTTCTGAAATTTTGATTAATAGACTGTATTTTTGGATAATGCTAAAGGTCACTGAAACTGGTCCAATTCATTTTCTGTAACATAATTCAATGGAGAGCATTAAATGATAGATTCCAGTGATTATTTCAAATAATCTTAAGTAATTTTAGTTCAGATCCAAGCACAATAACGTAAAGTTAAAGTTAGGATCAAGCATAAATTTATGTTCAATATATTCCAACAGTAAGACGGGTAAAAGTTTATTGTTCGAATGGATTTGATTTCGAGGTTGAAGGTGAACCATAAAGTCCGAGAAATTTAATCGCCTACGAAAATTAATGATTTACAGTATGCGTGTGATAACGTTCAGTGCATGATAATATTACATGCACTGTAGTTATTGCACTCATTCCTTTGAAATTTAAGTCCCACCCCCTCGATTATCATTGGATTTAGCGCCACCCCTTCAGTTAACATCACGTAGCCATGATATAAATACTTATTATCACACCGCTATGTCGAACGCCCGGTTTATTTCAATCATTGGCATGTCCCGGTTTTACTGTATAGACCTATTGTATGAATTATGTATATATTTTTCTATTTTCATATCAACTTCCTGATCTGGTTATGAATCTTCTTAGGTAAGTCTCCACTTTATTTAATTCATCATGTAATCGTGTATTTGAATGTCCTACGATATAAATCACGGTCTCTATCTGCATAATTTAGGCTGGCTCGGATAAATGTATCAATACAACGGTACTTCTCCTTTTTCAAATGTCCATCAGAAAGGGCAAAACATGTCGTAAAAAGTTAAATAGGTCTGGTTTTTATTGATTTATGAAAACAACTAATATAATAACTAACTGGCATAACGGAATGTGAATCGTTATAAAGAGGCAGTTATGTCGTTCAGAGGTATCTGCGTTGACAAAATATGTGCAATATTCAATACGCAAGCAATAGGACATCTCCAGCAGTAAACCATATGTGTCACTCAGTAACAAAATAATCCGCTTGTAATGCGAATTCCTAGCAAACAAAAGTTTCTTTAACTGTTGTCTATTAGACCCTTTTCCCTCCTTGCATCGTTAGTTCATTGATTCCGTCTTTGTATTAAGGTTTAATTGTTTCTTTCTTTTGTCACAGTGCTTTTATTACATTGTATTGACTTGGATGGCATTGTCTCTGCACACTGACAAGTTAACGTAACTATACAGGGTGTCTCAAAATACATGCCCGCTTGTTGAAAGAATGTAACTTCACAAAATTCGTTCGTACATTGATAATCATAGCCTCATATAAATGATACGTTTCAGAGTTGTGTGATGAGTTATATCATGTGTCAATGCATGAATAGTCTATGGCGTCAAATAAGTCATAATAACATCATTAGCAACGGTTGTTCTAAAACATCTGAAAAGGCAGAAAACATGAACTTAGATAAAGAGTACATATTCAGTTGGACCGTAAGACAGGTGAGCCCTTATTATGCTCAAACTGACCAAGAAACTGATTTTGTGATCAAGTTAGGAAAATGAAATTGTTCGACATTTTCTTTGGTGGTTGTTAAAATGTCGACGTTATATACTTTCCAATTTAATCCAGTTTCATGCCGAATTAGACCTGTTTCTTACAAAGTAAACATACAATCACAGAATCCGATATAGCAAAGATGTGTTCATCTTAGTTGTAGATCTTCCTATTTCATCACGGAATAAAGACAGATAACTCCATGGTGTCAAGTAAACAGTAGAGTATGTTTTGTCTCCCTTCAACCGATATTCAGATAGAGAGTTTTATAAAGTATAGTAAACGCATGGAACTTTTGATGTGCCTTTAGTTTAAAAAATATTTATTCAACAACGTTTTACAACATGTGGTGATCATCTTCAAGCCATAAAGGATTGGGTAACAAGTTTGAAAAAAACTTATATAAATCACGCTCCTGGATGTGCCTTTATTTATAAACAAAACTAGTATTTTGATGAGTTTACAGCATTATTGATCCATCTGCACCAGGAAGTAATTATATAAAATTGTAATTGGAAGTATAATTTCCTAGAACTACTAGAAACATTTACTCGTATTAACACTTCAGATGTGTCGTGATACTTTAATTGATGTGCCTTGTTAGAAGTAGCCTATATGATTACAATCTTGCGAGACTTTAACATGTACACTGAGCAACTGAAGACGTTTGATTACCATACAGTCATAATTGTTTAAGTTATATTATACTATGAACAAATTATACAGGTCACTATTTCATGTGGGTGATTAATTGGGCGATTTATCGCACTTGGAACCTTACAATAAGTTGGTCACATAGTCAATGAAAATAGTATCAATACTTTACCTTACATGTCTGTTCTGTTCTGTTCTGTTCTGTTCTGTTCTGTTCTGTTCTGTTCTGTTCTGTTCTGGCCAATCAAATTCTCGTTTAGTGATAGCATCTACCAGCATCTACCAGAACTAGACAATATAAAAGACTACAAATAATTCAACAGATAAAATCCTAACTCTGTAATATATACCACAAAGATGCATAAATGATACTCTAGCGTGAATAAAGGATATTGGATATTAACGATCCCTGAAACAAGCACACTATGCTGAATTTTAATCATGCAATCGTTGTCTTTACAGTCTGGTTTCCATCCTTCAATCGATAGCGCTTGTATTTGAAACCGAACCGGTTTTATGACATCGATCTGGTCTCAATACGCTAAATCTTATTAATACGATGCCAAATACGCGAAATACGTGTGAAGTGCACATAAGTCACATATCTGTTTTGTCTGTGCCCACCAACGGTCATATACGAGCGAAATAGTTTTACGGTATTCGATATGCACTTGAATGTTCCATAAAGGGTATAATTTGTTCTTGTCGAGTGACCAACCAAAGAGTAATATATGTTATTAAACACAACATAATTGAATTATATGAAAATATGTTTACTATCAGTGGCAAGGGGATGATTTTGTCTTTCCTAAAACAATTTGTTTCAATGTTAAGATCTGTCAAATGAAATGCTATTCGTAGTGTTACTCGAGTGAGTGCCATTTGTGTCCGCCATGTGTAAATCAGCCTTAAGCCAACCAGTAGACCAGTCAGAAAGGCATTGCTATCACTTAGGCATACATGAGTACCATCTGCCTTACATTGTCATCAACACCATAATATCATTACACAACATCCTTCAGAATTATGGTCCTTTGTTGACTTATTACGGACATGACTTCTACCGTGACATATGCGTTAACCGAACGCAGTATTGTTTAATATCTGGAAGTATTCTGTATTATATGCACTTGTTGCTTCTTTGTGTGTACACACTATTATAGAAAGTCCATGATAACGAGAAATGCGGGAAAATTTGGTATAGGCCATATATAGGAAAAGTCAAGAGTACGCGATATATCATTGTTATTCCAGTATACCATTTATTATACATTGTGTTTGTTTACCTAAGTTGCCAATTTTGCAACAGTAGACCAATCCGGTCAATGTTTGTAAATATCACATTATCCTGGGCTCAAAGCTATGCTTATTGTCTTACTACAGTAGTACTTTTACACGTGTGTACACTTCTCCATACTACATGTACTAGATTGGACACTTACAAACTTAACTACCATTTTCCTTCCTACATCACGTACTGGTATAATATTACGTACGTACTTTACATAGTAAGTATACTGGTATTCGTGTTTAGGTTACTATACGCTTACTAAATACACTCAACAAAATGAATTCAGGTTATTGCTACCTTTTCAGCTGAGCGGAAGTTTAAAAGTCGCTGTACATTAGACGTAACTAAATCGCCTATCTACCATGCACAAGGACTTAAAAATTATGTTTCTGTAGCTCCTCGTGTCTTAAAAACGAGACAGTGGTGAATAGTTATTCTGAATTTATATTTTTGATAAAAATACAGAAGAAACTATTGACTAAACCAACTTTACAAATGATATATTCCAAATGCTTTTTAACCACCAAATCTCGCGAATAGGTTACGAAGTTTGTGTAAGTTATACAGTACTAGTCATGTAACATTATGTAATCATTTATTTTACTTTGGGTCATATACAGAAGTTATTGCTTTCTATATAAAGGTGTCTATCGTCTCCCTGGGGAATACATCTGGGCTCCAATATATTTCATCCTAAATATGACGCTTTATTTATATAATTGCACAGACAAGGTTTATTTATTGATTTCTCCCAATTGGTATTACCAAACAAACGGAGATATAGATATATGGCAACGTCTAGTTACTTCACTAAGCAACCGGATTTCATACAAGTCGGTATACAATCTGACCCAGCGCATGTATAGTGTGCTAATTCTACTATATTACCCATTTTCATTCGGGTATACGCTAACTGTAAGAGATCAAGCAGTAATATAGTAGTAGATATATGTATATTTGTGGGTTTTGCATGTTTGACTCCAGCGTAAAATCTAAGCATGGTGTCTATTTGTGTAGTAGGTTTCTCCATTTTTAAGTATTTAATGTCCCTTTTATGCGTATAATGCAATGTATGGTAAAATACCACGTATCTTCATAGCTACAACAAAACATAGTATGTCATGCTTAGAATTATTGATATGTTAGAATATAGTGTACACCAATTTGTTCTTATACTGTGTAATTCAAGTATTTTAAAAATAGCTAAAAATTATTCCGATGTGTGCGTGCGTTACATGAATGTAAGGCATGGCGGATAATTATTTGCTGTAGTTAGAGCGTTTTTCTCTTATTTCATCTCGATGAGGGTTTGTAATTGGAAACCATATTTATTGCAGCTTTGTTTCAAATTATTTATAATTGTGTCAGCATTTTCAATGCATCAAGCATGCAAAGAGAAACTTTTATTACGTTTGAACTCGTTATCAGTGCTTTCGTTTGATTGGTTCGCGATAGGTCATGTGCTCCGATTCCATGAGGACACATTATGGTTGCTATGACGTCATTGTAATGCCATATTATAGCTACTTTACCTTGAAGAATAATACTTTCTTTCTAGGAATAATAGCATGCAACTACATTTGTATCGATCATTGTTAACATTATTTCAAACTTCCGTTATAACTGTTTTTCCGCAAGCGCCGTCGTTTGCCGGAATTTAGCTTAGGGGAGTAGTTCGCGCTTTTATTATTGGCGTAGTCAGTAATCTAAATTGTACTTCTTTCTGGAAGGCATGTCATTGACAGTCGACTTGGATTAATATAAGATTTATTTGAACTTGCTTCCACGTATGTAATAATACCTATATATTCCATTAACATGTGAATGCATATGAAATAATAAATAGGGCTTAGAATATTAAGGTCGTAAGTGCAACTTATGAGCTTATACGACTCATACATATTTACATATTAGGAATCTGAATCACAAGCTCATTTTTATGAATCTTTTTGCATAAAATTCGGAAACGGTAATTTTGACTAAATTAAAGTAGAAATAGCTGGTTTTGCCTACGCAGAGATAGCTCATCAGTCAGGCATTTAAGCCACAAGCACAAGTATATCACAACTCGATCGTTTGATAATGTTCGACTTTTTTCAAAATTGCAACATTTAATTGTTATATTCCAATGTTAACAAAACATACAAATATTTAGAAAACAGCAATGGGACCGGTGAATTTGGACTACATTCGTTAATGCCTATAGGTCACACTGAACATTTTTACCTCGGCGATGTACTCCCAGGAGGGTATTGGTAAAAGGGTCCTTGTGGTCTAGACGAAGCTTCTGGGAATCATAAGAAAATTTGTGAAATTCCAGCTATTTCCGATACCACTCGAAGCTAATTTATTTAAATTGGGAGAACAAACACAATGAGACCTAGGCATTTTTTTCATTTTCTGGGAATACACAAACAAATAAAAATCAAATTTTTGTTTATTACAAGTAAGATTGTATAAAAGACAACATTCAAATGTACTCAGTATTGTGGTCATATGTTAAGTAAATATTGTTTAACTGCAATTACAGGACCTTGAAATTCAAAATAGATCACTCGAGAGTCAAAATAAATCAATAAAAACGGATTTAAATCAACAAATAAAAGCGGGGAAAAGCTGATATTTGACGATTTTCTGTACGGATCGTTTTATGTAAGGCTTTATTCGGTATTTTTATGATCTCATTTGACTGTGTCAACCATATGACTTAGCTTTGTAAATAAGTCAGTTCGAAGTCAAAGGGGTACCCAAAGGGGATAATTAGGTGTTGTACTCCTTAGGATATTTCTGTATAATTATATTGTGAGTGATGATTTATTTTTGTGTGATCCATTTCGAATTGCGAGATCCTGTGCTGCACTAGTCTGTCTAGTATGTCACTATGAATTATCGGTCATATCTCTGTGACCATAGGAGTGTAAAGTGTTTATCAGTTATACAAACGTTACGGAAGTGAAACACTTGATTCAACTTTCATATCTATCTTCCGATCAACATGAAGGCGGCGTCGTATTTCCTCCTGCTAGATAAGTGAACTACGTCAATGGACTATACGTATATACAAACTCTTATATCACCAATACAGGATCATTGTACTCACTGGTCTAAAAATCACATAACCAGGCAAAATTACTTGGATCAAGTACAATAAATCAAAAATAAACATGTATAACCTCCAATGTAACTAGAGTTTACATTGTGTACTAAAATATAAAATACACGTGAAAGTGCCTATGCTTGGTGGGCTGATCCATATATGTGTTTGCATGTGGTATCATATCAGTATGTTATAGATAATAGAATTTAATTTTTCTCAACAATTTAATTCATTAATATCACTGGCCAGTACACATGTTTAAATTTTTCAATGGCTCTATTTAGCTGTGAAGTCACTCAATAACCCTCTGACACTTTAACTTCCCCTGGTCATTGGGCTACGTTCGTGTCTCCCTAAGAAGACTATTTCTCTCCGGTGGGTGGGGCAGCCAACATTGATCAGCGGCGTTGCCCTCACATGTACCAATTTACACCTTGATGGAGTGGAGCATGTAAGTTATTCTTTCTCAGAGAAATTGACCTGTGGTCCAGACGGGTTGAACCCGGGACCCTTCGGTCCCGAAGCGCGAGCCCTACCTCCAGGCCATCGCTTCTGACATGAATGTTTTTATTCAATAAACGCATCACAAATCTCGTTGATACACATTGGCAATCTTCTTAGCAATCGCTATTTGTCGTTCAACTTGATATCTATTGGTAAAAGAACATACTTAGCAGAATCGTATAATTTTGTAGATGCACCGTAGAAAAATCCACGTTATGAGTTTCAAAGTGTGGAAATGTGAGTTCGAGTTTTGTCAAACCCGCGTGCGGTGAGCCAGACTTAGTCGGCACATTTGTTGTAACTTTGTGCGAAAGTTTGTCCATCCACCCGTCCGTATTTTTCCGGACCATAACGTTGTTATGCATTGACCAATATTTCTCGTTTTTGACATGGTATTTTAATTCATAGTTTAACATACACATATATGTTGATATTTAGAGGTATTCATCTAGACGAAAAGGTGTTGAATGTGCATATCTTGCGATCCTATTAAGATCATAGTTGTAGGTCAAAGGTCAACTTGAAGTTTGTCCGCACCACGTCGTGATTTGGCTAATTGTGTTTATATTTGGATTGAATGCTCTATGTGCACTAACACAGGGTTATATCTGAAAGGTCAATGTCACATTTGGAAGTCAAAGGTCAAATTAATTTTTGTCCGTACCATCAATGTTAACCCCCATGTGGAAGAGTGTTATGGAGAAAACCCTTGTGTCCATCTCAAAGGTTAAGGTCACGGTTAGAGATTATATGTCAATTTCAATTAGTATAGAGAATTTCCCTTTGATACATAGTGTGATTAGGTACATTTTTACATTTTTGTCAACACGAACATAAATAATATAAACTAGGGCTTAAATTTCTTGATTTATCAACGTCAACTATAAAATCATTGCAAATTAAACCCTTAACAATAATGCATTTTATAGTAGTATACGCGTGTCTTGTTTACTTTGCTTTCTAAGCTGATTGTGACTCTAGATGTCCTTATTCCGGCGAGTCATGATGATCCACATACTTCAGCTTACATACACTTATACCAGTCCTTGTCTGAAAGATCGCTTAAGTAAGATTGTGTCAATTGTTTCAAGTTAAGGTTCGTGCGATACCAACTATAGCGACCAATCAAAAGTAAATAAGAGTTAAAATCATTTGGTCGACCATAGAAGATGGTAACTTTATAAGGAAGGAGAAGAAATGTATGTACTTGACACACATCCGAGGTAGTTCCAGTTAAAATATCTAGAAACAGTACAGCCATATACCATATGACTTTCCTTGTATCCGGGTTAGTACAGCGAGAATGTATAATCTTATATGTAACATGTACAGTATAATGTTATACTACATGGTTGTGTTTTTTTTCAATAAAAGATAAGATACCTAACTACACTATATTAACAATGTACATACTGACATGTTATCGTGTTTATCATAAAGTTATAATTAATATTTTTTTATTCTAAAAACTGCAAAAGCTACTAGCAAGTTAATACTGGTAAATGGTTAATTCAATGAAAACTGGCTCGGTCATTGGCCGTTGTGTATGAGATGACAAAAACTAACGCAACATAACGTAACATTGTGATATTCTGAATACTTTAGTTAACAATGTCATGAAAACTTTATCATACCGGATGTAGTGTATAATATATAATTGATTGATAATTGCTATGTCAAGTACGAGTAAAGTATTGTAGGCTAGATATTTCCTTATAATGAAATATAAGCCCAATATAATATACTGGCCGATACAAGAAAGGTAACTGTATACTTGTAACTTCAACATGAGCTTACAAAGTACAAGGTGATTGATGTTCAATAACACTGCATAGTGCCTTATTCTTCAACGCTATAAGTCTAAAACTCAGATTGAGACTTAATATTGCCAAACGTTCCATTTATAAATGTATCGATTTTGATATAAATGGGTGTACATATTAAGTAGGTGACAACAAAAGATGAGATAAAAGTTCATATGGTTAAATCGAATTGCAAATAAATGAAAGTGATTATGAATTTTGTCAATTTTAAGTCCAAGTCTGAGTTTCAGACTTACAATATTGGTGAATAAGACCCCTGATATATACTTCCTGAAACACGTACTAGTATATTGTGCCTCTAGTTAAATATTTAATAATAAAACGTTTAGTTATCCATTGCATATGTTCATGACTTATTATATTTAAACATCTTAAGTTAAGTGTTTATGTCTGGTATATTGTACGTGTACATTTTGTAGCTATGTTGTTATATACAACACATGCTTTCGATCTTTGGGTCGATATGTCGACTGGTTTTCCAACAAGAACTCCAGAATGGATAGACCTAGGATTCTAAAATTCTAAGTGGATATTGTTCACCCATCACAGAGTTAAAATCAGCGTCACCTTTGAATGCACAACTATTTCTTGTCCACAACATTAGAAATATAGATTCTTAGATCGTAAAACTTTACAGAGAGGTTGCTGATCATCAGCAGTAGACTCTTACAAATTTTGAGGTCAATATGTCATAAGTCAAAGTCGTGTTGACCTTAATAACACTAGACGTGTTAACGGTCATTAGGCGTGTATGTTTCACAAACCTCTCTTGTACGTTCTGTAATCGGAATTTTTCAGGCGTTGTGCTCTTTTTTGGTGTGGGTATTGATGGACAATGTGTAGGTAACATTTTGAGACTTCGTGCGAAAAAAATTGTTTTGCACCTGAATTGTTCGTAATTTGAAAACTTCACGGTTCATTGCTTACAGTGGACAAATTACAACTATCGACTATTCGGATATTGCTACTATACTACTCGTAATAAACATGTAAACAATAAACATGCTATCATGTATAATAAAAAGGATATGTCAAGCTGTATGTCTAATGTTCGTACCAGTACTTAATACAGACTGGTAATCGTTAGATCCACTTATAAGAGATACGTGCAACACAAACACCAATTCACGTCAACACAAACGTCAACACAAACGTCAACACAAACACCAACATAAATGTCAATATAAACGTAAACACAAACGCCAACATAAACGCCAAAATAAACGTCGGCACAAACGTAAACACAAACACCAACATAAACGTCAGCACAAACATACACACAAACGTAAACACAATCGTCAGCACAAACACCAACATAAACGTAAACACAAACGTAAACAAAAACACCAACATAAACGTCAGCACAAACGTTAACACAAACACCAACATAAACGTCAGCTAAAACGTAAATATAAACGTCTGCACAAGCATCAACATAAACGTCAACAGAAACGTTAATACAAACACCAACATAAACGTCAGCTAAAACGTAAACCCCAACATAAACGTAAACACAAACCCCAATATAAACGTCAGCACAAACGTAAACACAAACACCAACATAAACGTCAGCTAAAACGTAAACATAAACGTCTGCACAAAAATCAACATAAACGTCAACAGAAACGTATAAACAAACACCAACATAAACGTCAGCTAAAACGTAAACCCCAACATAAACGTAAACACAAACACCAACATAAACGTCAGCACAAACGTAAACACAAACACCAACATAAACGTCAGCTAAAACGTAAACATAAACGTCTGCACAAAAATCAACATAAACGTCAACAGAAACGTAAAAACAAACACCAACATAAATGTCAATATAAACGTAAACACAAACGCCAACATAAACGCCAAAATAAACGTCGGCACAAACGTAAACACAAACACCAACATAAACGTCAGCACAAACATACACACAAATGTAAACACAATCGTCAGCACAAACACCAACATAAACGTAAACACAAACGTAAACAAAAACACCAACATAAACGTCAGCACAAACGTAAACACAAACACCAACATAAACGTCAGCTAAAACGTAAATATAAACGTCTGCACAAACATCAACATAAACGTCAACAGAAACGTTAATACAAACACCAACATAAACGTCAGCTAAAACGTAAACCCCAACATAAACGTAAACACAAACCCCAATATAAACGTCAGCACAAACGTAAACACAAACACCAACATAAACGTCAGCTA
This sequence comes from Spisula subtruncata, assembly GCA_963678985.1. Taxonomy (NCBI): domain Eukaryota; kingdom Metazoa; phylum Mollusca; class Bivalvia; order Venerida; family Mactridae; genus Spisula; species Spisula subtruncata. The sequence goes on from OY787673.1 coordinate 21,526,803, forward strand.
AAACGTTAACATAAACGTCTGCACAAAAATCAACATAAACGTCAACAGAAACGTATAAACAAACACCAACATAAACGTCAGCTAAAACGTAAACCCCAACATAAACGTAAACACAAACACCAACATAAACGTCAGCACAAACGTAAACACAAACACCAACATAAACGTCAGCTAAAACTAAACATAAACGTCTGCACAAAAATCAACATAAACGTCAACAGAAACGTATAAACAAACACCAACATAAACGTCAGCTAAAACGTAAACCCCAACATAAACGTAAACACAAACCCCAACATAAACGTCAGCACAAACGTAAACACAAACACCAACATAAACGTCAGCACAAACATCAACATAAACGTCAGCACCAACATCAACATAAACGTTAACACAAACGTAAACACAAACACCAACATAAACGTCAGCACAAACGTAAACACAAACATCAACATAAACGTCAGCACCAACATCAACAAAAACGTAAACACAAACGTAAACACAAACACCAGCATAAACATCAGCACAAACGTAAACACAAACACCAACAAAAACGTCAGCACAAAACATCAACATAAACGTCAGCACAAACATCAACATAAACGTCAACACAAACACCAACATAAACGTCAGCACAAACGTAAACACAAACACCAACATAAACGTCAGCTAAAACGTAAACACCAACATAAACGTAAACACAAACACCAACATAAACGTCAGCACAAACGTCAACACAAACACCAACATAAACGTCAGCACAAACATCAACATAAACTTCAGCACCAACATCAACATAAACGTAAACACAAACGTAAGCACAAACATTAACATAAACGTCAGCACAAACGTAAACACAAACACCAACATAAACGTCAGCACAAACGTAAACACAAACACCAACATAAACGTCAGCACGAACGTAAACACAAGCACCAACATAAACATTAGCACAAACATCAACATAAACGTCAGCACAAACATCAACATGAACGTCAACACAAACACCAATATAAACGTCAACACAAACGTAAACACAAACACTTACATAAACGTCAGCACAAACATCAACATAAACGTCAGCACAAACATCAACATAAACGTCAGCACAAACATCAACATAAACGTCAGCACAAACATCAACATAAACGTAAGCACAAACATCAACGTAAACGTCAGTACAAACATCAACATAAACGTCAGCACAAACATCAACATAAACGTCAGCACAAACATCAACGTAAACGTCAGCACAAACATCAACATAAACATCAACGTAAACGTCAGCACAAACATCAACATAAACGTCAGCACAAACATCAACATAAACGTCAACACAAACGTTAACTCAAACACCAACATAAACGTCAGCACAAACATCAACATAAACGTCAGCACAAACATCAACATAAACGTCAGCACAAACGCAAACACAAACGTAAACACAAACGTCAGCACAAACGTGAGTACAAACATCAACATAAACGTGAACAAAAACTTCAATAAAACCGTAATCACAAACACCAACATAAACGTCAGCACAAACATCAACACAAACATCAACACGTTGCTCTCCCACTCACCCACCACCAGTAAGCTGAAATAAATCAACAATACCGCAACAATGCATGATCTCATTAAAAAAATCTTGTAAAAACACATAAATTAAACCTTGTTTTCACTAATATGGACAGAAAAGAAAATCAATTATTCCTTTTTAACTAAATCCTCGGTGTACTGACAAATTAATGTTTCGTAGTCTCGTTAATACATGGCTAATGAGCTCTGTGAGATGCATTATTGGAACAAAGACTTTTATGTTGATTTTGATGAAACAGCGAATCAGATGTGCTGTAGGAAGACTTTATGACTTATTGCATTATATAGCTGGTGTCCGTTGCCTAACACGAAGCGCTACCGAGTGCCTTTATTCACGTACCTCCCGTTCAATTAAATACAGAAGGCATGAATTACCTCCCATAGAAAGCACTACGTAGCACCTTGCTTAGACAATGGACACATGATTCGACAACATGTATGGTATTGATATTGTAAACTACTAGTGTAAGAAGGCGTCACCGACATGCCTTACACTGAAAGTGTTTGGTAACCGAGAAGAGATATATTTTAGTTTCAATGCGGTATTCATCCTGGTCCAAATGAAGGGAATCTCTCCGTTCTTCACTCAACCCTAGTTAAAATTGAGGCACATGACTGTTGCACAATGGCGTTCGTTTCAGCTATGTCAAAATGATATATTCGACTATTCCATATTACTGTTTACGGGTTTTCCCTTTCTTGGCTCGTGTCGGACTCTTGTCTGTGTGGAAAGGCACTGCCGCTATTTCTGTGACTTGATTGTCTGGGTGCTACAGAATTCATTTGCAACGGTTTGAAATCAACATATTTTGTTTCAAAAAAATAATTAGTAAAATAAGGGATCAATTGTATTTTATTAAGTTAGTAGCATGGAAAAAAGAGTATGGTATTTAATTAATATAGTCATTGTTAACCATGTACAGACATGCTTCGTATTACTGTATACAACAATGATACGTTCTATAAACTTGCAAATATCGTTGCGTATATCGACGATCGTAGACTCATGGTTTCGATTCTAACATAAAATAATGTAATATGAAGCTGCGTTAGACAGTGAATCTAGATGAGGTCTATACAAGTGTGAATTATGCAGATATAACACACAACTACACATGACTTTTATGTGAATTATGTGTAATTTATCATGCGCTAGATAAGAGAACATTGATTACTTTAAGAATTGGTAACTCTCTCTATCGGGAACTCTGACATTGTGGATTATGTAAAAATACGTTCGCATGTCGCGCTGATTTGTCGCTAGTTTTTGTGCAACTTGTAAGAATTTGATTAAAATCGTCTTGGGAAACCTCTCGACATGATGAAGAAAGTTTCTCGCGGTTTGTTCACGGATTGGTTATGATCATTAAATAAAAGGCCATAGTGACAGACAGATACGTGATTCATTTTATACCGAGTAAACATGTCGATATTTCCATATTTAAGTGAGATGGTTCCAACCCGAGTGCAGAAGAAAAACACCATCCCGTGTAGACAATGTAAATGAATTGGATAAAATCTTTATAGTGTTCATATACACGATATACGTGTGTTTTACTACAGTGCTACTAGTAAGATCGTTTCATACTACTATGCTAATATCGTTTGAAAATTGTCACCGAAGGGCATCCTGGAAATAACTGTTTAACTAGAATTGAAAACATATATATACTAGTAGTATGCTAAGAAATTTACAAATACGACAGTGGCACGCACGTGTCATTTAACTTTGTGAGTACTATTACTGTATATATTGCGGTGTGGTTTAGTGAACAAGCACTGGCTACTTGACATTACGAGTAGCATTGATTGAAAGTATGATGAATGAAGTTATACCTTCCGATATGTTGTTGACAATATTCATAATATCATACTGTGTGTTGTAGTGTAGTACCATACGTGGTGTGGTGCGTGTAAACGTACATGATTTATGCGGTTTCTAAACTACTTGGAAATGATTTATAAAACACTAACCAATCAAATATGTTGATGTGAAATGAAACGTGCTTCTTGTTCATGTGGATCAGTAGTGGTTTATATTAAATAGTGTGTATTTCATATAGGTATACTATAATATATAAGTTTGTGAACTTCCGCGACTATCCGGAATATAGATGGGAATAAGTTCAGTTATTGATCAATTTAAACTTAAATAATTTGAGGAAAGATTATACAATTTGCCATATCATTTGATGTTTTATGACAGTGGTATACATAATGTATATGATTTCCAATGCAATATGTTTTTGTAACATTTACGTATTGTACAAGAATACAATATTGGCAGTTTTAATACAGCTTGTATGCATTTGATGTGTGTTGTTTTCGTGCGCAAATATTCAATAGTTGGTTAAATTTCATTATATATTGATGTTCCACTGAAGTTGGCTCAATTGGCAAGTAATTCTAGTACAAGTGAAAACATATCCACAGTTGCATATCACGCACATGGGTTTTCTAATTATCAAATTAGTGTTAAGACATTACGCGTCTTTATTCAATTAGTACTGTTACATGTTGACAGCTCGTTGCAATCGGAAACACTTAGTATCTCGTTAGTGTACCCATTAGGATTACAAGTGCGACAAGACTGACATTTTTTCTAAGAAGATCCTTGGTAGATTTTATGAAAACGCTTAGTGGTGTCACCGTGATATAAGGATTTGAAGAAGCTGTGCTAAACTTAAATTCGGTTAATGATTGTAAATGTCACCATTGTTTAACAATGATGCATAGACATAGCTATACGGAGACCAATCTAGAAACATTGGCAGAAAAGGTGGGAGGAAATTTACGAAGATCATTGTCATCTATACGACGTAAGAAACGGACGTCATCTACGTCATCAACTGGTTCCGGTGGTTCCGGTCCATGTTCACCGACAAAAACTGGTCACACACCACTACGTGCCGTTAAATCATCCCCATGGAATGCTCGGTAAGCATTGAATTTTATCTTTGACCTTTCTGTTAAGTGTGAAAACATAGTACTATGAACTTTAAATATCTAAGCGAATGTTTGCATTGATAAAGATACTTAAACTTACCAAAATTGGTCTGAAAACAATGTTTTGACATCCTTGTTTTAGAGATTTAACAGTACTTCGTAAAAGAGATAAAAACGCTAACATATTTCGTCAAAGGAATATTAAAAAGGATACTTTGGTACACAATAGTAAAACGAAGTGTCCCTCATTTCGTTTGTGCAATATTGAACATTTCTTAATATTGTTTTAATGTAGCAATGTCAGTGTTAGATTCAATGTTTCATTTGCAAATTGAACCTCACGAATGCGCTAAAATGCCAATGACTTGCTTTTAGAATCGTTGTAATACTAACTTTACCTTACTGTTGTCAATTTTATTTTTCACGTACATGTATAACAATGTCTCAAGTCTGTATTATAATCATGGGTAATGGTCATTCTAGAGTTGAACCGGCGTCCAGCAGCAAGTGGGTGGCTATGTCAGATCTTATATGTTATATAGGTGCTTGTTATATACTATGTTATTTGGATCACTGAACGTGAAATGACTGGATGGGATCACAGGTAACAGTATCGTTGAAAAAGAAATAAAAAAAAAAAATTGAAAAAAATTTTTTTCTCGAAATTTAGGTATTATATACAAGGTATATTTGCCCTAAAAACACAGATTTTCAAAGTATCGAAAAAAACAAAAATAGCTTTCGATACATTCAATAACTAATTATATTCTTACGCAACATTGTTAAAACTACTCGCATGCAAAATTCCATCGAAATTGATCAACTTATTAAAACGTTATGCCATAAAGTTTAGATCCCTGTGTCCAGCCGGTTCGAAAGGTGCATTCCAATGAAACCAAAAATACAAATTTCGAGGATAAAAACCTTCATATTTTGTATTTATCGTCATGAATAAGCATAATAATGCGGTAGAATTGAAGGACGCAACAGTTTGAACAAATTTACCGTGGTGAAATATGCGAGCTTCCGTATTAGCCGCGAAACAAATCGTCTGCACATTTTATTTAGTCAAAATGTTTTTATTTTCACCATGTTTGTCCGAAAGTTGCGAATGATTTCCATTTTGTGACAACGACTTTCATTGGTTATAAAAATACATTCGGAATATCTCTAGTCGTCGGACACTCTAAAAACCACACCGGCCGTCCTTGCAGCGTTATTCGAATTACGCCATCGAGAGTTAAAATAAAAGTTTAAACGATGCATTTGATCGTTTTGAGGTAAATGTAAAGCATGATTTTAAATGCTTGCAAGGCTTTATGCTGTATTTGTCCCCCACACAGGCTTTTTGTACATGATCAGCCCACGTAAATGCCGTAGTCTATGAAAACAAATTGCACCCTTTCGATTTTGCTCTCAATTTCCTTGCAAATATACCTTGTATATAATACCTAAATTTCATGAAAAAAAAAATTTTCAATTTCTTTTTTTCAATTTCTTTTTCAACGATACTGTTATCTGTGGATGGGATTGGTTTGAATACCCGGTAGTCAAATTATATTGATTGAAGTGAGGATTGGTTCATGTCCTTCCTGCTGACTGATATTTAAAATATACATAAATAGTCGCCTATAGCTAATATTAAGTATTAAGTACATTGTCTAACGGAAAAGGTTAATGTAAAACTCTATGAATCTTCTGGGTATAATCCACAGGTCGCATTTATATGCATGAATATGTGTCATACGTAACTATGATTAATGCTTGTATGTGATTTTATACCAATATCTTACTATTCTCTCTCTCTCTCTCTCTCTCTCTCGCGTTCCCCGTCTGTAAGCTGCTATGTCTAACTGTTGTTGGCCTGGTTAAATACTGGCCTGCAGAAACAGCAACTTGAAACCAATCATTATTGTTGCGATAATGTCTTAAATCAGACAGGTTCCAGTCAATATTATCACAAGCTCTTGATAGTAAGTAAGGCTTTGTCTTGTTTAACACAACACCAGTAGTGTTTGTGTTTAGTATTACATTAGATATTCTACAATCGTGTCACCAACCCTGAACCATCTTCTAACATAATAGTATTAACATGGTTTATGGCTTATGTGTGGGAATTGCTCAGTGTAGTTGTGTTGTGGTGTTTCTGATTTCTGTGCTCGGCTGGTTAGATAGAGTGTCATCTTCCCTGTCTGATTCCCTCATACCTTTTATGTCCAACTGTTTATTACACAGTCGGTGATACATTAAATGTCACTCTATTAAAAGACATATGTCTAAAATAGATTTGTAAAAACAATGCATTATACAGTAAAACTTCTTTATGACGAGCATCGATATCACGAGCACCTGACATATCTCGAACAAGTTTTAAATCAATATCCGTTTGTATTATCAATACTTGCCCTGTGGTTAGTTCGAGCACCCGGTTTATCTCGAGCAGTTTACTTGTTTTTCTGTAATTGTACTATAACAACACTGTCTGTTTCTGACAGTTGACTGTTTAATTGATGACACGACACGTTGTTAACGGTCATGTTGGAGTTACTGTACGAGACAAACTTTGCCGTGACGAATCCACAAGAACATTGTAATAGTATATACGTACAAAGTTCGTTTTCAATAAGTAACTTTCAGTTGTGCATATTTTACATAAAATGTACATTGTACAATTTTCAGGGGGTTCTACCACTCTTTTAATATTTCTTGCATTAAATAAAGGTTCATGTATTAGGGTAAGACTTTAACATTCAACACTGCGTACATAGCTCAGATTTTCTAATTTCGAGAACAAACACAATGTACATGTATATGGTCTTGCAACTTGACATACGTCGGTCTGTAAAAAGTATACTAATTTTAAAAAAGCAGCCAAACACGTGTTAAATACCACCTAAGAACAAACAAAACTATTGTAAAAACAGTCTTTCAAAAATAACAATTGATAAATCTCGTAACATACCATTTACTATGATAATATATGGTTTCTATGCCAACGAAGACCTTATCGTTGCTGACATAGGAGGTGATTTTTATTTAAATAGTAAACTGAATACAAAAGTCAAATTTAATGATGCAGAGTAAGTATACATACGTAAGAATCTAAGTATAGCGGACAGTGGTTGCGTAAGTGTAGTTATCGTGGTACAGTAGAACCCCACCTTACGACCACCCCGAAATTACATGTATTTTACTTGTTTTTTTCTGGATATGCCAGTATAACCTAGTGTTGCACTGTGACATTAACATTGATATATAGTAGATATAACTTTGATATTTTTTCTTGATGAAATATTTTATAAAAAGCAACAGGGAAACCATTATCATTTACATGTACTTTTAACTTGAAAGTGCTTACTAATGGTGGCGATTAACGCATTGTAAGGCAAATTAAGCCACAATAAATGACATACAACACTATCTTTAACTGATAATAACTGATAGTAGTCATAGGCTGACATTCTCAGGCGAAATAAGTTGGATATGCACTCTCTGTTAACAAGACATAGAATGTACAAAAATGTTCGGAAAAGTATGCAGTATATGAGACTGGCAGAATAAATCGTCAAATGTGGTGGTGTTATAGCGTCCAAGATGGCCGCTTTTCTTACAGTACTTACGCTACAATATAATATTATTTAAATGAAATGAGTGTACATGTACAATGTATACAAAATTTGGTGCAACATTTTGAAAGAACTCTGCTTAATTGTCATAGACACAGCTAAACTTTTTTATATAAAACATTTTTAGAATGTTCAAATGTCAATGCTGAGGTCAGTTTTAACTTAACGATTATAGAAGATATTAAAGAGGCTTGCACAAGTTGAGCTATCATATACTAGTGTAGCCTACTTGTATGAAACACACTTGAGCAACAATCATTAACACAAATCGAGAAGATGCTAACAAAAGATCAATGCATTCCCTGTCACCCTTCCTACAGTGTAACCTCATAATACAGGGATTGTATTGATATTAAATTGGCAAATGCATGTTTCGTCTTAAGACCACTTTATATGGAAATAATTAAAAGTACGGATATAAATTTAATTTGAAACGATATTTTATTGAAATTCAAAAACTATACTAGATCTACTTATCCGTAAGACAACAGTAAGGATGCTCTCGTCTGTCAAATATCTCGTACAAATTACCAAGAATTGCTGTCTCGCCTTGTCCTGTCATTTGTTGTTAAAATGTTCAGCATTGTCCAAACTACAGGGAATTTGTTCCATACAACTGTTCAGGAGATTGACCGTTACATTTGTGACATTTCGTTCTGGATATCACTTCTTTATCCGAATGATAAAGACACTAAAGACGAAATGACCTTTGAGTACGTGTAAAAGTAACATAGCCAATACCTGTTCTGAGTCAATCATGACACATTCTGTAAGGTTTCCCTTATAGCACCATAGGAAACCTTAAACATGTTAACTGAGTGATCAGTGTCGGATATTACGTCAGGAGAGGGCAATCTGCCGGTCGATGATGTCGTTTGATCAAGATGTGTCGTTTTAGTCATTAGAAAACAAATAAAGCAGTTAACGAAGCAAACAAGGTCACAGTAATACAAAATGCATACACTTTTCATTACTGGTTACAAACATGCATAGTTCAGTATACGCTAAACCATTCTTAACACATGGTCATGCAGGAATAGTCACCATCTTATTGTCTACTGTATTGTGTGTCCTCCCATATTACATATGTACATACCAATAAAGAATAACCACCATCTTATAGTTCACTGAATTCATTTAATCTAATAACTACGAGTAAAAACTGTGCCTTCTTCTATGATAAAGTACATGTTATTATAGCACGACTACGGCGATTAACTTTTTTGTTTACTGAAGGGGTATTTCAAAGGAATGAGTGCAATAACTACAGTGCAGGATAATCTTATCCTTCACTGAAGTAATTGCGTCCATATACCATTTAACGTACCTTATCCTAGTCCCCGATTTCCATGCTTGAATTGTACTGGGGTCTACAGCTTTGAAATCATAATGTTTTATTGATTTTTATTGGTATTTTAATCTGTCAGCACGCACAATGTCCAGGTATGTGCCATTTAGCCTTGCCCTATAAAATTTTACAGCCCAATGATATAAATTATATAGAGAACAAAACGTTTGTTTGGCTTATTTATTATCTGGCTCCGCCCTCTTCATAATAGAGCAACCTCGCGTTTACGTCCTCTTTCTAAGATATCCATTATCTCTAAAATAAATTTGGCATCGTAAAGACTTATTCTAAGTGACACAGTAGCTAAAGTATAGTTACTACAAGTATGTAATGCGATACTTGACACGTTGTCAGCCTATTTTATAGACTGCATATGAATACTTCGCAGGACCAAGGAGTTGAATTTGAATAAAACCTCCATTATTGGATATTTGCATTTCGCCGAGGATGTAAGCTTGAGAGGTTATGTTGAATTGTGATACCACTATAACATTGCCTAAATGTATAGCAACTCTCGATTTTGTCATCTTAGAATGGTTATCAGATCAACAGTAACTATAAATGTCATCTCCAATATTGCAATAATATCTCAACATTACATCTCTGTAGAGGTTCAATTATTTTATATCTTCTCGCCCATTCTCACTATTTTATATTCAAGGAGGTTTGACATTTTTATGACTGAATAAGATTTAATTGATTTATTCTTAAGTTCGTACGGCATAGTGCTCACTGGTATGTTATACTAGAAAGAGATGTGGGTAATATGCTAGTATAATGGTCGGTATGTTTTGGCGAACAGAAGAACTTTCAGTATCTTGAGAGGTATTCCAACTTGTTATACTAGAATTGGACCTGCTGGACGCTCTACCGTATCTTCTGTTCGAGATTGGAATAGTCTAGCATAATTATAGTACAATGCAAAATGGCGATTCGATTATCGACCACTTTTGTTTGCTCAAAGAAATGCTCTTCTCGGTTCGTTAGAATATTCGATTCTGCACGCATCAACCAGCGTTCTGCAGCATACATGTAACCATATGCAGAAATAATCAGACCTTATCGTTTTAACGACTTTTACATGCAAAGCGATTGGGTTATACAAATATGTGACTGGCTGAAATATATATATATATAGATACATTTTGTATAAATAGCGATAGTGGAAATTCCGAGTTCTGAAAATAGAAACTTGTATAGGTCGTCATCAGATCTTGCCGTATGGATGGTCGAGTATTTTAGTCAGATCTGGTTGTAATGTATAACGTTTGTTTTAAGTTTTATATCATAATTTTTGACTGGATAATGTCTGTTTACGTGAAGCAATCCACTCGCACAAGTAACAATCATTTGTTTAATTTGATAACCGCCACCGTTATAGTTTCTATATTTGGTAATATGTTAGACGAACCTATCAAATATCTGTATTAATACAAAATGCTTCTAATTTCACGTCAATAGCATGTAATAAATACTGAACGAATATAGTTGATTACGTTGTTCCTGAAATGTTCGTGATCATAAACAATTTACAGTATATTACTGAAATACACAAATAAATAGTAATCAAACATTTGTACATGTACAATGAAATCGATGAATTATTAACACAACCTGGCACGAGTGTTTTAGTCAATACTTTGTATTGATACATAATGCGAATTATTTCAAATATAAAGTAGAATCTGACACGAATTTTCGGTTTTACTATTAAGCGGCTCTCATACTCAGTAACGTTATAAATGTTGCATGGTGTTCGCGAGCGACTGAACTTGTTTTGTATCAAAACATACTGGCATTGAAAATTAATACAAATTGTCTATTTCAAGCCAATATTTCGTATATCATGTATCACGAATCAATACTGTATGCGGGTTGTATTGCTGGTGGGATGTGGGATACTATCGTTTATACAATGTATGAGTATGTACATTTATGTTGCCGACTCGATACAAACGGACTGCTTCTTAATATCTACATAGTGGCCAATGTGTCAAGGTAGGAAGCCTAGTTACTAATAATACACAATTTCTCTTACTGTTACTGACAAACAACATAATCTCTATGTGGCCATTGCTAAGTGTGGCTGTGTTGCGGTGTTTCTGATTCCTGTACTCGGATGGTTAGGTTGCATGCTGCCTTCCCTGACCAATTTACTCATGCCCTTTTTACCATAAGCTGACATAATGATGGTTCCAGTCTCCCCTACATTGGACCACTGCAACAAAAGTGCGAACTTTGGATTATCTTATGCTTGTGGCCATGTTAATCATTAGGAACGAATTACAATAAATCAAATCCAGTGTACTTGTTTTCTTGTTTCACGGTCGTACATAAGAAATATTAGACGTCGGTGATATGTTAGCTCAAAACAAAACATGTATGTTACATTTGCAAGTAAATCAAAACATCGATTTACATTTGCAAATTAACCAAAACATCGATTTACATTTGCAAGTAGATCAAACATGGATGTACATTTGCAAGAAAATCAAAATATCGATTTACATAAGCAAGTTAATCAAAACATGGAGGTTGCATTTGCAAATTAACCAAAACATGGATTTACATTTGCAAGTAAATTAAAACATGGATACTACGTTTGCAAGAAAATCAAAACGTCGATATACATTTGCAAGTAGATCAAACATGAATGTTCATTTGCAAGAAAATCAAAATATCGATTTACATTTGCAAGTTAATCAAAACATGGAGGTTGCATTTGCAAATTAACGAAAACATGGTTTAACATTTGAAAGTTATCAAAACATGGATTTACATGTACAAGTAAATAAAACCTTTTCCCGATGTCGTACAGCCTATCCATTAGAATAAACATGATCACCTTCTAGCTTATAGTAAAGATTTTATTAGATAATATATATAAACGAACAATTATTTCCGAGAAACTTGAAGAAAACCTCTGGAATGGAAATGGGTGATTAGTTTCCGCTTAAGGCTAGTACGATTATCTAGCGGAAGAAACGATCTTTGAATAATTTCTCAGATTCTCAAGTAATTTATATGCATGCAGTATGACAACCGTTTACGGTTAAACATATAACCATAAGGCGACTAGTAGTTCATACTCATTTATTTAGGTTGATATTGAACATATATCATATTCGATGGTTTGTGAGTGAAGAAGCTTCTGTTCCCACATTGCATGCTGAACTACACGCATGACAAACATCAGTACTCGTGTTCCATAGTCTTCGATGTGACGCTGGATTGATCACTAATGGTGTGACGTACTGTTGAGTCACATGGCTGCTGATTTGTGATTGCCATGGAGACTGTGTTCAATCTGATCGTCCTCGTATTTAGTGACTGAATGCATCTTAACACTTGGAAACAACGATAAATTCCATTGTTTCTACTCCTTGTGTTATATGCGTAGTACGTATTACCAAGTCTATATTAGATGTCAAATAACCAACATTTAAAAATCAAATGCCGAGCATAGCCTTTATTTGCAAGTCAGCTGCCTACTGAATATGGCAGACACATGTGTGCCTCCACCCGGATTTGAAACCGGGTCACTGGATTAGGCGGCAAACGCGCTAACCACTGAGCTACGGAGGCATTGATAGTGCATCTCAAATGCGACACTACTTGTGCTATAATCAGAACTGTATGTACTGACTTCGTTTTCACATTTGTAATGCAATTTAATTATTTTACCGTGATTCTCATTTCACAAATCTAAAGTGAATCGTAAACTGCAGCTTCACGTTAGGATGAAGCGCATTATCTGATTATATTTCACAAATGTTTAGTTGATGAAATTATCGTAGCGACTTATGAAACAAACTTCAATTTCACAGGGAAGCCAGCAAACAACGCATTAGAATATCTGTATGAAAACAGGAAGCGGTTACAGACACTGCTACAACAGTCTGTAGGATTACATTAATCTTCTTCCTAATCAGGAAATAACGCCGTGTTGACAATTTCATTACAATTGCCACACTTTGGATAAAATATTTTACTACCTTCAAGCATTTCAAAAGTAAAAATCAAATCAAATTATCTCTTATAATTATACCTTCTTTTTTGCCTTGCAGACAGACACCCCATTTCGCTTTTTGAGAATGGCTGGGACAGTAGCTATTAGTTCGACATGTTTCTACCAATTAGTAAGCTTGGTTTTTGTCTTGTCAACCCGGAAGAATTTGTTTTTATAAAAATGCATGTTTGGTAATGTGAAGTCACTGCGCAGATGGGTAAAAAAAAGATCCCTAATATATTTACACGCGCCGCGCTTTACTGAAGGTACCCCTGGTCCAGTTACATGATATACGCTTAATTAAAATAAGGAGAAAACTTATTCTTTCTCTATCAACATGGGTCACACTTGATACATAACAGTCGGTGTCATTTTTTTGAAGAAACGTTTAAGCTAGGATGATGCTGAAGACAAGGTTGCCCTGGGTTAAAACACTTACATTACTGCACCTTAATATTCTTCACTTTAATTCCTTTTAAAATACAGCATTACCTTTGAATAAAAACTTCTTCATATCTAGACAACTCCAATTTAAGACCAAATTTGCCCTTCAGTTTGATTTGCTATACAATCTTTATTTTATGTCGGATTTCATTTACAACAAATAACATTAACTATGTATTGTCCGACATTAACTACCCATGAAATATGTCCGCATATAACTGAGCGATTAATTCTTTCCGGACACGCAGTGCGTACGACGTATACCTGTTCGGAACGCGGATACATGAAATGTGCACTCTTATAGCGTTCAATCAGTTCGGGTTTTTTGGCGAACGCGGATTACGGATGCGTAAATATGACATACCGGCCTTATTCAGTTAGAGGTATTGGTGAAATCCTTGATGAAATCGTTCTAATGTATTGATAAAAATGGTACCGGAAATTCCCTTGCTTGACACTCGGCATGTAAGGGAAACTGGCTTCTCTTCTCTCATACCCTCGTGGCGATGGATAAGATCAGGGATAATGTGTCGAAAGTGATTAATATACGAGGGGTGATCAATATATTCAAGGACTTTCCTTCTCAATTTTGAAATATTGGTACTAGAGCAATGCAATGACGAACTGGTGTAGATCAATCAATTATCTCGCGATAATTCCAATTTACTTTATGATCAGGAAACTCTTTACTTGATGACATCACTTTTTGTAACCATGGTGAGTACTCACCGTCGAGCATCTAGGACGTAACGTTATTTCTGCGAAACGACTTGTTATGAAAATTGACGCGAAACTTGTGAAATCCTCTCGATATCTCCAAAATGACTTGACTAAATTGTGCATGTATTCTGTGCGCTCCACATTGGCCATTTTCATGTGATTTCGTTGTTTATGTGTTTGTAGGGTCTCTGTCAAACGGTTGAGTCGATAAAATAATGATAAACAGCAAAAATAACTCCGCGTTAGGGACACTTTCTGTTAAATTCTGCAAAATAAGACGCACAGATTTCAACCAAACGTAACTGGTGAAAACGAAGACTAGTATAGGACACAAAACATTAAATCGTTGACTCCAAATCAAAAGGGTTAGTTCGATTTCGCGTCCTAAACCTGATAGGTAATGCTTCATTCTATATTGGAATAATTTTATTTTGTAAAGTCAACCTCCCTTTTCTGAGTTTTGTTTCCAATAACGCATCGATACTCTTTTTATTGCACCTCAAATTCCAGAATTTGCTATTAACTACTTATTTCAGTAGTAAAAAAATCAGTCTCATACATGAGACCAGGTATCAGTCCAGAAAGGAGCTATGTACTGCTCCGACGGTGACGCTTGGAATGACGTCAACGTCCAAAGTCATGCGCCCCTTGAATGAATAAAATAATTTTATTAGTGCATTCGGTCGGAGACATCTTACTCCGAATGATGTTAAATGGCTTGAGCCTTGCTGCAAATATGAAATTGCTGGAGGAAAAGTCATCGAATATATTAATCACCCCTCGTAAGTTGGAAGAACTTGTTTCACAATAAGATAATTTAGTATAAAATGAAATAATCGTTTTGCATACTCTAACATATTTTTGCACTCTAAGCCAAATAGTAAGAACCAAAAGTCATTTTTAAATAAGTTGGAAGAACTTGTTTCACAATGAGATAATTTGCATACTCTGACATATTTTTTTGCACTCTAAGCCAAATAGTAAGAACCTTTCTGAAGTCTGTTGTAACGTCGTTCTTCAGTTACTTAGACGTTTCTCAGCGTGTGGGATACTTTCTTGCATATATTTATTTGATACTCTCTTTAAGCATCACTATAAATATTTTTTCGTTTTGCAAATATAATTATTTTTCTAAACTTGAATAATAATTATAATCACATTAATTGTCTGTGAATAAGACATTGATAGGTGTCGACATGTATTACATAATACAATAACCAATAGTTCATTATTCGTCTGTTCGTATACTCAACCTCGTCACTCTCTTCAACTGCAAATATAGCTTTTATGCTATACTTAACTGAAGAACAACTGTTCGATAGTAGACGGACAATTCATCTTGACAGAAGCTGTAAAACTGACAGGAAATACCCTTTACATGGTGTCTGTGCTAATGTTATAATGTCACTGACGAGTACAGCCAGAGCAGTATCTGATGGGGCGGTGTACTGCACTGCAGTAATCGCATACACGTACCATTGTACATCCTTACACTAGTCCCAGATTTCCATGTTTGAATTGTACTGAGATCTACGACACCCTTTTGTGTTATTGATTTGTATTGGAAATTTTAATTTGTCAGTACGTGCAATGTCCAGTTAAGTGCCATTTAGCCACGCCCTATGACATTTTACAGCCAATGATATAAATTATAATAAACTTGGCGCTTGGTTGGCTTATTTATTATCTGCCACGGTCCTCATGTTATCCTTCTCTTTCTAAGATATTCATTATCTCTAAAATAAATTTGGCAATGTAGAGACTTATTCTATGTGACACAGTAGCTAAAATCCTGTTACTACAAGTATGTAATGCGAAACTTGACACGTTGTCAGCCTATTGTAGAGACTGCATATGAATACTTCGCATGACCAACAAGTTGAATTTGAATAAAACCTCCATTATTGGATATTTACATTTCGCCGAGGATGTAAGCTTGAGAGGTTATGTTTAATTGTGATACCACTATAACACTGCCACAATCTATAGCAACTCTCGATTTTGTCATCTTAGACTGGTTATCAGATCAGCAGTAACTATAAATGTCATCTCCAATATTGCAATAATATCTCAACATAACATATCTGTAGAGGTTCAATTATTTTATATCTTCTCGCCCATTCTCACTATTAAATATTCAAGGAGGTGTGACATTTTTATGACTAAATACGATTTCATTGATATATTCTTAAGTTCTTACGGCATAGTGCTCACTGCAATGTTATACTAGTATGAAATGTGACTAATATGACAGTCTAGTGGTCGGTATGTTTGGGTGAACAGAAGAACTTCCATAATCCGGAGAGATATTGCAATTTGTTATAATGGAACTGATCTCTTCTGTTCGAGATTATATAGTATAATACCAAATGGCGATTCGATTATCGACCACTTTTCTGCTCGTTTGAACACACGATTATCAGTGAATCAACCAGTGTTCTGCAGCATAGATTCTGACCTAATCAACCAGCGTTCTGCAGCATAGATTCTGACCAAATCAACACATGTTCTGCAGCAAAGATTCTGACCAAATCAACCAGCGTTCTGCAGCATAGATTCTGACAAAACCAACAAGCTTTCTACAGCATAGATTCTGACCAAATCAACAAGTGTTATGCAGCATAGACTCCGACTTAATCAACCAGCGTTCTGCAGCATGCAGGTAACAGGATAAAGCAGAAATAATCAGACCTGGTCGCTTTACCAACGTTAACGTGCAAAGCCATTTGGTTATGCAAATATGTGACTGGCTGAATTATAAATATAGATATAAATAGCGATAGTGGAATTTCAAATTTTTGAAAATACAAACTCGTATAGGTCGTCATCAGATCTTGCCACAGGGAATATCGAGTACTTTAGTCAGATTGGTCACTATATCTAGTTGCTTAATGTCTGGTGTATAACGTTTGTTTTAAGTTTTATATTCATAAATGTTGACTGGCTAATGTGTTGTTTACGTGAAGCAATCCACTCATACAAGTAACAACCATTTGTCTTATTTGATAACCGCCGCCGTTAAAGTTTCTATGCTTAGTTATATGTTAGACTAACCTATCATATATCTGCATTAATACAAATTGCTTCTAATTTCACGTCAATAGCCTGTTATAAATGCTGAACTGAACGAATATAGTGTACCTGAAATGTTCGTCATCATAAACAATTTACAGTTAAGCGGTAATTTAGAAATAAATAGTAATCAAATATTTGTACATGCACAATGAAATCAATGAATTATTAATACAACCTGACACGAGTGCTTGACTCAGTACTTTGTATTGATACATAATGCGAATTATTTCAAATATAAAGTAGAATCTGACACGAATTTTCGGTTGTACATTGCTGCCATACGAGTATTAAGCGGCTCTCATACACAGTAACGTTATAAATGTTGCATGGTGTTCGCGAGCGAATGAACTTGTTTTGTATCAACACATACTGGCGTGGAAAATTAATGAAAATTGTCTATTTCAAGCCAATATTTCGTAAATCATATATCACGAATCAATACTGTATGCGGGTTGTATTGCTTGTGGGATGTGGGATACTATCGTTTATACAATGTATGAGTAAGCTGTACAAGCAAGGGTAATAAAGTATCTTATTTGGAAGTCTGTGTTCGACGTTTTCTGTGATATATTCTGGAACCTTGAGGTCATTGTCGATCTACAGTTCATGTTTGATGCCGACTCGATACATACAAACAGCTCCAGAATAGCTACATAGTGACCAATGTGTCAAGTTAGGAAAACGGGTATGAGAAAATCAGACAGGGAAAGTAGCCCTCAACCCAACCAGCCGAGCACAGAAATCAGAAACACCACAACACAACTATCCTGAGCAATACCCACACATAAGTCATAGAAACAATAAAAAATCCAAGTCCCCGCCGAAAAATGCAGGCTGACTCAATTTTTGCAAAGAAATTATAGAATTGCGGTTATTGCATGAGACGAATCAAACATAGTTAAGGAAACATATGTCCTGATAATACAGTTTGTCTTACTGTTACTGAAAAACAACATATTATCTCGTTCTTGACGTTTATTTATTACTAACTGGTGTCCATCCACGAGGCAAAACTTTTCAGTGGGATCTAGTCCTTAGCCATAGCAGTAGGGCTTCCGTATGTATACAGCACGGGTTAATATCATATCTATGACCGCATGGCTACTACTTGTTTCGTTGGCTTGTGTGTGGGCATTGCTTGAAGTGTTTCTGATTTATTTGCTCGACTGGTTAGGTTGAGAGCTGCCTTCCCTGTCGGATTTCCTCATACCTTTTTTACCATAAGCTGACATAATGATTGTTCCAGTCTCCCCTACATTGGACCACGGCAACAAAAGAGCGAACTGTGGGTTATCTTATGCTTGTGGCCATGTTTATCATAAGAAATGAATTACAATAAAGCATGTCTACTTTTTATCTTGTTTCACGTTCGTATATATAAGAACTATTAGATGTCTGTGATATATCAGCTAAAATCAAAACATGTCTGTTACACTTGCAAGTTAATCAAAACATGGATGTACATTTGCAAGTAAATCAAAACATCGATTTACATTTGCAAGTAAATCAAACATGGATGTACATTTGCAAGTAAATCAAAACATAGAGGTTAGATTTGCAAGTTAACCAAAACATGGATTTAAATTTGCAAGTTAATAAAACATGGATGTTACATTTGCTAGTAAATCATTTTACATTTACAAGTAAATCAAAACATGGATGTACATTTGCAAGTAAATCAAAACTTCTTCCCGATGTCGTAAAGCGAATCGATTAAAAACGTGATCACCTTCTAGCTTATAGTAAAGATTTTAATGATAATATTTATAAACGAATAAATATTTCTGAGAAACTTGAAGAAAACCTCTCAAATGGAAATGTGTGATTAGTTTCCGCTTACGGCTAGTACGAGTACCTAGCGGAAGAAACGATCTTTGAATAATTTCTCAGATTCTCATGTTATTTATATGCATCCAGTATTAGGCACACGTTAAACCTATCTGTCTATCTATTTATACTGCCGAGCGCCTCTTGTCGAGTATTGTTGGCAGAGTCTAGCAAGGGCAGACATAAACCAATGAAGAAACAGAAGTGATTCCTTGATTCTTAAACGTTTCCGGTCTAGAGCACCGCTACACGTTAGGCTACACTGTGTTTTCCAACAAGTTCATCTCAAGTTGGTTGGGAAACACTCAACAAGAAATTACCAAGTGTATTCAAGTATATAGGTTGATATTGGTACACGTTCTGCAACATATACGACTAGTAAACATTTTCGATGGTTTTTGAGTGAAGAAGCTTCTGGTCCCACGTTTCCTGCTGTACAACACGCATGGCAAACACGCAAACATATTTCGTCTTCCATCGTCTTGGATGTGACGTTGGATAGATATTCACTTATGATGCCGGTGGGTCATTTCTGATTGACATGGAACCTTCGTTCACTCTGATCGTTTACATATGCAGTGACTAAATGCACCCTAACACTTGGAAGCAACAATAAATTCCATGTTTTCTACTTCTTGTGTTATATGCGTAGTACGTATTACCAATTTCTATATTAGCTGACAAATAACCTACTCATTGATAGTGCATCTCAAATGCGACACTACCTCTGCTATAAACAGAACTGTATGCATTGGCTTCGTTTTCACATTTGTAATGCAATTTAATTATTTTACCGTAATTCTCATTTCACAAATCTAAAGTGAATCGTAAACTGCAGCTTCACATTAGGATGAAGGGCATTATCTGATTATATTTCACAAATGTTTAGTTGATGAAATTATCGTAGCGACTAATGAAACAAACTTCAATTTCACAGGGAAGCAAGCAAACAACGCATTACAATATCTGTATCAAAACAGGAAGCGGTTACAAATGTCACAATTACATTCATCTTCTTCCTAATCAGGAAATAATGCTGTGTTGACAATTTCATGACAATTACCACACTTTCTTTGGATAAAATATCTTACTACCTTCAAGCATTTCAAAAGTAAAACCAAATCAAATTATCTCTTATAGTTATAACTCCTTTTCGCCTCGCAGACAGACACCGCATTTCGCTTTTTGAGAATGGCTTGGAGAAGGTAGGTATTAGTTCGACTTGTTTCTACCAATCAGTAGGCTTGATTTTCATCTTGTCAACCCGGAAGAATTTTATGTTCATAAATGTTATGTTTAATGAAGGACACCCCTGGTCCATTTACAGGATATACGCTTAATTAAATATAAGGAGAAAAATTATTCTTTCTCTATAAACATGGGTCACATTTGGAGCATACAAGTCGGTGTTGCTATGAACAAGTTCAAATAAAACTTTTAAGTGTTATTTTTGGAAGAAAAGATTAAGCGAAGATGATGCTGAAGACAGGGTTGTCCTGGCTAATACAAGTTACATTACTGCACCTTAACATTAATACCTTTTAAAATAGAGTAAAACATTTTGATTACGGACGCGTGCACATGGCATATCGGCCTTAGTCGGTTAGAGATCTTGATGAAATCGTTCTAATATATGAATAAAAATGGTACCGGAAATTTCCTTGCTAGACACTCGTCATGTGAGTGAAACTGGCGTCTCTTCTCTCATACACTTATGACGATGGATAACATAAAGATAATGTGTCGGGAGTGATTAATATAAGTTTGAAGAACTTGTTTTACAATTAGATAATTTAGTATAAAATAAAATAAATCATTTACATATTCTTTGCGCTCTAAGCCAAATAGTAAGAACCATTTTGCTGTAACGCCCTGTTCCAGTTACTTAAAGAGGTTTCAAAGTACCTTCTTGCATATACTCTCTTTAAGCATCAATATAACCGTGTTTGGTTTTGCAAATATAACACTTTTTCTCATTTTGAATCATATACTAGTAATTTCATTAATTGTCTGTTTTTAAGAAATTGATAGGTGCCTACATGTATTACTGAATACAATAACCAATTGTTCATTATTCTTTAGTTCATAATCGGAACCTAATCATTTTCCGTAACTACAAATATCGCTTTTATGCTATACAAAACTGAAGAACAACTGTTCGATAGTAGACGGCCAATTTATCTTGACAGAGGCTGTAAAACTGACATAAAATATCCTTTATTTGGTGTCTGTGCTATTGTTATAATGTCACTGATGAGTTCAGCCAGTGCAGTACTAGTACAGTATATGGGGGGAAGTCGGTGTATGCATTGAAGAGCGGTAATTGTGGACATAGTGTATGGTAGATATTGGCATTGGTACTTCTGATCACGTGAAGAATAGAAGGGGGTATACCGTAGTTACAATAATGCATAAGCACGAAACAAATTGTTGGTTTTCCGTTATATGTTTTATAGATTTAAGCCCAACTTTTCTACAATATTTAAGTCATACGTTGTGAGTAGGCGGCGAAGTCAGTTTTTCTGAAGTCGAAAACCAGAACTTTAACTTACTCTTCTACAAGCTACTCAATACGTCTTCAATAATAACACAAATATCGCAACAAACGTCATGAATGACCGTAGCAATCAAACAAAAAACAGTTTAGTACTTTGTCAATGTTCAGTGCTTTCTAGGTATACTATATATAATTACCCATCACTTTTTTCGTAATGTTAATTTCCCATAGACAATCGGGTAGTATTTTTACTGTTACGACCGAGCGAATCAACACACCACGTGATTGAACATGTTTTTACTGTCAGCAGGGTGATAGTACTATTTTGACAGTACTTTCATGTCGCGTTGTATATTTATGCAAAAACAAACATGACGACGTATTTCCACCGCATAACCATGTTTTTAGTTCCAATTCTCTATACCCAGTGAAGTGTTTTGTGCCGAAAAACATTCCAAGATTTAGATGTATCTAAAACATTAATACTTTCGCCACAAAGTTTCCTTTGGGTAGATTGGAGTTGTTTATTTTCTGGTCGACGGTCGAACATGATGGGAGTAGAATAGACGTTAAATAATCAGGTAATTAACTAATTACACACAATTTCAGTACTTGGAAACTAGGAAGATAGTCTTTGCCAATTATATTTAAGGTATGATGCCATGAAATCGACTCCTGTTGAGTATCACCTTGAAATTGAAAGAAAGTTAATTCGTACCCGTAACGATTCATACCCTGTAAATTTATCTACAAAAATTTAAATGTGAACGAAAAAAGTTCGGGGAAATAAAATAAATAACACATAATTTTGAGGGTGACAGTAAAAATGTCAACTCTCGAAAAGTACTGTTACCCGCGGCACGATGTTAATGTTTATTTTGCACAATTACATGCACCATGTTTATTTTTGCACGATATTAAAGTTTGTCTTTCACGATTTTATGCTTATCCTGAACGAAGTCCATGTTAATCTTTCACGATGTTCATTTTTAATTTTCACGATGTTCATGTTTATCTTTCAGAATGTTCATGTTTATCTTTCAGATGTTCATGTTTATCTTTCACGATGTTCATGTTTATCTTTCAGATGTTCATGTTTATCTTTCACGATGTTCATATTTATCTTTCACGATGTCCATGTTTATCTTACACGATGTCCATGTTTATCTTTCACGATGTCCATGTTTATTTTTTTACGATGATCATGTTTATCTTTCACGATGTTCATGTTTATTTTTCAAGATGTTCATCTTTTACGATGTTCATGTTTATCTTTTACGATGTTCATGTTTTTTCTTGCACGACGTTCTTGTTTATCTTTCGCAAGTATCGTGATTATCTTTCACAATGTTCATAATTTTTCTGTCTATTTATTAAATCATTTTCTCCTAAAAGTGTACAGTTATTGGATGAAATTGAAAAAAATACAATAAGAACGTCACGATGAGACAATTGTGACATTATTATGACGTAATGAATATTTTGAAGCCAGGCGCTGTTAACGTAGTGTTTCTCGGCAAAGTCTCGTGTCATATATTAGTATTTTGTCCACTCGTTTAATAAAACTCGTATGTTATCAGCACTCATGCAATATAGACTCATCTATATAGGCTTATGGGGTTTCATTTTCTTAATTAGATCATTTGCTAAAAGTTGTTATTTGTTTTGATGCAAAATTCTAAAATTCGTTGTTTTCAAGTTAGAGAAAGGAGATTGAGTATGAGAAACCGGACCTGGTCAGGTGCAGATATACAGCATAAATTTAATATCAGAAGAACGTTATACGAAGTTTCGACATTAATGACAAATAGAAAACAAACAAATACTTCAAATATCGTATATGCCTTGATAGGGTAATGCGTTTTTGTAGACATGAAATGAAGAAAAATCCGAGATGGCGTTTAGATGTCAATATTATCAATACTGTAGAGATATGTTATAGGATTAAACGACCATTTGTTGACGTTCACTGATGTGACTTATGCCATCTAAAAGGACCGATAAACATCTACATAATGGAATACACTTACGCAGACGTCAACACAAATGATACGTATAGTAAGCTTAGCATAGTTTGTTTGTGAAAAAACTTACGCTGCCTTATCCGAGAGAGTTATTGGCTATTTCTTATATGGCGTTTATGGTAGTTGTTGAGTTGATACTTGTTGAGTAATGTTACTATGGTACAGACAGAATTAGTATCAGTAACTGTTGTTGTATAAAATATCTGCCAGGCATAGTATTAGTGAGATTTTGTTTATTGGAAACTTGTGAAATATGATTGCAA
This sequence comes from Spisula subtruncata, assembly GCA_963678985.1. NCBI lineage: Eukaryota > Metazoa > Mollusca > Bivalvia > Venerida > Mactridae > Spisula > Spisula subtruncata. Next base: position 21,551,181 of record OY787673.1, read on the forward strand.
TAATTTTGCTGTATTGCAAATGTTGGTTCGTAGCATAAGGAGTAGAGGTCGCTGTGATAAAAGATAAAACAATGCGAGTTATTTGAAAACATTACTGGGCGCTTCAAACAGAGGATAAAGACAAACACGTTGTCTTGGCGTGTTTCTTCTCCAAACGTACATCCAGCATGCTGATCAATTTTGGTTTAACATCGAGAACATCAACTGATGCTATTTATCAAAAATATTAAATGATATTCATGGGATTGTTATATTGACAGATATAGTGAGCTCGATGTGGTATGTTTTGCTAGTATAGAGAAGATTATTGATTGACTGACGAACACGAAAAGTGTTGAAGTCTGATCCTTTTGAAATGATTTCTTAGAACAAAGTGGATGGAACTAGCTGTAACTATAGTGTTTAACATTGTTACTTTGTTTATGACCAATCATTAACGCTTTTGCAAACATAAAAGTGTAATACATTCGTGATCTGCAGACATGAAGAACTTTTTGTTGAATGGAATAATCGTGTTCACGGAATGTGATGTTGCGTGATAAATATCATTCACAAGAAACGTTGGCTGACACTGGAAGTGACTATGGAGGGTCGAAATATCACTGTCTGTGTACATTTCTTGTTTCATATTTTGTCTCATACACAGGTATGAGCTATTTACAATGATTTAATAGTAAAATATTTGTGATTAGGACTTGCGCCATTGTACATTCAATTTGACATTCTCGTGAAAGAGCTATTTATTAATCACGCATTGTGTCGAGAAATTTCAACAACAAACGTACAACTAATTTTGGTCAACGCACCTATACTCATAATCTGTTGTCAAATTATGTAAGGTGTAGTCATCGCAAATAAAATTGTTGAAGTGGATTTGTGATCACATAAAGTTCCAAGTAGGTCAAGATAAAGTACAGAAATGTGAAAACTACGTGTACAAAACGTCCATTATCAGGGTCATAAATAACATTCTTGTTGAAGTTGAAGAGCTCGGCTACTGATCTGTTCTATCATACTCCGGAACAGTATTTGTTTCGCTTCAAGCCGATTATATTGTGCTGTTAAATGTAATGTCTAGTCCTTATGTGATAGACACGATTCACGCAGTTACAGCTCCACAGTGGATTATATAACGCATAACTTTGCTTTTATTTTCCCGGAAAGGGATAGTTGTATAATCCTAGAAGTAACATTAACAGCAGCAATCCATCACTTAGAACTGTGTTCTTGTAGTAGTTATCACACTCATCTAACACGATGCAGCGTAATAGTTACACGGACAGTACTTTAGATACTCTGTCTGAAGGTCTCTGTAATCTACGCCGTTCGTTATCCTCCATACGGCGTAAGAAAAAGAAACCATCCACTGAGTTAGAACCTGAGTCGCCGGCACAAACTAATACACATAAGCCTCTAAGGGCCGTGAAATCGAATCCCCCACCGTTGCTGCGATTTGATAATTTGAGGTAAGATTGGGTTCTAATATGTACGAACTTTTTACCTTTCCTAATTTACTATCGTTTGTTATTTCCCATCCAGTTGGTTAACTTACGGACTAGAGCATACCAACTCATATGTTAATGGCAATGCAATGCTAATTCACGTCTCGTTCGCTCGATATCTAGACCGAAACATGCACAATCCATAATACTATATAGTGTGTTGGCTAAAACACACTAACTCTATAGTACTGGTTCGATTGATACAGCTACATACTTAGAGACTCAAACTACAATTTCCTAAACTCTATAAGACTTGTTATTGGCTTCAGCGCCAGACTAATAAACACTAATTTCATAAAACTGTTTTCTTTTGTATCTTTGACGATGTACAACGCCAGTCCAAATCACAAATTCATATTACTATTGAGTATTCTGTTACAGGTATTGTAACTTCAGCGCCCGACTTATACAGACACATTTCGTATTGTTGGCTTGCTTGCTTCAGCACCTGGCTAAGTCATACAACAATTTAATTACTGTCTGAATATCATCTGCTGATGGAGAGACTAACTAAAACACAACAGCGCCTCAGATTGTTTGAATTAGTTACTATCTAAAACACACCAACTCATTATAACTGGCTTGTCTGCTTCAGTGTCTTCAGTGCCTAACCAAGACACACAAACTCCATGCCGCCAGATTGTTGGCATCAGAGCCTAACCAAGACACACAACCTCCATGCCGCCAGATTGTTGGATTCACTGCCTAACTAAGACACACACACACTCCATGATTCTAGATTGTTGGCATCAGTGCCTAACCAAGACACACAACCTCCATGCCGCCAGATTGTTGGATTCACTGCCTAACTAAGACACACACACACTCCATGATTCTAGATTGTTGGCTCCAGTGCCTAACTAAGACACACAAACTCCATGCCGCCAGATTGTTGGCTCCAGTGCCTAACTAAGACACACATACTCCATGCCGCCAGATTGTTGGCTCCAGTGCCTAACTAAGACACACACACTCCATGATTCTAGATTGTTGGCTTCAGTGCCTAACTAAGACACACAAACGCCATGATTCTAGATTGTTGGCTTCAGTGCCTAACTAAGACACACAAACGCCATGATTCTAGATTGTTGGCATCAGTGCCTAACTTAGACACACAAACGCCATGATTCTAGATTGTTGGCTTCAGTGCCTAACTAAGACACACACACACTCCATGATTCTAGATTGTTGGCATCAGTGCCTAACTAAGACACAACAAACCCCATGCCGCCAGATTGTTGGCTTCGGTGCCTAACCAAGATTCACAAAATCCAATATTATAGATTGTTGGCTTCAATGCCTAACCAAGACACACAAACTCCATGATTCCAGATTGTGTGATTCAGTGCCTAACTAAAACACACAAACTCCGTGATTCTAGATTGTTGGCCTCGGTGCCTAACTAAGACATAACAAACACCATGATTCTAGATTGTTGGCTCCAGTGCCTAACTAAGACACAACAAACTCCTTGATTCTAGATTGTTGGCTTCAGTGCCTAGCTAAGACACAAAAAACTCCGTGATTCCAGATTGTGTGCTTCAGTGCCTATCTAAGACATACAAACTCCATGATTCCAGATTGTTGGCCTCAGTGCCTAACTAAGACTCAACAAACTCCATGATTCTAGATTGTTGGCTTCAGTGCCTAACTAAGACTCAACAAACTCCATGATTCTAGATTGTTGGCTTCAGTGCCTAACTAAGACACAACAAATTCCATGATTCTAGAGTGTTGGCTTCAGTGCCTAACTAAGACACACTAACTCCATGCCGCCAGATCGTTGGCATCAGCGCCTAACCAAGACACACTAACTCCATGCCGCCAGAGTGTTGGCTTCAGTGCCTAACTAAGACACACTTACCCCATGCCGCCAGAGTGTTGCCTTCAGTGCCTAACTAAGACACAACAAACTCCATGCCGCCAGATTGTTGGCATCAGCGCCTAAGTAAGACACAGCAAACGATTTTACTGGTTTGTTGAGTTACCTTCTTGTCAATGGTTATGAACTAGAGGCCATTGATTAACTGGAGAAGAAATTAATGCATGAACATATATAATTTCTTTGTGAATCTGGTTCATCCTGCTTTTTTTCGGCGGGGACTTTTTTCGGCTTATGTGTGGGCATTGCTCAGTGCAGATGCTAGGAATATGTACTATAATTTCCCACCCTATTCCTGTCTTGCCCATTTTTTTAAACCAGGTCAAGTCGTAGTTGTGCATCTTTAGGTCGCATAATGTTAGGTCACTGTCCTAAGTGTTTTAAACTAGGTCACGCCCCGGGGTTTTTGTGCCTCATTTGATCGCCGTTTCGGCTTAGATTTGTGTGGGCATTGCTCAGGGTAGTTGTGTAGTGGTGTTTCTGATTTCTGTGCTCGGCTGGTTAGGTTGAGTGCTACCTTCCCTGTCGGATTGTCTCATACCTTTTTTGACATTTACCTCCATAAAAACTTCTTCGAACAACAACTCGCCATAAATTTTATAAAGAAATAAAGTTACGAAAAAGCGATACTTGTCAATTGTATATCACACTGAAAACAATTACTGAGTTTGGGTTTTTCCTTTTGTATTTTGTTGGATAATGTTTTACCTGAAAAGAAATTACAAGTCATGCTATTACTATACAACGGATATTACAATGAATGTTCTCCCGCACAGGTGGCTGTAACGTGATTTGCAATTCGAGTACATGTAATAACTAGTGTGAAGTCACATTTCAAACGTAGTAAACTCGGCATATAAACATGAAACACATATAGTGTAGAACGTTTACCTGTTTGACAACTATGCATAAATGAACATAGAAAATGGCTTGATGTTTGTAGGTGAAACCAATGTGCGAGACATTACTTGTTATACATTGACAGTAACTAATATATTTACCGGTTTTCAGTCAGTACATATAACACTGTTCAACTGTTGTTTTTTTCCAGTTTTCGTCGTCTGTAGACGGATTCCTGTGGACGTAACACAAGTGTATAATTAATTTCAAATTTCTACACACGATTAAAATGTATATGTCCGCTTGGAGACACTTATAACTGTGCACTTAGATAAATTTCACTATCTCAGTATTGAGTGAGTATATTTTGTTGAACTTTTCAACAAATGTAGTTACAAGATGTGTGATAATGTTTTAACAGGTTTTATGTCATTATATACCATATTTAAGAAACGCTAACACTTAATTCCGGGTTGCATCAAATTATAAATTCACGAAACCTCCTCTCGCTTGAAACGCCCCAATTTTCAATCATTCACGAACGTGTCCCCCGGGTGTTTAGGCCAGAAAATGATGTCGCATTGACTATCGTTTGAATGACCATCTTAGTTACAGTTTATCGATGCTTAATTTGCCTGTCGTATTCAAACCCGTTGAAAACCAGCACGTCAATGCAGAGAACTTACGTTAATGATTTTAACGGATGAACTGGCGAAACATGGCTCCAAAAACCTGATGAGGATTCAATGATTACAATTCACATACGTATTCTTATTTGAATGCCAATAATAATGATATTCAAACAGGAATACAGTGTAATATCGTGACGGCAATTTTGATAAACCCAACGTCATGGTGTCAATTAAGTTACATATCGTCTTTTATGTTTTTTGGGGTGTATGGGTCATGAATGGAATACAAATGACAATAATTATGTAAATATATTTCCCGCTGTTTCACAATGTTGCCATGCAATGCACTAAATTGTTATTTTAACAGTAAACTGGATGATGTTCACTAATCCGTATATTTTTACTATTGAATTACGTAATGTGTCGACTAACAACGAAATACACAAACTTTAATCACAAACAAGTTATTAGGAATTAACAACTGCACAGTGCCTTAAAGCGTACATCCAGGAAGAAGTTAGCTCTGAGAATATGTTTTCCAGAATCATGGCCCTTTGTCGGCGGATGTATATTAGTCTGTCGAATAACGACAATTGTACATTGTAGTTACAAATTATTTTTCAAATTTGATTTTGCTGACGAACAAAAACATCGTTTATCACCAAGACTAAGTTAACAGTAATGATACGATGCTTAAATGAAGCGTGCAATTGGCATCAAACGTGGGCATGTTAGCTGTGAGTTCTCCTTGTTTTATGCTGATTGATGAGAAAACATGCGAAACATGCACGCACTTGAAGATAATATGCATCATTACTGTTAACTTATTCTTGGTAATAAATGGTGTTTCAGGTCATCAGCAAATCAATTACTATTAAGTGTTTGAAAGTAATACGTAATTATTTAGTTCTAGAACTTGACTAGCAAAATTCTTAACATAGTACTGTACATACGTAAGTTAAATGAAGGTATGTCATAACTTAATTAAATGCAATTATGATAATAGTATGTAACATGCTTTACTCTTTACTTCATTGTCTGAAGCAAATCTCAGAGATCTTGCCTTATCATATTCACTAATTATCTCATTAATGTAAATACGAGCCAGATGATGACTGAACTTATGCGTGTATATGACGCTCTCCCCCCGCCCCGCCCCTGCTTGTACTCTGTATGACTTCAGGGAAAGGTAGCGCGTTATGCACTAACAGTGATCAAACGGACATTACTGATTGGCCAGTAGTTTCCAACAGTGTTTGCATGCTTTTTTCGCAATTCATCCAAAACTAGACGGTTTTAAACATAGTAACTTACGTTTTTGAGCTCAAAACTGGAAGTATAGTTACAATTTGACATTTATGACGTCTTACGGTGCGTGGACTTTGGGCCAAAAAGGGGTGTCTATTTTAGGCCGTACATTAGGATAACGGATTAATCAATATTTATCTATCAATAGATGAAAATGTTTGTTTTATCGCGCATGCGTATTTTTGGTAAATAGGTTTTCCCCAAGAGATGGAGATTTTTTCAACATTTCACGTTTTCTTGATATTTTATTTTTATTTGCGCAAATTGAAGATTTTCTGACCACTCGTTGCTATGGTCTAGTTCTTTAACTTCACTTCATTTTAAGAGCAGCGCGGAATATGAAAATGTCGGATACTTCTGGCTGTCTGATGTTCTATTTATTACAAATTAAGAAATAACGATATAAAGCGCCTTACTTAAAATAACCACCTATGTTATATTTTGGTCAATGACGCTAGCTGTCCAAACTACATGCTTTAATAAACAAACAAGTTACCAACAATACTAATAATCAAATATCATGAACTGGCGGAGGATGTTTGGTGATCTTTGAAAACAAATAAATCCATTAAGGTGTTCTACATTATTACTAGGTATATTTTGTAACACGTCTTGAATATTTTCGAGTTCAGTTTGTATCTTGTTAAGAGCCATTTACATAGTTTTTGATCGTTCATAATCATTCCTTACAAAAACTAGACGATGTTACTGTGTTTAGGTGTGAAAAAGTCGAGAAACTCGAAGCTAATCGATCGGTAACTAGATACTTGTATGTTGAAGTCGTCTTAATTCATCCTTTGTGGTAATTATCTGAATAAGACAGCGTCGGTAATTGATAAGCTCTGTAGTAAGCTCATTATGTGACATCTTCTGTCTCTAGTATAGAACTCTGACTGTCAAGTAGCTTTCAGTCTATCATTCTATTAACGTCTCTCACACGTCTATGTTAGCGTAAACATAACAAGTTTGTAAATACCCCCTGGTACTTACAAACCATGGTGAAGACATCTTATCGCAAATTAGTACTTATGTCCTTATTTTGCTAATTATTGTATGTGTGTGTCGTAAATTCATACCTCACTTCCGTATCTTTATTTCCATGTCCATTCGCTCCTGTGTTTATCATAGGTTTGCTGATCTTTTCTTACATGTCAGTGATTATTGACCGACTATACCTTGCCAGTTTTTAGAGGATGCTGCTCATTGTTGGCGTACATTAGCGTAACCGATTAACGACGTTATCAGCGTGTTAACGTATTTATTGCGTAGCAAGGAGTATTTGAGTGTTTATCTTTTAATTTTCTGAACTAACAACATGAAAAAAAATACCTGTATGTGTTTTACCAAGATTGTTCACATCATACTCCCGACTTTCGATTTTTCTGCGGGTATTGGAAATATTTGTACCTATAACAGCCGGGACGTTTTATAGGTTGAGTAATCAATCTATTGGCCTATGTATGTGAATATAACATGCATTATTCAAACACATACCCTTCGAAAATAATGAACTTACACTTATCAAAGACAATCCTTGCCCATATTCCTTAGTGTATGTACAGTCAATCGTATGGCCTACGTCAGCACCAATTAGTTCCCAGCGGATTCCAAAGCAATTTGTTTGTCTTGTCTGGAAAAGCAGCACACATTTTATTTCTTTATATCCACGGCTACATTACTATATTTAATTTTGGAGTTCATTAACAGGGAAAGGTCTGTGTCTAGGTCTTTAAAAGTTCATTCACATCTATGACGTAGTAGTGCTTGTCATAAATTTAAGGACCACTCACTAAGGAAGACGCCTAGTTCATACTACACTACGTGCATAAGTACGAGGGTTGTCCCAGTAAATCGTGTACTTTGCTAATAATTTTCTTATTTGGCGTCACATGACTATGATTTTTTGTAATTTACATTTATGAATTCATTGTTGATCTAAATCAAGTGGAAAAAGTGAACAGATATGTGTATGCTGCATATTATCGGTATTTAATTAACCCCATGTACGCAACTGCCCAAACAAAATTCGACATCTTTTCACCAAGAGTGTACAACGCTGCTGTCTAATAATTTCAAATTTCAGTTTGTTGTTTTTAAAATGATTAATAATTGTTACTGATGCTTCAGTTCAACTGGATATCACCTCTATTTTCTTTAATCTTTTGTAAGGGTTATTGAATTGGTCACATCATCATTAATTGACATAAGGCCCTGTTGTTAAGATCAATACTACCGTTTCAGTTGAGCGGAAGGTTAAACATCGCAGTCACTTAAACGTATCTCAAGCATCCAACTATCAAGATACAAAAGTATGCAACAGCTTAAAATTGATATGTCAGTCCTTTTCAAGTCTTAAAATCGAGATAATTATGAAAAGTAAATAGTTTACTAATTTACATTTTTGATAAAAAAAATCGGAGCGACTGTTGGTGAAGCCTTACAAATGCTTTATTCCAAATGCTTTTAAACACTTATCTCGCGAATTGCTTACAACGTTTGTCAAACGTAGTATTATAATTATGCACTCACACCAAAACAAATCAATATTTTAAATCGCATCCCAAACTTTTTAGAAGAAAGTTCAATTGCATTTTTTTTGAGAGTATTGATAGCAAATGCAGACGAAACAACTCTTAAACTGTTAACATATTTTATAATGAATGTATATTGATAAAACAGGTATTATCGCAAAAACTGCAGACAACAGATGCAAAACATTTATTCGTTTTGAAACCGCTCCTGTCGTAAGCATTTCTGAAATCACTTTAAGTTAAACTTGAAAAAATCTAGCCGAGCAATCATAATGTTTGCCATGATACTTCTATAACTGTTACTGTACTTGTTACAGTATGTTGTTCAGCGATTTATCACGTTAAACATATTTAATGCTCGTGTAGTATTTAGTGCACAAATGTAATTTGTTTAATTCAGTTCCGTCTGCGTTATCTTACTTTTTCTCGAAAGCTTACACTCTTGAATTATCGGTAATTCGAAACTCTAATGGACTTAAAAACTCTCTCGTACAAAACTTCACAAATAGTTTACGCATTGTTGCCAACAAATATCATCATTTGTCTACGTGGATAAATAAGTTAGAAGTTTCTATCTCTAAGAATACAGTGTATTTGACATCACTGATCGTAAAAGAAAACATTCCACATTACATTGTGTCATATGCAAATGTCTTTTTAACAAAATCGGAGTCAATAAAACCGAGTTTTGTACGTTCCTGTGACGTAGACGCGGTACTAAACATTCCACGTCTTTTTCATGGTTAAGGAACATAATTTGCCTCACAATGTTCAGTGACGTTATTTAACAGTACCATTAAAACAACAAATTACATTACAAAGACACGTGTGTCTCCAGGGGTGACTATTATAGTCAGTTGTAAATCTATCACGTGTCGTGACCAGTTCTGATGGTACAGTTTACGCGTTTAAAAGATATTACGGAAATCAATACCGGACAAGACTTTGTGCATTAGTATATTTCCCCAACGCGAAATATTTCGTAATTGTAATTTTATAACTTATTTAGTCTGGAAAATCCATGCCGCTTGATTTTCGCATAATCTTTCAAATTTCCAAATGCAGGAGATTTTGAATCTCCATTAATTTGTCTTAATAATCAAAAGTTTTTCAACTATGCTATTTTATTGTTGAAGATGAATGTTAAGTCGACAACTTAATTTGACATTTGCATTGTTACAAATGATTACATTCATATCTGGAATCCCAACCATGAATTATTCAGCAAAATGTGGGTTTTTTTAATATCAACGTCAACAGCCTACTGAAATGTTCAGTTTATAGTGCATTGATTGAACTTGTCAAGTTTTGCGAAATAATCCCTATTTGTAATTTTAAAACGCATGTACATGTATAAACAACAAATCCTGAATGAGGAGCGATTGACCTAGATGTGGAGTGCGGGCTTTGGAATCAAGAGGTCCCGGGTTCAACCCCCGTCTGGACCACACTGGTTAATTTCTCTGATTAAAATAACTCACACGGTTCACTCCACCAAGATGTAAATTGGTACATGTGAGGACAGTATCTATTCCTGGGCACCGCAGATTGATGTTGGTTGCCATATCCAGAAATAGTCTCCCAAGTAGATGAGATATTGTACTGAGGGTGTTGTCAGTCCATACGCGACGATATGCATATGAAATGGTTTACTGAACAAATATTGTACAACAAAGTCATCATTGAAGTCACAAATTGTGCTAGTCTGTTCGTCTGAATATTATCTGAAAAAGTAACTATTAACTTGTAAATTATCCGATATACCAAAATGAAGAGTTCTGTTACGGAAGGGTTTTAATGGAGTTGTCACACTGTGTCTTGTCTTTGGCAATACCATATAGATCTGTCTACAGAAACATAAGTGTCATTATAAAACAACCTACACAATGTCTATAAGAACGTTTAATTTATATTTAGTTTGTTTAAAACCATCTCGTATGTGGTGTTTTCTTTTAAATAGTTGTGGAAAAGGTAAAAGTTTATTTATCATAGAAGTATCCCTATTGTCAATGTTTACTTATATTTGTGACGCTTTTCTTGCATGTGCAGTACCTTTCCGAATCCCTTCTCGTTTCGCCAGGCACTTTGCAGAGATGGGTCTATGGAAACCAGTTTATAACTAGCTGGCGACTAACCCTGATGTGTCATAAATTTCAACCTGTCTTCTGTCGTGATTCGAACATTCTAACCCCCACTTTGAAGGCGGACGCTCTAACTACTTGACAAGACGCCCTGCAAACATAGATAAACTTGCATATTGTTATAAACTAGTTTGATTTCTCTGACGTTATGCCGTGTATCATTGATACATACCGATACATGTTTTACAGAAAAAGTGTTTTGGATTCCAGTACCTCATTGAAACAAACATAAAAAACACTGACATGATAGTAAAAACTGACATTTGAAATTGTGATAAATGAAAGACATTTCGCGAGATATACATAGTAAACAACAACAACCCGAATGGTATGTATTTATTGTTAGGTTTTGGGATGATCAGGCTTTCAATAAATATTTCTCTATTGTTGTCTTTTTAATTTAACTCGGTAAAGTGTTACAAATTGACAGAAATGTCAACTGCAAAGAAGAAGTTAGAAGAATACTGATTAATATTAAACATACGTGAACAGGTATGCATATAGAGAACAAAATTTTAGAATGTGTAAGCCATGTGACACAACTAGGCTACCATCGAGAAAATGTTTCATGTTCTTGCAATTGCTATACTTGTCTCATGGTACTTTTAGGCCAAGTTAAAAGTGATTGTTGTTTGATTTCTTTTCAAATTTACCGTATACTTTATTTACAAAGGGTTACGGGGTCATGGAATCACAGTTTGTCTTTTCACAAGAGCATGGACAGATGTTTGATTACAGTAGGGTTTGCATAAATGTTTTATGTCATAGAACTCAGACTATTGCTCTAGAACAAACAGGCAAAGGAAACTGGCCACAATAACATCGATAATATGAATACATTTGTTTGATCAACAATGCTGCACATTTCTTATTGATTGTTTCACCACGCGGATTCTGAACAAAGATATAACGTTCACATTGAACATAGCTTAGAGGGTCTGGTCATATGTTACCTGGTAAGGTCGTCAAATCGTTCCGATAATTATACGAATATATACCTTTATCACATAACCTGCGTTGTGGGAGTGCATTAAAACCGTGCCGAAAATCTCTAAATGCACTCCCAGCCCGTTACAGAAATATGCAAATTAGCTTGACGGTGATTGGTTGGTTGGTTGGTTGGTTCAGGGTGAGGAAACGTAACCAATCCGTGCCCGTTAGCCACCCTCGAAGTCCGTGCGTCCCGCTCTTAGTACCACTTAATTGTGTTTGAAACCTCATGAGCATATGCAGCATACATTATCATTTTCTAAGATATTTTAAACGTTTAATATAATATTATTCATGTATACAAAACAACTGCAATGAGGAGAATCTTACATTTTTGCTTATTCCTAGCCATTTTTATTTAAAAAACAGAGTGTCATATTGTTTATTTCAACTAGTTTGATAAAAAATAATAAGCACTTATTCAATATAAGTCTAAGATAAGGGCCAATGTCGTTAATAGTTCTTACTTAGTTGATTCTATTCTTATACATTTACAGCAATCGTGTACTCCTTTGGGCGTCGTTTCCTCTCGTAGTTTGCAAAACGATGTTTTGCTACACATTATTCTACTTGAGACAAACTCTACACACTGAACTGCTCCCTCGAGATGTTTGTTTCGTTGGAACGTTCGATGATTGTGGTTTTTTTTAAAACAACCACGGTCTGTGTTATCTGCAACCAAACGGAACTCCTATGCGTTTATCTAAGGAAAGTGTGTAATTCTCAATTACAGAAATACCCGAGTAGTTACGATTGATTGGTAAATGACATTATTAGCATCGAATGTAGCAAACTATGTATCCTGACTGGGGTAGTAGAACCCAACACAGACACACCTTGTCCAGTACCTTAAGATACGAACGCTCTCAATCTATCGTAGTTTACCTAGCACATGAAGCAAGTTAAACAATGACCTCGGTATGTCACATTAGAGACTAACATAATACTGTTCTCTTTCATCTGTTCATTATTGAATCTTAAAGCTCGTAATAGCAATGCTTCTAACAAACTACTAGTTACTATGACAACTGATGTTTCAATTCTTTACAGTTTTCCTGATAGAGCAATGATAATATCTGATGCTGACCTAAATTCTACGTTTCTTTGTATACTTAACAACTTTTCTAAGTCCTCATTTTTATTGAGTAATAACTTTTTTGTTATAAATAGTAAGGTGCTAAAATTTCTCAAGTGACTTTTATACAAGACAGACAAAATAACCCCAGTCAGAAACTGGCCATTTGTCACGTGATTTGTTCGGTCCGAGATGCACGTGCGTTTTATGTGTATGCGTCTTCACGCAGTTACACATACACGGAAGTTGTTCCAATTACCTCCGAATTATGTCCAAAGAATCACCACGTTTGAAAAACATTCGGAAATTATTTAGTGTGTCCAAGTTATGCGTCAGGTGATGTCAGAACAATTATGACGTGACGTTAGTCCAATTTATATAATTATATTTTCTGCCGACAAGAAAAAATAATTACCAAATTCATTACTGGATGATTGATTTTGAACGTAAGCTTGTTTATCAGTATATAATGAAAGGTAAACTTATTGTTTGTCAGATTTACAATGCTGGTTGCGAGAGCGTTTGATATTGAAGTGACGTTATGACGTAATATCGCGTTTTTCGGAGACGTGACTGTAATTTACGTTCAGATAATAATAATCATCGAGTCGATACATTCCACAATGCTAACAACTCCTGCCAATGGCTGCAAATGGAAAAACCAGACAACCTGATGGTCATCAAAGATATCAAAATATGTATTTGTGAGTTAACCTCCCCTGGTTGATATGTTAACGTTGTTTCAATTTAATAAAAACGTATCAAACTCAACTTTTTGTTGCACAATTTTGCAAACTGATACTTGACACGTATTATAGCCAAATTTCATTGTGCTGTAAACATGGTTGACAAAGTTATCTACGAATATATAAGTGAGGACTTAGAAAAGTTGCTAAGTATATAATCACGAATATGTTTTTAATGTCTGTGAGATTAATTCTAATTCGCTTTCATTTTATGTAATCATTCGTACTAAAGCTTCACATTTAAAGAGTCTTCGTTAGAAATGATTGATAAAGAATTACACAGAATGTGAATACAATTTTTCTAAAGATTCGTAATCACACTAACCTACGTGCACGTTAATGGTATAGCCTAAGACCTGAGGGTGATTTATTCAAAATGTGAGCTCATCACTTTAACTTACACTAAAGTTGGTCATATGACCGAACATGGAGAAATTTAATTTCTTACAAATTTTCTCTTTCACAACCGCTCTGCATCCAAGATGGCGCCCAAGATGACCGCCGTTTTTCTGCGAAAATGATTCCGTGCACTTATACGGACCCGTATTGTATAGATTTTTACAAATATGTTTTGAAATGTACTTAAAAGTTGAAAAAAAACAGGAACAAAGTAATGTTTAATGTTTTTGAAATAATTGTTGTCCTTTTAAAAAAAATCAGGCAAATTTATGGTCACAATATCGCGTTTTTCAGTTTATTATCCTTCCTTTTGTCCCATCAATTACTTAAAAGTACATTTTTCATTTCTAAAATATGTCTAAATGGGTTTATTCATGATATATAATGAATAATATAAATATAATAATTATTATATGTTTTGGCAAATTAATGTCTAAAATGCACAACTTTATTTCTTTTTGCTTTGTGCAGTGCATAAAGTGGTGGCGTAAATCTACCTCTGAGGTATTTGTTTGGCAAATATAGCACTTTTTCTAAACTTGGATCATAATCATAATCACATTAATTATCTGTGTATAAGAAATTGATAGGTGTCAACATGTATTACATAATACATTAGCCAATTGTTCATTATTCTTCTATTTTTAATCTCAAATAAATCATTCTTGAGCTATAACTGCAAATATCGCTTAAACTGAAGAACAACTGTTCGAAAGTAGACGGCCAATTCATCTTGAAAGAAGCTATAAAACTGACAGAAAAATCCTTTATGTGGTGTCGTTACTATTGTTATAATGTCACTGATGAGTACAGACAGTGCAGTATTAGTAGTTAATCTGAGAGGGGGAGAGGGTGTAAGCATTAAAGAGCAGTCATGATGGACGTGTTTGAAGCCAGGCGATGTTGACGTTGTGATTCTCGCAATAACTTCGTGTCATATTGTTTTGTCCACTCGTTAAAATAAAACTCGTATTTAATTAGCACTCATGCAAGATCCTCTATATAGGCGTGTTCATTTAATTAGATCATTTGCTATAGGTTGGTGTTGGTGTTGAAGCACATTTATAAAAAAAACGCTGGTTTTTTTTCAAGTTAGAGGATGGATTTTGGAATTTGAATAGGAGAATGAGAAATGTTTATAATGATCGGGCCTGGTCAGGTGCAAATGTATACATCATAAATTTAATATCAGAAGAACGTTATATAAAGTTTTGTCATTAACGACAAATAGAAAACATATATCTAAATCATGAAAAAAATAAAATTTACTTCTAATATCGTATATGCCTTGATAAGGTAAGGCGTTTTCGTACAGGACATGAAGAAATTCGGAGATAGGGTTTAGTTGTCAATATTATCAATACTGTAGAGATATGTTATAGGATTAAACAACCATTTGTTGACGTTCACTGATGTGACTTATACCACCTAAAAGGACCGAGAAACATCGACACAATGTCATACACTTACGCATGATAGGTAAAGTAAGCTTGGCATAGTTAGCTTGTGAAAAAACTTACGCTGCCTTATCCGAGAGAGTTATTGGCTATTTCTTATACGGCGTTTATGGTAGTTGTTGGGTTGGTAGCTGTTGAGTTATGTTACTATGGTACGCACAGAATTAGTAGATATTGCTCAATACTCAGCTGTTGTATAAAATATCTGTCAGGCATAGCATTAGTGAGATTTTATTTATTGGAAACTTGTTAAATGTGATTGCAATAGTTTTTCTGTATTGCAAATGTTAGTTCGCAGCATAAGGAGTATAAGGTTGCTGTGATAATTGATAAAACAATGCGAGTTCTTTAAAAACATGACTATAAAATGTAAATGGATTGCTGCACGAATAATCCTCAAACAGAGGATAAACACAAACACGTTGTCTTGGCGTGTTTCTTCTACAAACGTACACACAGAAAGCTGATCAATGTTGGTTTCACATCAAGAACATCAACTGATGCTATTCATCAAAAATATGAAATAATATTCATAGGATTGTTATATTGACAGACATAGTGAGCTCGATGTGGCATGTGTTGCTGTTATAGGGAAGATTATTGATTGACTGACAGACACGAATAGTGTTGAAGTTTGATCCTTTTGAAATGATTTCTTAGAACAAAGTGGATAGAACTAGCTCTAACTATAGTGTTTAACATTGTTACTTTGTTTATGACCAATCATTAACGTTTTGCAAACATAAAAGTGTAATACATTCGTGATCTGCAGACATGGAGAAGTTTTTGTTGAATGGAATAATCGTGTTCACGGAATGCGATGTTGCGCGATAAATATCATTTACAAGAAACGTTGGCTGACACCTGAAGTGACTATGGAGGGTAACAATATCACTGTCTGTGAACATCTCGTGTTTCACATTTTTGCTTCGTAACTATCCACCTACAGGTCTTAGCTATTTGTAATGATTTAAAAGTAAACAACTATTTGGGATTAGGACGTGCGTCGTTGCACATTGACATTCTCGTTAAAGAGCTATTTATTAATCACGCATTGTGTCGAGAAACTTTAACCACAAATGTACAACTCATTTTGGTTAACGAACCTTAAACCATATGCAGCTATCACATAACGTAAAGTGTAGGCACAGTAAATACGATTGTTGAAGAAGATTTGTGATCAAATAAAGTTCTAAGTAGGTCAGGACAATGTTGAGAAAAGTGATAACTACGTGTACAAAACGTCCATTACAAGGAGCATGAACAAGATTTTTGTTGACGTTGAAGAGCACGGTTACTGATCTGTTCTAGCATACTCCGGAACAGTATTCGTTTTGCTTCAAACGGATTGTTTTAGTTCTTAAATGTAATGTCCTGTCCTAATGTGATAGACACAATTCACGTTGTAACAGCTCTACAGTGGATTATATAACGCATAATTTTGCTTTTATTTTCCCGGAAAGGGATGGCTGTATAATCCCAGTGGTAACACTATCAGCAGTAATCCATCACTTAGAACTGTGTTCATGTAGTAGTTATCACACTCATCTAACACGATGCAGCGTCATAGTTACACGGACAGTACTTTAGATACTCTGTCTGAAGGTCTATGTAATCTACGCCGTTCGTTATCATCCATACGGCGTAAGAAAAAGAAACCATCAACTGAGTTAGAACCTGAGTCGCCGGCACAAACTAATACTACACATAAGCCTCTAAGGGCCGTGAAATCGAATCCCCCACCGTTGCTGCGATTTGATAATTTGAGGTAAGATTGGGTTCTTATATGTACGAACTTTTTACCTTTCCTAATTTACTATCGTTTGTTATTTCCCATCCATTTGGTTAACTAATGGACTAGAGCGCTAGACTAAGACATACCAGCTTATATGTTAATGGCAATGCAATGCTAATTCACGTCCCGTTCGCTCGATATCTAGACCGAAACATGCACAATCCATAATACCATATAGTGTGTTGGCTAAAACACACTAACTTTATAGTACTGGTTCGATTGATACAGCTACATACTTAGAGACTCCAACTACAATTTCCCAAACTCTATAAGACTTGTTATTGGCTTCAGTGCCAGACTAATAAACACTAATTTCATAAAACTGTTTTCTTTTGTATCTTTGACGATGTACAACGCCAGACCAAATCACAAATTCATATTACTATTGAGTATTCTGTTACATGTATTGTAACTTCAGCGCCCGACTTATACAGACACATTTCGTATTGTTGTCTTGTTTGCTTCGGCACCTGGCTAATAGGTCATATAACAATTTAATTACTGTCTGAATAGCATCTGCTGATGGAGAGACTAACTAAAAAAAACAGCGCCTCAGATTGTTTGAATCAGTTCCTATCTAAAACACACCAACTCATTATAACTGGCTTTTCTGCTTCAGTGTCTTCAGTGCCTAACCAAGACACACAAACTCCATGCCGTAAAATTGTTGGCATCAGTGCTTTACTAAGACACACACTCCATGCCGCCAGATTGTTGGCATCAGTGCCTAACCAAGACACACAAACGCCATGATTCTAGATTGTGGGCATCAGTGCCTAACTAAGACACGACAAACTCCATGATTCCAGAGTGTGTGCTTCAGTGCCTAACCAAGACACACAAACGCCATGATTCCAGATTGTTGGCTTCAGTGCCTAACTAAGACACAACAAACCCCATGCCGCCGGATTGTTGGCCTTTATGCCTAACTTAGACAACAAACCCCATGCCGCCAGATTATTGGCTTCAGTGCCTAACCAAGACTCACAAAATCCATGATTATAGATTGTTAACTTCAGTGCCTAACCAAGACACACAAACTCCATGATTCCAGCGTGTGTGCTTCAGTGCCTAACCAAGACACACAAACGCCATGATTCCAGATTGTTGGCATCAGTGCCTTACTAAGACACAACAAAC
This sequence comes from Spisula subtruncata, assembly GCA_963678985.1. Lineage (NCBI taxonomy): Eukaryota > Metazoa > Mollusca > Bivalvia > Venerida > Mactridae > Spisula > Spisula subtruncata. The sequence goes on from OY787673.1 coordinate 21,569,619, forward strand.
GCCATTCCGCCAGATTGTTGGCCTCAGTGCCTAACTTAGACACATCAACCACATGCCGCCAGATTGTTGGCCTTAGTGCCTAACTTAGACAACAAACCCCATGCCGCCAGTTTGTTGGCTTCAGTGCCTAACCAAGACACACAAACTCCATGATTCCAGAGTGTGTGCTTCAGTGCCTAACTAAGACACAACAAATTCAATGATTCCAGAGTGTGTGCTTCAGTGCCTAGCTAAGACATACAAACTCCATGATTCCAGATTGTGTGCTTCAGTGCCTAACTAAAACACACAAACTCCATGATTCTAGATTGTTGGCTTCAGTGCCTAGCTAAGACACAACAAACTCCATGATTCTAGAGTGTTGGCTTCAGTGCCTAACTAAGACACAATAAACTCCATGATTCTAGAGTGTTGGCTTCAGTGCCTAACTAAGACACACTAACTCTATGCCGCCAGAGTGTTTGCTTCGGTGCCTAACTAAGACACACAAACTCCATGCCGCCAGAGTGTTGCCTTCAGTGCCTAACTAAGACACAACAAACTCCATGCCACCAGATTGTTGGCATCAGCGCCTAACTAAGACATAGCAAACGATATTACTGGTTTGTTGAGTTACCTTCTTGTCAATGGTTATGAACTAGATGCCATATATTAACTGGAGAAGAAATTAATGCATGAACATATATAATTTCTTTGTGAATCTGGGTCATCCTGCTTTTTTTCGGCGGGGACTTTTTTCGGCTTGTGTGTGGGCATTGCTCAATGCAGATGCTAGGAAAATGTACTATTATTTCCCACCCTATTCCTGTCTTGCCCATTATTTTAAACTAGGTCAAGTCGTAGTTGTGCATCTTAAGGTCGCATAATGTTAGGTCACTGTATTAAGTGTTTAGAAACTAGGTCACGCCCCGGGGTTTTTGTGCCTCATTTGGTCGCCGTTTTGGCTTGGGTTTGTGTGGGCATTGCTCAGGGTAGTTGTGTAGTGGTGTTTTTGATTTCTGTGCTCGGCTGGTTAGGTTGAGTGCTACCTTCCCTGTCGGATTGTCTCATACCTTTTTTGACATTTACCTCCATAAAAACTTCTTCGAACAACAAATCGCCATAAATTGTATAAAGAAATAAAGTTACGAAAAAGCGATACTTGTCAATTGTATATCACACTGAAAACAATTACTGAGTTTGGGTTTTTTCTTTCGTATTTTGTTGGATAATGTTTTACCTGAAAAGAAAATACAAGTCATTCTATTACTTTACAACGGATATTACAATGAATGATCTCCCGCACAGGTGGCTGTAACGTGATTTGCAATTCGAGTACATGTAATAATAACTAGTGTGAAGTCACATTTCAAACGTAGTGAACTCGGCATATAAACGGGAAACACATATAGTGTAGAACGTTTACCTGTTTGACAACTATGCAAAAATGAACATATAAAATGGCTTGATGTTTTTAGGTGAAACCAATGTGCGGGACATTACTTGTTATACATTGATAGTAACTAATATATTTACCGGTTGTCAGTCAGTACATATAACACTGTTCAACTGTTGGTTTGTTTCCAGTTTCCATCGTCTGTAGACGGATTCCTGTGGACGTAACACAAGCGTATAATTAATTTCAAATTTCCACACACGATTAACATGTATATGTCCACTTGGAGACACTTTCGCTATCTCAGTATCTAGTGAGTATATTTAGTTGAACTTTTCAACAAATGTAGTTACAAGATGTGTGATAATGTTTTTACAGGTTTTATGTCATTATATACCGTTTTTAAGAAACGTTGACACTTAATTCCGGGTTGCATCATATTATAAATTCACGAAACCTGCTCTGGCTTGAAACGCCCCAATTTTCTATCATTCACGAACGTGTCCCCCGGGTATTTAGGCCAGAAAATGATGTCGCATTGACTATCGTTTGAATGACCATCTTAGTTACAGTTTATCGATGCTTAATTTGCCTGTCGTATTCAAACCCGTTGAAAACCAGCACGTCAATGCAGAGAACTGACGTTAAAGGTTTTTACGGATGAACTGGCTAACATGGCTCCAAAAACCTGATGAGGACTCAATGATTACAATACACATACGTTTTCTTATTTGAATGCCAATAATAATGATTTTCAAACAGGAATGCAGTGTAATTTCGTGACGCCAGTTTTGATAAACCCAACGTCATGGTGTCAGTTAAGTTACATATCGTCTTTTATGTTTTTTTTGGGTGTATGGGTCATGAATGGAATACAAATGACAATTATTATGTAAATATATTTCCAGCTGTTTCACAATGTTGTCATGCAATGCATTAAATTGTTATTTTAACAGTAAACTGGATGATGTTCACTAATCCGTATATTATTACTATTGGATTACGTAATGTGTCGACTAACTACGAAATACACAAACTTTAATCACAAACAAGTTATTAGGAATTAACAACTGCACAGTGCCTTAAAGCGTACACCCAGGAAGAAATTAGCTCTGAGAATATGTTTTCCAGAATCATGGCCCTTTGTCGGCGGAGGTATATTAGTCTGTCGAATAACGACAATTGTACATTGTAGTTACAAATCATTTTTCAAATTTGTTTTTGCTGACGAGCAAAAACATCACCAAGACTAAGTTAACAGTAATGATACGATGCTTAAATGAAGCGTGCAATTGTCATCAAACGTGGGCATGTTAGCTGTGAGTTCTCCTGGTTTTAGACTATTTTGTGCTGATTGATGAGAAAACATGCGAAACATGCACGCACTTGAAGATAATATGCATCATTACTGTTAACTTATTCTTGGTAATAAATGGTGTTTCATGTCATCAGCAAATCAATTACTATTAAGTGTTTGAAAATAATACGTAATTATTTAGTTCTAGAACTTGACTAGCAAAATTCCTAACATAGTACAGTACATAAGTTAAATGAAGGTATGTCATAACTTAATTAAATGCAATTATGATAATAGTATGTAACATGCTTTACTTTTTACTTCATTCTCAGAGATCTTGCCATATCATATTCACTAATTATCTCATTAATGTAAATACGAGCCAGATGATGACTGAATTTAAGCGTGTATATGACGCTCTCCCCCCTGCTCCTGTTTGTACTCTTTATGACTTCAGGGAAAGGTAGTGCGTTATGCGTTAACAGTGATCAAACTGACATTACTGATTGGCCAGTAGTTTCCGACAGTGTCTGCGTGCTTTTTCGCAATTCATCCAAAACCTGACGGTTTTAAACATAGTAACTTACGTTTTTGAGCTCAAAACTGGAAGTATAGTTACAATTTGACATTTATGACGTCTTACGGTGCGTGGACTTTGGGCCAAAAAGGGTTTCTATTTTAGGCCGTAAATTAGGATAACGGATTTATCAATATTTATCTATCAATAGATGAAAATGTTTGTTTTATCGCGCATGCGTATTTTTGGTAAATAGGTTTTCCCCAAGAGGTGGAGATTTTTTCAACATTTCACGTTTTCTTGATATTTTATTTTTATTTGTGCAAATTGTAGATTTTCTGACCACTCGTTGCTATGGTCTTGTTCTTTAACTTCACTTCATTTTAAGAGCAACACTGAATATGAAATGTCGGATACTTCTGGCTGTCTGATGTTCTATGTATTACAAAGTAAGAAATAACGATATAAAGCGCCTTACTTAAAGTCCCAATAAGGTTTAAAATCGTAGTATGTTCTATCTACAAAGAATATTGAAATATTGAGATATTAAATTATACTAAAAATGGTTTAGAAGGGACCCATATCTGACCTCAGGTCGCTGTTCCTTCTATGAGAAATAATCAACAGAAAACGCTATTTAGTATTTTGTCCTCCGTACAAAATACTCAATAGTGTTTACGTTTTAACTTTACGAACGATTCCGAAGATTTCGTCAATGATCGGAAGTATACGCACAAAACCCGGTACACCGGTATCTGCCGGTACCCTGTTGTAGGCCTATATTGTATTGTATATTGCGTGGGGTATTGTATTCTAATCACGACTGACACATAATTGAATTGTTAGGTATAATCAAAGACCTAAATTACACAGATTGGACACTTCACTGACAATTTAGAGCAAGCGCAAAATAACAGACAGCAGAGTCAATTTTTGTGCATAAAACTATTTTTCGTCATCCAATTTTAATGGACAATGTGTCATTTTGAAGAGATAATTTTGTTCTTCTATATAAAGTAGCTCAATTTTGTCTACCTCTTATAAAATACAGAAAATCAGGATTTGAATGAGGCAAATCATATATTTTCTGATAAACTTGGAATTTACATTAATTTGATGAAAATAAGAGTAGGTCTGGCTCTTCGGGGTCTACTGTTTTATTAATGGAATTATTTCAATAAAGCTGAATAATACATCTATTGCATAGAATGATTAGTTTTTTCATAAGTATATTAGTACATGAGATATAAGGTATTAAAACTGACGAGATTTCGCGAGATTTCAGAAGACCTGCCACGAAATATCGTGAGACTTTGCACAGGTTTCCAATCTGTGTAATTTAGGTCTTTGGTATAATCCAATTAAAGGATTAGTGTAGAAGTGTGAATAAATATATAGCACTTAATATAATCATCGAATTATATAGACAAGCACATTAATTCCATGATATTGTTACACGCTACCCACAGGATAGCTCTCAGCTCCAACTGTGCTCTCGCTTCGACCTCTTGTCCACCAGTAGATAAACACGCTCGAACAATATTTTGATGCAGACAGACGGACGGACAGATGGACGGACGGACAATGTCACGGGTGACTCAGCAGCAAGGTAAAGTTTTAATCAATGGGCAAAGTATAACTCTAATATAAACAAGCCAGATCATAAACACTTGATGACTTTTATTAAGGTAATATAAAGCTTTTAAAACAATATTCTGATTCAAGAGTACAAGTAATTTCCTAGCTCAAAATAAACCCCAAAAAATAGGAGAAATTCACTCTTTCAAATGCACTAATTAAGACAATTAAAATCAAAATTTACTTATAAATATCTGTAGAAGAATTTACTAAAAGGATAGAGTATTTATTAAATAAAAAAATGACAATATGCCTAAGCCCAAGAAAATCGCTGCTGAGTGAAGACTCAAACAGTTACAACACCTTATATACCTAAAAGTTCAAACACTCAAACACTGTTTGAAGTTTGAATCAAACAGATAAAAAATATCAAACAAAGGGGCCCAAGGTGGGGTTCAAACACTTTCAAACAGTAAAATTAAATGCAAATATTAAAAATCATAACATACTAATTTTACCTTTTAACCATTCCATAAATACAATTAAGATGAACTGCTATGATAATAATCAACAATAAAGCAGAAATGCTCCAATAAATAATTTACAAGTTAAAAATAGATTCAAACACAACCCTAAGGTAGCCTCAATCATAAAAGCAAATAAATTCCTAGAAGAAGAGCATGGTATAATCAATGACGTCATTGATGACGTCATCAATATACCATGTGACTGTGATGACATCACACCTAGTCACATGACCAATACATTAAACAAAATGGTGGACAGAAGCAATTTAGCTTTAAACTGTAAGATTAAAAGGCTTATTCCAGACAAAATTAAGGAATAAAAAGTAGGTAAGCTACTGAATTACAAAGAATATACACAATAGTTCCTGCAGAGACTAAACTTTAAGCCCAATAATTATCTATAAAGGAATAAAGTATGGAAACATGGAGTTAAAACGGTGGGTGGGGAACCCTAGATATTACATTATATAACATATTGCTGTCTTAGAATGAGAATGTCGTAAGTGCCATATTTGAAATCTATATCACAAGGCGCTTCTTATGAGCCTATTTTCATGAAAGCTTGTTAATCATAAGTAAAGAGTAATTTGTCAGATAGATTTTCTTATTTTCTCAAAATATGATTTTGTAGATACGATCTTTTCATTCTAATGACAAACAAAAACATCTAGTTTTTTATATTTTATTACAGATTATGTTGTATCAGACAATAAACAAAATGTAGCTAGCTACAATTAAATACATATGCATAGGAAAATTTGAGGGCGTTTGGATATAACATATATTTTAATTTTCCATTCATATGATCATGTTTGTGCGTTTTATATTGATATTAAAAGTAAAGGCCACCTCTTTGACCTTCATAATGATTGACACGTGTTTATGAAAATTAAATAACTCACAACATTCGTGTACACATATTGAACATGCAGATTTACATACTTACAAGTAAACAATTATTATTTCATTGTAGATTCTACTGAACATGAAAATATAAATCTAATAATTATCGGAGAAATTAATACATCTGCACACAGCCATTCGCACTATCTATATTGCATACGCATAGTTAATTCCCCGCCTCTGGCATGTTTCAATTATACAACATGATTAATGTCGATATACAATGCAATATACAACGTGATTAGGGCTACTATATACGATACCGGAAGGTACTGGTAGAACCGGGTTATAGTGTGAGCCCTACGTTATCAATAGGTGTGCTATCCATCCACTGGTTATAAGAAACTGGCGAAAAATTCTCGGTAGTCTCCGGAAAGTGACGGAGATGTTGTTAAATGCCGTATTTGTAAACAAACCGGGCTCGTTATGCCAATCTTCAAGGGAAGATTATTTCACATATATGACAGTAAGAGCGTGTTTTAATAGCTTGATGTGTTAATTATTTATCAGTCTTCAAATCAGTAACAAAGATTTGTGTTTTCTATCTATAGAAAATATGTCGTTCCGGAACCTTATTGTGGCTTTAAAATAACCACCAATGTTATATTTTAGACAATGACTAGGGCTGTCCAAACTACATGCTTTAATAAACAAACAAGTTACCAACAATACTAATAATCAAATATCATGAACTGGCGGAGGATGTTTGGTGATCTTTGAAAACAGATAAATCCATTAAGGTGTTCTACATTATTACTAAGTATATTTGGTAACACGTCCCGAATATTTTCTAGTTCAGTTTGTATCTTGTTAAGAGCCATTTACATAGTTTTTGACTGTTCATAATCATTCCTTACAAAAACTAGACGATGTTACTGTGTTTCGGTGGGAAAAAGTCGAGAAACTCGAAGAAGCTAATCGATCGGTTACTAGATACTCGTATGTTGAAGTCGTCTTAATTCATCCTTTGTGGTAATTATCTGAATAAGACAGCGACAGTAATTGATTAGCTCTGTAGTAAGCTCATTATGTGACATCTTCTGTCTCTAGTATAGAACTCTGACTGTCAAGTAGCTTTCAGTCTATCATCCTATTAACGTCTCTCACACGTCTATGTTAGAGTAAACATAACAAGTTTGTAAATACCCCCTGGTACTTACAAACCATGGTGAAGACATCTTATCGCAAATTAGTCTTTAGGTCCTTATGGCCTTATTTTGCTAATTATTGTATGTGTGTGTCGTAAATTCATACCTCACTTCCGTATCTCTATTTCCATGTCCATTTGCTCCTGTGTTTATCATAGGTTTGCTGATCTTTTCTTACATGTCAGTGATAATTGACCGACTATACCTTGCCAGTTTTAGAGGATGCTGCTCATTGTTGGCGTACATTAGCGTAACCGATTAACGACGTTATCAGCGTGTTAACGTATTTATTGCGTAGCAAGGAGTATTTGAGTGTTTATCTTTTAATTTTCTGAACTAACAACATGGAAAGAAAATACCTGTATGTGTTTTACCAAGATTGTTCACATCATACTCCCGACTTTCGGTTTTTCTGCGGGTATTGGATATATTTGTACCTATAACAGCCGGGACGTTTTAAAGGTTTAGTAATCAATCTATTGACCTATGTATGTGTACATAACATGCATTATTCAAACACATACCCTTCGAAAATAATGAACTTACACTTATCAAAGACAATCCTTGCCCATATTCCTTAGTGTATGTACAGTCAATCGTATGGCCTACGTCTTCACCAATTAGTTTCCAGCGGATTCCAAAGCAATTTGTTTGTCTTGTCTGGAAAAACAGCACACATTTTATTTATTTATATCTACGGCTACATTACTAGATATAATTTTGGAGTTCATTAACAGGGAAAGGTCTGTGTCTAGGTCTTTAAACGTTCATTCACATCTATGACGTAGTTGTGCTTGTCATGAATTAAAGGACCACTCACTAAGGAAGAAGCCTAGTTCATACTACACTATGTACATAAGTATGTCGATAGTATACCACTGTATAGTCGTATTAGTATGATTCGTATTTAGGGTTTGCGTTTCTTGGGCATTAAATCTAATGTTGGTTGATATTTGGATGAAGAATCAATGTGTCTTTCATCCCCGACGGCTGCTTACTGTCTTATTATTTACCGCTCTTCGTTGGTACACTAAATGTCAATAAATACTTGAAGATCTAAAAGGCGAAGTGCAGAAAATAATCAAAAGTTGTCAATTGTTTTACACTTTCTACCTAAATACCCAAACAAAATTCGACATCTTTTTACCAAGAGTGTACAACGCTGCTGTCTAATTATTTCAAATTTCAGTATGTTGTTTTTAAAATGATTAATAATTGTTACTGATGCTTCAGTTCATCTGGATATCACCTCTATTTTCTATAATCACTTGTAAGGGTTATTGAATTGGTCACATCATCATTAATTGACATAAGGCCCTGTTGTTAAGATCAGTACTACCGTTTCAGTTGAACGGAAGGTTAAACATCGCAGTCACTAAGACGTATCTCAAGCATCCAACTATCAAGATAAAAAAAATGCAACAGCTTAAAACTGATATGTCAGTCCTTTTCAAGTCATAAAATCGAGATAATTCTGAAAAGTAAATAGTTTACTAATTTACATTTTTGATAAAAAAAATCGGAGCAACTGTTGGTGAAGCCTTACAAATGCTTTATTCCAAATGCTTTATTCCAAATGCTTTTAAACACTTTATCTCGCAAATTGGTTACAACGTTTATAAAACGTAGTGTTATAATTATGTACTCACACCAAAACAAGTCAATATTTTAAATCGCATCCCAAACTTTTCAGAAGAAAGTTCAATTGCATTTATTTTATGAGAGTATTGACTAGCAAATGCAGACGAAACAACTCTAAAACTGTTAACATACTTTATAATGAATGTATATTGATAAAACAGGTATTGTTGCAAAAACTGCAGACAACGGATGCAAAACATTGATTCGTTTTGAAACCGCTCCTGTCGTAAGCATTTCTGAAATCACTTTAAGTTAAACTTGAAAAAATCTAGCCGAGCAATCATTATGTTTGCCATGATACTTCTATAACTGTTACTGTACTTGTTGCAGATACGAATACAGTATGTTGTTCAACGATTTATCACGTTAAACATATTTAATGCTCGTGTAGTATTTAGTGCACAAATGTAATTTGTTTAATTCAGTTCCGTCTGCGTTATCTTACTTTTTTCTCGAAAGCTCACACTCATGAATTATCGGTAATTCGATACTCTAATGGTTTTAAAAACTCTCTCGTACAAAACTACACAAATAGTTTACGCATTGTTGCCAACAAATATCATCATTTGTCTACGTGGATAAATAAGTTAGAAGTTTCTATTTCCAAGAATACAGTGTATTCGACATCACTGATCGTAAAAGAAAACATTCCAAATTACATTGTGTCATACGCAAATGTCTTTTTAACCAAATCGGAGTCAATAAAACCGAGTTTTGTACGTTCCTGTGACGTAGACGCGGTACTAAACATTCCACGTCTTTTCAATGGTTAAGGAACATAATTTGCCTCACAATGTTCAGTGACGTTATTTAACAGTACCATTAAAACAACAAATTACATTACAAAGACACGTGTGTCTCCAGGGGTGACTATTATAGTCAGTTGTAAATCTATCACGTGTCGTGACCAGTTCTGATGGTACAGTTTACGCGTTTAAAAGATATTACGGAAATCAATTCCGGACAAGACTTTGTGCATTAGTATATTTCCCCAACGCGAATTATTTCGTAATTATAATTTTATAACTTATTTAGTCTGGAAAATCCATGCCGCTTGATTTTCGCTTAATCTTTCAAATTTCCAAATGCAGGAGATTTTGAATCTCCATTAATTTGTCTTAATAATCAAAAGTTTTTCAACTATGCTATTTTATTGTTGAAGATGAATATTAAGTCGACAACTTAATTTGACATTTGCATGGGCAGATTATTGTTACAAATGATTACATTCATATCTGGAATCCCAACCATGAATTATTCAGCAAAATGTGTTGTTTTTTTTAATATCAACGTCAACAGTCTACTGAAATGTTCAGTTTATAGTGCATTGATTGAACTTGTCAAGTTTTGCGAAATAATCCCTATTTGTAATTTTAAAACGCATGTATAAACAACAAATCCTGAATGAGGAGCGATTGACCTAGATGTGGAGTGCGGGCTTCGGAATCAAGAGGTCCCGGGTTCAGCCCCCGTCTGGACCACACTGGTTAATTTCTCTGATTAAAAATAACTCACACGGTCCACTCCACCAAGATGTAAATTGGTACATGTGAGGACAGTATCTATTCCTGGGCACCGCAGATTGATGTTGGTTGCCACACCCAGAAATAGTCTCCCAAGTAGATGAGATATTGTACTGAGGGTGTTGTCAGTCCATACGCGACGATATGCATATGAAATGGTGTACTGAACAAATATTGTACAACAAAGTCATCATTGAAGTCACAAATTGTGCTAGTCTGTTCGTCTGAATATAATCTGAAAAAGTAACTATTAACTTGTAAATTATCCGATATACCAAAATGAAGAGTTCTGTAACGGAATGGTTTTAATGGAGTTGTCACACTGTGTCTTGTCTTTGGCAATACCATATAGATCTGTCTACAGAAACATAAGTGTCATTATAAAACAACCTGCACAATGTCTATAAGAACGTTTAATTTATAGTTAGTTTGTTTAAAACCATCTCGTATGTGGTGTTTTCTTTTAAATAGTTGTGGAAAAGGTAAAAGTTTATTTATCATAGAAGTATCCCTATTGTCAATGTTTACTTATATTTGTGACGCTTTTCTTGCATGTGCAGTACCTTTCCGAATCCCTTCTCTTTTCGCCAGGCACTTTGCAGGGATGGGACTATGGAAACCAATTTATAACTAGCTGGCGACTAACCCACATGTGTCATAAATTTCAACCTGGCTTCTGTCGTGATTCGAACATTCTACCCCCACTTCGAAGGCGGACGCTCTAACTACTTGACAAGACGCCCTGCAAACATAGATAAACTTGCATATTTTTTCAAACTAGTTTGATTTCTCTGACGTAATGCCGTGTATCATTGATACATACCGGTACATGTTTTACAGAAAAAGTGTTTTGGATTCCAGTACCTCTTTAAAACAAACATAAAAAACACTGACATGATAGTAAATACTGACATTGGAAATTGTGATAAATGAAAGACATTTCTCGAGATATACATAGTAAACAACAAAAAACCCGAGTGGTATGTATTTATTGTTAGGTTTCATGGTGAACAGGCTTTCAAAAAATATTTCTCTGTTGTTGTCTTTTTAATTTAACTCGGTAAAGTGGTACAAATTGACAGAAAGTTCTTCTGCAAAGAAGAAGTTAGAAGAATACTGATTAATATTAAACTTACGTGTACATGTATGCATATAGAGAACAAAATTTTAGAATGTTTAAGTCATGTGACTTCGAACAGCAGAGGACAGAACAAAGCTACCATCGAGAAAATGTTTTATGTTCACGAATTGCTATACTTGTCTCATGGTACTTTTAGGACAAGTTAAAAGTGATTGTTGTTGGGTTTTTTTCTTCAAATTTATCGTAGACTTTATTTACAAAGGGTTACGGGGTCATGGAATATCAGTTTGTGTTTTCACAAGAGTATGGACAGATGTTTGATTACAGTAGGGTTTGCATAATTGTTGTATGTCATAGAACTCAGACTATTGCTCTAGAACAAACAGGCAAAGGAAACTGGCCAGTCACTATAACATCGATAATATAAATACATTTGTTTGATCAACAATGCTGCACATTTTTTATTGATTGTTTCACCACGCGGACTCTGAACAAAAGTATAACGTTGGTAAGAACATTAACTTCACATTGAACATAGCTTAGAGCGTCTGGTAATATCTTACCTGGTAAGGTCGTCAAATCGTTCCGATAATTAATACGAATATTTACCTTTATCACATAACCTGCGTTGTGGGAGTGCATTAAAACCGTGCCGAAAATATCGAAATGCACTCCCAGCCCGTTACAGAAATATGCAAATTAGCTTGACGGTGATTGGTTGGTTGGTTGGTTCAGGGTGACGTAACGTAACCAAATCGTGCCCGTTAGCTACCCTCGAAGTCCGTGCGTCCCACTCTTAGTACCACAAAATTGTGCATGAAACCTCATGAGCATATGCAGCAAACATCATCATTTTCTAAGATATTAAACGTTTAATATATTATATACAAAACAACAGCAATAAGGAGAATCTTACATTTGTGTTTATTCCTAGCCATTTTTATTTAACTAGTTTGATAAAAAATAATAAGCACTCATTCAATATACGTCTAAGATAAGGACCAATGTCGTTAATAGTTCTTACTTAGTTGAATTAGATTCTATTCTTATACATTAACAATAATCGTGTTATCCTTTGGGCGTCGTTTCATCTCGTATTTTGCATAACGATGTTTGCTACACATTATTCTACTTGAGACAACCTCTACACACTGAACTGCTCCCTCGAGTCATTTGTTTCGTTGAAACGTTCGATGATTGTGTTAAACAACCACGGTCTGTGTTATCTAGGAAAAGTGCGTAATTCTCAGTTACAGAAATACCCGAGTAGTTACGATTAATTGGTACATAACATTATTAGCATCTAATGTAGCAAACTATGGATCCTGACTGGAGTAGTAGAACCCAGCACAGACACACCTTGCCCAGTACCTTAAGATACGAACGTTTTTAATCTATCGTAGTTTACCTAGCACATGAAGCATGTTGAACAATGACCTCGGTATGTCACATTAGAGACTAACATAATACTGTTCTCTTTCATCTGTTCATTATTGAATCTTAAAGCTCGTAATAGCAATGCTTCTAACAAACTACTAGTTACTATGACAACTGATGATTCAATTCTTTACAGTTTTCCTGATAGAGCAATGATAATGTCTGATGCTGATATGAATTCTACGTTTCTTTGTATAATCACGAATATGTTTTTAATGTATGTGAGATTAATTCTAATTCGCTTTCATTTTATGTAATCATTCGTACTAAAGCTTCACATCTAAAGAGTCTTCGTTCGAAATGATGGATAAAGAATAACACAGAATGTGAATACAATTTTTCTAAAGATTCGTAATCACACTAACCTACGTGCACGTTAATGGTAAAGCCTAAGAGCTGAGGGCGATTTATTCAAAATTTGAGCTCATCACTTAAACTTACACCAAAGTTGGTCATATGACTGAACATGAAGAAATTGAATTTCTAACAAATTTTCTCTTTCACAACCGCTCTACATCCAAGATGGCGCCCAAGATGACCGCCGTTTTTCTGCGAAAATGATTCCGAGCACTTATACGGTCCGTATTGTATAGTTTTTTACAAATATGTTTTGAAATGTACTTATAAATTGAAAAAAACGGAACCAAGTAATGTTTTATGTTTTTGAAACAATTGTTGTCCTTTCAAAAAAAATTTATGGTCACAATATCGCGTTTTTCAGTTTATTGTCCTTCCTTTTGTCCCATCAATTACTTGAAAGTACATTTTCATATCTAAAATATGTTTTAATGGGTTTATTCATAGTATATAATGTATAATATAAATATAATAATTATTATATGTTTTGGCAAATTAATGTCTAAAATGCAAAACTTTGTGTGCCTTTTGTGTGCCTGTATGCTTTGTTCAGTGCATAAAGTGGTAGCGTTAATCTACCTCTGGCAAATATAGCACTTTTTCTAAACTTCGACCATAATCATAATCTCATTAATTGTCTGTGTATAAGAAATTAATAGGTGTCTACATGTATAACATAATACATTGGCCAATTGTTCATTATTCTTCTATTTTTAATCTCAACTAAATCATTCTTGAGCTATAAATGCAAATATCGCTTAAACTGAAGAACAACTGTTCGATAGAAGACGGCCAATTCATCAAGAAAGAAGCTAAAAAACTGACAGGAAATATCCTTTACGTGGTGTCGTTGCTATTGTTATAATATCACTGATGAGTACAGACAGTGCAGTATTAGTAGTTAATCTGAGAGGGGGAGAGGGTGTATGCATGGAAGTGCAGTAATGATGGACATAGTGTATGGTAGATATTGGCATTGATACGTCTGGTCAAGTATATAAAAGAAGGGAGGTTACAATGATAGTGCAATATCGCAACAACATTCATGAATTACCGTAACAATCAAACAGAAAACAGATCATGTTTATCTTGCACAATGTTCATGAATTTTTCTGTTAATTATTTTAATAATTTCCTCCTAAAATGGTACAGTAATTGGCTGAATTTGAATAAAATGTGTTACAATTAGAATGTCACGATGTGGCAGTTATGAGGTCATAAATGACGTAAATATTGCTTTGTCCACTCGTTTAAATAAAACTCGTTTTTAATTAGCACTCATGCAAGATCCTCTATATAGGCTATTGGGGTTCATTTAATTAGATCATTTGCTACAGGTTGGTGTTGCTGTTGAAGCAAATTTATAAAAAAAACGCTGGTTTTTTTCAAGTTAGAGGATGGATGATGAAATTTGAATATGAGAATGAGAAATGTTTATAATGATCGGTCCTGGTCAGGTGCAAATGCATACATCAAAAATTAATATCAGAACCACGTTATATAAAGTTTCGTCATTAACGACAAATAGAAAACATATATCTAGATCATGAAAAATTTACTTCTAATATCGTATACTAGTATGCCTTGATAAGGTAAGGCGTTTTCGTACATGACATAAGGAAATTCGGAGATAGGGGTTTGTTGTCAATATTATCAATACTGTAGAGATATGTTATAGGATTAAACGACCATTTGTTGACGTTCACTGATGTGACTTATGCCATCTAAAAGGACCGAGAAACATCGACATAATGGCATACACTTACGCAGACATCAATACAAATGATAGGTTTAGTAAGCTTGGCATAGTTTATTTGTGAAAAAACTTAAGCTGCCTTATCCGAGAGAGTTATTGGCTATTTCTTATATGGCGTTTATGGTAGTTGTTGGGTTGGTAGTTTTTGACTAACGTTACTATGGTACGCACAGAATTAGTAGATATTGCTCAATACTCAGTTGTTGTATAAAATATCTGTCAGGCATAGCATTAGTGGTATTTGTTTTATTGGAGACTTGTAAAATGTGATTGCAATAGTTTTTTCTGTATTGCAAATGATGGTTCGCAGCATAAGGAGTATAAGGTTGCTGTGATAATTGATAAAACAATGCGAGTTCTTTGAAAACATGACTATAAAATGTAAATGGATTGCTGCACGAATAATCTTCAAACAGAGGATAAACACAAACACGTTGTCTTGGCGTGTTTCTTCTACAAACGTACACACATATAGCTGATCAATGTTGGTTTCACATCAAGAACATCAACTGATGCTATTCATCAAAAATATGAAATAATATTCATAGGATTGTTATATTGACAGATATAGTGAGCTCAATGTGACATGTGTTGCTGTTATAGGGAAGATTATTGATTGACTGACGGACACGAATAGTGTTGAAGTTTGATCCTTTTGAAATGATTTCTTAGAACAAAGTGGATGGAACTAGCTGTAACTATAGCGTTTAACATTGTTACATTGTTCATGACCAATCATTAACGTTTTGCAAACAAAAAAGTGTAATACATTCGTGATTTGCAGACATGGAGAAGTTTTTGTTGAATGGAATAATCGTGTTCACGGAATATGATGTTGCGTGATAAATATCATTTACAAGAAACGTTGGCTGACACCTGAAGTGACTATGGAAAGTAAAAATATCACTGTCTGTGAACATCTCGTGTTTCACATTTTTGCTTCGTAACGATCTACCTACAGGTATTAGCTTTTTGTAATGATTTAATAGTAAACAACTATTTGGGATTAGGACGTGCGTCATTGCACATTGACATTCTCGTTAATGAGGTATTTATTAAACACGTATCGTGTCGAGAAACTTTAACCACAAATGTACAACTTATTTTGGTTAACGAACCTTAAACCAAACGCAGCTATCACATAACGTAACGTGTAGGCATAGTAAATACAATTGATAAAGAAGATTTGTGATCAAATAAAGTTCCAAGTAGGTCAGGACAATGTTGAGAAAAATGATAACTACGTGTACAAAACGTCCATTACAAGGAGCATGAACAACATTTTTGTTGACGTTGAAGAGCACGGTTACTGATCTGTTCTAGCATACTCCGGAACAGTATTCGTTTCGCTTCAAGTTGATTGTTTTAGTTCTTAAATGTAATGTCCTGTCCTAATGTGATAGACACGATTCACTCTGTTACAACTCAACGTTGGATTATATAACGCATAACTTTGCTTTTATTTCCCCGGAAAGTGATAGCTGTATAATCCCAGTGGTAACATTAACAGCAGTACTCCATCACTTAGAACTGTGTTCTTGTAGTAGTTATCACACTCATCT
This sequence comes from Spisula subtruncata, assembly GCA_963678985.1. Classification (NCBI taxonomy): domain Eukaryota; kingdom Metazoa; phylum Mollusca; class Bivalvia; order Venerida; family Mactridae; genus Spisula; species Spisula subtruncata. The sequence continues at coordinate 21,586,321 of OY787673.1, forward strand.
AACACGATGCAGCGTAATAGCTACACCGACAGTACTTTAGATACTCTGTCTGAAGGTCTCTGTAATCTACGCCGTTCGTTATCCTCCATACGGCGTAAGAAAAAGAAACCATCAACTGAGTTTGACACTGAGCCGCCGGCACAAACTAATAATACACATAAGCCTCTAAGGGCCGTGAAATCGAATCCCCCACCGTTGCTGCGATTTGATTATTTGAGGTAAGATTAGATTCTAATATGTACGAACAATATTTCAGTATTTTTTGCCTTTCTTAATTTACTATTCTTTTTTTATTTCTCACCTGTTTGATTTATTTTTATTTATTTCCTACCCATTTGATTAACTAACGGATTAGAGCTCTAGACTAAGACGTACAAACTCATTTTTTGAATACAATGCAATGCGAATTCCAGACTGGTTTGCTAGATATCTAGACCGAGACATGCACACTCCATCTTACTAGTATGTTGGCTAAATTATACATACTCTATGGTCACCGTATTGGTTTGTTGGCTAAATCACACACACTCTATGGTACCGGTTCGATTGATACAGCTTCATAATGAGCCACTCAAACTACAGATATCAAACTCCGTATTACTTGTTATTGGCTACAACGCCAGATGAATAAACACTCATTTCATAAAACTGGTTTCTTTTCTATCTTTGAGTATGTACAACGCCAGACCAAATCAAAAATGCAAACTACTTTTGAGTATTCTGTTACATGTTTTTAAACTAAAGCCCCGACTAGGACACACCCATTTCATATTGCTGGCTTGTTTAAGTCAGCGCCTGGCTACGACATACACGTCATACAACCTCTTTATTACTGACTTAATAGCTTCGTCTGCTGCCCGAGACATACCAACTCTATATAATTGGCGTTTTTGATTGAGAGACTAACTAAAAAACATCAACTCTATACAACTGGTTTGTTTTAATCCGCTCTTATCTTTAAAAATACCAAATCTTTATTACTGGCTTGTCTGCTTCAGCGGCTTCAGCGGCTTTAGCGCCAAACTAAGACACAAAAATTCCATGATTCTAGATTATTGGCTTCAGTGCCTAACTTAGACACATCAAACTCCATGAGTGCCGATTAATTGATTAGTACATAACTTAGACACACCAACCCCCATGATTCTAGATTGTTGGATTCGGCGCCGAACTAAGACACAACAAACCGAAGGATTCTAGATTGTTGGCGTCAGTGCCTAACTAAGACACATCAAAATATATAACTGGTTTGTTGAGTGACCTTCTTGACAATGGTTATGAACAAGATAAAAAGAAATTAGTGCATGATCACGTTGACAATAATATCCATAAAAACTTCTTAGAACTACAACTCGCCATATATTGTAGAAAGTGTTGCATAATAAAATGCGGGAAATAAAGTTGAGCAGTTTAATGAAGCGATACCAGTAAACTGTATATCACACTGAAAAAAATATTAATTTGGGTTTTGACTTTCGTGTTTTGTTGGTTAATGTTTTACCTGGAAAGAAAAAACATGTCATTCTTAGACTATTACTATACAACGGATATTGCAACGAATGTTCTTCTGCACAGGTGGCTGTAGCGTGATTTTCAATTCGAGTACATGTAATAACTTGTGTGAAGTCACATTTCAAACATCGTGAACTTGCCTTATAAATTGTCGAACGTTTAGCTGTTTGACAACTATTTATAAATGAACATAGAAAATGGCATTGATGTTTGTAGGTGAAACCAATGAGTATAAGACATTACATGTTATACATTGACAGGAACTTATATCTTTACAGTTTGACGGTCTGTATATGTAACACTGCTTAACTGTTTGTTTGTTTCCAGCCATACAAAACAATGGGGGTAATAAGTTGTAACGGGAGTACATTTTTGTATACTGTTTTCTGTAATAAAAAACAATGGGGGTAATAAGTTGTAACGGGAGTACATTTTTGTATACTGTTTTCTGTAATACAAAACAATGGGGGTAATAAGTTGTAACGGGAGTATATTTTTGTATACTGTTTTCTGTAATACAAAACAATGGGGGTAATAAGTTATAACGGGAGTATATTTTTGTATACTGTTTTCTGTATTAAATACAAAACAATGGGGGTAAAAAGTTGTAATGGGAGTACATTTTTGTATACTGTTTTCTGTAATACAAACCAAAGCTCATCAAATTAAACAAAGAAACTTGATAATGGAACATATCGATGACTTAGAACAAGAAGGTCGTAACTACCAAATCGATATATTGAGAAAACAAGAGAAAACTGTCTGTAATTTACTCTTTACCTATGGGAAAACACGTTTCTAAAACTTCATTTTGGTCAACATGACAATTTCAGATTTTCATGAAAATAGGTTCATAAGAAGCGCATTGTGAAGCAAATTTCATATATGTACGAGTCTTATAATGTCGTAAGAGGTAGTTACAACCTTCTGCTTCTAAGTCATCGATATGCTGAAGTTATTAATAACGTGCTATTATTTATCTTCCTAAGAAAAACTTCAACCCTAATCAAGTGCATTGTGTAATTAAAACCTTCACCGTTGCTTTTCTCGTCGTCTAAGTCAATGAGCATACTAACTGGTGAAAATAGTTTTACTATTATAGCTTTTTGTGCTGTGGCGTATGTGAGATATGATTTGCTTAGTAGAATCATGTAAATAGAATACATGTGTATATCAGATTTTCTGTCTCATCAGAATGACACCGCCCCTTTTAGCTCACCTGTCCCATAATGACACGATGAGCCTTTGTTATCACTTTTTTTCCATCGTCCGTCCGTCCACAATTTGGTTGTGTGCACTCGAGAGGCAGAATGTTTTTCTCAGTGAATTCTAGGCCAAGTTTAAAACTTGGTAAGGTGGGGGGGTAAAATATTAGGTCACCAGACCTCATCTTTGAGAAACATTATGTTTATTCGAGATATTACATACATGCGTTATTCTTGTGAAAGCAACCGCTAAAGTGTAGAATTTAATTCAAACTTACACACATGATTAACATGTGTATGTGCATTCAGGAACAAATTAGCGCTGAGAATATTTTTTTCCAGAATAATGGCCCTTTCCAGATTTGTTTTGCTGACGAACAGAAGCATCCTTTATCACCGAGAATAACTCAACAGTAATGATACGATGCTTAAATGAAGCGTGCGATTGTCCTCAAACGTGGGCATGTTAGTTGTGATTTCTTATGATTTTGTGCTGATAGATGAGGAAACATGCGAATCATGCATGCGCTTGATGATAATATGCATCATTACTGTTTACATATTCTTGGTAATAAATGGTATTTCTGTTTATCACCAAAACAATTGCTATGCTTTTTTCAAAATAGTACGTAGCTATTTAGTTATAGAACTTGACTAGCAAGATTCTAAACATAGGACAGTATAAGTTAAATGAAAGTAAAAGTGTACAACTAAACGAAGCGATAGACAAACGCAATTATTCAGAATGAAAGAAGATTTTAAACAACGTAACGGAGCTCAAGGCTGAAATTATAGTGTTACAATTTGGCATTTGTGACGTCTTACAGCGTATGGACTTCTGGGCCAAAAAGGGTTTTCTATTTCAGGCTGTAAATTAGGATGCCGATTTTGACACTATTTATCTATTGCCGAGATTTCAATAGATGAAATGTTTGTTTCATCGCGCATGCGTATTTTTGGTAAACAGGTAACCCCTCAAGGGAAGAGGTGGCGATTTTATATTACATTACACGTTGTTTTCTTGTTATTTTCTTTTATTTGCGTCAATTGTTAATTTTCGGACACTAACTAGTTCTTTAACTTCACATCATTTTAAGAGCAACGCTAAATACGAAAATGTCAAATAATACTCGCTGTCGGAAACTACTCGCCAACTTGTAGTGTTCTGGTGAGGTAAAGTTTGCCTACAACCCTATGTTGGCACAGGTTTGTTAATAAAATATTCATTTTAACATACTTTTGATAAATCGTTAAAACGGTGTAAGCCTATTGCCACAAAAGAGGCCATGTTTTATAAGTATCAAAGGATGAATACATTTTCTATGTACTACAAATTAAGGAGTTTACAAAATAAAGCGCCTAATTTAAAATTACCACCGAAATCATTATTTTAGTCAATACCGCGAGCTGTCCAAACTACATGTTCTAATAAAAAAACAATTTACCAACAATGCTAATAATAAGGAGTTTCGATGATCTTTGAAAACGAATGAATCCATTGAGGTGTTCTTGTAAATGCGTTCTACATTATTACTAGTTATATTTAGAATCAAGTCTTCTATATTTTCTAGTTCAGTTTGTATCCAGTTATGAGCCAATTCCAAAGCTTCCCTATCGGATTTTCTCATACTTTTTTTATTGTTCATAATCGTTCCTTACAAAAACCAGACGACGTTACTGTGTTTCGGTGTGAAAAAAGTCGAGAAACTCGAAGCTAATCGATCGGTAACAAGATTACTCATATGTTGAAGTCGTCCTATTTCATCCTTGGTGGTAATTATCTGAATAAGACAGCGACAGTAATTGATTAGTTCTGTAGTAAGCTCATTATGTGACATCTTCTGTCTCTAGTATAGAACTCTGACTGTCAAGTAGCTTTCAGTCTATCATCCCATTAACGTCTCTCACACGTCTCTGTTAGACTAAGCATAACAAGTTTGTAAATATCCCCTGGTACTTACAAACCGTAATGAAGACATCTTACCGCAAATTAGTCTTTAGGTCCTTGTGTGGCTAATTATTGTATGTACGTGCCGTAAATTCATACATCGCTTCCGTATATCTATTTCCATGCCCATACGCTTCTGAGTTTATCATGGGTTGACTGATCTTTTCTTACATGTACATGTCAGTTATAATTGACAGATTAAACATTACCAGTTTGCAAAGGTGCTTACCATTTATCATTGTTCACATCATACTCCCGAATTGCGTGTTTTCTGCGGGTATTGGAAATATTTGTATCTATAACAGCCCGGAAGTTTTATCGGGTGGGTAATCAATCTATAGACCTATATACGTATACATAACATGCATTATTCAAACACATTACCTTCGAAAATAATGAACATACACTTATCACAAACAGTCCTTGCTCTTACTCTATAGTGTATACAATCTTATATATATGTACAGTCAATCGTATATGTCTTCACCACTTTGTTCCCAACGGATTCAAAAAAGCAATTTGTTTGTCTGGAAAAACAACACATATTTTCTTTATTTATATCTACAACTACATTATTAGATTTACCTTTGGAGTTCATTAACTGGGAAAGGTCTGTGTCTAAATCTTTAAACGTTAATTAACATTTATGACGTAGTAGTGGTTGCCATAAATTAGAAACACTGAATAAGGAAGTCGCTTAGCTCATATGTACCTTATTCACTAGGATAATCTAACACTGTAAACTCGTATGATTTGTATTTAGGGTTTCGTAACTAGGACATTTAACCTAATGTTGGTTGATAATTAAATGAAGTTCAGTGTGCCTTTCAACCTCCCGCGGCTGCTTCCTTTCTTACTATTTAACGCAAATCGTGTATTTTACCAATTGTTCGTTCTTCGTTGGGATACTAAATTTCAACAAAATACTTGAAGATCTTAAAGGCGAAACGCAGAAAATAATCACAAGTTGTTAATTGCTTTACACTTCTTTCTCCATACCGCAACAAAATTCAGTTTATATCCGCCAAAGTGCACAACCCCATTGTCCCACAATTACAAGTTTCCGTTAGTAGTTTTTGAAAGATAAATAAGTGTTACTGATGTTTATTACCTTACCATATACTTGATGTAACCATGGAGTACAGTTCTATTTTTCTGTAATCACTTGTATGAATTTTTGTATTGGTAACATTATCGTTTAATTAACATAAGGATCTGCTGCATATATTCTTGTGAAGTTATAGATCTATGAATTGTCATTGGTATGTTAGCGTCCATTAATTGTGACGTCAATACGCTACGTTGTCTAATTATGTTGATAGGTCAGGGAATACCTTATACAGAGATACACATTTAGATGATTGCACATTGTTTATAAAGAAGCGTATCATAGGGGATTGATGGATCATTAGGATCGGATGGTTAACTGATACCGAGTATATGGTCCTGCTGTTAAGATCAGTAATACCGTTTCAGTTTAACGGAAGGTTAAACATCGCAGTCACTTAGACGTATCTTGAGCATCTAACTATCATGATTAAAAAGTGTGCAAAAGCTTAAAACTGATTGTCAGTCCTTTTCAAGTCTTAAAATCGAGATAATTCTGAAAAGTAAATAGTTTACTAATTTACATTCTTGATAGAAATATCGAAGCAATTGTTTTTATGAAGCGTATTATAGGGGATTGATGGATCATTAGGATCGGATGGTCAATTCAGATCGAGTGTGGAACTCTGTTGTTATTGTCATAGCTACCTTTTCAGTTGAGCAGAAGGTTAAACATCGCAGTCCCTTAGACGTATCTCAAGCATCTAACTACCATGATCCAAACGCATGCAAAAAGCTTAAGTTTCAGTCCTTTTCATGCCTGAAAATCGAGATAATTCTGAAATGAAAAAAAACTCATTTACATTATTGATAAAAAAATATCGAAGCAACAGTTGATGAAACCTTACGAATTATTTATTCCAAATGCTTTTAAACACCAAATCTCGCGAATTTGTTACAACATTTGTAAAATGTAGTACGATGCACTCATACCAAAACGAGTCAATTATAAAACCGCATCCCCAACGTTTTAGAAGAAGGTTCATTTTCATTTATTTCTTAAGAGTATTGACCAGCAAATGCAGAAGTAACAACTCTTAAACATATTTGATTATAAACGTTTACAAATTAAAAATGTACATTATAGAGAAAACTACATACAACGGATGCAAAACGTTGATTCGTTTTATAACCTCCCCTGTGTCTGAAATCACTTAAGGTTAAGCTAACAAAAGCTCTAGCCGAGCAAGCGTTATGTAATTTGCTGTGAAACTGCTATACTTGTTACTGTACTTGTTGCAGATACGAAACCAGTTTGTTGTTCAACGATTTTTATGTGTTCCTCCTAAATCTAAGAATATCTTAAAAACTAGCCGAGCAAAACTGTATTTGCAAAATGATGGACATTGATCTGATCTTCATAAAAAATGACAGGTTTTATATACTTTATACAGAAAAATCCTTTGGAAAGAATCGCCTAATTGTGACATCCACTGTCATGCTCCTTCTTGTTGTGTCCGCGAATCCTGATTGGTGAATAGGGAGGAAGGCGTCATGTTATGTCTAATTGATATATCAATAAATGACGTGTCAATACGCGTCTGCTCGTGTACAAATGTTATTAGTTTAATTCAGTTCCGTCTGCGTTATCTTACTTGTTTCTCTAATATCCACACTGCTGAATTATCGGTATTTCTAAATTCTAATGGATTAAGAAACCCTCTTTTACAAAACTACACAAATAGTATACGCATTGGTGCCAACAAAGGTCAACATTTGTCTACGTGGATAATTGAGTGAGAAGTTTCTATTTCCAAGAATACAGCGTATTTGACATCACTGATCGTAAAACAAAACATTCTAAATTACATTGTGTCATACGCAATTCGGCAAATGCATTTTTAACCGAATCGGAGTCAATAAAACCGAGTTTTGTACGTTCCTGTGCCGTAGACGCGGTACTAAATATTCCACGTATTTTCCATGGTTAAGGAACATAATTTGCCTCAGAGTGTCGTCATTTAGCAGTGCCATTAAAACAACAAATTACTTTACAGAAACACATGTGTCTCCAGAGGCGACTATTATAGTCAGTTGTAAAACTATCACATGTCGTGACGAGAAGTGTCGATTACTTTCTTCACTCGGAGAGGTTGTTGTGTACTCGCACATATCGATGGCTTAGAATTAGAAGGTCGTAACTACCAAGTCGATATTTTGAGAAAACACGGAAAAACTGTCTGACATTTACTCTGTACTTATGGTTAAACAAACTTTTACAACCTCATTTTGGTCAACATGACAAGTTCAGATTTTTATGACAATGGACTCTTAAGAAGCGCCTTGTGATGCTTATTCTAAATATGTATACATCTTAAAAATTCTTCAAATTCTAAGCAATCGATATACAAAATGTATACATTCTTCACTCAGACAGGCTGTTGTGTATTCACGCGTATGAATTCTTCACTCGGGGAGACTCTTCATGTACTACTTTCTTCCTCGGAACGCATTGGTGTTGTTGGGCTTAGTTTTGCTTTATTGTTTGTTCAAGCACACCGTAAGGTCCTCTATGTATATATACTATAGGTCACAAACCACTAAATAAATTTGTTCTTTAGCTCAATGTAAAGTTACAATAGTCAGTCCCAGGTTGATACATGTTAAAGTCTATGGCCAGGTGGCAGACATATATCAATGAAAAGAAAGGGCTACCAGCTTTAAGAAAATACAAAAAAACAGGGGGTCACGTATCATATAAGAAAAATTTTGTCCGTCCAACGCGGTGAACATATTTTTACAGGCGCGCGGACCGACCAAATCCGGGTTTTACCCTACCCTACTTTCGCTTTGGTATTTTGGCCAAAATTTCAAAATATGTAAAATAAAACAGTTTCAATACATCACATACATGTAAACAATGCCTGTAAACCCAATTAGATGATTCCAGTTCCACCTTGTCAAAGCATACTACCATTTAAACACAATCACAAGTTTATTTAGGGACTATTTGAGTGTATCCTATTTTGGTTCGCGGAGGCATTTAGTGGTTTGTAACCTTAAGACAACCCTTTTCCCCCATTTTGATTGATTTAAACACTTATTTGACAACTACTATGTATATACAACTCCAAATGATGACTTTCCAGACTGAAATGACATGATTTCTCAAAATTTTGACGAAAGAGAGTAAGCGCCTTTAACGCAATTTCTTGGATTCTGCTGGCTATATTGTATGAATACTGGCAAATTAAACAGTTGCAGTTTTGTATAAACCTTACATTGGGCAATTATTTTATGTTGAGTGCTTAATTATGTGACTATTCCTCATATATATACACAATAACCCAGGTCTGATACCTAAATAAGGTCAAAATTGGTATGAAAATGTCATTTTGTGGAGGAAAAATCTTCATTTTTTTCTTAAAATTTCACCCCAAAACACAACTTTTTCACATTTTGAGACAAAATTCACTGAAAAATGGAATAAAACCCACAGAAAAATGTATTTCTAAACATTTAAAGTCAAAATATTGAAAATATACATTTTAATTTTTTGGGTCATTTCTTAAGGTCGCAAACCACTAAATAAATTTGTTCTTTAGCTCAATGTAAAGTTACAATAGTCAGTCCCAGGTTGATACATGTTAAAGTCTATGGCCAGGTGGCAGACATATATCAATGAAAAGAAAGGGCTACCAGCTTTAAGAAAATACAAAAAAAGGGGGTCACGTATCATATAAGAAAAATTTTGTCTGTCCAACGCGGTGAACATATTTTTACAGGCGCGCGGACCGACCAAATCCAGGTTTTACCCTACCCTACTTTCGCTTTGGTATTTTGGCCAAAATTTCAAAATATGTAAAATAAAACAGTTTCAATACATCACATACATGTATACAATGCCTGTAAATCCAATTAGATGATTCCAGTTCCACCTTGTCAAAGCATACTACCATTTAAACACAATCACAAGTTTATTTAGGGACTATTTGAGTGTATCCTATTTTGGTTCGCGGAGGCATTTAGTGGTTTGTAACCTATATAGGTATAATTGTTGGTTGTGATAGAATAACCTCTTTGTATATGATACGCAAATCATAATATAGTAAACCTATTAACTGTTAGCCATAGATAGGTTCTTATAGATAAAATTATATAATTTCGGCCACACAACGTCGAGTAAATGGAAATGGCGTTAGTTCAAAGTTGGATCACTAGCAATGGAATATCTGAATGTTATATAGACTTACAACCATAACTTAACAATATACATCATTATTCGCTATATTTCTGGCTTCATTACCTGTATAGTTAAACCTTTGTTAAAAACACCTGCCACCAAATACTACAATTACAAAAATGGAATGACTAAGCTTAATTTTGAAGCTAGTAGGTAAAAGGTCAAGCCCAGTGTGATCTTTAACGTTCTTGACAGGTTCCTATTGGACATATGTGTATTAAAAGTGTCTCTTGTTTTAACCACAGGTGACAGTATCAGTGATTGGAAAATATAATTTAAAAAATGAAGATAAAAACCCGTCACTGAGCTATTACACTATCAAGGTATAAAGCGTACTATACGTCTTTGTCCAAAGATTATGGAACATCGCATCTAAATATAGACTTGGTTCCTAACAATAATTAGTTTTTAATTACGATAATGTGAGTGGAGCGGGTATCCAGCGCATAAATAATATGGCCTCGAGCGATGTTAAATTACGAAAGGAACACTGTTTGCCGTTTCGCAGTTATAAGATACAATTGAACGAGATTTTCGGTAGGAATGAACATCTTATAGTTTATTTGAATGACTTGTGTAGCGATTTTTCTTCAGTGCCCGTTTTTTATGCTGAAACAAATATATGCGATGTTCCACAACCTTTGGTGTATAGATATATAGTACGCTTTATACCTTGATAGTATGTTAGCTCAGTGACGGCAGTTTTTATATTTTTTACTTTTCATTTTTAATCGTTTGCGGACTTAACACTGATACTGCCACCTGTGGTTTTAACACTTATCCAACTTGCCTTATAGCTTTCAATAGTATATGTGTATTGTGTCATTTAGATGTGTGTTGTCCCTTGTTCTAGTATTGTCGCTTGGTTCTTCCCCGTGTAGTTTGACTGACTGAGGCGACAAACGCTCGGGTGGGATTTACGTTTTTGGCATATATTTACGCCCTCTTTTTCTCCATTATTGTTAACTAGGTCAAGTCGCAAAAATGCCTCTTTAAGACATATTAACGTTAGGTCGCTATCCTTGGTGTTTTAAACTAGGTCAGGGGTGGTTGTGCCTCATTTGGTCGCCTTTTTTGGCACTTTTCCGACATTGAAAATTACAGTAACCGGGTTATAACAACTCTTTATGTAAGATAATGTTATCAGTCACACTTTCGTTCTGTGAAATGTAATGCGATGGAACTTAATGCAGGTAAAGTTTTGAATTTATCTCTCGCTTACAAAAACTCTTCTCATTTCACAATATAACTAACCCTCATATTTCCACACTACTATATCCACAGCGTGATTTATTTCCTAATTATTATTTCATATCGTTTTTAGTCTGGAAAATCTATGCCGCTTGATTTTCTCATAATCTTTCTAATTTCCAATGCAGGAGATTTAGAATTTCCATTTTATTGTCTTCATAATCAAAAGTTTTTTAAACTATGCTGTTTTATTGTTGAAGATGAATATGTAGTCGGCAACTTAATTTGACATTTGTATGGGCGGATTATTGTTTCAAATGATAACATTCAAATCTGGAATCCCAACCATGAATTATTCAGCAAAATATGTTGTTGGTTTTTTTTAACGTCAACAGCCTACTGAAGTATGCAGTTGTTGGTGTATTGATTGAAATTGTCAAATCTTGCGAAATTATCCCTATTTGGAATTTTAATACGTATGTTTAAACAACAAATCCTGAATGGGGAGCGGTGGCCTAGAGGCAGAGATCGAGAGTTCCCGGTTGAACCCACGTCTGGACCACGGGTAAATATCTCTGATCAATAATAATCCACATGATATATTATAGATCAGTAATATCTATTTCTGGGCGCCACAGATCCATGTTTGCTGCCACACCCACAGGAAACAATTGTACTTTGAGTGTTGTCAGTCCATATGCGACGTTCAGTAGATTTAAAATACACCCAGCGGATTAACCTATTCATAAACTCTCCATTATTTTTCAGGAATGGAGAGTTGTCTTAACAATAGCTCTCCATTATTTTGTATACACATTTAATGCAATGTGTATACAAAATAATGGAGAGTTATTGTTAAGGAAACTCTTCATGCCTGAAAATCATAACACACATAATTATGTTGTGTTAACAAAAATGGAGAGTTAGTTTTAATAAATGTGTTAACAGGTAATTGAGAATAATTGTAAATAATGTCTATATTATGCACCAGTCAGTTGCATTCATTGCACTCCATTCCCAGGGATGGGCCGGGAAATTTACTTTTGGGTTTTCAAAACCCACGCCCTCCAACGGCCCATGCGGGTGCAGCTGACAATTAAATATTGTCCCAAAGGTATTGGTTCGGGGAAAAAATTCCCAACATTTCCCATGCAGTGCGTGAAAAGCTGGAAGGTATAAAAAACGCAGCCATACCCAGAGGTTGGTGCCGTGGATGTAACTGACTGGTGCATTAGAAAATGTATATGTTCACAAAAAGGGCAATACAAATCGCAGGAAAGGCAGCACTCAACTGAAAAAGCCGAACGCAGATAAAAATGCTCAATCCACAACGAAACTAGAAAATGAAATCAACCCGTTGTTACTAAATAACTATAAACATGACATTATTTCAACTATGAAGGTGGCACGCGCATAATGAATAAAGAAATCAAGATGATGCTAGAGTGATATTAAATAACATTATTTTGCAAATAACATTATTTTGCAAATGTACTTTCGCGTTGTCCATGACAATTTTATGAGTTGCAATTACAGTTTTTTATAAATTCATCAGAGCAAAAATTATCAGCATGATACTGACAATGAAATAATCGACCACCAACATCGATCTGATAGACACTGCTCTCACAAGTATATATACCAATTTGTGAGTACATTAATTAATACTTTAATTTAAATGACTGTGCAAATACAGCTCTATGCTTAATAAAAATCATGTTAAAAACACTTTAGTTAGGTCCATCAAGTTTCATATCAATTATAAATATCCATGTATAGTAATAATGTCCACCGTGTTATAACATCAAGTGACACTGGGTAAATGACCATTGCTTGATCGTGTAACACATAACTCACAACATGTGTTTGTTTGAACTACACACCATTATTAAAGTAATGGAGAGTTATTGTATTATTTCACTGGTTTCATGAAGAAGCATGATCTTCTCGCTCAGACATGTTCATATTTTTTATCTTTTATTTATAAGAGGTACCTAAGGGGTGACTTTTTTGGAAAAATGTATTTTTCTTTCAACTTTGATATTTACAGCATCATTACAGAAAATCAAGTTTACATTCGAAAGTAATGGTGTATTTTAAGTCAGAGAAAATCCGCGTATCTGTCCATTCCTGAGAAATAATGAATACTCGTCCCCTTCGGGGCCTCGTATCCATTATTTCTCAGGAGTGGACAGTTACTTGGACTTTCTCCTTTACGAAATGTTGTACTGAACAAATATTGTACAACAGTGTCATCATTGAAGTCACAAATTGTGCTAGTCGGAGCTATCCTTTTCGTCTGAATATAATCTGAAAAAGTAATAAAGTGGCTATTAACTTGTAACCAGTTCTGTAACAAAAGGGTTTTAATGGAATTGTCACACTGTGTAATGTCTTTGACAATACCATATAGATTTGTCTACAGAAACGTGAGTGTCATTAAAAAACCAAGATACAAATGTCTGTAAAAACGTTTTAGTGTGTAGTTAGTTTGTTTCAAACCGTCTCGTATATGATGTTTGGTTTTAAATAGTTGTGGAAAAGGTAAAAGTTTTGCTATTCTATTGTCATCCCTTTTGACTTATGTGAAGCTTATCTTTCATGCGTACAGTACCTTCTCGGATCCCTTCTCTTTTCCACAGGCACCTTGCAGAGATTTGCCCTCGGTAACCAATATTTAACTAGCTGGGGTTTTTTTATAAAAATAATACCTAGGACTTTATTTACAAAGGATTATTTGGGTCATAGAAGCTCAGTTTGTCTTTTCATAAGGGCATTGGTAGCTGTTTGATTACAGTAGGGTTTGCATAAATGTTGTATGTCATAGAACGCATATGTTTGTTCTTGTACGACAGGTGCCCCACTTATATTTGAACTGTTTTGAACATCCCATATTTTTAACATGACATTGTATAGTCGAGAAGACTTTATTCAATCGTATACATCAATGTGTCAATTAACATATAAGACCATTATTTTTGTATTAGTAAATATGTTATAACCAAAAATTCACATTTTTGTACGGGCATCTTTTTGAGCTTTTTTAGGACTAAAAAATCCAATTAATGTTGTAAAAATGTATCAAGTGTAAACAATGTTGCTTTGTCCTTAAGATCCCAATTATTTGGATGCAGCGTTGTTTGACTTTGGCATTTACTATGCACGTGCAATAAACATGAAATACCTGTTCTTAAGGTACCGAATGGTGTGATTGTGTATTGTTTGGTGCTGGGTCTTGACCAAAACACTATGATTCGGCAATTGTCGCCAGGAAAGCCATGTGGGATACATTTTGTTCAAAAACGTCTTTGAACATAAATGGCATACTATCGTGCGCTGATTCGTTCGTTTATAGAATGAATATGAGTTCTATTTGATTCCATGTAGCTTTACGAATGTCAACTTCTTGGTAGGGTCGTAGATATTTCTATAATTTTATATGAGTCTGGTCGTGTACCGTAAATGTATCAATGGTGATGTATTGTCTCATCAGAGGTGACAAAGTTATCGATATAACCATTCCTTTGAAGTACATATGATGCTTTAAGACGATTGTCTCTCTTTAATTTTTCGGGTTTTTTTGCGCTTGTGAATACCGATATTTTCGGAGTTTGGCATGAAATATTTGCAACATTTCTGTTTTGGTAGTTACAATGTATACTCGTAACTTTGTTCAAAACAACATTTCAGATTTTTGGTGGGTCCTAGTCATCATACACCCAATAAGTACGATTATCAAACAAATGTTTTAATATTTTGTTTTATTTCATTTATTGGGGCAACATGACAAAAACCACCCTTCTCGTGACGAGTACTACTGATTATCATCACAAAAACGGTACACCAATGTTTCTACAACTTCTTCTTGGCGATTAGTTGAGAGTGTTTGGCCTTCAAAAAGCCAAAAGCAACATCCTCTACAGAATTGCCAATTTCGATTGGAACCATATTGTAAATATCCAAAACAATTATTGTATATGATGCCTGACACATGACTTCTCACTGTTCAAAAGATATCTTTCATTTTTATCGGGTAAGATGGAAAATATCGGCCATTCAGCACTGTTCAAATATAAGTGGGGCACCTCTCGTAAAAACAGACAACGGAAACTGGTCAGTGACTAAAACATCGATGATATGTATACATTCGTTTGATCAACAGTGCTGCACATTTCATTTTGATTGCTTCACCACTTGGATTCTGTACAAAAATATAACATTAATAAGAACATTAACTCTACATTTGTCTGACCTGGTAAGGTCGTCTAATCGTTCCGATAATTAGGGATAAATACGAATAAATACCTTTATCACATAACCTGCGGTGTGGAAGTGCATTAAAACCGTGCCGAAAATATCGTAATGCACTCCCAGTCCGTTACAGAAATATGCAAATTAGCTTGTCGGTGATTGGTTGATTGGTTCAGGGTGACGTAACGTAAGCCAACTCCTGCCCGTTAGCCACCCTCGAAGTCCGTTCGTTACGTTCTAAGTACCACTTAGTTTTGTTTGAAATCTCATGACCATATGCAGCGTACATCATCATTTTCTAACATATGTAGCGTTTACTACGGTTTTATGATCAGTATAATCTTACGTTCGTGCTTATTCATTACCATTAGTATTTAAAATGCCGAGTGTCATATTGTTTCTGCCAACAAGTTTAATAAAAAAAATAATCAGCGCTCATTCCAGATCCTATATTGATTGTTCAACTTTGTGGAAACAATGTACGTTTAAGATAAGGGTCAATGTCGTTAATAGTTCTTACTTACTTGAATTATATTCTATTCTTATACATTAACAATAATTGTATAATCCACTGGGCATCGTTTCTTCTCGTTTTATACATAACTGTAACGCTTTTGTTCTTTGGACAAGACTGAAGACACAGGTAAAACAACTCCAAGCACTATTAATCAACTGTATTTTCCTAATACGATAACAACATGACACAATAATCCAATAATAGTATCCAAATGCTAGATCCATAAAATATTACAACACACGTGTCCTGATGGTAAAACGGACTGACGTTAACACTGTCCTGATGGTAAACTAACTGACCGACTGTCTGACAAATACTCAAGTCAATCCTTTATATACTGCCAACTGATCCGACAAGTCCGACAAGTCCGGTAAGTCCGATAAGTCCGACAAGTCCGACGAGTCCGACGAGTCCGGTAAGTCCGATAAGTCCGACAAGTCCGATTCGTTACACTGCCCCCTACTTGGTAGACTAGAACTTCCACTGTTCGTAAAATTTGTTTCTTAACACAGAAATTGAATGTAGATAACACTTGCTATAAAAGCTTTTTAAAAACAAAATCAAGGATAAGCACAACTGAAAATTACATACAATGTAGTACAAAACTAATGTCATGGTAACTGGATGCATACTGTCTAATCGTTCTTGTATGTCGTTAAATATATCCAAATGGGAGATGTTCACGAAAACGACATTCTCTAAGTAACCGATTGACGCAGCACGTTGACTTCCTTGTGTTCAACGTTATTAAACATTGTGGTCCTTTGGAGTGTCACATTTATTGCTGAGATAACATATTCTTGACTGTTATTTTCATCGTCGTCACTAACCTGAATAGCGTCAACAACATTATCAGCAGTTTTATGTTTACGTTTATCTTCACCATGCACTACACGTTTATCTTCACCATACACTACACGTTTATCTTCACCATGCACTACACGTTTATCTTCACCATGCACTACACGTTTATCTCCACCATGTACTACACGTTTATCTTCACCATTCACTACACGTTCACCATGCACTCCACGTTCATCTTCGCCATGCACTACACGTTCACCATGCACTACACGTTCATCTTCGCCATGCACTACACGTTCATCTTCGCCATTCACTACACGTTCATCTTCGCCATTTACTACACGTTTATCTTCACCATGCACTACACGTTTATCTTCACCATGCACTACACGTTTATCTCCACCATGTACTACACGTTCATCTTCGCCATTTACTACACCTTCACCATGCACTACACGTTCATCTTCGCCATGCACTACACGTTCATCTTCGCCATTTACTACACGTTCATCTTCGCCATTTACTACACGTTCATCTTCACCAATCACTACACGTTTATCTTCACCATGCACTACACGTTCATCTTCGCCATTTACTACACGTTCACCATGCACTACACGTTTATCTTCACCATGCACTACACGTTCACCGTCGCCATTCACTAAACGTTTATCTTCACCATGCACTACACGTTCATCTCCGCCATTTACGACACGTTCACCATGCACTACACGTTCATCTTCACCATTCACTACACGTTTATCTTCACCATGCACTACACGTTTATCTTTACCATTCACTACACGTTTATCTTCACCATCCACTACACGTTCATCTTCACCATTCCCTTCACGTTTATCTTCACCATGCACTACACTGGCCGCCTGATCCGATAGATCCACACTGTCCATTTCTCCATATATGCCTAATACACAAAGTTGACTATCGTCAAGTTGGTTGTTTTTGACCGTGCCCCGGCCTCGCGATCCGATTGATCCTCGTTTTTCGAACAATCCTTTAGATCCCTGTCCGATCACAAATCCATTTCGGGCCTTCGAATTCCCGTTGTTCCAATACTTCCTTCTACCTGTAGAATTACTTCTCGAACTAACTTTTAATACACGACCGTCCCTGTAACCATTTGTATAATTTTCGCGTTCACTTTGTCTGAAGCACTCTTCTTGAATTGCAGCAGTAATCGCAGCTTGCAATGTCTTTGGTCTGGTTCTTTTTACCGAAAGTCTAAAATCAAGGGAATCATGACAGTTTTCAAGGAAAGTAGTCAGTGATAATTCTCTTACTATTTCTGTACAACGTGGATAAGCTTTCCTGAAAAGATCTTCAATCGTTTGGCCAAATCCTCTGTATGTTTCAGTTTTCTGCTTTCTTCTCAATCTGGCATCGGCTACGTAGCCCTCCTTCATATTCAATATGCCAAATCTCTGCTCCATTCTGGAAAACAGTAAGTCACAATCATTCTGTACATATGACGGTAATCCATATGCAAAGGCTTCTGCCTGACCACGTAAACAACACAGAAACAATCTTCTTGATTTTTCTATGGACCAACTATTCAAAGTTGTCAGGTTGTCAAAGTACCTCCTAAACTCGTGCCACACATCTTCTCCGGTTCCACTGAACGTTCTACGGCACGGAAAATCACGGGATGTCGACCTTGCAGTATACTGACTTACTCCCTCAACATGAGGCGATAAAAAGGTCCCGAAATCAGGTACTTCACTTCTCAAACTACTTGAGCAATATTCGGTGGTCAATGATGATTGCTGACTGAAATACTCGTAGCAGAAAAACACTAGAGACGATATCAGAAATAAACACACCAGCACAAAATACGATAGACACTCCTCAGTATAAGCACTAATAATATCCTTTGCTTGCGTAAACATCTCTTGGATTTTATGCCCTTGACTATGAACACTAACAGCAACGAGGAATATTACAATCCACAGAAATAGAAACTTCGTCCATCTCAACTTGGGTCTGCTGTCCTTTTTATTCCAAATGGGAGATAAGGTATTGGCATTACTGTCAAAGTCATCCGGGAAAAATACTTGTCTGATTCCAGAATCTGTAATTGAAGCAAATGGCTTCTGATCCTTGGAATCCGTACGATCCTCCATAGGAGTTGAACATGCTGTCGGAGAGTTCACGTGTGGTTTCACATCCTGTCCTAATTGTTTGAAAACACTGTGCTGTACGGTAGACATTCTGAGAGTTCGTCAACTCGCCAAAACAATCACCGGTATCCCAAACAATGATTTAAAGAATCCAACGCCGAATATAAACAGGATAAACTATTCACACAGGAATTGTATCCCACCGCTGCCACCAATGTAACGCTTTTGTTCTTTGGACAAGACTGAAGACACAGGTAAAACAACTCCAAGCACTATTAATCAACTGTATTTTCCTAATACGATAACAACATGACACAATAATCCAATAATAGTATCCAAATGCTAGATCCATAAAATATTACAACACACGTGTCCTGATGGTAAAACGGACTGACGTTAACACTGTCCTGATGGTAAACTAACTGACCGACTGTCTGACAAATACTCAAGTCAATCCTTTATATACTGCCAACTGATCCGACAAGTCCGACAAGTCCGGTAAGTCCGATAAGTCCGACAAGTCCGACGAGTCCGACGAGTCCGGTAAGTCCGATAAGTCCGACAAGTCCGATTCGTTACATAACGATATTTGACTACAAATTATTCTACTCTACACACTGAACTGCTCCCTCGAGTTTTTTATTTCGTTGGAACGTCCAATTATTGTGTTTAACAACCACTGTCATTGTAAGTTACAAAATGACGTCATTCCCATTGTATACCGACTTGAGTACTACAGCCCAGCACAGACATACCTTGTCCTGTAGCCTGGAGTAGAGAACCCAGCACAGACATACCTTGTCATGTAGCCTGGAGTAGTAGAGCCCAGCACAGACATACCTTGCCCTGTAGCCTGGAGTAGTAGAACCCAGCACAGACATACCTTGCCCTGTAGCCTGGAGTAGTAGAACCCAGCACAGACATACCTTGTCCTGTAGCCTGGAGTAAAGAACCAAGCACATACATACCTAGCCCTGTAGCCTGGAGTAGAGAACCAAGCACAGACATACCTTGCCCTGTAGCCTGGAGTAGTAGAACCCAGCACATACATACCCAGCCCTGTAGCCTGGAGTAGTAGAACCCAGCACATACATACCTAGCCCTGTAGTCTGGAGTAGAGAACCAAGCACATACATACCTTGCCCTGTAGCCTGGAGTAGTAGAACCCAGCACATACATACCTAGCCCTGTAGCCTGGAGTAGAGAACCAAGCACATACATACCTAGCCCTGTAGCCTGGAGTAGTAGAACCCAGCACATACATACCTTGTCCTGTAGCCTGGAGTAGAAAACCAAGCACATACATACCTAGCCCTGTAGCCTGGAGTAGTAGAACCCAGCACAAACATACCTAGCCCTGTAGTCTGGAGTAGAGAACCAAGCACATACATACCTAGCCCTGTAGCCTGGAGTAGTAGAACCCAGCACATACATACCTAGCCCTGTAGCCTGGAGTAGAGAACCAAGCACATACATACCTAGCCCTGTAGCCTGGAGTAGTAGAACCCAGCACATACATACATAGCCCTGTAGCCTGGAGTAGAGAACCAAGCACATACATACCTTGCCCTGTAGCCTAGAGTAGAGAACCAAGCACATACATACCTAGCCCTGTAGCCTGGAGTAGTAGAACCCAGCACACACACACCTTGTCCTGTAGCCTGGAGTAGAGAACCAAGCACAGACATACCTTGCCCTGTAGCCTGGAGTAGAGAACCCAGCACATACATACCTTGTCCTGTAGCATGGAGTAGTAGAGCCCAGCACAGACATACCTTGTCCTGTAGCCTGGAGTAGAGAACCCAGCACAGACATACCTTGTCCTGTAGCCTGGAGTAGAGAACCCAGCACACACACACCTTGTCCTGTAGCCTGGAGTAGAGAACCCAGCACATACATACCTAGCCCTGTAGCCTGGAGTAGAGAACCAAGCACATACATACCTAGCCCTGTAGCCTGGAGTAGTAGAACCCAGCACAAACATACCTAGCCCTGTAGCCTGGGGTAGAGAACCAAGCACATACATACCTAGCCCTGTAGCCTGGGGTAGAGAACCCAGCACAGACATACCTTGTCCTGTAGCCTGGGGTAGAGAACCCAGCACAGACATACCTTGTCATGTAGCCTGGAGTTGTAGAGCCAACGACAGACAAACATTATCCAGTAGCCTGGAGTAGAGAACCCAGCACAGACACACCTTGTCCTGTAGCCTGGAGTAGTAGAGCCAAGCACATACATACGTTGTCCTGTAGCCTGGAGTAGAGAACCCAGTACATACATACCTAGCCCTGTAGCCTGGAGTAGTAGAACCCAGCACATACATACGTTGTCCTGTAGCCTGGAGTAGAGAACCCAGCACAGACATACCTGGTCAAGTAGCCTGGAGTAGTAGAGCCAAGCACATACAAACATTATCCAGTAGCCTGGAGTAGAGAACCCAGCACAGACATACATTGTCCTGTAGCCTGGAGTAGTAGAGCCAAGCACAGACAAACATTGTCCAGTAGCCTGGAGCAGAGAACCCAGTACATACATACCTTGTCTTGTAGTCTGGAGTAGAGAAACCAGCACAGACATACCTAGCCCTGTAGCCTGGAGTAGTAGAACCCAGCACAGACATACCTTGTCCTGTAGCCTGGAGTAGAGAACCCAGCACAGACATACATTGTCCTGTAGCCTGGAGTAGTAGAGCCAAGCACAGACATACCTTGTCTTGTAGTCTGGAGTAGAGAACCCAGCACAGACATACCTAGCCCTGTAGCCTGGAGTAGAGAACCAAGCACATACATACCTAGCCCTGTAGCCTGGAGTAGAGAACCAAGCACATACATACCTAGCCCTGTAGCCTGGAGTAGTAGAACCCAGCACAGACATACATTGTCCTGTAGCCTGGAGTAGTAGAGCCAAGCACAGACATACCTTGTCTTGTAGTCTGGAGTAGAGAACCAAGCACATACATACCTAGCCCTGTAGCCTGGAGTAGAGAACCAAGCACATACATACCTAGCCCTGTAGCCTGGAGTAGAGAACCCAGCACAGACATACCTAGCCCTGTAGCCTGGAGTAGAGAACCAAGCACATACATACCTAGCCCTGTAGCCTGGAGTAGTAGAACCCAGCACAGACATACCTTGTCCTGTAGCCTGGAGTAGAGAACCCAGCACAGACATACATTGTCCTGTAGCCTGGAGTAGTAGAGCCAAGCACAGACATACCTTGTCTTGTAGTCTGGAGTAGAGAACCCAGCACAGACATACCTAGCCCTGTAGTCTGGAGTTGTAGAACCCAGCACAGACATACGTTGTCCTGTAGCCCGGAGTAGTAGAACCCAGCACAGACATACCTTGTCCTGTAGCCTGGAGTTGTAGAACCCAGCACAGACATACGTTGTCCTGTAGCCTGGAGTTGTAGAACCCAGCACAGACATACATTGTCCTGTAGCCTGGAGTAGTAGAACCCAGCACAGACATACCTTGTCCTGTAGCCTGGAGTTGTAGAACCCAGCACAGACATACGTTGTCCTGCAGCCTGGAGTAGAGAACCCAGCACAGACACACCTTGTCCTGTAGTCTGGAGTAGTAGAACCCAGCACAGACATACGTTGTCCTGTAGCCTGGAGTAGAGAACCTAGCACAGACATACGTTGTCCAGTAGCCTGGAGTTGTGGAACCCAGCACAGACATACGTTGTCCTGTAGTCTGGAGTAGTAGAACCTAGCACAGACATACGTTGTCCTGTAGTCTGGAGTAGTAGAACCCAGCACAGACATACGTTGTCCTGTAGCCTGGAGTTGTAGAGCCCAGCACAGACATACCTTGTCATGTAGCCTGGAGAAGAGAACCCAGCACAGACATACCTTGTCCTGTAGCCTGGAGTTGTAGAGCCCAGCACAGACATACCTTGTCATGTAGCCTGGAGTAGAGAAACCAGCACAGACATACCTTGTCCTGTAGCCTGGAGTTGTAGACCCCAGCACAGACACACCCTGTCCAGTAGCACGGAGTAGTAGAACCCAGCACAGACATACCTTGTCCTGTAGCCTGGAGTTGTAGAGCCCAGCACAGACACACCTTGTCCTGTAGCATGGAGTAGTAGAACCCAGCACAGACACACCTTGTCATGTAGCATGGAGTAGAGAACCCAGCACAGACATACCTTGCCATGTAGCCTGGAGTAGTAGAACCCAGCACATACATACCTTGTCCTGTAGCCTGGAGTAGTAGAACCCAGCACATACATACCTAGCCCTGTAGCCTGGAGTAGAGAACCAAGCACATACATACCTAGCCCTGTAGCCTGGAGTAGTAGAACCCAGCACATACATACCTTGTCCTGTAGCCTGGAGTAGAGAACCTAGCACAGACATACCTTGCCCTGTAGCCTGGAGTAGTAGAACCCAGCACATACATACCTTGTCCTGTAGCCTGGAGTAGTAGAACCCAGCACATACATACCTAGCCCTGTAGCCTGGAGTAGAGAACCAAGCACATACATACCTAGCCCTGTAGCCTGGAGTAGTAGAACCCAGCACATACATACCTAGCCCTGTAGCCTGGAGTAGAGAACCCAGCACAGACAAACATTGTCCTGTACCAAGGAGTAGTAGAAACCAGCACAGACATACCTTGTCCTGTAGCCTGGAGTAGTAGAAACCAGCACAGACATACCTTGCACTGTAGCCTGGAGTAGAGAACCTAGCACAGACATACCTTGCCATGTAGCCTGGGATAGAGAACCGAGCAAAGACATACCTTGTCATGTAGCCTGGAGTAAAAGAACCCAGCACAGACACACCTTGTCATGTAGCCTGGAGTAGAGAACCCAGCACATACATACCTAGC
Source organism: Spisula subtruncata (assembly GCA_963678985.1). Lineage (NCBI taxonomy): Eukaryota > Metazoa > Mollusca > Bivalvia > Venerida > Mactridae > Spisula > Spisula subtruncata. The sequence goes on from OY787673.1 coordinate 21,610,018, forward strand.
CCTGTAGCCTGGAGTAGAGAACCTAGCACAGACATACCTTGCCATGTAGCCTGGGATAGAGAACCGAGCAAAGACATACCTTGTCATGTAGCCTGGAGTAATAGAACCCAGCACAGACACACCTTGTCCTGTAGCCTGGAGTAGAGAACCAAGCACATACATACCTAGCCCTGTAGCCTGGAGTAGAGAACCTAGCACAGACATACCTTGCCATGTAGCCTAGGATAGAGAACCGAGCAAAGACATACCTTGTCATGTAGCCTGGAGTAGAAAACACAGCACAGACACACCTTGTCATGTAGTATGGAGTAGTAGAACCCAGCACAAACATACTTTGTCTTGTAGCCTGAAGTAGAGCACCTAGCACAGACATTCCCGGTCAAGTAGACTCGGGTTGTAGAACCCAGCACAGACACACCTTGTCCTGTAGCCTGGAGTTGTAGAACATCACACAGACATACCTTGTCCTGTAGCCTGGAGTCGAGAACCCAGCACAGACACAGCTTGTCCTGTAGCCTTGAGTAGTAGAACCCAGCACAGACACACCTTGTCATGTAGCATGGAGTAGTAGAGCCCAGCACAGACATACCTTGTCCTGTAGCCAGGAGTAGAGAACCCAGCACAGACATACCTTGTCCTGTAGCCTGGAGTAGAGAACCCAGTACATACATACCTTGTCCTGTAGTCTGGAGTAGAGAACCCAGCACAGACACATCTTGTCCTGTAGCCTGGAGTAGTAGAACCCGGCACAGACATACCTTGTCCAGTAGCCTGGAGTAGTAGAGCCCAGCACAGACATACCTTGTCCTGTAGCCAGGAGTAGAGAACCCAGCACAGACATACCTTGTCCTGTAGCCTGGAGTTGTAGAACCCAGCACAGACATACCTTGTCCTGTAGCCTGGAGTTGTAGAACCGCGCACAGGCATACCTTGTCCAGTAGCCTGGAGTTGTAGAACCGCGCACAGACATACCTTGTCCTGTAGCCTGGAGTTGTAGAACCCAGCACAGACATACCTTGTCCAGTAGCCTGGAGTTGTAGAACCTCGCACAGACATACCTTGTCCTGTAGTCTGGAGTAGAGAACCCAGCACAGACACATCTTGTCCTGTAGCCTGGAGTAGTAGAACCCGGCACAGACATACCTTTCTATTAGCCTGGAGTAGAGAACCCAGCACAGACATACCTTGTCCAGTAGCCTGGAGTTGTAGAACCCAGCACAGCCATACCTTGTCCTGTAGCCTGAGTAGTAGAACCCAGCACTGACACACCTTGTCCTGTAGCATGGAATAGTAGAACCCAGCACAGACATACCTTGTCCTGTAGCCTGGAGTAGTAGAACCCAGCACAGACATACCTTGTCCTGTAGCCTGGAGTAGTAGAACCCAGCACAGACATACCTTGTCCTGTAGCCTGGAGTAGCAGAACCCAGCACAGACATACCTTGTCATGTAGCCTGGAGTAGTAGAACCCAGCACAGACATACCTTGTCATGTACCCTGGAGTAGAGAACCTAGCACAGACACACCTTGTCATGTAGCCTGGAGTAGAGAACCTAGCACAGACATACGTTGTCATGTAGCCTGGAGTAGAGAACCTAGCACAGACATACGTTGTCATGTAGCCTGGAGTAGAGAACCTAGCACAGACATACCTTGCCATGTAGCCTGAAGTAGAGAACCCAGCACAGACATACCTTGTCCTGTAGCCTCGAGTAGTAGAACCCAGCACAGACATATATTGTCATGTAGTCTGGAGTAGAGAACCTAGCACAGACATACGTTGTCATGTAGCATGGAGTAGTAGAACCCAGCAAAGACACATCTGGTCTAGTAGCCTGGAGTTGTAGAACCCAGCACAGACACAACTTGTCCTGTAGCATGGAGTAGTAGAACCTAGCACAGACATACCTTGTCCTGTAGCCTGGAGTAGTAGAACCCAGCACAGACATACCTGGTCAAGTAGACTGGAGTTGTAGAACCCAGCACAGACACAACTTGTCCTGTAGCATGGAGTAGTAGAACCTAGCACAGACATACCTTGTCCTGTAGCCTGGAGTAGTAGAACCCAGCACAGACATACCTGGTCAAGTAGACTGGAGTTGTAGAACCCAGCACAGACACACATTGTCCAGTAGCCTGGAGTAGTAGAACCCAGCACAGACATACATTGTCCTGTAGCCTGGAGTAGTAGAGCCCAGCACAGACACACCTTGTCCAGTATCCTGGAGTAGTAGAACCCAGCACAGACATACCTTGTCCAGTAGCATGGAGTAGTAGAACCCAGCACAGACATACCTTGTCCAGTAGCCTGGAGTAGAGAACCTAGCACAGACACACCTTGTCCTGTAGTCGGGAGTAGAGAACCTAGCACAGACATACCTTGTCCTGTAGTCTGGAGTAGTAGAACCCAGCACATACATACCTTGTCCTGTAGCCTGGAGTAGAGAACCTAGCACAGACACACCTTGTCATGTACCCTGGAGTAGAGAACCCAGCACAGACATACCTTGTCATGTAGCCTGGAGTAGTGGAACCCAGCACAGACACACATTGTCCTGTAGCCTGGAGTAGCAGAACCCAGCACAGACATACCTTGTCCTGTAGCCTGGAGTAGAGAACCTAGCACAGACATACGTTGTCCAGTAGCCTGGAGTTGTAGAACCCAGCACAGACATACGTTGTCCTGTAGCCTGGAGTAGTAGAACCCAGCACAGACATACCTTGTCCTGTAGCCTGGAGTAGAGAACCTAGCACAGACATACCTTGTCATGTACCCTGGAGTGGAGAACCCAGCACAGACATACCTTGTCCTGTAGCCTGGAGTAGAGAACCTAGCACAGACACACCTTGTCATGTACCCTGGAGTAGAGAACCCAGCACAGACATACCTTGTCATGTAGCCTGGAGTAGTGGAACCCAGCACAGACACACATTGTCCTGTAGCCTGGAGTAGCAGAACCCAGCACAGACATACCTTGTCCTGTAGCCTGGAGTAGAGAACCTAGCACAGACATACGTTGTCCAGTAGCCTGGAGTTGTAGAACCCAGCACAGACATACGTTGTCCTGTAGCCTGGAGTAGTAGAACCCAGCACAGACATACCTTGTCCTGTAGCCTGGAGTAGAGAACCTAGCACAGACATACCTTGTCATGTACCCTGGAGTGGAGAACCCAGCACAGACATACCTTGTCATGTAGCCTGGAGTAGTGGAACCCAGCACAGACATACCTTGTCATGTACCCTGGAGTGGAGAACCCAGCACAGACATACCTTGTCATGTAGCCTGGAGTAGTGGAACCCAGCACAGACATACCTTGTCATGTACCCTGGAGTAGAGAACCCAGCACAGACATACCTTGTCATGAAGCCTGGAGTAGTGGAACCCAGCACAGACACACATTGTCCTGTAGCCTGGAGTAGAGAACCTAGCACAGACACACCTTGTCCAGTAGCCTGGAGTTGTAGAGCCCAGCACAGACACACCTTGTCAGGTAGCCTGGAGTAGAGAACCTAGCACAGACATACCTTGTCCTGTAGCCTGGAGTAGAGAACCTAGCACAGACATACCTTGTCCTGTAGCCTGGAGTAGAGAACCAAGCATATACATACCTTGTCATGTACCCTGGAGTAGAGAACCTAGCACAGACATACCTTGTCCTGTAGCCTGGAGTAGTAGAACCCAGCACAGACATACCTTGTCATGTACCCTGGAGTAGAGAACCTAGCACAGACACACCTTGTCATGTACCCTGGAGTAGAGAACCTAGCACAGACACACCTTGTCATGTACCCTGGAGTAGAGAACCTAGCACAGACATACCTTGTCATGTACCTTGGAGTAGAGAACCTAGCACAGACATACCTTGTCATGTACCCTGGAGTAGAAAACCTAGCACAGACACACCTTGTCATGTACCCTGGAGTAGAGAACCTAGCACAGACATACCTTGTCATGTACCCTGGAGTAGAGAACCTAGCACAGACATACCTGGTCAAGTAGCCTGGAGTTGTAGAGCCCAGCACAGACACACCTTGTCCTGTAGTCTGGAGTAGTAGAACCCAGCACAGACACATCTTGTCCTGTAGCCTGGAGTAGAGAACCTAGCACAGACATACCTTGTCAAGTAGCCTGGAGTAGTAGAGCCCAGCACAGACATACTTTGTCAAGTAGCCTGGAGTAGTAGAGCCCAGCACAGACATACTTTGTCAAGTAGCCTGGAGTAGTAGAGCCCAGCACAGACATACCTGGTCAAGTAGCCTGGAGTTGTTGAGCCCAGCACAGACATACCTTGTCCTGTAGCCTGGAGTAGCAGAACCCAGCACAGACATACCTTGTCCTGTAGCCTGGAGTAGAGAACCTAGCACAGACATACGTTGTCCAGTAGCCTGGAGTTGTAGAACCCAGCACAGACATACGTTGTCCTGTAGCCTGGAGTAGTAGAACCCAGCACAGACATACCTTGTCCTGTAGCCTGGAGTAGAGAACCTAGCACAGACATACGTTGTCCAGTAGCCTGGAGTTGTAGAACCCAGCACAGACATACGTTGTCCTGTAGCCTGGAGTAGTAGAACCCAGCACAGACACACCTTGTCCTGTAGTCTGGAGTAGTAGAACCCAGCACAGACATACGTTGTCCTGTAGCCTGGAGTAGAGAACTTAGCACAGACATACGTTGTCCAGTAGCCTGGAGTTGTAGAACCCAGCACAGACATACGTTGTCCTGTAGTCTGGAGTAGTAGAACCTAGCACAGACATACGTTGTCCTGTAGTCTGGAGTAGTAGAACCCAGCACAGACATACGTTGTCCTGTAGCCTGGAGTAGAGAACCTAGCACAGACATACGTTGTCCAGTAGCCTGGAGTTGTAGAGCCCAGCACAGACATACGTTGTCCTGTAGTCTGGAGTAGTAGAACCCAGCACAGACATACCTTGTCATGTAGCATGGAGTAGAGAACCTAGCACAGACATACCTTGTCCTGTAGCCTGGAGTAGTAGAGCCAAGCACATACATACCTTGTCCTGTAGCCTGGAGTAGAAGAGCTAAGCACAGACAAACCTTGTCATGTAGCCTAAGATACGAACGTTCACCTAGAACATGTACCATGTTGTGCAATGACCTCGATATGTCACATTAGAGAATATCATAAGACTGTTCTCTTTCATCTGTTCAATATTTAATCGTTTAGTTCGTAATAGCAATGTTTCTTACAAACTAGTTCGTCACTATGACAACTGTTATTTAAATTCTTTACAGTTTTCCTAATAGATCAATGATGGTATCTGATGCTGACCTAAATTCTACGTTTCTATGTGCGAGTAATCACGTTTATGTTTTTCATATATGTGAGATTTATTCTAATTCGCTTCCATTTTATGTAATCTTTCGTATTAAAGCTTTACATTTAAAGCCTCTTCGTTATAAATGTTGGATATGCAATCAACAAAATTTGAAACCATTTATTCTAAAGCTCTGTTATCACGCTGACATACATGCACCAAAATGATACGTTGTCAGTTATTATATACTCAACCGAAGAAAGTAAGGGTCAATTACATACATGGTACCAGTTCTTAAAGACATACCATTGTTGATAATCAACAAAAATCCATTACATACAGGTTGTCCAAAAAGAAAATATACAGTTTATACAGAGTATTTTATCAACTCCTAATGTTCTGCTACCGCAAAGACATTTTGCACATGGTTAGACAAAAGATGTAAGTTTTTTCTAGTACCAGTTTGAAATTTGTAACTCGAATAATTTTTAAAAAATGTCAATTTCCAAATAATATCTTATTTTGACCGTGACGTCATTTTGACGCAATGTACGACGTTTTCACAATTTCTGTCTGTCCCATGTTTCCCGTTTTGCAACCATTCTATTAAAAATGTTGATTACATTTACACAGATTTCTACAAACTGGTCATCTCCAATTGCGTTTTGATGTTGATCAGAAGAAAAATTGTGTATATTAGCATTTGATTGTACATAAGCGATCTCGGATAGTCCAAAAGAAAAAAAATCCACATGAATTAAGACCCGGGCTGTGGATGGGCCATTCCAATCTGCAGTGGAATTTGCTAGAAATTATTTGGACACCAAATGTTTCTTGAATTCACCGAACACAGTGCCTTCCCATGTGTATCTCGCTCCACTTACACGAACCATACAACGTTCAAAACAAAGGATTCGCTGTGGAGTTCAGAAAAAAATTTGCTTTACAAATGCAAGTAACACAATGGGTTTACTTATTTCTATTTCGCTGTCAAAATCGCAAGTGAATAGCCTATTAAAAGCCAACAAACATGCCCATGCTCGTGAGAGACACCATGTATATATAATGTCAGTTTAGAAATTTGGGAAATGCAATGCAAATTTTCCATGAATACGTGCAAGAAGGGAAACATCAGAAATACAGAAATTGTGAAAACGTTGCAAACAACGTCGAACTGACGCCATGGACAGACTACGGTAATTTTAGAAAATTTACATTTTTTAAAAAAATATCCGAGCTACAAGTTTTAAACTAAATAATGCCAAATAAAAATTTAGCGATAGGTGTGATATGTCACACAGACTAACTTTGATACAGTGTCTGCATGTTGTTCCATGTTCAATGTTTAAATTACTGCGTTCAAAATTATAGTTTGCCAATATCGGAAGATTCAGAATAACACATAATATACCAATATTGAACGACAGAAAAGGGCAAGTTCATTAAGTTAACATGTATATGGTATTAGAATAATGCACACGATTTGCGAAAGTTCAACTTGAGTGCATTACCATTTGGTTTGTTTCCAGGAGTTTAAAGCAATTAGACGGCAATGTTGATACATGAGAATCGCAATGCGATAATATTCTGACTGATAGAGCGACTGTCTACTGTTTGGTTTCAAGTTGAGATGTCTAGAATTCTGTATCTAAGACAGTGATCGTTTAGCGACGATTTTTATCATTGCTACAATACCAACTTTTGGTATTACTTGGTTTTAGAAGCTTCGTTTGAAAGCAAATGCCAAAATATCTGTCAAGTTCCTAAACGTATTCTTTTCGAAATAAATTATTAGAATTGAATAAAACTATAATGCGAATAAATGATCTGGAATTTTTGACATGTTGATAAAATACTTTTCCAAAAACAATTTATGTGAAACCACTAGGGTAATGTTTAGATCAAGTATGACCTACGACACTTACTATGGGAATTCAGTTAATATTGATTTGCGAACGTCCAATGGGAATGCCGCTTGAATTTTACTGATCGTAAATGTATCTACGAAACAAGCATACTTTTGGATTCAAGTTTTATAATAATTATATTACATTTAAAATTTAGTTTATAAGCTATTGACTGGTAGAGGCTTCTCTTATACCAACTCTGTGTCTATAGTTATTGTGTTTGTAAGTTTAGAAAAGGATGGTAATGCAATTTTAGACAGGATAGTTGAAAACGTTTGCTACTTGTTCTTGAAGACACAGCATACACGTACATGAAACCAAAGTATATGTCTTAAAGAGCTGTGTACAGTATGTGCATAGGGGTATAAGAAAAACTTACTCGTATAAACCATGATTATCGTACATCACTGAATCCTAGCGTTATGATTATAGACAATAAATTCTAGCATTCAGTTTCATACTTTGAGATATACATTATTTCCTATCAAAGAATGTTGATGTTCAATACATATGATAACTCTCAGTGAAGAAACATTCGCAAACTTGTATATTACACTTCGTCTTGTACTGCTCAGTTGAAACGTGCATTTTCATCTCCGGTTATTTTCTGTAATTGAGAAAATACATCACTTCTGAAAATTGTTTCTCCTCGTTATATCGGTAACAAAACCAGGCGTAAGACAAATTGTATTATTGTTGACTTGTTTCAAATCAATGCTAACATATTTGTTTGATTAAATCCAGATGTTCGTCTGAAACAGTTCCAGTTTGAAGGTACCTCGCTATAACATTATAGGTCACATGTGTAGACTATGCAGTTGTATACGAGAGGAAGCACAATCATGTTTAGTGCGCCCAGGATAATGTGAAAGGCGGTAAAAATGGAATGATCCTTAAAGGTGGATTACTAGAGTGAGCACGAATTATCAGTGTTAATTTAGTACGAAATTGACCGAATGTGTCTATCAAAGCAACCAATTTTACAACAGTGGGCTAAACCGGTCAATGTTTATAAACGTCACATTATCCTGGGCGCACTGTACATGTACATGTATATCTCTAAATTGGTGTCTGGTATGCGCTGGCGTAGACAGAGTTAGTTGTACAATTTCGCAGTCTCCGAACCGTCTGAAAGAAACGTTCGCCCAATGTTTCTAGTGTACGACCTGTACAGCTTGACTGCATGTTCAATCATTCAGTTACAAAGCTCGTTAAGTTGATACTTTATTATATCGGTTAATTGCAGTAACATTTTATTTTGATCTCGACTGAAGGCTAAATATACACAGGTCTATGGTAACGTTAGAACACGGCTCACAGTACCACTTCCGCTTCCACACTTTTGATGAATACGTGCGAAGAACAGGAAACGCATTTGCGTGCACAAATGTAATTTGAATGATTGAATAACTTTAATGTGGAATTAGTCTCCAGATGGAATTTTCCACGACAATAGTTCATGATCTCAGATTGGATACAAAGTTTCATAACGCTTCATTCATCATTTTAATGTTTTTAACTTTACGACATTAGTTGTAATGGTGCTGTTGTTTTAATTTTAACACATAATTCAGGTGTTTATTGTCGAAATGTCATCACTGTTTCAGTATTTTATCACTTTATGTAATTAGTATATCACCAGGTCATATAACACCATCGAGATAATGTAACACAAATGTGCAGTCTACAAACATTATTCTTGTACAATTACATAAAACATGGCACAAAGCCATTCTTACAAGATTTATAAGAGGCTGTGTAATAGAGCAACGTATGAAAACAATACAGTTCAGCGTTTATCTATATATTATACTGCACTATAGTATTAATGATGTTATTTATTTTTCTATTTTCATATCAACTTGCTGATCTGGTTATGAATCTATATAGGTAAGTGGTCTTTTATTTCATTGATCACCTCATCAGAGTATTGTAATTCATCATGCATCTACCATGGTAACTGCCTGATAACACATGACCTGAGAAAAGTATGTGTTCTCAGGTCAAAAGCCTTAGAACACTTTATGGCTCCGCTCACAAATAACGGACTATTTTTCAATTTGTCATTCCGTCTTAAATTGACATAAATATCATTGAAAACAACAGAATTATGCATTTAATAGCTATTATTTATTCAACGTTTAGGTTTACAATCCAGAAAACCAATAATTCTTCGCCAGGTAGGGCTATGCCACTGTAATTGTTCTTGAATTCATTAGGGTCTGCTGGCAGCAGATTCGAACCTTGTTCGGTAATCGACTGCTTATCGAGTTCAATATTGAACCCGCTGCTGGCATCAGATTCGAAATTAGTTCGGTATTCAACATTTTATCGAGTTGAATATCTAACAAGCTGCTGGCAGCGGACACGAACCTAATTCGGTTTTCGTCTTTTTTAAAGTTGAATATCGAACCCGCTGCTGGCAGAAGATTCGAACCTAGTTCGGTAATCGACTTCTGATCGAGTTGGATATCGAACCCGTTTTAGAAAACATTTCAAAATACCTGACTTGTTTCTTTGCTTGACAGTATGCTATCTTAGACTAATACATGTAGCAATGTCGTGTATATCTTTGTCCCAAGAGGTGTAACGCATCATCACATAACAATTCAATTAAACTATCAGCAAGGAGTTTTGTAGTCTAGCTATGATAGCTGTCGTGCCTTGAAATATAACAATTCTCTATGTAAAGTTGATCAAATATCAACAAGGGACATCACTGTTGAAAGTAGTTACAATAAGTGAATACAGGTGATCTCCCTTTGTTGTGTGAAAAATATGATTTTACAGTAGAGTTGTTTCCCTTAGACTAGCGATGTCTGTAAAACCCCTGTTACAATTGTTTAAGGAGTTTTGTCGCTGCACGACGCTTCAGATTCTACGTCGAAATGTACAGACGTTTGTCTAGAATATGTACTTTGTCGAGCAGTCATAATTGTCGTACGACCGACGCACGACGGATCTACGATGTAAAGTTGGTGACTATCGTGCTTCCGTCACACGACGCAAATAAGAACTTGCAAATATTCAACTTAAATACATGTATAATAAATGTACCAGCATGCAGTTTGTGGTCCACTGAGGTCAAATGCGACATGGCTTAACTTGGGTTTGCGAGGTATGTTAGTTGTTTAAATGCTACGGAAGATAGAGGACTTTCGTTCATTATTCTGTGCAATTTGCGTGGTTATTAATTTATGTAGTTTAATACGCATGTTATAATAATACTACTGGTTATACACTGTAATAAAATCTTTATTTTCTGAAAGTAACATGTTAAGGCATATACAAAACTTTTACATAAATGAACAATAGATATCGTAACAAGGCCTTAAAAGGGCATGTGGTAAAAAGCAACATACAGCCAGGAGCTAGTGACCAGAGAATCAAAATCTATTTATCCCATCTGGTAAAAAAGTCAATTTGAGCTTTGCTGTGGGATTTCCAACCAGATGACAAAAATTAGAGATTGGGTAGAATTATTGTTAGATTGTGTTGAGTAAGGTTTAAGGTTTCCAAAAAGTTATACCTTTTCAAAATGGTCCAACGTAGTGTCATGTTATGACAAGATGAAAAATAGAGGCATGACAATAAAGCTGACGTTAAAATTTGACCACTGATCAATTCCTCTGAGCAAGAATAACACACATGATATACTCCACCAGGGCGTAAATTGGCACATGGAATTATGGCCTAGTATGGTACCTATCACTTTCTGATCCAGTCAATCCTTGCTATGTGGTGGAACATAATGGCACATTGAATGATGGCCTTATATGATATCTATCACTGTCTGATCAAGCCATTCAAAGCTCTGTTTGTGCTAAAAGATCAGAGGAAGTCTGTCAGAGAAGACAACACTCAACTTAACCAGTGGAGACCAGAAAACATTTACAACATAACATTACACACTTACACGGAACAATGCCCATATATAATCTAATGAAATAATGAAAAGCCCAAGTTTCCGCTGTGAAACATCTGGATACTCTAGTTTCACAAAAGTATTCCAAGTGTCCGAATGAGGCGTATCACTATAGGGTACATATCAGTGTTTAGGCGTACGATTCCTGGCTTCGATATGCATAGAATCATCATGACTATTTAACGTCACTGTGTAACCAACTTATTCAACACTGCACTGGTGATATACTCTACCCTTACACACATTTCTAACACTTAACATACAGGCATATGAATTCCATTTAAATCATTTCCGATTGTGAAGGACATATAAGTGTCGGCTTGTAATCTGTAGGAGTATTATTGCTGATAAGTCACGATCTGAATTCTTTATTCTGACATTTGTTTCAATGGAGAAAATGTCAACACTGCGTTTTATAACATCGGTAATAGGTTTTACAGCCCAGTACAACAATATGACACGACATCATATAACACACTTCTTGTAGTGTCGACAGCATCTTTGATTCCGATAGTTACAAGCATATTCAAAAGTAAGGGTCTACTACTGCTGTAGGTTTTACTAATATATTTTAGGTCTTACACGATCTACAATTCGTAGTTATTGATTCTTCTGATGCTTGAATCCTGTTTATATTTATCTCATGGAGGAAATGGTAATTGCCATAGTAACAGTACGTATTCTCGCCATTTTTAATGGAGTATTCGAAGAAAAATGGGAGCTATTAAACAGTCAACGAGTGCTGGCTTAGTTGTTGGCGTTTACCTGGTGCTTATGTTTAAGTTAAAACACAATTATGCTTTAACCTCTTATATCTTCAATGTTCTTGACATATTGGTTTATATTTTGTACACATATCTTTTCAAATTACATTGGCATATTGTTTTTATACTGTTCATACGTGTTCACAATCATGACACCCAACACCAACTAAGGAGTAGGTAATTATGTCAAGTGTCTATCCTTTAGAAATTCTTGTTAAAGTTAAGGAACAACCTCAAATATGTTAAAAAGCATTCACATATTGTTTTGATACCGGTGTACTAAACAAACTGGCTCACAATCGTGACTTTAACCCATTCCCAGTAAATGGTAATGCCTTCAAATATTTAGTTGAGCATTTTATCTATGGTATCTGCCCTTTTCTACTTAGAATTTCATGTTGAAGTTTAGGTACTACCTCTCGTACATGGACTCATTGCTTTGATACTTTGTATACTTATTCACTATCGTGATCTCGATCCCTACGTAGGAGTTGGTAAATCTATATCTCCCGATCTGGACATAGAAGCTCCAGTTAATACACACAAGGTAGTAATTCTGTTGCTAGGAAGCGTTCCGTTTCGAGTATATAATGATACTTCTATCCAAGCATGGTACTGAGAACAATGGAGCGCAATATTCGTGGACAGTTCTTGTTCATGAGATACTTACCATCTACTAGTATATAACATGTTTGCATGGTACATATATACATAGATCTATATCACCATGACCGCATTATTGTCGGTACGAGCATAATCTGCTTCTCTAGTCAAGCATTCAACTACCGGAAATAACTACTACTAACATTCAGTTATGTTGCCGATCTTTATAAGTACCATTCGCCATAATGTTATCATATATACAATAGTCTCTTTATATGTTATACATGAACTATTCATTCAGTTTATTATCTTTTAATACATATAGCACGCGCGTGATATTTAAATTCCAAGTGTAATCCATAAAAGTTTAAGTCAGAGCACTAGACATCGAACTGTTTTGGAAATATTTAAATCTTATTTCTATAGTGATGGATCATATCAAAGTCAGGTTCAAATTAAGTAACAGTCGTTCGTACACTATTCAGAATCGTATATCTACAGGTGGTTTAAACAGGGAATGTATAGGTGGAAGTGAGCCAAGATTGTGTACATACTTCCAGACCGGTAGTCCCACTAAAATTGGTCGTAGATACACGTGGAAAGATGGCATTGACCGCGAACGTACAGCTCACAAAGAAGCATTTCGACATAGAACTACAAGGTACATGAGTTTCTTTACCCATCTTGTTTGTCAGCAGTGTTTTCTAGAGACGGTTTATATTATTTGATTCGAAAGGTCATGTTTGTTATCCATAGTATCTGCATAGAAATGATTTGCTGTTTGACATGAACGTTGCTTGCCAAAGACGGTTTACTTCATTTGCCTAGAAAGTTATTGTTGTTTGTCAACATTGGTTGCCAAAGACGGTTTACTTCATTTGCCTAGAAAGTTATTGTTGTTTGTTAACATTGGTTGCCAAAGACGGTTTACTTCATTTGCCTAGAAAGTTATTGTTGTTTGTCATTATCATTGTTTGCCAAAGACGGTTTACTGTATTTGCCTAAAAAGGTATTGTTATTTGTTATAATCATGGTTTGCCAAAGACGGTTAACTTCATTCGTCTGGAAAGATATTGTTGTTTGTAATCATCATTGATTGTCAAAGACGGTTTACTTCATTGTCCTAGAAAGGCTTTTTTTAGCTGTTTTGTCTTAAAAAGACGGTGTGCTCTATGCTTCATTCCAGCGAAGGTCTTGAATACGCTTCATTTTGTTTTCAATGGTATGTTTTTCCCTTCTGTAATTGATTCCAACAACAGTCTTGCCTATTGCTTATAAAGGGTTATGTTCTATATGATCCTTTTTAAGACGATGTTTATATTCTCGCATAATTAACTCAATGAAAACAACTTTGATGAGATTGTTTATCCACGTGGTATTTCCCGAAATATGAAATTTCTGTCATTCGGTAACACTCTTTGAAGGTGGGAGTTTATTTGAAACTAGGAACAAGTGCAATTTTAGTAATTCTGCCTATCATGGAAAATAATTATCAATTGGAAAACAGCTATCTGCATTTCTTGGCGTGTGAATTTTACACAACTTCATATCGCACTTAAGACATTAAGTTGTGTTACCAATCAGCATTCAAACATTCAGTTCAACAGTAATTAGTCGACAACTTTTTATCAGAACCTAATTGGTATTCATTATGACTTTGTATAATGATACGTATTGATTTCATAGTGATATGGTTATGGACAGCGTGGGCGTTAGACATTGTGGAGTGCGTCAAGTGTTCTACCGGTAAAACCTAATTTTCATCACTTTACATCTACACTTCCGTACGGTAATATAGAATCCAGCAACTATATAATGATAACATAAGCAACTATATAATGATAACATAAGCAACAATATAATGATAATTATAAGCTTATAATGTGTATTATCAAGCGTTTGTACGTATTATCACCGTCATTGTTGCACTGTTGTTGATGTGTGTGGTATTCAGCAAACTGTCTTGACTGTATCTATATAAACAGTGCTCTGTGAACAAGAAGTACATTGCACACCAAGTGTTTTAGGAGAGATTGGTGTTGTCTACTGAATGTAGAAATAAGGGATCAGGTGCTCGATGGAAATAGTTAGTACAATAAATAGCTTTAAACTGATCTACGTATTGTCATACTTGTACGATTGTGAATTGTACATTATGTAGGATGTATGATATAATATATCATTATGTACATAACTCTTCATGCTGTAATCAGATCGATTCAAACACCTGCTGTTCTGTAGGATGGTCATAGGCTCGGCTGTCATATACAAAACGTCTATATGTTCAAGCATGGAACGCGACATCATTGACAGAAAAGTACCATGATTATAAAAAGCTATATTGGTGTTGGTACAATTACATTAATCTGATAGTATTACATATGATATAGGCAAGGGTTGGCACATAAAACCCACCCTATTAACCCGCCATTTAAATCCCCTTAAAATCCGGGCTTTAAATGGTACAGTAGGGTTTTATACTTTAAAACTCAATTTGGCTTAAGCATGTTTTTTTCCATATTTTGGGGGTTTCAAGAAAATTATTTCTGCAAAATCATATGTAAGCCTATAATTACTCTATTATTCGGTTAGCTGATCTTGAAAGTAGCATGTAGGTTAACATTTAGACAAATTTAAAGTAGATAATTGCCTTTGAAATTCTTGCTAGGTATGATATACTCGTACGTGCAGTGTTAAACACTGTCTTGCACCTTCAAATGTCCTATTCAAGGCACTTCTACGTGAAATTTTATGAAATTATTAATGAAAAAAATTGAATCCCAAAATATTTTTTATAAAATCTTTTGAAATCGTTTCAAACCCCTTAAAATCCTTTATACCAAAAACCCATTTGGGTACGGTTTTAAACGAAAAAGTGGGTTTAATGCCAACCCTGATATAGGCACATATGTTGTTCCTGCTATATGACATACAATGTTTGTAGACGATTTTTTCCGAAATGTCTCTAAATAAAACATGGAACTTACTTACTCAGCGTGTTTGATGTTTTAATGTGTTTAATGGATAACATTGATATTCAGCAATTCCATTATCAAGGGAGAAAATAAAAGAACATTACATAACTATAAACTTTGGGAATTTTAACCACAATGTTAGCAATACTCTAAACACGTTGAAAGTATGTTTTCACTTACATGTAGATATTGTATAGTTCTATGAACGCATATGAAATCATAGCTACCTGAAGATCAGCGGAAATGTTGTATTATGCTATTTTACCGTAATTTGATGTACTTATCTCAATTTAACTTGTCAAGTTCTCATAATATGATCATGATATGTCATTATATGATGTGAATTTGTCATTACATGAAGTCCAAATTTCATGATATGATGTGAATTTGCCATTATATGATGATCATTTGTCATTATATGATGTACATTTGCCATTATATGATGATCATTTGTCATTATATGATGATCATTTGTCATTATATGATGTACATTTGCCATTATATGATGATCATTTGCCATTATATGATGATCATTTGTCATTATATGATGTACATTTGCCATTATATGATGATCATTTGCCATTATATGATGATCATTATACCATTATATGATGTACATTTATCATTATATGATGTACATTTGTCATTATATGATGTACATTTGTCATTATATGATGTACATTTGTCATTATATGATGATCATTATATCATTATATGATGATCATTTGTCATTATATGACGATCATTTGCCATTATATGACGATCATTTGCCATTATATGATGATCATTTGTCATTATATGACGATCATTTGCCATTATATGATGATCATTTGTCATTATATGATGATCATTATATCATTATATGATGTCCATTTATCATTATATGATGTACATTTGTCATTATATGATGTACATTTGTCGTTATATGACGATCATTTGTCGTTATTTGATGCCCGTTTGTCATTATATGATGATCATTTGTCATTATATGATGTACATTTGTCATTATATGATGATCATTTGTCTTTATATGATATCCATTTGTCAAATGATCATCATATAATGACAAATGGACATTATATATGGAAAAATGATCATCATATAATTACAAACGGTCTTCAATTAATGACAGATGATCATCACATAATGAATAACGATCGTCATATAATGAAGAATTACCACCATAAACTGACGAACGGACATCGTATTATGACAAACCATGGTCATATTATTACACACGGACATGTTGTATTCGAATAAGCAAATAAAATAACGGTATTATACCATAATACAATAATTCTGCTTATGTTAAGGCAGCTATGGCGTTCCATAGAATTGGTTGACCCATGTATGCGTAGTGACTCACGCTCAAAGCGAAGACTGCGAAATGTTTAGTCACGCTACAAACGGCATGAAAGAAGTATTTCTGTCTTTATAAGCCGGTATAATGATGAGAAATTGCCGACTATAGTTGACGTAACAGGTCGCTGGAGGTCAAACAGGTACGTACGAGGTAGCTTGAACTTCCTTGAACAACATTTCGCAGTCCAGCTTTATTTCAATCGTTCTCAAACCGTTTAAGAGATTTTCCTTAAGCACGATGGAATCACAAATTTCTAATTATTCTTAAATAACATTACTAACTGAAGCTACGGAACGCTATTTCCAATACTGTCAACCCCATGCTTGCTTTTATAACACATTTAATCTTACGTTTTTATGCAAGGCCACGGTTTTGTTCCAATTTCTTCATCGACACTCCTTTTTGTTCAATGACAGATAAACCAAGCACACTGTGTGTCGCCGACAAATATAAGCGCTGTTTTTGTCGTGTTTGTCATTAAAATCGGTTTTGTTAATCACTGCACTAATCACATCATGGTCCTAGGTAAAACTATAGCTGAATGTGGGAAAACACTTAGAAACAGAGTAGACATACAAGTATTAAGTTGTTCAGTAGTAGAGGATATATACAAGTATAAAGTTGTTCAGTCATTAATATTAGACACTGGTCAACTAGGCAGAGTTTATCACTGAAAATAACAACAACAGTAAAATCCGATAAAAGCAAATAACGACAATGCAGATCAATACTTAAATGCTCAAACTTCATTATCATCACTGCCTGTTAGAAGCCAACCGGAAACAAGCGCTATTTTATGACTCAATTATTGCTAGACTTTCATTGAATGCTACCGGAAAACGTCGATAAACCTAGCATTCGGGTAATATGTTCGACTTATCATTTCACCATACGTCTTTTTCCAGTTGACTTGATACACTCACTGAGATACGTATGCTACACGTTTGACTGGTTACTGTATATCAGGAAAATTAAGATACTTTAGTATGTAGCTTCGTGTTGGTTTTGAGGGACTATGAAGAATTGCAATTTACTTATATTCGCCTTTAAGTACTCTTCTACAAAAACAAAAATAGTGATACATTTTGGTTAATCTGTCTGTTTGCTGTACACACTTTTTGTTCTGAAAATTCCAGCGTGACCAGGGCACGTCGAGGGTGACGTCACGTGATTAACGTCCGCATACATGCGTTTGCTTGCATATGCAAGCAAACGTTTTGACATAATGGATTTGTCATAACATTATTTCATAACAAAGTAATTTACTTAAGGTCTAGTTCAATAAATTCTATTTCACTTAATTGACTAGGTTTTGGACAAAAACTGTGACCTTTTGTCGGAAACTACTAGTATAATGATTGGCGGATACCAGTCTTATTGGTTGAGTGTTGAGGTTGTTTAGTTAAATTCAGTCAAATAATTTAAACTGTTTCTGTTGTTTTAAACTTTGTATTTACGTAGATATACTTTCATATTTATTTTTGATATGCTCTATGACTGGGATGGGTGATATCTAACCATCTTAACTTTCTTGTTCAGAACACATAATGAAAATAATTGGAGAAGGCTTTTAAGCAAAGAAAACGCTTGAAGCCATTTCTAAAAGCAAATTTTAATGGAAATGTCCGCTCTTGCGAGTAATGGATTTGACATTTGATAGTCAACATTTTGTTTCCACACGCGCTTTTTTCAGATGCATAGATTTTGCATCAAGTCATGTATTTGTGTGCATGTATGGTAAAGTAATATCATCAATCGACGAGTATGGACCCTACTGAAAGGGCCAGTCAATTCTGACTTTTGAGACACGTATATATATTTCATGCTTACAGTACCTTCCCGAATCCCTTCTCGTATTGCCGGGCACCTGGCAGAGATGGGCATAAAGTAGCCATTAATTTAACTAGCTGGCGGCTGAGCAACCGGTCTCATCAGTTCAAAGTCAGCATTCGAACCTTTGACCTCCCGCTTCCTATGCGGTCGCCCTAACTATTCGGACACGGTGGCGTTATGTTTCTTAACTTAAATTTTTTAAAATACCTAATCGTAAAATGCCTTGCCAAATTTATGTTCGATACTGACGTATCATTACACTAACAATAGTATACCACACAGCTTTGAGAGTATACTCAGTGTGTAGAATCACGTGATCAAATGAATGCCGTTTTACACTCAAAACTATTTCGATTTCGTCTGCTAACGGTGATATTTTTCTTGATTCGCTCTATCTTTAGCTGTTTTTAATTGATGCTCGACCAAATGCAGTTTCCAACCCAGTGTAATAATTTGGTCGATAAATGCATCACCATTCAATGATGTCTGTATGAAGTTGTTTAGTATGCATCACCATTCTATGATGTTTGTATGAAGTTGTTTAGTATGCATCACCATTCAATGATGTCTGTATGTACTTGTTTAGTATGCATCACCATTCTATGATGTTTGTATGAAGTTGTTTAGTATGCATCACCATTCAATGATGTCGGTATGTACTTGTTTAGTATGCATCACCATTCAATGATGTTTGTATGAAGTTGTTTAGTATGCATCACCATTCAATGATGTTTGTATGGAGTTGTTTAGTATGCTTCACCATTCAATGATGTCGGTATGTAGTTGTTTAGTATGCATCACCATTCTATGATGTTTGTATGAAGTTGTTAAGTATGCATCACCATTCAATGATATGTGTATGAAGTTGTTTAGTATGCATCACCATTCAATGATGTTTGTATGGAGTTGTTTAGTATGCATCACCATTCAATGAAGTCTGCATGAAGTTGTTTAGTATGCATCACCATTCAATGATATGTGTATGAAGTTGTTTAGAATGCATTACCATTCAATGATGTTTGTATGAAGTTGTTTAGTATGCATTACCATTCAATGATGTTTGTATGAAGTTGTTTAGTATGCATCACCATTCAATGATGTTTGTATGGAGTTGTTTAGTATGCATCACCATTCAATGATGTTTGTATGAAGTTGTTTAGTATGCATCACCATTCAATGATGTTTGTATGAAGTTGTTTAGTATGCATCACCATTCAATGATGTTTGTATGGAGTTGTTTAGTATGCATCACCATTCAATGAAGTCGGCATGAAGTTGTTTAGTATACATCACAATTCAATGATATGTGTATGAAGTTGTTTAGTATGCATTACCATTCAATGATGTTTGTATGAAGTTGTTTAGTATGCATCACCATTCAATGATGTTTGTACGAAGTTGTTTAGTATGCATCACCATTCAATGCTATGTGTATGAAGTTGTTTAGTATGCATCACCATTCAATGATATGTGTATGAAGTTGTTTAGTATGCATCACCATTCAATGAAATGTGTATGAAGTTGTTTAGTATGCATCACCATTCAATGATATGTGTATGAAGTTGTTTAGTATGCATCACCATTCAATGAAATGTGTATGAAGTTGTTTAGTATGCATCACCATTCAATGATGTCTGTATGAAGTTGTTTAGTATGCATCACCATTCAATGATGTCTGTATGAAGTTGTTTAGTATGCATCACCATTCAATGGTATTTGTATGAAGTTGTTTAGTATGCATTACCATTCAATGATGTCTGTATGAAGTTGTTTAGTATGCATCACCATTCAATGATATGTGTATGAAGTTGTTTAGTATGCATTACCATTCAATGATATGTGTATGAAGTTATTTAGTATGCATCACCATTCGAAGATGTTTGTATGAAGTTGTTTAGTATGAATAACTATTCAATGAAGTCGGTATGTAGTTGTTCAGTATAAATAACTATTCAATGAAGTCGGTATGTAGTTGTTCAGTATGAATAACTATTCAATGAAGTCGGTATGTAGTAGTTCAGTATGAATAACTATTCAATGAAGTCGGTATGTAGTTGTTCAGTATGAATAACTATTCAATGAAGTCTGTATGGAGTTGTTCAGTATAAATAACTATTCAATGAAGTCGGTATGTAGTTGTTCAGTATGAATAACTATTCAATGAAGTCGGTATGTAGTAGTTCAGTATGAATAACTATTCAATGAAGTCGGTATGTAGTAGTTTAGTATGAATAACTATTCAATGAAGTCGGTATGTAGTTGTTCAGTATGAATAACTATTCAATGAAGTCGGTATGTAGTAGTTCAGTATGAATAACTATTCAATGAAGTCGGTATGTAGTAGTTCAGTATGAATAACTATTCAATGATATTTGTATCATACAAATACAAATACGCAAATAGTCAGCGAATAAATGTTACATTTATATTTGCATTATTTTGTAAAACACCACTCGAACATGTTTATGAAACACCACTCGAACATGTTTATGAAACACCACTCGAACATGTTTATGAAACACTCCTCGAACATGTTTATGAAACACTCCTCGAACATGTTTATGAAACACCACTCGAACATGTTTATGAAACACTCCTCGAACATGTTTATGAAACACCACTCGAACATGTTTATGAAACACCACTCGAACATGTTTATAAAATGCACCAGCGAACATGTTTATACAATGCTACTCCAACATGTTTATGAAATCCACAAAGGTTGGTTGCATAAGTTGTCGTAATACATACGTGTTGCCTTTGTCAAAAAACTACCGTAAGGAACCCAATCTGTCACAAAAAGCTTTCCAAATTGAACAAACGTGTGACAAATCCATTGAATTCATGTGACGTAATTGATATAATACCGTATAATGTAAACAGATATACATGTAAGTTCTATGATTTGTTTTATTTTTACATTTGCTTTCCATCACTAACGTAAAATGGTTCATGTTCCGTTGCCTAGGAAACATTGAAACATCATTTTTTCTACGAATCTGTATCATGTTTCCACATATTTAATATATGTGTATTATAACCCACACTCTACAGATATAAGTAGTTTTACTTAAAGGTGCACGCTCATGATGAACATCAGAATATACTATGGAAACTAATTATTGCAACACCACTAAAATTAAAAAAAATCGTAAATACAGCTAGTGATTTTAAATGATAATGATTTTCTATGCAATGGAATTAAGGAAAAACTATTTTATTACGCTGAAAAAGCACACATGATATGCTCCATTGCACAATTAAGGAAACATATATCTTAATATTGAGGCGGTGTAATGTACCCTTAAACTGTTCTAAATTGACGTTGAACGTGTTTTAAGTTTTAACCTGTTTTCGTAGCGCTATCAGCGATTTGATTAAATAGATGGCCAACGCTACAAGTATCCCTTACACATTCAATTGATCAGCTGTCACTTTTACTGGTCACATCACGCATTGAAGCACATGCTTGATGCTGGATACTTGATGACGAAAACGTCAATTTGATGACGTTAGTAACTTGCATGTTCTGGAGCGATTATCATAAAACAAATGGACCATCATATCAAAATAACATGTAAACAACTGAGTCCGAGGGTTCAAAGACTCGTATGGGCATAAATTAAATCGAAATGGGTATCACATGTGATGCTGGCATTTTCTGTGACTTTTATGTCACGACCATACGTCGTTTGACGTTAATTTACAAGCAGTTAGCACGTGTTTATTAAAACCATTTGAGGTATGTATGCAGTTTTGCGATAATTGGTATTAAACGTCAAAAGAACTTATTATCATTCTTCTTTTAAAATAAGTCTCATATAAAGACATTATTATTGTTCAACTTGTTTTACAGAATATATAATCTACAACGAATAATATATTCTGATAAATAAATTGCATCTATAGTATGATTCGAATCCGTATGGCACGACTTACTCTACTCGCAACACGCAGTAACCCAACACGGTTGGCCAAACAGCCCATATCATGATTCACCACATCACATTAGCAGACTGATACATAAAGTATCTATCACGAGTTGTTAATTGATATAAATTTATATTAAACGAGTTTTGGAAATTTTATTAAGTGAGTCTTTGGCGAGCTTAATAATATTTCCTGAACGAGTTTAAAATAAATAAATCGATTGACAACGAGTGATAGATCATCTATGTATCAGTCTGCAAAATACGCATTGATTTATTGGAAGAACTCAATACTTTATACTACACGTGGTACGTATAACTTTTTATCACATGATTTTACTTGTATCCAGGTTAGTATAGCCAGTACGTATAAAGCTATACGTACCACGTGTAGTATAAGATATTGATTTTTTCCAATAAATTAATGCTCATTTTGCGTTGTTAGTGTCATATGATAAAAAGAATCTATCACTCGTTGTCAATTGATATATTTATATTAAACTCGTTCAGGAAATATTATTAAGCTCGCCAGAGGCTCCCTTAATAAAGTTTCCAAAACTCGTTTAATATAAATTTATATCAATTGACAACTCGTGATAGATCCTCTTTATATCACATAACTTTCCTTGTATCCATGTTAGTATAGCGAGTACGTATAACTTTATACGTACCACGTGTAGTGTAAATGGGTAAGTTTTTCCTTTAAATCAATGCGTATTTTGCGTTTTTAGTGGCATATGATAAAAAGAATCTATCACTCGTTGTCAATTGATATATTTATATTAAACTCGTTCGGGAAATATTAATAAGCTCGCCAGAGGCTCGCTTAATAAAATTTCCAAAACTCGTTTATTATAATTTTTTATCGATTGACAACTCGTGATAGATCCTCTATATACGTACTGGCTATACTGAACTGGATACAAGGAAAGTAATGTGATATATGCTTATAATTTCACTTTTGTAACCAATGTACTAAGTTACTGACCTGTCTCATATTCTGCCAGTACACATGTTTTCATCGATTTTGGATTGACACGATCCACTGGCATGTCATCGAATCATCGGCTTCACGATTTACATTATACACACTCTTAGAAAGTGCTTTACATTTTTAATTTAAAACTCATAGGGAGTTGGTACCTTTACGGCGTAAAGTATCATATAAAGATGTGTAATTTGATTTAAGCGAAATGAAACTAGACAGATGTAACATAATGCTATAGGATATATTCCGATATGTTTGCTGGCTGATATTTGTCATCAGTTACCTCAGCTCTCGTCAACACCAGTCGCGTGTTTCCCAAGTATAAATTGTAGCAATCATGTTGTGTGTTATATATGTTGTTACCATACTAATGATGTGTTAATAGTCGCTCAATTAACGTGATTTAGGACATTAAAATAATTGCGTGCTTTATAGATCGACTTATTATATTCACGAACTCATGATGATTGTGTGCGCATTTTGTTGTTGTGTTTTAAGCAATAACAGAATCTGGCAATTGACACTACATAGAATATTGAAAACAAGCGAGTAATCCTAGCGATTGTCTGGTGTTGTTCTTGTCTGAATTATCGTTTACATTAGTAGAGACTATTGTCTCGTTTTTACGGAACTGAATTAAACAATGTGCTCGCGCTTATGACATACTGTATTAGCAGGCGAATACTCGTGGTGCTGGAGTTATATTTGATCTAAGGATGGATAGTCTAAAGTCGAAATTCCGTCCAAGAGCACAATCAATGAATGACCGTCCAAAGCTAACACTTTTTAATTTGCGGGAACGTCTACGCTGCAATCGTGCGTCAAATGTCGCTAAATTTCCAAAGACGCCAGAAAATAAGGAATCACCAAGTTGTTCTAAAAATGGATATTTCAATGATTTCCGGATTAGGGCTAAAAGGTTTGTTTTATGTATTTTTGATTATTTCCTCTAATCCTTAAATTGTTATAATATTGTTTATACAATGTACTGTAGGCATACAAAGACGTTGTCACCTAAATCTTTATTAAATCCGTGATAATATGATCAAGTTCTAACTAGAACTTACTTATATAATTATTATTTAAAGATACTATAAATTTCTCTTACTAGATCTCTAGCAAGTTGAATTTTGCTTATTCATAATTATATTAATAGTTACATTGCGTGTGCTAGATGTTGTTACAGTGGCCGAACTATATTATGAACATAGGTGTAACGTACAAAAAGTGTTTAAGTGTAGCTATATGGTCATCAGTTCGATAATACATGATAATTTAGAAACACTTTATGTGTACGTATTTATTAATCTACTGGTGTTAACATATTGGTGTCTCAAGTACAAATATCAACAGGTATTGTAATAAACTTCAAGCTGAAATTGTAGAAAAGTTTTAAATTAGTGCTGCTATTAAAATGTAATTGTATTCACCTTAACATTATGTCAAATATGAGCCCAACATCTCATGGAAATACACGTGATAATATTTGAGAGATGCTTCAGGAGACCTGGTAGCGATCAAGTTTACGTCGTTAATATTTCGCTGACTCAGAATGAGAAGGTCGTAGCTACAACTTGAAATCAATATTTTGAGAAAACAGGTAAAAATGTCTGGCAATCACTCTTTACTTCTGGAAAAAACAAACGTTTACAAATAGGCTCATAAGAAACGCCTTATGATTCAGATTTCAAATATGCATTAATCTTATAATTGCACTAACGACCTTCACATTATAAGTCCGCGATTTGTACTTGTGTAACTCACTGGTTGTACTTTCAACCTACTAATAAGGGTATATATACTGCAGCCATGTGTTTATGTTTGCGAACGTTTTGTCTACAAGTACGTATTACCAGAGTGTTTCAGTTGTATATTGTCTTGCCGTACACATCCTCATATTGTCGCGTTGTTGTTTGTGTGAAAGCTTGAAGTTCGCGAAATCCAAAACAACAAACTACGTACTAATAACAACTCTTATTGCTGTATGTCATGTATGTCATGAGATGTGCCTTCCGCGAAACATTCGAATCTGCGAAATCTTCACCTCACTATAATAGACGGTTCTAGGAAACGTTAACACGTGATAACATTCTTTTGCGAAATTACTTGCAGTTTAGAAATGTATAACAACTCTGGTACATAATTGGTTTTTGCCAAAAACTTGCAAAACTCGATACCAATTAGGCACGTGTCCAGTAGGATATATTGATGTACGATTTACTTTCTTATACAGTTCGATTTTAAGCTTTCATCCATAACTGAACATTGATACTCAGTACAATATAGTCTGGTATAAACATTCAAAACAATTTAGTAGTTCAGCATTAGGCTGCATTGTATCTTTCCAAATTGCATGTGCAGTGTTCCCTTTCGTAACGACACCTCTCAGAAGCGACTCGCTCCTTTAAACGACATTCATAATGTACAATATGTGCGTTGTGTGTTGGATGTAATGTGTGTCGTCTGGTGGTCTTCTCGACAGATTCTTACTCCGGATTGGTTTCACTCCATGAAGCGGCAGACTTTCAGTATGTGACTGGAGCGGCAGACGTTCAGTGTGTAGCGGCAGACTTTCAGTGTGTGATGTCGTGTTTTTGAATATTTCAAAGTTGTTAGTTTTTGCGTTGGGTATTGCATATGTCTTTTTTGTCATAATTATGTCTTTCGTGTAGGTGATTTTCTGTCCTTGTTTGGTTACATCTACCATTACTTTCGTTTGTTTTACACGTTACTTAAAAATGGTGCTACGTTTAATTTTAAAGTGGCGTTTTTGTAATCTTAAATAATCTATCCAATGCCATGCATTCTCAGTATTCCCCATTTTGAATGAGTCCAATTATATGAGAGCTGGGTTTTTTCTTCACATTCACCGTTTGCACCTATTCAATTAGTTCGTTCATTTATGTCATCGGCTTTTTATAGCTAAAACTATGGGGTTTTCGGAGTTTTGTATATATCTGTGTCTTGGTCTTTCATTTTCTCGTTTAGTTGTGTTGAACATTGTGTCGTGTGATTATGGTTTGTGATAGTTTATGTTTTCTGTGCTGGGCTGTTTAAGTTAAGTGCTGCTTTTCCTTTCTAATATTTGACATCGTTTTCTTATAGCTTGATACATATTATGTTTGACTGTTCAGAAATTCTATGAAAAAAATTACATTTGACGTGTTTTGATTTGTCACCGAAAAGCGTTTCCCGCCACAGGTTACAGTATCATTGAAAAAGAAATAAAAAATGAAATTAAAAACAAAATGAAAATTTTATTTTTCTCGACATTTAGGTTCTCCTTAGATGTGATACTGTAACCTGTGGGTCCCATAAGAACGTTTGTCAGTCATGTAAAACCTGGGTTTTACAAAAATATTCACAAACAGTCCTGGATACAGTCGTGTCACTAGTTATACTGTCAGCCAGGCTATGGTTTGTTCCTCACAATTATTGAGGAGTTTTCAATGATTATTGAATACCAGATTAGTAATGGTTGTCAATCGTATGAAAACATACCAGGACAGTAGAGTATCCAGTGACATGTAGTGACACATAGAACATTTCTATGATATGATCTTAGCAATGATGATGAAACGCACCCCCAGATTCCGATCGAAATTCACAAATAAGCATAATTAATCACTTAAAGTGCAATGTGTAATATAAAAGTTAATCTGGAAGTTGACTGTGACATTATACAACCTGGCATTGTTATAACTGGACGTTCATTTCCGTCATAGAATAAATACAAGGTTCTATTGCGCAAATACAAAGGACGAGGGAAAGTCAAAGGCTCTGATCACAACCTATATAATCAGTGTATATTTCAGTTAACAGACAACATCCTACATAATCACTGTATTTATAAGTTATCAGACAATATCATACATTTATTTTCAGTGTATATCTCAATTAACAGACCACATCCTACATAATCAATGTATATCTCAGTTATTCGACCATACCCTACATAACAATCGATATCTAAGTTATCAGAACATATCCTATATAATCAGTGTTTGTCTGAGTTATCAGACAACATCCTACATAATCAGTGTATATCTATGCTATCAGACAACAATCTACATAATCAGTGTTTGTCTCAGTTATAAGACAACATCCTATATTATCAATGTATATTTAGGTTATTAGACCATATACTACGTAACAAGTGTATATCTAAGTTATCAGACAACATCCTACATAATCAATGTATATCTAGGTTATTTGACCATATACTACGTAACAAGTGTATATCTAAGTTATCAGACAACATCCTATATAATCAGTGTATGTCTCAGTTATCAGACAACATCCTACATAATCAGTGTATGTCTCAGTTATCAGACAACATCCTACATAATCGGTGTATGTCTCAGTTATCAGACAACATCCTACATTATCAGTGTTTGTCTCAGTTATCAGACAACATCCTTCATAATCAGTGTATGTCTCAGTTATCAGACAACATCCTACATAATCAGTGTTTGTCTCAGTTATCAGACAACATCCTTCATAATCAATGTATATTTAGGTGATAAGACAACATCCTACAAAATCAGTGTTTGTCTCAGTTATCAGACAACATCCTACAAAATCAGTGTTTGTCTCAGTTATCAGACAACATCCTACATAATCAGTGTTTGTCTCAGTTATCAGACAACATCCTTCATAATCAGTGTATGTCTCAGTTATCAGACAACATCCTACATAATCAGTGTTTGTCTCAGTTATCAGACAACATCCTTCATAATCAATGTTTATCTAGGTAATTAGACAACATCCTACATAATCAGACGGATCGCCTATGTAGTCCGGTAGTCAATTTAAGTGGCAACAACCTGAAATGTCTTACAGTGCTACAAGTGCATGTGTAAACCAGATAACTGCGTATTAAATACATATTCTAAACTTGACCGTACATGTACTTTCGTATATGCGTTTATTTGTGTGATTAAGTGTCTCATCGAATTTCTAGAGTTTTTGCATAAAGCAAAACCCAGATGGTATATTGGATTTGAAAATATAGGATGAGTATCAAGCATTAATATGAGGAAAGTCATGAAACACATTATTGGTAAATTACAGTATCCTTAGAAGTCCACACAATCTTACACGTGAGCAATTTTGTTTTCAATGTTGGTACCGCTGGGAAGAAGCTAAGCAATGCAAGATTTGTCCCCGAGCCATGTTTAAGTCACAGCAACAATATCGTAATGATCATTACATGATGTGTAATTTGAAAGGAAAATCCTCTTGTTTTTGACTGGCGTTGGATTTATACAACACACTTTTATGTGAGTTTTGCATTTGCAAACAGTGAATGAATCAAAGTTTGATACTTTTCAGATCAGGGTATAGGGAACTATTGTCAATTGCCGGATTGGTTCCAGGATTTTCAGGCTTGGTTCTATGGTTTTCAGGATTAGTTCTAGGATGTGCATGATTGGTTCGAGGATTTTCAGGATTGGTTCGAGGATTTTCAGGATTGGTTCGAGGATTTTCATGATTGGTTCGATTATTTTCAGGATTGGTTTTCGGATTTTCAGGATTGGTTCTAGGAGTTTCAGGATTGGTTCTAGGATTGTCAGAATTGGTTCAAGGAATTTCAGGATTGGTGCTAGAAGTTTGATGATTGGTTCTAGGATTTTCAGGATTGGTTCTATGAGTTTTAGGATTGGTTGTAGGATTTTCAGGATTGGTTCAAGGAGTTTCATGATTGGTTCTAGGATTTTCAGGATTGGTTCTTTGATTTTCAGGATCGGTTGTTTATTTTTCTTGTTTGGTTATAGGATTTTCATGATTGGTTCTAGGAGATAAAGTTAACATTGCAGCATAAATTTCTTATATATCTCAGTTAGCAATATAGAAGCACCAGTTTGGATGTGATGTCTGCACGTTTAGTTATATCTCTCAGATAGCAATATAGTAGCACCAGTTTGGATGTGATGTCTGCACGTTTAGTTATATCTCTCAGTAAGCAATATAGTAGCACCAGTTTGGATGTGATGTCTGCACGTTTAGTTATATCTCTCAGTAAGCAATATAGTAGCACCAGTTTGTATGTGATGTCTGCACGTTTAGTTATATCTCTCAGTAAGCAATATAGTAGCACCAGTTTGGATGTGATGTCTGCACGTTTAGTTATATCTCTCACGCTTAATTTTACGTCCGTTAACTTTAGCTCACCGTATTATCTATTACATCACTACCAGTATATAGCGTCAGAGCTTCCAATTGTTCTCATTTCCAACATTATTAATCAGTAAAACACCGGCTAAATCATAGATTTTATAGCAAATATCAAATCTAGGCTTCTCATTACGTCAAACAAGCACAACAAATTATATTATCCCGCGCAATATCGAAGCAATTTTCATGTTCTAACATCAATCATGAAATCCCTTGTCTTGTGGATTTTTGTATGAAATGGTTTCTCTTTGTTTTGCCGTAAGTAAGTTAAGGATAAAATATAAAATTGAACGATTCTGTAAAACAGAGAAATAATTGATTCCTTCCATTGCTTGAATAATATCTGTTAGTGGTTCTTGGTATACATTAGTCTTACAGTTGTCTAATGTTCTTGCAGAATGTACATGTGTATGGAAAATATGTGTAACGAAAATAACCAATAGAAAATAACCAAGACATGTTTGCGATTGTGAGTTTATACTCGGGTGAATAATCACCGGCCCTTGTAGATGTGTACCCGATATTACCGGGGCACCACTCGAAGCAAGGATAACAAAAATGACACTAACCTAGCGAAGATGCTCTAAGTTTCTTTGAACAGTCTTTGAGGTATTTGCACTTTCCTTTTTTAGCACATTCATTGCCATTGATTCAAATGAAAGTGTTTGATCTAGAGTAGCACCAAAGGTACAGGACGGTACATTTCAACCTCCACCAGTGGTGGTAAACTCAATTGTGAAGAGCTACAAATCCTTCAGAGCCGACTGATATTTCGTTCCCATGCTTTTTCAAAATATTGAACACCGTCTTTGTAAAAAAAGATACAAATTGGGTCTTTAAAATTCCAATTTATTTTTGGTGGCAAAAACTAATCCATACACTAACGATTTGATATGTTTATATGATTTTGATATGGGCACCCGATGATATGGACACCCTTCTACGTATTCAGGTATCCAGAGATATTTTTGCCAAGTAGAAATACATCGTACAGTAATGCTTGTTAATCAATGAAGTATTGTGACTCCTATTTTCTCTATTTAATCTGGTTCCTGTTAAACTATATCCATGATAGAAAATCAAAGATATGTCAATGTTTGATGTACAGCCATTGTGTGTATTTAGTCTTAGAATAGGTCTATTCAACAACAACTTTGAACTAGGATTATAGACATTAAATACACAAATATCAATACAATCACATTATTCCTGCGTCTAATACGAAACATTTTTTTGTGTAGTCTATGACATTAAATGCAGATTTAGCTTTACAGAATTCGATTCAGCTTCTACTCAGAGTTTATACAGCCGTACACAATGACATTTCTGGATAAGTTTCAATATGTTTTGACTACTTTTTATATGGAAAGGTTGTATCACTCTATCTAAGATAGATATGTCTAGAAACTTGTAGTGTCATAAAGTCAAGAATATAAATAGAATGAGGCTGATGCGCAGCTGGTGATATGTTCACAAATACAAAAATTCTATGAGGCTTCTGTGAATAAGCAATGTCTAATGAGGGACGCGGTTATATGTTCACAAATATAATAAAACTATGATGCTTCTGTGAATGAGCAATGCCTAATTAGTGACGCGGTATAGTAGATAACGTCGAGTGTTGACCTTAACACGTGGTCGTTTCTGAAAAGACTTAGTGTTTCTTAGAGATCTATTGGTTGATAAGCTAGTGTTAATTTTGATCTGTGTCATACGTTTTCATAAACGCTTTTCAATATATGTGACCTAAATAGATACTAGGGTGGCTGTACTCAAAGGTTCTATGTACCCAGTAGGTTCTAGGATCACTGTACCCTGTGGTGGTTGGTACCAAATAGTGTCTAGGATGGTTGTATCCTGTTCTGGTTGGTTCCCAAGAGGGTCTAGGATGGTTTTATCCTGTGATAATGGGTACCATAAAGAGTATCGGATGGCTAAATGAAGTTATGGTGAGTGCCCAGCCGTATTTTTTGCAGTCACCATATGTATGGTGACATCTTCATGTCAGTGTGCTTTTTATGGCAAAAACATTGCAGATGACCGATTCCAAGAATTCGCGGTTTCGTTTATATTTTGTTTTAGTTGTTCCCAATTTTCTCAAAATGCTCAAGGGTGAAAGAATATCACCCGTCGAATCTTTCATTCGAAGGTTAGTCTTCTGAATTCAGCCAAAAAAACATTTTACTCCATAATGGATTTGGGGCTGGACTATGATGTTGTTTTTAATTTTTTTAACATATCTTTTCTTGTAGACTTTGCCGAAAAGTCACGTGATATGTGCAGACTGATGTACATTATACATTATGGAATGCGTGCATATTTATGACAAGTTACGATCACCTACTTTCTGATTACGATAACTTTGTACCTGGAAGTATCGATTATAAGTCGTACAATAATCAATCATCGACAACAAATCTTGACTCTATACCGACTCAGTGGCTATAGTACGAGACCCGTGGGTAATTCTTACTGAATAAATTGGCACGTAGTAGCTACACGTATTGATGTAGTTAGGGATCACATGCACTTATCTCTCTACCAGTGTTGATTATGTGATATGTTATCTACTATTTTCGTGAGTATTACATTTCGCAGAATTTGTCAAACTGGAAAATATGCTAACGAAGAATTTAACTGCATGAACCGTGAAAAAATTAATTTATTGCATGAGTGCACAACACGTGGTGTATTGGGAAGATTAGTGATGGCTTTCAACCGAGTTGATTAGTAATGTAAATTAGTTGATTTCAATTCAGAAAATAATGAGAGAAAAAACTGCTCTGTTTTAAAAATACAGGACATAACGTATGTGGGGCATTATTATACATAACATCTGAAAGGCATTACAATACATAACATTTCAGATATATTATAGACCCTTTCATTTAAGCGATAATTGTACATACAAAGTTACCTCCCGTAAACCGGATGTGACGTAAAGCGAGGGCTCTACAAATAAACGACACTATACGAGCAGTAGCGAACCGATTATTTAATCGACTTAATTGCATTTTATTTCGTTAAGTATGTGTTTTGTAGCTGTGTTTTTTCAATAAAGATGTTTATAATGTACTCACAATGTATGCATATTTACGTTACATTTGAATGTGGAGGAAACGTGGAATTTCTCGGATTTTTGTCCAGCAAAAATGGTCAATTATCGGGCGTTAATTTCCAAATAGATCTAAAGTTGTATTTATGTTGTTTTGTAATTCGGTTGATTGTCATGCACCTTTCGTAAACTAAATTGAGCGTTAGTGCCAGGATGCAGTGTATATTTGTATTAAGATTTTTTAGTATTTTCCCGGGAATATGAAACACAAGTATTTTCACCTGGTTCTTGCAATACTACACCATGCATTAGACCAAATTAACACTAATGAATCATTGCTATGTCTCATTTCTTTTTACCAATATAATGTTGTTTATTATGGATTGTAATAAAACTCAAGTAAATTATAACCACAACGATTTATTGGAATGTACGTGCCACTTCGGCTTAAAAAGCTGTATAAATGACGATTATGTTATTAGTTGATTACTATAAATTAATTAAACAAAATGCATTATTTATATACAACTGCACTTCAAACTTACATCACAATTAACAATATTTCGTTTTTAATATATAAAGATTTAAATCTTAATTCACAAAAACTAACTTCAGCTGCATTCGAGTGATAGGATAAACATAACAAATTAAAGTGAGACAATAAGGTGATAAAACCCTAATGCATTAATAAAATCTCGTCAGAAGATAAGGTGTTAAAATCCTAACGCATCAATAAAATTTAGGTCAATATTGTGCTGTATAATCATATAATGATTTACGATAAACAGCATAGATTCCTTAATATCAAGATAAGCCACCAAGGCCATACTCTTATTAGCTTCACAGCAGGGTACTAATATACAACCAATCAGTACTAGGTTGTCGCCATCTGTCATCTTAATATACAGTAATATTGATCAGTATTTTACTTTAAATGATTGACATTGATGGAAACTTTAAAATCAACGCTTGGGTTACTTTTATAAAACAAGTATATTTTGTAGTTATCCAAATCCACGGAGGTCTCTCTAATTCCGTGTCCGAGAAAAAATGTACACTAATGGACTTTCACCAGTATGTCTTGTGCTACAATGCTCATTTTGATGTTTCAAATATATTTTATTGCAATATTTTTACACGTAGGCACCATTTGAAATAAATAAATTACTTTTCTCATTTATATGACTTTATATGACTTTAATGAACAAAGGTTTCTTGGTGGAAGAGAAAGATTTGGAACAGACTACATTGTATGGCCAAACACTTTGGTTTTCCCTAAATATAACAAAATATTGCATAAAATGGATTCTGATTTTAAGTTATTCATCATGTGAACTTTTCTGATGATTCCTTACTTTCTTTGATTCATGTATCTACATGTGTGTTTGATTGCAGTAAAAGATAAACAACACATTAATGTACTCGTGCAGGATCTCGTGTTAACACTTAACAAGTATAAGCACGCATGTATAACCATGTCGCTCGGATTTTAGTACAAACTTTTAACTATATCTAGGAAGAAATTTCATCCCGTGTAAATTAACGTTTTTTAAAAATTCTGGCTGGATAGTCGTGCTTTCAATATAGCTAATATTCTATACTTTTATGATGTGTGATGAATTATTGAAATACACAATGTCTTTATGCTAGTATAAATGTAAGTCAGGTTTCAATGTGAGGATTGTTTGCGCGTGATGCATGGTATTTAGGTTCGAAAAGCATGCCTGATGGCTCTCTTTTCAAACTTTAATAATATCTTTTCTGCAACATAATTGTTGGAAAGCTTAGTCTACCTAGTTTTAAACTACAAAAAATAAATATATTGAGCAAGTAAAATGCCAATTGTTGAGTATTGAATTC
The DNA here is from genome assembly GCA_963678985.1 of Spisula subtruncata. Lineage (NCBI taxonomy): Eukaryota > Metazoa > Mollusca > Bivalvia > Venerida > Mactridae > Spisula > Spisula subtruncata. Next base: position 21,644,676 of record OY787673.1, read on the forward strand.
AGTTCTTTATTTTTACATTTTCTCGCGCTTGAACGGCCAGTTCGGAAAACATGGCTTTTTATGTTTTATCATTGAAAATATATTATCAAAAGTTACATTGGTAAAAAGTCTATATGATGTAGTTTTTGTAAGTGTACATCATTTAAAAATCGACAGGGTAAAACGTGATTTACAGCGGTTTAAAGTTGACACATTTTTTATTTCCTTTACACCTTAACGGTAATCGGCTTGAACATTCGCTTTGAGCCCTCGCATGACGTCATTAAAGGGAGACATTTCAATTACGGTCCTAATTGAAAGGGTGTATAATACAATGTACATAACATCTGAGAAGCATAACAAGACGAAACACATGAGAAGCATAACAATATCAAGAATAAATCGGTATTTTTTGCCGAAAAAAAAAATTTCTTATCGAAATATCTACCTACATGTAATTCCTCAAAATTCATTGCTTTTCAAATAGAATGTGTCGATATAGCATTTTGCACGGGTATACACCGTGAACATGTTATAAGCGGCTGCTTTTTCTGGAAACCTGTTATTCTAAATGATGAAGATTCGCCAATATCACCAATAACTGTCTATCTGTACAGGTTTATTTTACCAGAACGGTATCGTCTATAAAATTGACTTTGTATGGCACTCTATTCGTATTGTTTTATGTAAAAATGTTATCAGGTTCCAACCATAACAAACATTCGAATGGTTGTGTGAATCCTGTCAGACAGTGTTGCTGAATTCTATTTGTTTATTTGGTGAAATCATTGGACTATTTTCTCAGAGAGCATATCTTTTTATAGCGAGAAGGGATTATTTCTCGCTGTGCCAATTTGTGAATTAATTTGACTTTTGAATTGGATGAATAAACTACGGACTTTCGTTTCTTATAAACAAATTGGACTAGCTTTTATAACAATCGGGATATATTTGTATTGGTATTTTAGTTCGTTAGAACAACATACGACTGTTTAATAAACATTTACGATTGTTTACATCAGTCACGGCTATTGTAAGGTTTGATAACATAGGAAAAGCAGTCGATTCTGGTCAAATGTTGGATGTTTGTTGCTAACTCCTAAGGATATTATTTATTTAGGACTTACGTCATCTTGTAATTAACTAAAAGAGTTGCTAGCACAGCAATAATAACCTACGTCATCAACAGATGTTTAGTGCAGATCATTAAGTTTAACCCGTTTGACAGCTGCAGTGTGACCATATAATCATATAATGTATGTAATTTACGGTTATTTACAATACACTCAGTACCTTATGTGGACGTTTATTTGGGTAAAAGAGCAAGTTACTAGTATTTGAGTGTAAACGTACATTACTGGATTTTACAATTAAGATTTTAACAGAAAGGGAAATGAAAAAAGGAGGTTATCTAAAAATTCTTAAATTGGGCCCAAGGAATAAATGGAGTTTACAGTAATGAATGTTATAAAAGCTGTACATAGACTAGGCTCCGTGACTTATGGCATATTTAACATGCATGGACTTGTATTATGAGGTTATTTTCATCGGTTTCGTATGTACGTATGCTATGTGTGTAGACAGCTAAGATCATGTACTTTTTTAAATAGCGAGCAAATCAACCCCTTCATAGCTACACCCTCTTAAGATAACTCTTGGGCTATATTACCCAAGCAAAGACTGATGAAGATGCAGCTTACTTACTCTAACCACTATATAACTGATTGCCGCTATAAATGCTATTATGTATAATCGGGTTACCCAACGTGTAATTGGCTGATCATTGTCTGATACATGTAAATAGATCCTAACATAACAATAAGGAATATGCTATTAGATATATACTAGATATGTTTAAGCAAAACAAGGAAACGATCGCAATGTCTCAAAAGTCAATTAAACAAAAGCGAAACGAAAGTTAGTGCTGTTGTTTTCTATAGGCATCGTCGTAATGAGCTTCTTTGTTTGGTTAAATAGTTTATCACCTATCACGCAATCATAAATACCACTCCTGTAATACAGACTACGCTCAATTAATCTAATTTATTCTCTAATATTGTGTAAATCGACATATAGATCTACATAGCATGTTTAGAACAGATAGATACTGCTTAGGCTAAGTATGTATGGTACTCGGTGAAGAAACTTTGAAACACGAATTCAAAGAAACGTGTACTAGAGTGCATAATCTATTCTCGGTTCAAAGTTGACTATTCGTACCACCAGGTCAAGCGTATACGTATGCATTATTTGATTATACCAATTGGTCAATACTTTGTTTTATTACTCTAGATCGTGCATAACCGTAACGTTGTTGATTTGTTAGCAACTTAAAAGTGAACATATGAATAATTTAGCTTATAAGAGTTAGGCATACTGGCCCTAAGCAATAAATACGGAAACGTATCATACAATCATTGATGTTCTTGTCAATACTTATACGGACAGCGCTCATATTGCAATGTTAACGTCATTCAAGAAAAGAACATTCAACAACTTGGTGACTGTATTGAATTAACTGTCAAAGTAAATCAATTAGACGGTTTATAAAATGGAGTGTTTCAAACAAAAATTCCGGAATAGATCACAGTCAATGCGGGCACGTACTAAACCAACTTATTTTAAAGACAAACTTTTGAAACCCGAGAGTAATCATGATCTTCATGTGAAACATATTGACACTACACGGGATGTTAAAGTATCGCTGCCTAATTATCATCTTGAAGTCATCTCAGACCAGTACAGGAGGCGGGCTTTAAGGTATATTTTTATTTGTTTTTAATGATTACATGTATGTTTTAGGTCTGAAAGTCGTAAAACTTGCAAAACAAGAAGAAATGTGTCTTATGATTGTCAACAAATGATTTATCATACAGCACTTCAGTTTAAAGCTCTATGATATATTTCCAAAACAATAAAAAAAAGCTGTTAACTCACCTCTGAACATTAACTTGTCCTTTGCCTAGAATCTGACGATATTCTTGCTTCCATTAATGCTCTGTAAAAATAATGTTCTGCATATTTAATTAAATGATTCAAGATTTATTCAGAACATCAATTCTATAACAATACATAACATTTTAAAATAGTTCAAAGCTGTCCAATGATCGCACTATTACGCTAACATATACGAGGGGCATTCAAAAAATACGTAGACAAATCAATTTGCTTGCTTATTTTTTCCGATATAACAATAATTATTTATTATGGTGTAGCACCACCTTCAGTCGCCAAAATCCAAAAGTTTCATAGAAATCAGACCGACGGTTAAGTGAGGATCATGTTTTATGCAATGTACCTCTAGTGACCACGGGGCAAGTCCAGACGTCGTTGTTGACGTCATATGTTTCGGTAACCTCACAACATCTTCTAATTTGTCACAATAATACTTTGTGTACAACTCCAACCATTCTGTATTAAATGACCAATTTATAATGGCGGATTAAACTGACAAAAAAACCAAATAGCATTTATTATTTCATTTGTTGTTTCGAGTTTTACACTCACGTACCCAAATCGCGCCAATATCAAAGTCTTGACATCCAGAAAAGCGAAATTTGGACTCCATGGGACATGTTTAAGCTGATAAAATAAAAAAATATATTCAACCCCGGCACTGTATGTTTTACATGATGTTCCGGTACTTCTTCTAGGTGAAATCTCCAATTTTCGGCTACGATTCAAGTAAGTATGTGTGTTTAAAAACTGTTTATACCAAGGGCAAGACAACCAATATCTCTGTAACCCTGTTAATTATGACATCATAATTTGAAACACAGAACTATATAGTCTCAAACGATACTCACATCAATTCTATAAAGGTTTCGCAACCGTTAAAGATAATGACGGGGTCAAGAAATCAACACCAATTCTCTACGGGATAAATCGATCAGTTGCCCCGTGTGTTCAATTTTGCGTTGCTATAACTACCATATTTTCGAACATAACCTATATTTTTCATGATAAATATACGCACTGAATTCATAACCAGTAGAACCTAATTTCTACCAATTTTAATGAAAATCGGATGATAAATAGTCAAACAATCGAGGTTGTCTACGTATTTTTTGAATGGCCCTCGTATATAGTTCTGTTTAATCATATGTTGTTTGTTGGACGTTAATAAATGAATATATTAGATCAGTCAACGGCGTGTTGTGATGTACCACCAAGTTTAAGCTCGACTATTCGAAGACAGTCATTGTACTCACTATAGTATTGTTCAAGTGCAATAACTGAATTTAAAAATGCGTTTACGTCCGAACAGGAAGTAGTCTTTGTCGTCCTTGACAACCGCAACAACAATCAAGGAAACAAACTCACCGTCACCTGCATTTTCTGAAGATGTTACTTGAACAAGTATTTCTCCACTCATCTCCCTTGACCTGTATTTGTCTTCACACCGATTATGTAACGGAATAAAAACAAAAGTGTAGCTACAAACCATCGATGTATAGAATGGTAACATATCAAGCAGTGCCCCATATTGTAACATAGTCAGTATAGTATGCTAGATACCCAGATGGTCAAAGATAGAAATACATCCCCACCATTTCTAGTAATCGCTGTGTAAAATATTACATGAAATAATTGGTATCAATCGCATGAAAAAGGGTCCATGCTGTGACCCCTACTGCGAACAAAGTCCACCTTTAACGACAGTGTATATATCAATAATATATATTGAGAGTAAAATGTGGGGAGTAAATTTGAACGGCGTGGAATGTTAAACGATACGGAGGTAAAAAAATGGATCGCATTTTGGTGAATCAAAGTACAGCTACATATTCATTATTTCTCAAATACAAGTTTTCAAAGCTGTACTTTATAGTTTTTTATTGGAGCAGTTGAGTAGAATACTTTACCGTGTTACACCCAAAACAAACAGTCAATCACAGTATTTAGCTCGTTAGAATGTTCATTCCTTAGCAAGCTTAGAGGGAAGCCTCGCTTGTCATTGTGTTCACTTTTTGTATCAATAGACAATATTATGGAGAGTGAACAAAATCAGTAAACTATATCACTTCAATCAATGCAGCTGAGATTCAGTTGTGGTGCTGGAATCATTCATTCCTTTCAAATCATCATAACATACTTGGTTATATCATGGTGTTTATTCAGATGCTGCATCATTAATACAGATTGATTAAGGGTTGATGCAAACAACATTACAGCACCATTTCCATTCATTGACGACGATAATTGACCAAGTCTTATCGCGAATGCCAACGATTTAGACCAAGATATGAACTGTCGATACAGTCAGTCAATTTCATCAATTAACTGTACCGTCCAAGAAGTTTTCTTTCTATCATTAGTTGTGTGAATGTTTCCTGCAACTAACCATTCCATAGAGGCCAAGTATTATCATACATTGTATAAAATAAAGGCACAGGACATTATACAATCAATATGCCAGGATAAGAATAAAACCTTTGGTGGGAGTCAATTCCTTGCTCATGATTCTATTGTGAGTAATTATGATATATCAGTATGTTCACATTGCCGACTTACTGGTAGCGGCTAGCTATACATAGCATTTTTACACATTTGCTTAGATCAAAATAAAAAAAACTATCAATGGACTCCCTGGAGAATGTTGTCAATGCAGTTAGTCAGTTCCCAAACATCACACTTTTCCTTTATATTTGGTTTTGCTTCACCCTTAATTTATTTTCATAATAGCCTGCCACTTGATCCTGACAATTTAAACTGTGTGTTTATGTATAAAAAATTTAGTGATTTGTATTCGAATAACATAGTAGCCTATTGATTCGTAAGGAATCACACATGAAGATATGTTTGGCTGATCACACCATTTTCGCTTTATTCTACTGGCCAGTTAGTGTACGCACCTTATTGCTTAAACAAATATCTCTTGGCGGTGTCTCCCCCATGGTTTCTTCTTGCTTGTGGCGGTTATGGTCCGCCCAGTTATGTCATTATAGAACATCATAAATAGTTAACTGTATTTTATATTTTACGGCATTTTACAAATATAATGCCCCTTTTCATTTCTAATATAAACCTTGTGTTCTGTTGTTCCTCATTCCATACAAGTTTGCTACAGGTATGGTCCGCACTTAGCAGTCCTTCAACTGTACAAAAAATAATGTATTGACATCGGTTTCTTCAGTTCCTTAATCAGACTTTATGAATATTCATAAACTTCAAAGATGAATATTTAACTGTATTTTATGTGGAATGTAGACGTATTTGTATGCTTCCGCTTAGCTTTACTTTACATTATTTAACATTCAAGATATTTTTATTGCTGATGTTTGAATTGATAATCCGACCTTATGTTTTATACATGGATGTAAGACAAGGCGAAAGTGCGTGCTTGATTAGACGATTTATTAAAATGTTAAATCCTGGGTCGGTTATCCTGGCAATTATGATTTGTCATTCTACTACAATGGCGTTCATGAAGTATTTCATGGGCGATAATAAACCGAGAAGTCAGACTTTTAAACTGATGTCAATAGCTTAATGCATCATAAAGATAAGGTTTAAGCGGTACTTGTTATTTGAGCGTATAATCCAGTTTATTGTGAGATGCAGTGATTGATTGCGAGAGGAATCTCTCAAACGCAAACATGATATATCGGAGCCCCATAAGCCGGTATTCAATGTACACGCGTCCGAGGACCGAGTCCGCTTTCCATATCTGCATACCATATACGATTCCATCTATCTGGTTACTGACCTATTTGGAAACTTTGTCATACATACTACTCGCCTGTTGATGCTTGTTTGTAACATTAGCCTGTGGTGTTTTTAACATTTTGCTCTCTTGATGCTCTGACTTTGGAAAGTACTTTCTTTACTACTAAACGGATGTTATAAATATAATGTTCCATGTCTGAAATTATTTTATTACTTGTCACTGTGGCATTTTGTTAGGTGGCATTACGTGGTGGGAAACCTTTATTTACACTGTCCTATTCTATATGGTTGTCAGTGAGGTAAGTGTGAGGTTTGGTGCATCTCAAAACTTAATGTCGTCGGGCATCTTAACGGCGTTTCATTCGGTCACTTGGAATCACTGATGTTTTGTTATTTCCGTGTGAAATTAAGTCATTCTGTACTTTTGCGGCGAGGACGTCTTTTATTCATTACTTTGGGTTGTATGTGGACACATTGCTCTGTGTAGTTGTGTCGTGCTGTTAGTGGTGTCTGTTCTGGGCTGGCTAAGTGCTGCCTTCCCTATCCGATTTACCCATTTTGTTTTGCAAGATTTCACAATCACTTATCACTGTACAATAATGTATTCAACATTCCGGGAACTGATACACCCAACATCAAATACTTATACATCCAATAGAAGTGTAAATGACAGACATATCTATTTACTTGCCAATAAAACGAAACCGTTATTGGATCACCATAAAGGAAATTTAATAATAAAAACTTATTGGCTGACAGTGGTGTCTTGCAGCATATGTCCGTGGTACTAATGTTCATCATGGAGAATATTTAAGATTGGTATAATAGTTCATGCCTAGTATCTTGTCAATATTATGTTGTTGTATTCGATATTATATGAGACATTTTTAGCTCACCTGAGCACGAAGTGCTCACTGGTGAGCTTTTAGGATAGGTGGCTGTCCGGCGTCCGTCGTCGTCCGTCGTTGTCCGTCGTCGTCCGTCGTCGTCCGTCGTCCGTCAACAATTCCTTTAAATGACTTCTTCTCCTAAACCAATTGATGGAATTTAACCAAATTTCACAGGAATGATCCTTGGGTGGTCCTCTTTCAAAGTTGTTAAAAAATTTCCGGTCTGTCGCATAACTAGGTCACACAGGCTAAAAATAGATTTTCACAAAGGAAACTTTAAAAATCTTCTTCTCTGAAACCGTAAGGCCTAGAGCTTTCATATTTGGTATGTAGCACCACCTTGGGGTCCTCTGCAAAGATTGTTCAAATTATGTCCCTGGGGTCAAAATTGGCCCCGCCCCAGGGGCCCTTAGTTTTACATAGAGTTATATAGGGGAAACCTTAAAAAATCTTCTTCTCCAAAAGCGCTTGGCCCAGGGCTTTCATATTTGGTATGTAGACTCAGCTAGAGGTCCTCTACAAAGATTGTTCAAATTATGTCCCTGGGGTCAAAATTGGCCCCGTCCCGGGGGCCCTTAGTTTTAAATAGAGTTATATAGGGGAAACCTTTAAAAATCTTCTTCTCCGAAACCGCTTGGCCAAGGGCTTTCATATTTGGTATGTAGACTCAGCTAGAGGTCCTCTACAAAGATTGTTCAAATTATGCCCCTGGGGTCAAAATTGGCCCCGCCCCGGGGGCCCTTAGTTTTACATAGAGTTATATAGGGGAAACCTTAAAAAATCTTCTTCTCCGAAACCGCTTGGCCCAGGGCTTTCATATTTGGTACGTAGACTCAGCTAAAGGTCCTCTACAAAGATTGTTTAAATTATGCCCCCAGGGTCAAAATTGGCCCTGCCCCGGGGGGCCCTTAGTTTTACATAGAGTTATATAGAGAAAACCTTAAAAAATCTTCTTCTCCGAAATTGCTTGGCCCAGGGCTTTCATATTTGGTATATAGACTCAGCTAGAGGTCCTCTACAAAGATTGTTCAAATTATTCCCCTCGGGTCAAAATTGGCCCCACCCTGGGGGTCACCATTTTACCTAGACTTATATAGGGAAAACATATAAAAATCTTCTTGTCTATAACTAAAATGCCTAAGAGCTTTGATATTTAGTATGTAGCATCATCTAGTGGTCCCCTACCAAGATTGTGCAAATTATGCCCCTGGGGTCAAAATTGGCCCAACCCCGGGGGTCACCGTTTTACATAGACTTATATAGGGAAAACATATAAAAATCTTCTTGTCTAGAAACTACACTGCATAGAGCTTTGATATTGGTATGTAGCATCATCTAGTGGTCCTCTACCAAGATTTTTCAAATTATGCCCCTGGGGTCAAAATTGGCCCTACTCGGGGGTCACCGTTTTACATAGACTTATATATAAGGAAAACATATTAATATCTTCTTGCCTAAAACGACACTGCCTAGAATTTTGATTATTGGTATCATCTTGTGGTTTTCTACCAAGATGTTCAAATTATTCCTTTGGGTGAAAATTGTGCAGGGTTTATAATCAGGTGAGCGATATAGGGCCATCATGGTCCTCTTGTTTAATATTAGGATTTTCCAGAAAAAAAACTTTATTGTATAATGTGATTATTTCGTTTTATGGGAAGTTTGGGATATCTGCTCTGCCGAAACGAAGCTCAAAAACTTTTATTCACAATTCATATTGAACGCTTTAGACAATTGCAATCGGAAAACCAATTAAAACAGTTACGCTACGCGTACGCAAATCACATGTGTAAAGGAGATTCACAAGACAATAGTGCTGGAACCCTTATATCAACGTGCTGGACACGGTTGGTCCATATGGGGCTGTTTATTAGGCATCTTGCGTGGCACTGGTCGTCTAGGGAATCAGAGTTCATATAAATTAGACATATTGCATGGCACGGATCTTCTAGGGATTCCGGGTTCATGTAGATTAGATATATTGCGTTAACCGGATCGTCTAGGTATTCCGAGTTCACGTCAAATAGACATGTCGCGTGACACGGATCATCTAGGGATTCCAAGTTCACGTCAATTAGACATGTTGTGATTCCGGGTTGCTAAGTCAAGTGGTCATTTTGACACTGGTTGATGCAAACTAACATGTCGTACACGTGTGCTTCTAGAGCATGTTTAAACCAGGTGACTGTATTTTACATCTATAATATTATACTAGACTCGAGTGTGCATGACATTGTACTGATGTATATGCGTATTTTTGTAAGAATAAAATACCTCGTTGAATTTCTAGAGTCGTTACATAAAGTAAGACCCAGATGGTATATTGGATTTGAAAAGTCCACACAATCTTAATCGTGACCAAGTTTTGTTTTCAATTTTAGTACCGCTGGGAACAAGCTCGGCAATGCAAGATTTGTCACCGAGCCATGTTTCAGTCACGGCAATAATATCGTTATCATTTGATGATATGTAATCTGACAGGAAAATTCTCTTGTTTTCGACTGACCTTTGATTTATACAAAACATGTTTATGTAAGTTTGGCCTTTGTAAATGATGAAAAATTCAAATTTCAGATCATGGTTTAGGGAACTATTAACAGTTTCCGGATTGGTTCTAGGATTTTCAGGATTGGTTCTATGAGATAAAGTTAACATTATAGAAGCTAGTTCTTATATCTCTCAGTTAGCAATATAGTAGCACCAGTTTTGATGTGGTGTCTGTATGTTTAGTTATACCTCTGATGCTTGATTTTACCATTGCTAACTTTAGCACACCCTATTATCTAGTACATCACTATCATTATATAACGTCGGAGCTTCCAATTGTTTTTATTCTCAACATTAATGATCAGTAAACACTGGCTAAATTATAGATTTTATAGCTAATATCAAATCTAGGTTTCTCATTTAGTCACACAAGCAGAAAAAATTATATTATTCCGCGTAATATCAAAGTAATTAATGTGTTCAAACACCAATCATGAAATCCCTAGTCGTGTTGTATTCTGTATGAAATGATTTCTGTTTGTTTTGCCATGAGTAAGTTAAAGATGAAAAAGTAAATGATCGATTCTTTAAAACAGAGACATAAGTGATTCCTTGCATTGCTGGAATAATATCTGTTTGTGGTTCTTGGTATACACGCATTAAATGTTATAAGTACACCAACACAGTTCATAGCGTTACGTGCAAAAAGTCGGTCGGTCAACATGCCGAATGGTTTTCCAACATAACTCCAAAACGGGTGAACCTAGGATTCTTAAATTTCAAGTGGAAATTATTCATCCTCCACAGACGGCCCGACTCAATTTCAAGGTCATTTGGATCAAATGTCAAACTCACCATGACCTTTGAACACACAACAGTCACTGGTTCACACCATAAGAAATATAGGATCTTAGATCGTAAAACTTAACAGAGAGGTTGCTAATCATCAGATGTAGGCTCCTACTAATTTTGAGGTTGATAGGTCAAAGGTTAAGGTCGTGGTGACCTTAGCTACACTAGGCTATTTCCTGTCATGAGACGTGTATGTTTCACAAACCTCTCTTGTCCTGTCTGCTATCGTATTTCTTCCGGTTTTGTGTTTTCCGTGGTGTGGGTATTAATGGAGAATGTGGATGTAACATTTTGAGACTTCGTGCGAAAATCGTTTGTTTTGCACGTGCATTTTGCATAGTTTGAAAATTCATTGTTCGCTGCTCGCAGTGGGCAAAGAACAAACATCGAATTATCGGATATTGCTGCTATACTATTCGCATGAAGACATGAAAAAATGAGCATGATACCATGCAAAATAAAAAAGATATACAAAATACATGTTGGTGTTCTTACAACATTTAACAAGTGTACTGTACATAAGTATCGCATTTGTCTAAGGTTTTGTAGAAGATATTTGTAACGAAAATAACCAATAGAAAATAACCAAGACATGTTTTTATACTCGATATCAATGGGGCACCTCTCGAAGCCAGTATAATCAAAATGATACAAACCTAGTAATGATGCTACCAGTTTCTTTGAATGTTCTTTGAGGAATTTGCGTTTGCCATTTTTATCACATTCATTGCCATTGATTCACATGCCATAGTTTGAACTAAGGTAGCACAAAGGTACAGGACGCCACATTTGAACTTACACCAGTGGTGGTAATCTCCAATGTAACTGGTATTTCTTTTCTATGTTTTTGTTTTCAAAATATTAAACACCTTCTTTGTACAAAATATATACAGAATGGGTTTTTTAAAATACCAATTTAAATTTTGGTGCCCATAACTAAGACCTACACTACAGATTTGATATGTTTTCATATCATTTTGATTCGGGCACCCGATGATAATGGCAACTTCTACGCAGTTCATGTATTATAAAAGCCAGAACCCAAAACGTTAACATAGAAAAGCTCAATGTCAAACGAAAGTTTACTGGTTTGGGCTGAAAAAGACTGAACTGATATTTGAAAAATTAAAGCATAATTCAAAACAGGATTCTATTTTGGACAGTTTATGTCAAGAATTGATCGAATGGTGTAATTATGAAATACTTTTTACCGTTACGTCGCACAAAAAGTCCCAATCAAATAGGAACTCCACAAAAATAGCTTTCACTTCATTAAACTCGAGACACACGTTTTACCAAAATTACTTTGGAATATTGCTTTATAAATATTATTCTTAAAAACTATGGGAAATCACAAAGTCAATATTTTTGTCAAAATATATTTTTTTCCTGGAGACTGACTCATATCTATGTGCCATTACAGTTTGTATCGACATGCATAACATGAAGCACACAAACTATTTAAAAGAAAATTCATGTCAGCTATTTTGCCATATAGAAATACATCGTACATTAATGCTTGTTAATCGATGAAGTATTGTGACTCCTATTTTCCCCTTCCTAATCTGGTTCCTGTAAAACTATATCCATGATAGAAATCAAAGCTTTGTCAATGTACCGATATTGCCTTGTGTGTATTTAGTCCTAGAATAAGTCTATTCAACAACAACTTTGAAGTAGGATTATAGACAGTGAAAACACACATTTCAATACAATCACATTATTCCTGCGCCTAATACGAGACATTTGTTTGCTGTGTGTGTAGTTGAGGACATTAAATGTGGATTTAGTTATTTTATAGAATTCGATTCAGCTTCCAATCTCAGTTTATTCAATCCTACACAATGGGATTTCTGGATAAGTTTCAATCACGTTTGATTATTTTTTTATCCAGAAAGGTTGTATCTAGCTGGATTTGTCTAGAAACTGATAGTGTCATAAAGTCAAGAATATAAATAGAATGTGGGTAATGCGGCAGCTGGGGATATTTTCACACATACAATAAAACTATGAGGCTTTTGTGAGTAAGCAATGCCTAATTAGTGACGCGGTTCTACAGTAGATAACGTCAAAAGGCCAGAGGTACGATTGTTGACCTGAACACTTGGTCGCTTCTGAAAATCTTCAGTGGTTCTTAGAGATCTATTGGTTGATAACATAGTGGTAATTTGGATCAGTGGAATACACTGACGTTTTCAGAAACGCCTTTCAATGTCGCACGTCCAACTAGAGATTAACTGATTAGAAACCGAGTGGTTGTCTCTCGATAATCGGTGGCGTAGGGAATTATTTCGGAAAGCGTATTAGTATACAGTTTGGTTGTTGTTGTTATTTTTGGTGGTCACTTTCGTTATCTTTCGCATGCTCTTTGTCTGCTATGAAAAATTGCAATAATCAATCTTCGACAACATTTCTTGACGCGATACCAACTCATTGACTACTAAGAGACCCTTGGGTAATACCTTCTGAATAAATTGGCACGTAGTAGCAATACGAGTATGTATTGATGTAGTTAGGGATCACAATACACTTATCTCTCTACCAGTGTTGATTATTTGACATTTAATCTACTCTTTTTCGTGGGTATTATATTTCGTGCAAATTTGGTAAACTAGTAAACATATGCCCACAACGAACATAACTACATGTACCTTTAGTATAATAGTTTAATGCATGATTGTACAACACGTGGTCTATTTGGAAGACTAGTGGTGGCTTTCAACCGAGTTAGTATAAGTAAATTAGTTACTTTTAATTAAAAAAATAATGAGAGAACAAACTGTTCTGTCTTAAAAATACAGGACATAACACTTGAGAGGCATCATTAAATTTACAATCTGAGAGACATTACAAGACATTACATCTGCGAAGCATTACAGTATATGATATCACGAATAAATCTGTATTTTTGGTCAAAAAATATTTTCTTTCTTCTCCTATCGACCGGATTCCTAACATGCATTGCTTTGCACAGAGAATGTCCTGTGCCAACACAGAGAGTGTGTCGAAATAGCATTTTGCACAGAGAGGCTGCTGATACGGGTATACACCGTGAATATGGTTAGTAAGTAGGTAAGTAAGTAAGTAAGTAAGCAAGTAACGACTTTATTTATAGTAGATGACATATTTGGTAATATACCAATTTTCAATATGGTCTACATGGTTAAGCGTTTGCTATTTCCGAAAACTTGTTAAGGTAGATTCTACCACCGTAAATAAATGAAATGAAGTTGTTGAATACCGGCAGAAGACATAATTGATGTTATATCGGCAGTAAATTCAATATCATCCATTTCAAATGACTAACTGAATGATGAAGATTCGCCAACATCACCAATAACTGTCTATCTGCACGGCTGTACTTTACCAGAACGGTATCGAGCCGTCTATAATATTGACTTTGTATAACAATCTATTCGTATTGTTTTATGTAAAAATGTTATCAGGTTCCTACCATAACAAACATTCGAATGGTTGTGTGAATCCTATCAGTCGGTGTTGCTTAATTCTATTTGTTCATTTGGTGAAATTATTGGATTATTTTTTCAGAGAGCATTTTTTTTATTGCGTAAAGTGGTTACTTCTCGGAGTGCCAATTTGTGCATTATTACGAGGGACGTTCAAAAAGTACTAGGACTGGAGCCCTTACGGATACAGTTTTAAATTTAAAAATTATACAAATATTAATACATAATATTAAATCGGAATGCAGTTGAGAAAAAGTAATATCCGATTTATCGCGTAATATTGTCATGTCCGTCCGTAAGCTTCCATTTTGAAACCATAGTAACGCGAACCCGGCGCAGCCCATCAATAACTACTGGTGTTGACTACGTAATGAGCTATATCTTCACTACTATCTTATCGTTAGATGTGAAACATCGCCAGAACATAACTTGTTGTATGTTGGACTTTGTCTGCAAAGATGACGATATTTGAACAATAGATGCTGAAATAAAGAGAAGTTGAACTCAGTGAGGGACAACTTCGGAACGCAAAAGTGACGTCATCGGAACGTAAAGAAAAACTGACAAATAACAGGTTCCTTCAACAGTAAAAGTATATGCACTCGAAATAGTATGCAAAGTATCGTAACTACAATAGGACATATTTCTGCAGTTATTCATACAGTTTAGGAATGTCACATAGGTATTATGGATGGTTGTTCTAGCGTGAAGGACATGTAAGTAATAGGAAATAAAAATAAATGTTAACGTCAGTTAACGCGACATTTTCAATTTATCAACATTTTATTATGCGGATTATCGCCCCGATATTCGAAATAAAATTTGGAAAAATACATGCGATTCTCACAAGCGATATACGTGTATAAAGCTCTGTGTGTAACAAGCATGTTATCATCACCATTATCATTAAAAACAGCGTATTTCAAAGTCCTATGAGTGACACTTATGACGTTTAAAATAGCGCGACGTCATTTTGTGCGCCGGGTAGGCGTACTTGACTAAGTTTAAACACCTGCAACTATCGAACCGCGTACTCATTTACCTTCATAATTGCACTGTTTGTAGAATAAGGTTTGAAATTTCATATGATATAACATTTGATTTTTTGTATTTAATAATGCGGGTTTAATGACAATAATCCTAGTACTTTTTGAACGTCCCACGTATGACAGTTGAATTGGATGAATAAACTACGGACTTTCGTTTCTTATAATCGAATTGGACTAGTTTTTATAACAATCGGAAAATATTTGTAGTGGTATTTTACTTTGATATTACAACTTACGACTGTTTAATATACATTTATGATTGTTAACATCAGTCACGGTTATTGTAAAGTTTGATAACATAGGAAAAGCGGTCGATTCTAGTCAAACGTTGAATATTTGTTTCCAACTCCTAAGGATATTATTTATTGAGGACTTACGTCATCTTGTAATTAACTAAAAGAGTTGCTAACACAGCAATAATAACCTACGTCATCAACAGATGTTGAATGTAGATCATTAAGTATCACACGTTTGACAGCTGCAGTGTGGCAATATAATCATATAATTTATGTAATTTACGGTTATTTACAATAAGCTCAGTACTTTATGTGCACGTTGAATAGGGTAAAAGAGAAAGTTAATTGTGTGTAAACGTACATTTCTGGATTTTAACATTCAGATTTAAACAGAAAGGGAATTGAACAATGGACGTTGTTATATTTGTCGAACGAGGTTATTTAGAAATTCTCAAAATTGGTCACAATGAATAAATGGAGTTTACGGTAGTGGATGTTATAAAAGCTGTACATAGACTAAGCTCCGTCACTTGTGGCATACATGGACTTGTATTATAAGATTATTTTATCGGTTTCGTCTTTGTTTGGGTAAATAGTTTATCACCTATCATGCCATCATAAATATACCATTCCTATACAGACTACGCTCAACTTATCTAATTTATTCTCTCTAAATTGGGCAAATCGACATATACTCGTACATTGCATGTTTATTACTTATTAGTACAGATACTGCCTATGTTAAGTATTTATGGAACATGGTGAAATGGCTTCAACGAATTCAAAGAAAACGTGTAATCTATTCCCGATTCAAAGTTGACTACATGTATTCGTACCACCATGTCAAACGTTTGTATTGTTTGATTATATCAATAAGTCAATAATTGGATTTATAACTCTAGGTCGTGCATAACCGTAACGTTGTTTATTTGTAAGAAACTTAAAAGTGATAAAATGAATTATTTTGCTTATAAGAATCAGGCGTATTGTCCCTAAGCAATAAAGACGGAACACGTTTCATACAACCCTTGATGTTCTAGTCAATACTTATACTGACAACGAAGATATTGCAATGTTAACGTCATTCAAGTTCAATATGTTCTTAAAGAACACTCTTGGATATCTATTGAAATTAACTATCACAGTAAAGAAATTAGTCGGTTTATAAAATGGAGTGTTTCAAACAAAAATTTCGGAATAGATCGCAGTCAATGCGGGCACGTACTAAACCAACTTATTTCAAAGACAAACTTTTGAAACCCGGGAGTAATCATGATATTGACGTGAAACATATTAGCACTACACGGGATGTTAAAGTATCGCTGCCTCATTATCATCTTGAAGTCATATCAGACCAGTACAGGAGACGGGCTTTAAGGTATAATATTATGATTTTGCTAGTTTTTCTAAATAATTTTAGGTCTGATTGATGTAAAATTTGCAAAAACAAGAAGTAATGTAGTTTGCAACAGAACCACTCTTATACTCAAATTTTCGAGTTTTCGGTCTACTCCAAAACATATGATGAATACCAGTACGAAAGAAAGAGAATACCGAAAGGTCGAACATTTGGTTATTAGAGTGATTTTGCTGCAAACTATATTGTGATTCCCTTTTAGTGATATTTTTATGCTAGAAGAATAAATGTGTTATATGATTGTCAACAAATGTTTTATTATACAGCTCTTCAGTTTTGAGTTCTCTAATATGTTTCCCAAAAAAGCGGTTAACCTCATAGCATTAATTTGTCTAGAATCCGATGATATTCTTGCTTCCATTAATGCTCTGTTAATATAATGCTCCGTATATTTAATTAAATGTTCCAAAATTTGATGGGAACGTCAATTCTATAACAATACATAACATTTTGAAATAGTTCAAAGCTATCCTCTGATCACGATATCACAATAAAAAATATATATTTCTGATAATCATAAAACTAATGTTGTTTGTCAGACGTTAATATGTGAATTTATTAGATCAGTCGACAGCGTGTTGTGATTTGCCACCCAGCTTTAGATACAGTCATTGTACTCACTACTGTAATGATCAAGTGCAATAACTCTATTTTGATTTATGTTCAGTACACATGTTACAGCTACCTCTTTTCAAATTCAAGGTCCTGTGGTTTGGGCAGCTGGGGCATAAAAACTAGCCAACGTTTTTGCATTTGCCTGTGACACGTTTCGCCTATGACTCCATAGGACAGTGTTTACAGTGCAGACCAAGGATGCGTGTCAAAAAGTTTCATCTCTGTACTTTATTAGGTAATAACAACTAAGTTTGTTTACCACTCAGTTAAAACGTTAGCATTGTTTACTCTCCTTGATGATCATTACCTCCTACAACCTATAAACTTTATAAAGTCATAATTACGTAGATGTACATCGATGCCCCTTACATGAATCCTTTTCGAAAGCATCGTCCCACATGAAATGTCAGTACTTTAATTATATCCCCATTAACAATATTGTGTAGAGTGAATAAAATTATATCACTCCGATCAATGCAGAGCAGATCTGATATTAAGTTATAGTGCAAGTGGCTGGAAGCATTCATTTCCTTTCAAATCATCATAACATACTTGGTTATATCATGGTGTTTATTCAGATGCTGCATCATTAATAGTGATTGATTAAGTATTGCCGCAAATAACATCACAGCACCATTTCCATTCATTGACGAAGATAATCGACCAAGTCTTATCGCGAATGCCAACAATTTAGACCAAGATATGAAATGTCGATACAGTCAGTCAATTTCACCAATTAACTTTTCCGTCCCAGAAGTTTTCTTTCTAGCATGTGTTATGTGAATATATCCTGCAACTAACCATTATGGGGAGATCAAGTGCTATCAAGCATCGTATTAAATAAAGGCACACGACATAACGCTATCAAAATGCGATAATACGGATAAAACCTTTTGTGGGAGTCAATTGTTATGCCACGCATACATGAGACAATTGTTGTGCAAATTTATAAGCCAAATTGATTATTAATAATTTTAGGTTTATATTGTCATTTCCGATGTGTTTTGGCCAGATAAAAATAATTCGGTTCGATACAAAATATTTGACACTTTGTATTTGATGTATTGTTGTACGATTGTGACTGTTGGTATTTTTACTTGTAAGTTAGTAAACAATAGAAGGGGATAAAGGTGTCGATTGGACAATCTTTTTGTAGTCTCCAAGTTGGATTTTATATAGATTAGTAGTCTAGAAGCCATTAAGAATAAGACATATATATTTTGCTGCCGGCTCAAGTTATGTATTTATGATATTGAAATATTATAAGTGGAAACATTAGCCACGCAGTTGCCGTGGTTGTTCTGTACAGGATTTTGAGATTCGAATTGTTTCTCCGAGGTGAACGTATCGATGGTTTGCCATTAGAATTATATTACAAATATTACATATTTTTGTTCGGATTTTACCATCACTGACTTTATCTTGTTGTTATATATTATTGTTGATTGTGGACGTGTGATAATTCTCAGGAACAAAATAGTTTGGAACGACGAACGATCGTTCGGTCTATCTATTCCAGCTGTAGTTAATGTCGGAATCTCCTGCATTACACAATCAATTCCTAGCTCATGAATTTATTGTTTAAGTAACTATGATATATCAGTGTGTTTGCATTGTCTAGATACTGGTAATGGCTAGGTATACTCGTACATAGCATTTTTGCACATAAGTTTGGATCAAAATAAACTTGTTGGTTAACTTTCTTATTCATGATCAAAATAAAAACAATGGCATGGCCCTATCAATGGACTCATTGGTGAATGTTGTCAATGTCAGTCCAATCCCAAACATTTCACTTTTCCTTTATATTTGGTGCTGCTTCTACTCAAAGTTATTTTCATAATAGCCTGACATTACTTGATTCTGACCATTTAAACCGTGTGTTCATGTATACAGACTGTAGTAATTTATTTTCGAATAACTTTACAACCTATTGATTCCAAAACATCACACTTTTCGCTGATAGTTTGTAATATTTCCCCAAAATAGCCTGTTTCGCACTGTGTTACCTACAGGGTAAATATTAGAAGAGTTTGATAACATGATTGATTTTGACTTTATTCTACTGGTCAGTAAGTGTCCGCTACTTACTTCTTAGACAAATATATCTCGGTGGTGTCGCCCCCCTATGGTGTCTACTTGCTTGTGGCGGTTATGGTCCGCCTAGTTATGTCATTTTAGAAAATTATAAATAGTTTACTGTAGTTTATATTTTACGGCATTTTACAAATATAATGCCCCTTTTCATTTCTAATATAAACCTTGTGTTCTGTTGTTCCTCATTCCATACAAGTTCGCCACAGGTTTGGTCCACATTTAGCAGTCCTTGAACAATACAACAAATAACGCATTGACATCAGTTTCCTAACTTCCTTAACCAGACTTTATAAATATTCACGACCTTCAAAGATGAAATACTTAACTGTATTTTAATTTGAAATTTTGATGTAGACGTATGTGTGTGCTTCCGCTAAGCTTTACTTTACATTATTCAACATTCAAGTTATTTTTATTTCTGATGTTTGACTTGGATTATCCGATCTTATGTTATATGGATGTGAGACAAGGCGAAAGTGCATGCTCTTTGAACACTGGTTTGTTTGATTAGAAGATTTATTAAAATGTAGAATCCTGGTTCGGTAATCCATACAATTATGATTGTCATTCTACTACATTTGCGTTCAAGAAGCATTTTATTATTTTTTTATTATACCATATTTATATAGCCCTTTTTACATGTATACACACGTTCAAAAGTGCTGTACAGTCATGACTAATACATGGTTAAAACAATATATAATGTACATGAAATAAACAATGTTTTTATCAAAGCTATTTAATCTCCCATTAGTATCATATTGTCAAACGAAATACAAGATAAAACTTAGGAGACATGGTATAAAGAAATACTTTGCTGCAATAAAGTGGTGGTGTACAACCATTTGATTATCTGTAGGGGTATTAACTGAATATGAACCTCAACAAGGACAAGGATAGCGTCAAGTACCATTACGACGTGTCCTTAACCCTTAAAGGAATAGTAATACTTCCTTTAAAAGGGGGATGACTCACAAATGACTTTAAGTTACTATCATCATATGAGTTACAAAGCTCGAAGAAATAACATACATTCTTCAAGACCTTACCACACTTTGAAAAGGGGCTCTACTTAACCTAGTAGACGGGCCTCTTCTTAACCCAGTATACGGGACCCTACTAACCCTAGTACAAGGGATCTATTCATCACGGTAGGTGGGGCTCTTCTTAACCCAGTAGGCGGGGCTCAACTTAACCCAGTAGACGGGTTCTACTAAACTTAGTAGTAGGGATCTACCGATAGATGGAGGGGGCTCATAGTCCTGGGAACATGTGGGTCGTTGGGCCAAAAGATAGGGTACCGAGTTAGTGGGAACATACACACAGTCAGCATGAATAAGCTATAGTAAAATAGTGCGTTTTCAGGGCTTTCTTGAAGGACGGTAGTGTTTTACTGTCTCTGAGCGCTGTTGCAGTGAGTTCCAGAGTTTCGGTGCAGTAGCTGTGAAACATCGGTCACCGTAAGTCACAGTCCTCGTCCTTGGCACAACTAGAAGAACAGAATCATTTTAGACCTTAGCTGTCTTTGTGGAGTTTATACTTCCAAAATATTTCTGATGTAGCCAGGCGATTTTCCATGTATTGCTTTGAAAACATGAGTCAAGACCTTGAACTCTACCCTGTACTGTACAGGTAACCAGTGAAGATCCATCAGTACAGGAGTAATGTGATTGTAACGCGGTGTCCATGTGATGAGGCGGGCAGCTGTAGTTTGAATAATTTGTAGTTTATTCAGAATAATTTTCGGGGTGCCACATAGTAACGAATTGCAGTAATCCAGTCTCGATGTTACTAAAGAATTAATCGGGGATTTTGTTGCATCAACAGTCAAGTTTCTCACCATCGACGTTGGTCTGATCACAGCATCACCAACTTTTACCTTGAGATTGTAACGGTACAAACAGGATTATCTCTGTTTTTTCGGTGTTTCAGCAAATTTTCTTTCATCCAGTGCAAGATATCCTTCAGACAAGCTTCAATTCGTTGCAGTGTTTCATCTCGCGAGACACAATCTTTTGATTTGAATGCCATATACAATTGGGAGTCATCGGCATAGAAATGATGTTGCAATTGATGTTTTCTACAGATTGCACCTACTGGTTTTGTGTACATAATGTAGTTCTTTGGACCAAACACAGAACCCTGATGTACACTTTAGCTCATTAGTACAGGTTTTGAAAGTTCTCCATCTATACAGACAGTCTGGTAACGGTCACACAAATATGATTTTATCCACTCTAATGGCTTGCCAAGTATACCGAAATGATTGTCAAGTCGGCGTAATAGAGTGTTGTGATCAGTGGTGTCAAAAGCTGCTGATAAATCCAGCATAACCAGGAGCGTAGCTTCATTCTGTGTTTAATTCATGTGTGATAATAGTCCGAGAAGTCAGACTATTAAACTGATGTTAATAGCTTAATGCATCATCAAGATAAGGTTTAAGCGGCACTTGTTGTTTAAGCGTATACTCCAGGTTATTGTAAGATGCAATTATTGATAGCGAGAGGAATCTCTCAAACGCAAACATAATATTTAGAAACACCATTAGGCCGGTATACAATGTACTCGCGTCCGAGGTCCGAGTCCGCTTTCCGTATCCGCATTACAAATACGATTCCATCTTTCCGGTCACTGACCTATTTGGAAACTTTGTCATACATACTACTCGCCTGTTGATGCTTGTTTGTTACATTATCCTGTCGTGTCCTTACACATTTTGCTCTCTTGGTGCTCTGACTTCGGATAGTAATTTCTGTGCTACTAAACTGGTGTTGTTTATATAATGTTTCATGTTTGGAAGTCTTTTATTACCTGTCACTGTGGCCTTTTTGTTGTGGCATTACATGTCGGGAAACCTTTATTTACACTTTCATTGTCTATAAGCTTGTTAGTGAGGTAAGTGTGAGGTTTGGTGCATATTAACACTTTAGGTCATCGGGCATCTTAACTGCGTTTCATTCGGTCACTTGGGATCACTGATGTTTTGTTACTTCCGTGTGAAATTAAGTCATTCTGTACTTTTGCGGCGGGGTCTTCTTTTATTCATTACTTGGTTTGTATGTGGACATTGCTCCGTGTTACTATTTTCTGTGCTCGGCTTGTTAAGTGCTGCCTTCCCTATCTAATTCCCCCATTTCTGTTTGCAAGATTTCACAATCACTTATCACTGTAATATATTCAACCTTCCTGGTACTGATAGAGCCAACATCAAATTCTTATAATCTCGTCAAGACGTTCCTTATAGAATTCAATACAAGTGTAAATCACAGACATATCTATTCACTTGCTCATAAAACGAAACCGTTATTGGATCACAATAAAAGAAATTTAATAAAAACTGGCAGACAGTGGTGTCTTGCAGCATATGTCTGTGGAATAAATGTTCATCATGGAGAATATTACAGATCGGTATAATAGTTCATGTCTAGTATCTAGTCAATAGTCCGTGGTTGTATGGGATTTTTATGAGACATTTCATAAAATCAGGATGTTCCAGAATAAAAACTTTATTGTATAATGTGATTAAATCGTTTTAGAGATAGATTGGGATACCTGCTCTGCCGAAAAGAAGCTCAAAATCCTAGTACATGTAAATTGTATAGGTCCGTCCAAATAAAACAGAGCTTATGAGGTTAGGGTCTATTGAGTTTCGTTATAGGTGGCTTTTCTTCACACTTCATACTGAATGGATAAGACAATTTAAATCTGTAAACCAATCAAAACAGAAAAATAGCTGTATCAGCTACGCTAGTCTGTCTAACATACCCTTTGTAAGAAAGACAGCTACTTAATCTTTTTCGTGATTTGTTTCTATTTGCACCCTCAAACATAGAGAATCAAGCCCTGAATAAAATAAAGCTAAAATTGGAAAACAATTATGCAATTTGATTGATAAAATATATTATCTATTCGGGTGACCAGACTACCGCTACGCATACGCATACGCAATCTACAATTTGTAAAGGCGATTCATAAGATATTGCTGGAACACTTAGACCGACGTGTTGGACACACAATTTGGCCACAGGGGGCTGTTCAGACGTAGAAAAAGAACAAAAGGCGTTTGTTTTATTAGGCTAGGTCAATGCTGTAATAAAGGGATAATAATTGATATTCATTTAATAAAGGGTTTGACCTTTTTCTATAAATTCCTTATTTTGAGTAATCTTTCCATGCCAGATACTTTGCAAATTGTTTAGTTTACGATTATTCATTGTTGAATTATTATCAGAAAGCTAGTGATACGTTTGGTCAATGTTGTTGTCATCATATAGTTCTATAGAATATAACTGTTCAGTTCTGGATGTTACATGGCAATCAACAACATGTCATTTGGTAAGTTTCATATAATGTTGTATTTTTGTCGTAAACGTTCTATTCTTTCTATCTCTTTGTCTATTTTACATTAATTGGACGTTACTTAGTAGATACTAGCGTGTACCATCCAATTGTTCTATTGTTTGAATTCACAATGCCTCCATAGTAAACAAGTGTCACTTTCGTGGCGTTCAATACAGATAAGACAGTGTGTGTCATTGTCAGGCGTGATCGTAAATCAACTTGATAAATATTTACATTTTCGCTGATATGTCAGCGTTGTTTTATGCAAATATATTCATATTGATTCAATCCCCACAATATTTTCTAGAAAGTTCATTGTTGATTTTGATTGAAGTTGATCGCCTCGAATGGAGATATGTTTCTGCATTTGCGTGACCATCATAATTACTCCATATTCTGATTTATATACATAGTTATTAATGATGGCATTGTATGGTGCGTATGTATTCATGTAATCGTTCTTTGGTTGCACGCAATGTAATATCCGTCCACAATTAGATTACACTAACGAGAACAAGTGCTGAATGGTAAATCATATTTAATGCGACACAATCGTTCCAGAATATGACATATTCTAAATTCATGCAACAGACAAACTCAGTGAGTTTACAGACATGTTTTACAAACGTGCTGGGTCTAATAGGAAAACATGTACCAAGGTAAAGGCGCAACGCGAAGTTAATCAACCAGACTGGTAGGATCGAGATCGCGAACAATATAAACATGATAGGCAAACATAAGCTAACTTTCGTTGCTCTGATCATGCATTGATGGTTGAGGTACGGCGGCATCAATATTATTGACAGGGGTTGTAAAAATTGCGCATATTGTCTAAAAAATACTCTTCAAGTGGTAAAGGATGAATGTGAGCATGTTTTACTTGTATGTCCCCTAAATGATAATATCAGACGACAATGTTGTTTTATACAATAGTGGCTAAACAGTATTGTTTGTGAAAGAATATTATTATTAGCGTTTCCATATATATGAGCTGTTCTCCATTGTAATTATGCAATAAGAGTTAGAAAAATGTCTAAAATGAGAAAAAATCGTGCCCTTTGATTTCAAATTTGAGTAATTGGATAGTATAGTACTATCCATTAGCTTCAAGTTTTCTTTAAACTCGTGTTAAAATACCGTCTGTTGTTGCTATGGTGATCGATTTCTAAAAAGTACTCATATCAAGGAAAACAAGGGTTAAGTGGCTAAAAACACTTGCTATTATTCCCTGGAAGTAAATACTCACACACTGAACACGTTTTTATTAAAATAAGAATACGATTATAAGATCTGCCACAATTTTGAAAGTTTACGTCAAAAATATATCAGATACCGAATCATTGAAATGCCATGTTACGTTACGTCAATAAAGTAGAGAATGACGTTCGCGACGTCACTTATAAAGACGGTGGTAGTGGTTGGTTTAAAAAGTCTTTAACTTTGTAAGTTTATGGAATACTTTTTTCAAACTTTCAGAAACTGTTCATAAACGTCTCCTGTTTCTAACCATATATTATAATTATCAATATTTTCACAATTTTGGCAATAAGCCCGGTTTTCCCAGAGAACGGCTCATATGTACTTTGCAATGGAACATAGACAGGTCATGCAATGTGATTAAATTGCAATTCAATATTGCAATTTGGTCGTCGTCAACTATCGAATGCATGTTATTTGTAAATTTAGTAAATTCAACAACAACATGTATTATTTTAAAATTGTGTCACGACTAACGCTTCGACATTTTGATTTCTTCAGAGTCGATAGACTATATATATAGACATTTTGTTGTTATTTATAACATATTTTGTATAATATATTGTTTCTAGCTTGTATTAAAAATATCCGTTTACAATATAATGTATGTAAACAATCATGTCTATTGAATAAAACGCTGTCTGTTTTATTTAAAATGTGTGTTTGTCACTCACATGTTTTAAAATGTAGAATGTGACTGTGTATTTTGGGTAGGTGGTTTTGAATTACAATAAACGTGAGTTTAATTGAGTTGAGTTTAATTCAAAACATTGTCAGTCAACAGCATTGGCTCAGTAGCACACAGTAGAACACAGACCGGGTTCAAATAAGTGGATGCACATACATATGCCTGCCATATTTCAGAATAAACCTTACTGGCAAATAAAATCTATGCTCGGCAGCGGCTTACCAGTTAGAGAAAACAGTTAAAGAAATGATTTCCTTGCTGAAATTGGTTCGATGTGGAAATTTGGTGGACACATGGGCGATAATGTAACACCACGTTCGTATCCTGTGTTTCTTGAGTAATGATCATAAATTGTGATAAAGTGAAGTGAGGGAGAATATAGGAGATGTGTTGTATAACAACTGAACCTTTCAACTCAACACATTTTCCAACAAACATCCTCGTTCGCTGCCATGTAGTACATTCGTGTGATTTACTTTGTTGTCTTTTCAAAGATTGAGTAGTAACGTTATATAACCATACAAAGGTAATATATTGATGAAGCACTTCTGATATTGAGACGATTGACGAACGTCTAGCAGACCAATACATACACTCATATAATCAGCATTATCTCCTTTATTGGTGATATATGTTTGCACTAGGAGCTAATTTATACAATATTTCCTGATATAATACTACTTACACAGGCATCAATACCTCAACAGCCAGACTTTATGGCTTGATGTTTTCCTTGTCTTTTACTCTTATAACCATGTAATGTATCCCTTGAGACGACCATTTTGGCTGGCACTGATATCCTTATTATCGTAACATAGTCTCCAAATTGTTACTGGCTTGTATAGAAATTGTGGTGAAAGTTGTTCAGGAAGTACTGTATATAGCAGTCACATAATCAATGCCAATATGATAGAATTTCGTGACGTCATCTGTCTCGTTCTCGACTTTTTCATATAGAATATTTTAAAAGTAGTATGTCTATAGTAAACACTGAGTTTGGGAAACACTATCCCTCATAATTTACACAATTAGAAATGTATAAACTTATTGAATACGGGTAATATGTTTGTAATGGGTTTATGTCTTCAGTATGATTTTTTGCTTTATTTTTAATGGAATAACAAGATCAACCATTTGTATTTCATGAGTAGATCTATATGTATGCTATCATCTGTAGGGCGACTCGTGCTACCTTCGGCGCATACGCGGAAATTTACATGAAATTCCATTCCAATGATGATATATTAATTCTTATGAAAGATACAAAAATGAAAATGTACAAGATTCATATCAAACTTTTTAATATGTGCCTGTATAAAAATGGTTGGGCACGTTAGAATTTTAATAAGTCACTACAGTTGTTACAATGTAACTGATTGGGTAAAATTATTTAGTGTATCTGGCTATATGAAATACCTACACTTTGAAACATTTTTAAAAAGAGTTAAGTTATCAATTTTCGAGGGTTGTGTTAAGCAGTTTAGCCTTTCAACTACCCTCGTCATTGGATTATATGGAAACATGCGTTCGAGTCTCCTTTATGCGAATATTCGAATATTTCTCTACTGTTGTTGTGACAGCCAAAATCGCTCTGTGGACCCAGGAATAGACACTGCCCAAGTACCAATGTACACCTTGGTGAAGTGGAGCATTTGGTTTACTTTTGCTTAGAGAAATTAACCAGTGGTCCTGACGAGGTTGCATCCGGGACCTCTCGATTCCGAAGCGCGCACCATACCTCTAGGCAACCGCTCCCACATTGAAAGATATTCCATTCAAATATTCAAATTGGTGCAATTATGTACTTTTTTGGTGAAAGCTCCCCAAACAAGGCTGGTGACAGACACCACTTTCTTTGGTTTAACTGAACTAAGTGTTTGGGCACTCTGTTTGCAATATTTTGCAAGTGGGTGGGGTCATTATACATCATGTACAATGCTTATTTTTCGCAGGGGAGTTCGGCATTGTTTTGTCTGACCTGTGTACACATGTGTACCTATATCATGATAATTTCATCAAACAATCTGGTGAAAGTACAAATGTATGCTCCTCTACCAACTTAGTGCACGTGTAACTGAGCCGCGTGCTCACTGTCCAGGTTTGATATCCCCGGTGATTCTCTGTTTGCAAGCCGGGGAGAACCGTGATTGTAAGCGAATATGCCAAATGAGTATTATCATTGTATCAATTCTATTTTCAGTTCCCCGGCTTCAGATCTTGCAGCAAGAAGAGGTGTGTTCAGTAGACGACATTATGGTTCCGTGGAACTGGTATGTAACTGTATAGCATATATATTATACATTCTACGTCTCGTACATTACGTACATGTATGTCTTATCGACACATACGAGTATTAGCCGAGTTATTGGCCTTGTAATGATTAAATTTGATGCATTTTGCTTGTTCGACAGTAACTTAACAATATTTTAGCTACAAACTTCCAACTGCATATATAGCAACAATAGTCAGCATGTGTTGTTATTTAGGTCCCACTGATATTAGCAGTGCTGAAGCATTTGAAATGAGTACATTTTGGAATGTGATAGAATTTGATGGAATATGGCTTGTGGCGTCTGTAACTTGAAAGTGAATATGCTACTGTTTTCACATTTATATAGAAATTTAAGCATGTGTTGTTCTGCACCCATATATACCAGCAACGCCTACAGTGAAGATGTGGTAAAACATAGCACTCATTTTGCGATTTCTAGCTGCTGGGGAGAGCAAGCTTATAGTCGGGTAAGTTAACAGCAACGATATAATGCATGAATTAAGGTAACAATAGCCTCCAGGTACATGCATGTTTGACTCTCCTCAATCTGCCCAAAACAAGAAAAGAGCATCACTGACAAGTACATGTTTGACGGCAATTGCAAGCATACAAGCATCATGTCAGTACTGTTAACTTGTGTTTAGTTATTCTTGGTAAAAAATGATGTTTTTTGTATGGGTTGTGGTCTTTGGACTTATGAAATGTGGTGTATTTTATTATGTTGCTTAGAACTTTGAAAATATTTAAGCTTCACTCCTCCAATTAAATATATGAATATTTGTAAATCTGAGTATTTGCTCACTTACTTTCATTTGTATCTGACCTATACCTGTCCCTTGAGACGGTGAAAATATTTGTGCTAAAGCGTATTCTCTTGACATGGTCAAATGTAAAGTTAGGGCATCCGTGTCTTATGGACACATTTCTAGTTGTATATAAGATGTATCTAGTGTCTGGTTATATTCATCCCTCCAATGTCACAATTCTCTCCACTGATTGTCATTTTGGATCTTCCATGATACATTTGATTTCCTGTGATGACACATTTCACTTGATGGATTCTGTAGCGCCTTAATTATATTGTCAGTGAGATGTTAGACATTGGAAACTTCACTAACCTTATTAGACCTTTGTTCGATAACTGTACATTTTTTGTATTTGTGTCAGACCGGTGGTACCAACGAGTACATGCTACATTTCTTCATATTATAGCATAAAAACGGTGATTTTGCTCATACTTAAACGGGGAAAAAAAGGTACGTTATTGTAAAGATTCTCGCGTGCACGCGCTGTTGGTGTTCAGTTTTAAGTATGCTCATTTCAGGACCCAACCGACGAAAATAAATGATTTACAGCGTTATATAAACTGTAATTCACATTCTAATTATAACTACAAATCAATTTTCTATAATAGTAAAATAATAAACGTAAACAACCCCCCCCCCCAATGTCGCTGTTTTTTAGATAGTTGCCGATACCGGAAGTCGACGCTCATAACAAAAACTTAAATGTGACGTAACGTTTGCTAAGCGACGTCGCGTTTGTTTTCCCGACGTCGCCCAAAATGTCCCGCCAAAATGTCGTAACTTTTAAAAACATACTGATAAAGGGTTGTTTTTATGCTATAATAGCGTTTACGTATGCTTTTTCGTGCTATTACATCTGCAGAGTCCCTCGGAAGTGTTGGTGCCCTCGCCCTGAAGGGCTTGGGCACCAACCGTCCCTCGGGGCTCTGCAGATGTAATAGCACGAAAAAGTATGCGTTAACCCTACATTGAACAATGGTGCTTAATATACAACCATGCACCAATTACCCATAGTTTTAACTTGGTAATGGCTGTAAATAATCAACAGAATCAAATATTTAAACATGTATTTGTTTACTGCTTCTGCAAAACTATATAGCTAAATAAGAGCACATAGCGTATACGAGTATATTCCTGTAGTATAAAACATATCAATGAAAGCCGAGTATTACTGAGTAATAAAAATACCAAGCTGTCAGCTGGAGAGATTCACAGATTGGCATGCTCCACAACAAAACCGTGTCAAATACTAGTTATTATAAAGAACAATTGTGTTCAATTTCGTGATAAGTGTGTGTTATAAAAATCGATTGGTGAAAACGCAACGATTCGACCCCTAAAGTAGTGCAGTTTTGTGCGATGTCAAATCAATGCACAGATATTAATTTCATATACATTATTTGCTCTATATCGGATATACGTTTATTTTGAGTTATGTCCTTAAACAATTTACTTACGAATTTAAACACAAGACGTTTTGCAACATTTGCAAGATGGTATATGTCTTCATCAGTATTCGATTTATTCTAGTCATTACCAACGGTATCCTAAATTACAACCAACTCATTAATCACGGAGTGTTTTATGTCTGTCTGTTAGTCGTCTATGAAAGATAAATCATCAGAATTACACCCACTCTCCACCTCTCATTATCAGACCAATGACACATCCCTGATTTCTCTGTCCATTATTGTTTTACCGAACTAAGCTAACTACAGTCCATTTAGAGTAGGAATACAGTGACGCAGTGGAACTGCACTAGTACGGTGTAAAAACAAGTATAGATGCGTATATCAATAGTGCAATGCTAAACTAAGCTCTACTTCTTTAAGCAATGGTTTTAATCTTTTGGGTACACATAAACGATGACGTCACTGTCACTAAATCCTAACTGGAATATAAGTCGAGTATCGTTGCCAGTACAATAATAATCTATTTCAGTAAAATGACCAGAATCAATGACCTTAGGCGAATGATAATATGTCATCATGGGCCTCTTGTTGCTGCAGAGAATATTTATAAACATCGAAATGTAAGATTAATACAACGTTCGACATACATTTCAACATTACCCGATAAATTGAAGTTAACCTAATTTTAACCAAGTAAAGACAATGTCATATTTGATATACGAAACTGCGGAAACAACAAAGATTAACATAGAGTTGCCTTTGTTTTCGACCACCCCTGGTAATTCTTTTAAAAACACTAGCAATACCAAAACCTTTACCATTTCCACCTAGTATCTCGCTGTATTAGGTTTTCTAGAAACATAATAACAAGCATCCAGACGACATTTATGTTACATTAAGGATTTGAATATATTACTTCAACAGGAAATTAAACTCAAATTCACCTATCAGACTTCACACGAATTTCTCGTCGCCAAGTTTAGGAAGCTGCTTATTATTGAGAGATATCTGATGTGACGAAGGAAATAAAAAATGATTAAAGTGTCTTTCATGTTCACGAGCTTTTACTTGACATTAAATATAATGTCTCTAACATTTTCTTATTGACGCTTGGAAATTATTGTTAAAGTAAAAAATACCAACCTCCAAAAACTGATTTAGAAACGCAAAGCATTTTGGTAAAAAGCGTGATTTAAATGTTGTTTGAGTATAAATCAATAAATGGAACGACAGACGTATGCCCGGTATGAGTTTTCAAGAAAAACTCTATCAAATCAACCCATTAATCCATAATTCTGTCATTTTCTTATTTGAGTGAGACGCCCGATAACAACCACAGGGTGTGGAGATTTTTATGGAGTTTTGTAGTGCCAGTGTTTTAGAATGCAGATGCCCTGGCGCTATTGACCTTATTCAAGCATTCTTTTATCAGCATAACAACACCGTTATTAACTGCTAATAAAATGATGATAAGTATTTTATTTTTAAAATGTCATCATAATATCATTGATAATAGAGCAGCAGCAACAATGCAATGCTATATGTAGATACGAAAATATCTTTATAAGCATTAAGCTAGAAATTAAAATAATTGCATGCTTAACCATTAAATTGGAAATGAAAACTTTACATTAAGTCCATGTTCCAGGCCTTGAAAAATGAATGTCCATTACCAAAGACGTGAACATATCTAACAACGATTTTCGGTTAGACTGTCTAAGCAGTCCGAAATCAGTTGATGGTCTAGTGGGTCATTTTGCCTAATATGTTTTTAGCGTTCATCTTTAACATTATTTTGAGTAGTCAGAAGGTTTAGAAAAACTTCGATTATTCATCACTTGCAAGGACTTATTCATATAATTCTAAAATCTTTAGTAATGCTTCATTATTTGGTTTAAGCCAATAACAAATGAAATGTTAAAGGGATGCGCAATATCTGTGTTGATCATATTATTGTCTTGGCATATTGCAGTATTCTCACATTCTGTGTGTTAACTCGGTTTTTTTTTTGTTTAAGAAAATTCGTTCGAGGGAATGGTGAGAATATCTGCGTTCGCCATATCACTTACATTTCAACACGCTTTAATCAAACCGATAAATGGAAGTAACCATATTTTTTGCCCAAGTGAAGACAATATAATAGTCTAAAGGATGCACATGTAAAATTTGACATACGAAAATGACATACAACAAAGATAAGCATGTGTTTGTTTTCTACCATCCCTGGTAACACTTAACACTAGCGGTATCAAAACCTTTACCATTTCCAACGCCACCTAGTATATCGCTGTATTGGGTTTGTTAGAAACGTAATGACAAGCATGCAGACGATATTTATGCGACACTAAGGATTTAAATATATTACTTCAACAGGAAATTAAACTCAAATTCATCCATCAAACTTCACACATATTTCTCATCACCGACTGTTAGGAAGCTGCTTATTATTGAGAGATGTCTGATGTGACACAGTACGAAGCAAAACAACTATTGATTGAAGTGCCTTTCATCTTCTTGAGCTTTCACTCGATATTAAACATAATGTCACTCACATTTGCTAATTGGCGCTTGAAAATTATTGTTAAGTAAAAAAAAAATACCAACCTCCTATAACTGATTTAGAAACGCAACGTTTTTGGAGGTAGGTATATTTTGGTTTGTTTTAAATGTTGTTAAGAGTATTAATCAATAATGGGACGATGGACATATGGCCGGTTTTTTATGATTTTGCAAGAAACACTATATCAATTTAACCCATTACTTCATATTGGTATCATTTTCGTTACTTATTTATTGGAGGTATTTGAGTATCAGAAGGTTTAGGAAAACTTCTATTAATCCTCACTTACAAATTCATATACTCGAAGTTCTAAAATCTTTAGTAATATTACATTATTTGTGTTAAACAATGCAATAAATTTTAACATCGTACTCTATATATATGTTACGAAATTATAATGGACATTGTATGACAACTTTTGTATTAACACTTAATGCACTTGTAATATTTGGAAATGTGAACTACATGTAGTGTGAAACCAATAAAATGATGAAATGTTAAAGGAATGTGCCACATCTGTGTTGATCATATTATTGTCTTGGTATATTGCATTTTTCTCACATTCCGCCTGTGAACACGGTTTTTTTGTTTTAAAGAATTCGTTCGAGGGAATGGTGACAATATCAGATTATTTTCTCTGGAACTTTCAGATCGCAAAACGAGCATATTTGTCTCGTCTTCTCTATATAAAATGTTTTTATACAAACTAATAGCATACATTTTACTTTCAGCTAAATTCCACTGACAGCGAATCATCATTAAATGCGGGACGTTTCCGGTTGGAGACAGGAGAAAGAAGCCAGGAAGAGGTATATTACACGCGTTTTAGTCATTTTGTCTGTGTGTCGTCTGGTCGGAAGGAAGCTTTTGGTTATTGTACTTTTTTATCATTGCGTGGGTTAACACAACTTATCACATAAACCACGATGCGAGAGTTTAATAAAGCCCATTTAATATCATTGCTACCTTTTCAGTTGAGCAGAAGGTTAAACATCTCAGTCCCTTAGACGCAGCTAAAGCATCTAAATCATGATGAAAACGCCAAATCTCGTGATTTGGTTACAACGTTTGTAAAATGTAGTACTATGTACTTATAACAGAAGTAGTCTACAGTAACTGTGACATGCTCATGAAACGTTCATGTTTCAACCAATTTATAAACCAGTTAAATAACACATTTCTAGTGTTTGGAACCCATTGTGATATGATTGTATTAATACACTTTTTGATACTAACACTGTTGACATTTTCAGCCTGCAAGCCCCTTAAATAGTCCGGTTCATCTAGAGAATCCAGAATTTCAGACACGATGGTATTTTAAATATTTCCTTGGAAAGTGTAAGTATGATACTCATTTTATTGTTAAACACTTGTAGCGTTTTCTTTATACATATCCTACAAAGATACATATCATACACGGTCCTAATCTGTTGACTGTGAATGGCATCCGCCATTTTAATTTGGCCACTGGAGGTATCGATTAATTGGCTGATACCTGACCTAAACTACTATAAGATTAAGGAATGTCTAATACCGGTGATCGAAAATGTTAATATAGTGAACGATGACAGCTCGCTACTTAATATACTGCTGATGTTTGGGAAAACTGGTGGTATATCAAAGCAACTTTTGGACTATCTTTAAAAATATGTGCTGTTAATCGCTCTTGGCACAAATGCTTATAAAAAGTGCGCTTCTTTTTTTTTAAAATGTATCAAATTCAAGAAATGTGTCAATGTCACTTTATAGGGTTGATGTGTATATTTACAGTACATCAGAATTACGTTGGTATAGATTTAGAGAAGGATGTATTCTTACTCTCTGTTGTTGTGACAGACGCCAATAACCACAACGTTCCACAATACAGGGCTATCCTCTGGACTAAAACGGTAAGTAGTGACCACAATATCAATATTGTAGCGTAGTTTAAGCCAGTCGTGCCATTTATTGTCATTATGCATAATAAGTGTCTGAAAAGTGCTCCAACGCCTGCTGGTCCCGGTATGATCAAACCAATTACCGTAAAGGAGCTGCGTTATAAGATCATTGATCTAGTATCACTTACCTGTAGCTCGACTTTTCGAAGAAGAAGTTCATTTCCAGAGTCTCAAAGACTATCCAAGGTATCCACTTGAAACTTGACATAGTTATTTGGCGGTGCTCTTGTTAAGGTATCCGTTATCACTGGTCAATTACAATCACTACTTTGTTTATTTATTGATTCACCCGGTATGCCAATAATACTCGAAATTCGGCATGCCAATAATACTCGAAGTTCGGCATTATTGAAATATAAATAACTAGTCAACTACCATCAGAGTGGACAAAGTCAAATGTCGCCCTGTTATTTAAAAAAGATGATACATGTGAGCCAGCAATGTACATAACCCTATCTCTAACACATAATTACTTCCAGCCTGTCCACATACTTCACAAAACACAACATACATGCACTCTGAGAGCTGCGGCATGGCTTCCTTGAAAGACGTTCTAATGAGACATGTCATATATTTAACTGAAGGCTTTGACATAAAAGAAAAATGCGTACATTTTGCAGTTCGACATGCTGCTTAACAATAGAAAATCAATGTTTGATTGTCATTTGTAGTACGTGTATGTGTGTATATTTGTGTCACACATTGCTGTTACGCTATTTTAGAACAATTGTGCTCTTAGGTTGAGATATAACGATGTAACTATACATGTGAAGTTTGATCAAATAACAAAAACATACTCACCATAAACGGAAATTACTAATGGTAGTCAAACATATGTAATCCAGAATAGTTCTAGACTGAAGTAACTCTAAATCTTCTGATTAAATATATAAACTGTTTGGGAATAATTTTTGCGACAGTTGACAATTCAATATTGTATGGATATTGCTTTTTGTCTGGTGCCAAAAGATTTATAACCAAGACTGTCTATTGTTAGGTATGAATAAGGATTTTAAAAAGCCAATCTTATAAACACGTAATTCTATATCTCCATCGCCATTTCTTTTGGAATCTGAGTTTAGAGCCGTGCAGAAAAATAAATATAATGCCAACGTGACTGAGATAAGCGTCACGTCATTACTGCGCCATAATTGCCAAGTTGTGACATTCTTATTTCAACGTATCTAATCAAATAAACCAACTTTACCTGTTTTAGAGAAAGTGAAGTATGTAATTAACAGAGCAATACTATTGCTAATTTTTAGTGAAAGATCAAAATTCATTTCATAGAAAACTGAATTTTTACTAATGGTGACGAAAATATTATTTTCTGTGATCCAATAAATTCGATCTATCATCAAGATCAACGCATATCCCAATGTTACATAGTTCGGAATGAGCTCTAAATACATGCATATGCCTTAGTTACAATAAAAATCCAAATAACGAAATTCCAGGGGCGGCGGCTTATACTTAAAATATCAACTTGATGGTGTAATTATACAAAGGTAGTTGCTCTACAGAATTGGTTAAAATCCACCAAAATCTTTGCATCAGATTATGACTGTAAACGTAAATGAATATAGGTAACGATTTGACATAAATCAAAATTACCAGTTATTTACTTGTATAGAAATTGGTATTATATCAACTTAAACGGTCTTGCTTTTCTTCAGGGTGCTAAGAAGATTGCGTTACCATATCTAGCCAGCAAACCACAATCCGTGAAAGGTATCTTAAATCATCTAGATCTAGACAGAATAGAAAAGGGACCAAAAGAAATTTTCAATCCAGAAATACAAAAAGAGACCTTGGTACTAGAAGAACAAGAGGTTAGTTGGTGTCTCTAGTCTATGTAATGGTGGAGAATATGTAGTGGTGTCTCTAGTCTATGTAATGGTGGAGAATATGTAGTGGTGTCTCTAGTCTATGTAATGGTGGAGAATATGTAATGGTGGAGAATATGTAATGGTGGAGAATATGTAATGGTGGAAAATATATAATGGTGGAGAATATGTAATGATGTCTCTATGTATTGGTGGAGAATATGTATGGTGGAGAATATGTAATGGTGGAGAATATGTAATGATGTCTCTATGTAATGGTGGAGAATATGTAATGGTGGAGAATGTGTAATGGAGGAGAATATGTAATGGTGGAGAATATGTAATGGTGGAGAATATGTAATGGTGTCTCTATGTAATGGTGGAGAATATGTAATGGTGGAGAATATGTAATGGTGGAGAATATGTAATGGTGGAGAATATGTAATGATGGAGAATATGTAATGGTGGAGAATATGTAGTGGTGTCTCTAGTCTATGTAATGGTGGAGAATATGTAATGGTGGAGAATATGTAATGGTGGAGAATATGTAATGGTGGAGAATATGTAATGATGGAGAATATGTAATGGTGGAGAATATGTAGTGGTGTCTCTAGTCTATGTATGGTGGAGAATATGTAATGGTGGAGAATATGTAACGGTGGAGAATATGTAATGATGGAGAATATGTTATGGTAGAAAATATGTAATGGTGGAGAATATGATTGGTGGAGAATATGTAATGATGTCTCTATGTATTGGTGGAGAATATGTATGTTGGAGAATATGTAATGGTGGAGAATATGTATGGTGGAGAAATATGTAATGATGTCTCTATGTATTGGTGGAGAATATGTAATGATGTCTCTATGTATTGGTGGAGAATATGTATGGTGGAGAATATGTAATGATGTCTCTATGTATTGGTGGAGAATATGTAATGATGTCTCTATGTATTGGTGGAGAATATGTATGGTGGAGAATATGTAATGGTGGAGAATATGTACGGTGGAGAATATGTAATGATGTCTCTATGTATTGGTGGAGAATATGTATGGTGGAGAATATGTAATGATGTCTCTATGTATTGGTGGAGAATATGTAATGATGTCTCTATGTATTGGTGGAGAATATGTAATGATGTCTCTATGTATTGGTGGAGAATATGTAATGGTGGAGAATATGTAATGGTGGAGAATATGTAATGGTGGAGAATATGTAATGGTGTCTCTATGTAATGGTGGAGAATATGTATGGTGGAGAATATGTAATGATGTCTCTATGTAATGGTGGAGAATATGTAATGATGTCTCTATGTATTGGTGGAGAATATGTAATGATGTCTCTATGTATTGGTGGAGAATATGTATGGTGGAGAATATGTAATGGTGGAGAATATGTAATGATGTCTCTATGTATTGGTGGAGAATATGTATGGTGGAGAATATGTATTGGTGGAGAATATGTAATGGTGTCTCTATGTAATGGTGGAGAATATGTAATGGTGGAGAATATGTAATGATGTCTCTATGTATTGGTGGAGAATATGTATGGTGGAGAATATGTATTGGTGGAGAATATGTAATGGTGTCTCTATGTAATGGTGGAGAATATGTAATGGTGGAGAATATGTAATGGTGTCTCTATGTAATGGTGGAGAATATGTATGGTGGAGAATATGTATGGTGGAGAATATGTAATGGTGTCTCTGTGTAATGATGTCTCTATGTATGGTGGAGAGTATGTAATGATGTCTCTATGTATTGGTGGAGAATATGTAATGGTGTCTCTGTGTAATGGTGGAGAATATGTATGGTGGAGAATATGTACGGTGGAGAATATGTAATGGTGTCTCTGTGTAATGGTGGAGAATATGTATGGTGGAGAATATGTTATGGTGTCTCTATGTATTGGTGGAGAATATGTATGGTGGAGAATATGTAATGGTGGAGAATATGTAATGGTGTCTCTATGTATTGGTGGAGAATATGTATGGTGGAGAATATGTAATGGTGTCTCTATGTATTGGTGAAGAATATGTATGGTGGAGAATATGTAATGGTGGAGAATATGTAATGGTGTCTCTATGTAATGGTGGAGAATATGTAATGGTGGAGAATATGTATGGTGGAGAATATGTAATGGTGTCTCTATGTATTGGTGGAGAATATGTATGGTGGAGAATATGTATGGTGGAGAATATGTAATGGTGTCTCTATGTAATGGTGGAGAATATGTAATGATGTCTCTATGTATTGGTGGAGAATATGTAATGATGTCTCTATGTATTGGTGGAGAATATGTATTGGTGGAGAATATGTATGGTGGAGAATATGTAATGATGTCTCTATGTAATGGTGGAGAATATGTATTGGTGGAGAATATGTATGGTGGAGAATATGTAATGATGTCTCTATGTATTGGTGGAGAATATGTATTGGTGGAGAATATGTATGGTGGAGAATATGTAATGATGTCTCTATGTAATGTAGTCTCTATGTAATGGTGTCTCTATGTAATGGTGGAGAATATGTATTGGTGGAGAATATGTATGGTGGAGAATATGTAATGATGTCTCTATGTAATGGTGGAGAATATGTATTGGTGGAGAATATGTATGGTGGAGAATATGTTATGATGTCTCTATGTATTGGTGGAGAATATGTATGGTGGAGAATATGTAATGGTGGAGAATATGTAATGATGTCTCTATGTATTGGTGGAGAATATGTATGGTGGAGAATATGTAATGGTGGAGAATATGTAATGGTGGAGAATATGTAATGGTGGAGAATATGTAGTGGTGTCTCTAGTCTATGTAATGGTGGAGAATATGTAGTGGTGTCTCTAGTCTATGTAATGGTGGAGAATATGTAGTGGTGTCTCTAGTCTATGTAATGATGGAGAATATGTAATGGTGGAGAATATGTAGTGGTGTCTCTAGTCTATGTAATGGTGGAGAATATGTAATGGTGGAGAATATGTAATGATGTCTCTATGTATTGGTGGAGAATATGTATGGTGGAGAATATGTAATGGTGGAGAATATGTAATGGTGGCTCT
This sequence comes from Spisula subtruncata, assembly GCA_963678985.1. Lineage (NCBI taxonomy): Eukaryota > Metazoa > Mollusca > Bivalvia > Venerida > Mactridae > Spisula > Spisula subtruncata. The sequence goes on from OY787673.1 coordinate 21,684,593, forward strand.
ATGTATGGTGGAGAATATGTAATGGTGGAGAATATGTAATAGTGCAGAATATGTATGGTGTAGAATATGTAATGGTGGAGAATATGTAATGATGTCTCTATGTATTGGTGGAGAATATGTATGGTGGAGAATATGTAATGGTGGAGAATATGTAATGATGTCTCTATGTATTGGTGGAGAATATGTATGGTGGAGAATATGTAATGGTGGAGAATATGTAATGATGTCTCTATGTATTGGTGGAGAATATGTATGGTGGAGAATATGTAATGGTGGAGAATATGTAATGGTGGAGAATATGTAATGATGTCTCTATGTATTGGTGGAGAATATGGTCACAACTAGTTCACATGTAGGGCTAGCTTAATACGTGAACATATTTAAAAGGGATCAAGTCCTTCATCCATGAGCCATGATAATGTTAAAATGTTTTCGGTTGCTACCATTGAATAGTGGGTCAATCACCTATGTATTTAACTGCATGAAATGTTTCTGAGAGCCTGTGTCAGGCAAAAACGTTTAGACTACCAGACAGGCTTTTATTGTCAGACATTTTTACGGACGTTTGTGTGTCTTTTTCTAATCCTGTTTGGTCGTTTATCTCCTTAACGTGTCTCCCAATACAGACTATTTATTTAGTATTATCTTTGAAAGCTTTCTTGTTACGTTGTTGCACTTCATTTATACTCACGATTAGCGTCAACCAGAAATAGCTCTTGAAGATAGACGTTCTAATCAAGTGTGAAATAACCATATAAACAACCTGTATGCAAGCAGTTGGCAAACTAATTTGACGAAGTGTTCTTCAAATTAGCACGTATATTTAGATAAAGATGCATGCAATTATTGTCGGTTCAAAGATGTCTGTCAAAACCGCCACAATGTTCCATTTCTACATAGCTAATTGCAGCAAGTATTACAACTACGCTATAGGACCATTAGAGTTTTAATCATTTAAGTGTATTATTGATGGTATAATTTAATTCTGACACACCTGTAATAATCGACCGGGGTGAATGTTTGTTCACGCGGTTGTGACAGAGATCTTTGAATCAACTATAGTAGGGTTTGGTCGAGGAAAGTGGTTAATTGCATTAGCCAGTTAAGTTTATACCTTGGTGTGCACTGTATTAAGCGACTTGTCAGAGTACTTACGAACAAATAGTTTCAGTACTACTAGTCGTTGAATCGCTGTCATGGTAATCTGACTATGTAGTCTTCATATGACGGAAATACGGTTGCCTAAAACAGGTAAAACAATGAGCAGCAAGAAAAAACGAAACGAACGAGTCTCAATATGTCGATTCAAAATGACATCTTGTATTTATTTAAATTTTAAAGTGCATCCTGAATACCAGAAATTGTTTTGGATCGCGTCCTTACGGTAGGTCAGATAAGCATCTAAGCTAATTAATGTTTATACACGTTACAAAACTAATGTCCCACTAAGTGGAGAAAAAGTTGTTGTTTTTCCGTCTGGACAATTAAGAGAAAACACTACTAGTATCTGATCTAAGCATAGTGTGGGTGGACGTTAAGCTGAGCCTGATAAAAACTTTCATCACAAGTCGATAAAACAATACTCCTGTTTTACTTGTTATTGTGATGTTATTCTTAACTTCACTCTCTCATGTTGGTCATAAAAAGCTGAATGTGTATCTTGATGGTAAACATTTCCCTTCTTTAAACAAACCGGTCAGCGTATTCGCCAATAAATACATGTGGCTTTTGGGGCAAAGATAGACAGGCATTGTCATCATGCCAAATGCTATTTTCATACACGTACGGTATATTTGTTGTTGGTCAATTGGTATATGTTAAAAGGTGGTTTAGTGAATTTAGCTAAAGAAACAACGATAGTTTTGATGATTTTAACTTCTTATTTACCTGGTCCAAATGAAATGTCTATTCTGTATGTTTCAAATGGTTGCACCCATTACTTGAAATGGCATTTTTGCGAACTTTGCATACGTTTTTTATGACAAACAATTACAGAGTGAGCAAACTTCATGAGAATACTTCATGGATGTCGGAGAAACACCAATCACATCAGAGCATGCCAACCAGTTAGTACAAATTTGATAATTATATATTTTGACAGATATTGTCTCCTATTGTTTTTGTACTGAATATTTTCAGGGTTCCGTGAATTTCAAATTTGGTGTATTGTATGCTAAAGAAGGTCAATCGTCTGATGATGAGTTCTTCTGCAATGGTATGAATTATTTACTTTTCAATACTTTTCTTAATCTTAATTTTCATTATTAACATGATATAATTTCTAAAGTGAAGTTTTTGTGATGCAGACGAAGTAATCCGTGTCTCAAACTTCACTTTGTATGTGGTCATCCTAGATTTTAGAATTTAGTAGAAAACAATGTAGGGTTAACGCTTGCTTTTTCGTGCTATTACATCTGCAGAGTCCCGAGGGACGGTTGGAGCCCAAGCCCGTCAGGGCGAGGGCATCGACACTCCCGGGGGACTCTGCTGATGTAATAGCACGAAAATGCATGCGTAAACGCTATTATAGCATAAAAACAACACTTTATTAGTATTTTTTTCAAAATTATGACATTTTGGCGGGACATTTTGGGCGACGTCGGGAAAACAAACGCGACGTCACTTAGCAAACGTTACGTCACATACAAGTTTTTGTTATGAGCGTCGACTTCCGGTATCGGCAAATACCTAGAAAACAGTGACATTGGGGACTTGTTTACGTTTATTATTTTACTATTATAGAAAATTGTTTAGTAGTTACAATAAGAATATGAATTACAGTTCATATAACGCTGTAAATCATTTATTTTCGTCGGCCGGGTCCTGAAATGAGCATACTTATAACTGAACACCAACAGCGCGTGCGCGCGAAAATCTTTACGATAACGTACCTTTTTCTTCCCGTTTAAGTATGAGCAAAATCGCCGTTTTTATGCTATAATAATATGTAACGTCAAAAAAGCAGAACGAAATTAGTTGTTTTACTGACATTATGCTCGAATTTATAGCATCAGTGACATCACTTTTGGATATATTCACTATACACGAATAAGGTACTAATCCTTATTTTCTATTAATCCTGTAACTTTTTATAGCACGACAAATGAGTTCATTATTGAAAAATATGTTATTATCTTTAAAATATGAACACACCACATCAGTGGCGAAATTAAAACTCCGAACGAGACTTTGTAAACGCGCTTCCATTCAAATGGTTATTGACTGGTTGAAGTTAAGTCGAAAGTAGGCCCATGTCATGTGACATAATAAAACTCACATGTCATAATAAAGCTAACATTTACACAACATATCAATTTCGGCCTAATAGAGATGTGCATGCGTACCGAGACGGACTTTATCTTTTAACGGTAAATCTACTAGGGGTTTTCTCAAAGGTATGTATAACTTCTACTGGTACAATGGATTGATTTATCATCAATACACATGATTAAATTCGTTGGCTTTATAGGATATCCAAATTCATTTGAGACAATCCCTCGGTTTTAACGCTTCAAATTTACAGAGATCCATGTAGGTCTGGGTGTGCACATCTTTAATATTGGTAGGATAAGTTATATGATACTGTACTGTGAGAACTGTCGGGAAATGGCGGAATAATGTTCTCCAACGAGTGTGATCACGAATAAACGATGTCACAAGTTTGCTCTGCTTTCTTAAGTCTACTCATGAAACATTGTAAGATTTCTTTTTGAAAATGAAATAGAGTTGAGTATTATAAAAGGTTGTATACCCCGGTTCAATCACCGTGTTTTGGAAAGGTATGTTCTGATTATGACTACATGTTCCCCGTCATCAGCTATTAGTGGAAGAGTTATAAAATTGTCTGAACAACTTGCATCATTTCAGAAAAAGGGAGTGACGACTTTAATAAATTTCTCAGACTACTGGGGAAACGTGTACGTTTAAAAGGATGGGATAAATTCAAGGCAGGTCTGGACATTAAATGTAAGTATACAATGTACTAGTATCAAAAAGCATAGCAATAATATTATGACGACAGCAATATGTTTGAATGTCACTCATACGTGGGATGATCAAAAAGTAATGAGACAAATGCTCTCATTTTTTAAAGTTTACATATCTGAACAATGAAAGTTTCATATTTATCGTGCTGTATTTAATGCTGATGTTTAGGTATAATATACAATGTTCTACAATAAGTAGTTCTTTATTAATGAAACCTCAAACATAAGGTGTTGCGCTATGTCGCAGCACATCAAAACGTCGACCTCTTTCGCCGTATGATATGAAAAATCATTCGACTAATGTTTTATTAAATATTCCTCGAATATTTATCAAATTTATTGGACATGGTGCTAAAACATTGAAGAACTGTGGATAAAAACGTTTTGGGTGTAAGTGTTCGTTTTTAATATATGACTTGAAAACTATCGGTAGCGACTTGAAAACTATCCAATATATCGGCAAAAAATCTCATCTCGAAAATAAACAGTTCTTCCACAAACTAGGATAAAGGTCTAAACAAGCATTTAAAAATGAAGAAACGAGCATCGAAAGAGAAGTCTGCAAGACGTATACCTATGTATCGTTAGTAGAAAATGGTTTTTGACGGGAAAGAAACTCTACTATATCAAGTCAAGATCAGAAAAGCGTTAGATGCGCTGTCAATTTTGATTGTCACTCGTTTGACGGACGTGGTATACGAGAGTCGTCTTCGGAATGAATATGGTCAAATAATTATTCAAAATTTTATAAGACCTAAATTGCTTTTAGTCAAATAAACACTTGTTCTAAATAAATACTGAATGATTAGTAAATCTATTCAATAGTTTTAGATACATAAGCGAATTTTCGGAGCAATGGGACGTTCAAATAGTTAACAATTTACGTACGTGACGTCATTGGCGTCGTAAATGTGCTGCGAGTCGCTGTACCCAGGGTTGCAAAACAATGCATATCTCTGCCAGTACATTTTGTAACTGGTGGAAATTTATGAAACTCTGCCGACGGAGAGAGGATACTTATTTTATTTAAAAAAAACTTATTTTATTTATGTCCCGAAGAATTATAATTTTAGAGCGTTTGTCTCATTAGTTTTTGATCACCCACATACGAGGTACTCAAAGCAGTCGAAGAGGAGGGTGCATTCCACTTTTTCAAACATCACACACTATTATATATTGTTATATATTTCCTTTATGCAGCAGTAAACTTTGCCAACATCATTGTCTTGGTAACCATGTCCATGTAGACCATTCATTATAAGCATGGATGGTATATTCTTTCAGCGAACACGACTGGAGAGGAATCAATACATACAGTGTATGAAGGACATGAGATCATGTTTCACGTCTCCTCCTTATTACCATACTCCACAGAGAATAAACAACAGGTATGATATATTATATTACTCCACAGAGAATAAACAACAAGGTATGAGATCTTATATTACTCCACAGAGAATAAACAACAGGTATGAGATCTTATATTACTCCACAGAGAATAAACAACAGGTATGAGATCTTATATCACTCCACAGAGAATAAACAACAGGTATGATATAATATATTACTCCACAGAGAATAAACAACAGGTATGAGATCTTATATCACTCCACAGAGAATAAACAACAGGTATGAGATCTTATATCACTCCACAGAGAATAAACAACAGGTATGAGATCTTATATCACTCCACAGAGAATAAACAACAGGTATGATATAATATATTACTCCACAGAGAATAAACAACAGGTATGAGATATTTTATTACTCCACAGAGAATAAACAACAGGTATGAGATCTTAAATCACTCCACAGAGAATACACAACAGGTATGATATATTATATTACTCCACAAAGAATAAACAACAGGTATGATATAATATATTACTCCACAGAGAATAAACAACAGGCATGAGATCTTAATTACTCCACAGAGAATAAACAACAGGTATGATATATTATATTACTCCACAGAGAATAAACAACAGGTATGAGATCTTATATTACTCCACAGAGAATAAACAACAGGTATGAGATCTTATATCACTCCACAGAGAATAAACAACAGGTATGATATATTGTATCACTCCACAGAGAATAAACAACAGGTATGAGATCTTATATTACTCCACAGAGAATAAACAACAGGTATGAGATCTTATATTACTCCACAGAGAATAAACAACAGGTATGATATATCATATCACTCCACAGAGAATAAATGACAGGTATGATATATTATATTACTCCACAGAGAATACACAACAGGTATGAGATCTTATATTACTCCACAGAGAATAAACAACAGGTATCAGATACTAGTAATTTATACTAATTTATTTAAGGTCGATTGTGAAACAAGTTTTTCTAACTTATATTATTATAATAATCACTCTCGACACCTCATTCCTGATATTTTCCTTCGTCAATAATGTATGGGAGAAGAGAAGCCAGTTTCCCTGATATGCTGAGCATCTAGCAAGGACATTTTTGGTACCATTTAATTTCGTCTTTGGTATGACGCGGCCTGGGATCGAACCCGGGACCTCCCGCACTCGAAGCGAACTCTCAACCACTAGGGTATCGATGAGGCGGTATGAGATCTTATATTATATAAGTCTGATGATGTTGTTAAACGTACTAGTGCAGAGAGTTACATATAGCGAATACAGTGTGTATTATAAATACATTACAAGAAAACAGTAATGTAAAGCATATAAAAGCGCCACCACGGAGTGGTTGATGCAATATGATCATTATTATGACAATGCTGTTATTCCTATCCAGGACCAATGTTACACAATGTCAATACAATGTTCCCGTTTATCGTCTATTTTAGGTTGAAAGAAAGCGGCATATAGGTAACGATATTGTAAATATCATATACTGGGACGGAGACCCGAATGAAATTCCGAGCTTTAAACCAAGTATGATGAAAACTAGATTTACACGTATCCTTTGAAATGAGGCGATTGTTTGTGCAAGAGGTACGTCTTGTCTTGTACAACTTCTACTGGTCTCGTGGTTAATGACATAATGGTGACCCAGGGTATCTGTCTTTTACTGTTCTCGTGGTAAATGACATAATGGTGACCCAGGGTTTGTCTTGTACTGATCTCGTGGTAAATGATATAATGGTGACCCAGGGTTTGTCTTGTACTGATCTCGTGGTAAATGATATAATGGTGACCCAGGGTTTGTCTTGTACTGATCTCGTGGTAAATGACATAATGGTGACCCAGGGTTTGTCTTGCACTGATCTCGAGGTGAATGACATAATGGTGACCCAGGGTTTGTCTTGTACTGATCTCGTGGTAAATGATATAAAGGTGACCCAGGGTTTGTCTTGTACTGATCTCGTGGTAAATGATATAATGGTGACCCAGGGTTTGTCTTGTACTGATCTCGTGGTATATGACATAATGGTGACCCAGGGTTTGTCTTGTACTGATCTCGTGGTAAATGATATAATGGTGACCCATGGTTTGTCTTGTACTGATCTCGTGGTAAATGATATAATGGTGACCCAGGGTTTGTCTTGTACTGATCTCGTGGTAAATGATATAATGGTGACCCAGGGTTTGTCTTGTACTGATCTCGTGGTAAATGACATCATGGTGACCCAGGGTTTGTCTTGTACTGATCTCGTGGTAAATGACATAATGGTGACACAGGGTTTGTCTTGTACTGATCTCGAGGTAAATGACATAATGGTGACCCAGGGTATCTGTCTTGTACTGATCTCGAGGTAAATGACATAATGGTGACCCAGGGTTTGTCTTGTACTGATCTCAAGGTAAATGATATAATGGTGACCCAGGGTTTGTCTTGTACTGATATCGAGGTAAATGACATAATGGTGACCCATGGTTTGTCTTGTACTGATCTCGTGGTAAATGATATAATGGTGACCCATGGTTTGTCTTGTACTGATCTCGTGGTAAATGATATAATGGTGACTCATGGTTTGTCTTGTACTGATCTCGTGGTAAATGATATAATGGTGACCCATGGTTTGTCTTGTACTGATCTCGTGGTTAAATGATATAATGGTGACCCAGCGTTTGTCTTGTACTGATCTCGTGGTAAATGATATAATGGTGACCCAGGGTTTGTCTTGTACTGATCTCGTGGTAAATGACATAATGGTGACCCAGGGTTTGTCTTGTACTGATCTCGAGGTAAATGACATAATGGTGACCCAGGGTATCTGTCTTGTACTGATCTCGAGGTAAATGACATAATGATGAACCAGTGTATCTGTCTTGTACTGATATCGGGGTAATGTTACCAAATCCTCTTAAATCTCTAGAGTGGGCACATCTTGACCTTTTCCATTTCACAAAACTTATAATAATATTTGCTGGGCCAAACTATGCTATTTGAAAATTTGATGGTTCAGCAATTTCCAAGTACCCCATGACTACACCCCCAAAACACTCTTTTAATATATTTCAAATGTGGGTGAAAATGGTGAAAATGTGCATATAATCTCGGGGAGAGTAGTTTGAAGGAATGTAATAATAAAATTTCAGATATCGGGTTTAGTTTATTATTCCAAGCCCAAGTGACAATACATATCGAACAACCCTGGTATACTGTTTTTATGTGAATCGTTTTATTTCTTAACTCTAGTACAGATATTTTCGCTGTAGTTACATTCAATCCAGAAACTTTACGATATAGGTAAGTATATGGGACAAAGTTGACATCTTGAACATCTTTTATTAAATACACAGGTCATCAAATGTTTCTATTTTCGACCAATCTCAACTTAACTTCTGTTCAGTTAAAATACACAAAGACGAGGTCTTAGATATAGAAATGGGTTTTCCACAAATACGTGTTTGTAACTGATTGTATAATAGGAATTAAAATGTATAAAAATAACGTTAAATGTATGATTCTGCTAGATATACAAAAAGCATTTGATACTGTTCAGCATTCTTTTTTTACTATTAAACATTAAGCATCTGGTTTTGGTAATGATATTATAATGTGGTTCACATCACACCCCGTGAGGAAAATATTTCATGTAAGATTAAGATGTTATAATCGTTATTAAAATCCCTAAACAATTACTCATGTCAACACTTAACACCAATAGGTTATAGAATCTTGTTTACAGAATGTTTGATATCAAATGACTTTTTTGTATCCGGTGCCAGAGGCTTGCTTAATAAAATTATCAGACCTCGTTAGATACAAATTCATATCAATTGACAGCTCGTGACAGATCCTCTATATCATTTCCAGATTAAATGTTTTTTCACAAGAGTCAGTGCCATTATTCGGGCCTCCTTTGCCTTCACCGCCTGAATTTATCGATGCCGAAGAATTCCGGGATTTTCTGTTGGTTAAAAGTAAGTGTTACAGTTTTAAAGGTTCTTTTTACATTTTCGCGTACTGCAAACATAAAATAATTTTGTCAAATATTCGCATGATTTAAGTATAGCTGCCCACAAACAAGCACATTCAAATTTTAGTTTTCAACAATCGTACACTCGTGCTTGTAACATAACAATTTTTTTAAAACAAAGTCTCGTGTCATATCATTTTGTCCACCCGTTTAATAAAACGTATGTAAGAGCACTCATGTAAGATCTGTTTTTCACATTCATTTTTGTGGTTATAAAAATCAGAAGAAAATACACAATGCAAAAACTATACGAACAGAAATTTAAATTCATGTTTTATAACATTGAATATCATTGCTAGATTGTTTCTTGCGAGTTAAAACAAGACTTTCTAATACTAGCATTCAATTGTTATCTTTTTCCTATTTTCTCACGCCATCTCAACTGCAAATTAATACACTGAGCAAAACTTCCAACTAGAACTGCTAAGCTCGACTTTTTGAAAAACAAAAAATGAGCGGTTGTCGTGACGCGATCGTTTGCACGTGCTTGGGCGTGTGAGTCTGCGTGTACGTTAGTTAAATTTATTTTCAGAGCCATTTTTCTCTAAGACTATCAAATGTATCCACTTGAAACTTAGCATAATTATTCACCATCACAAGAGGATTCCATACTCACAAGGCTGATAATCATGTGACCTTTATTTATGGATATGCCCTTGATTTGACTTGTGTTATAGAAATAGTGGCAAGTTTACACATAAATTTTCTCAAACACTATCAAAGCTTTCAACTTGAAAGTCAGCACACTTGTAAAATATGATGACCTACATCTACTGACAAAAGAGAATAATTCCAGAGTTAAAACCCTTTTCTGACTTAAAAAAAATACACAAAAATGACCAATAATTTTCTATTAAGTCTATCTGCACTTTCATATTCCTACACAAACTTGACTCTTAAGAAATATATAAATATGCCAATTACATTTGTTGAGTACAACAACTTTGACACAATGTCATGTGTTACAATAAAGCCCGAAGTGATTGAGACTAATAAATGTCAGTCTTGTGTATAGTAACTCTTCATGTAGTGTGTGTTCAATGTTGCTTGATTATTGTTATTCTGTATATTCCAGTGATGAATGGGGAGAAAGCTGCCGTCAATAACCCCGTATTTACTCAGAAAAGGGAGAGAACTTTGGAAATGCTTATCAAAAATCTATATTTAGATTATATGCCAGAGGTATGAACAGTTTGATAATGGACATTTGAACACCAAAGCAAGGGTTCCGTAATTTCACCCTATGTTTACTACTAATTAAAAACAAGTGGTACCTTTACACTTATACACAAAGGGACAAAATAAACGCACATGTGATAAATGTGATAAACATTGACCCACATGAACTGTTGGACGCAATTATAGTGGTTCTATACCTGTTCTGCAGGTTAAGTATCAACCCATTGTTGAACATGGCGCTTGTACGAAATCGATAAGCAAAACTTTACTTTAATGACGAATGGCCATCGAACATAAAAACGCATCAGTTAAAAGTTAAGCAAAGTTTAAATACATCACATTTGCCAGAAAACACTAGTTCTTTAGTGTACTAGTAATTTGAATGCTTGGAATGGGAATTAGTCATACTGCAGTCGTACGGTTATATCAGTATCACTGCCAGAGCAATACAATGTCATTAATATTAAGCTTTAACGTGTAAGCTGGTATCGATGTAACAAGGGAATGGATTGAAACTTAACACGCTTGTTCACTGTGTAAGCTCATAAAGGACAGATCTCATAGCTGTGATTTGTTTATTTGCAGAGTTATGGACTTTTTGTGGGAATAATTACGTTAATTTTTTGCGTTTAACCTGGTATCCCTTAAGGGACTGGTTTGAGCCCACTGCATAATACCCATAATTCTAGCATGGATTTCGACAGAACTGTGGCCAGTTTGTATGACACTGACATGGGTTTGTTTCACTACCAATAACTCGTTAGTCGAATATTTCTTACAGATCTTGTTACAGATACAAATGACATCATACTATTACCAAAGCATTGTAATATATTACATGTCCTAGTATGTATTCAAGTGGAATTTTATACAGCCGTGAATAAAGTATGCTATACTATGCAATAGAATCTCCGAAATGTATGTTGAGACTTTATAATTTCAAATAATGCATGATTTTTAACGACTTTGCAGAATAATATGTTGAACAAACGAGCGTTCAGTGACGTCATACAAGATGCTAGCACGAGTAGAAGGAAAGAAGATGCACGAAGAGCTGAGTTTGTTAGAATTGGACAGGTCAGTAACTATTATATACGCAGCATTGTACGTATTAGATACTGTTATTGTGTTACCATAAATTGGAGATATTCATTTATATCATACGATCGCATGTTACACCGAAAAACTCAAATGTTCTATTTATTTCATTGTTTAATGAGGTTCGCGCTACCCTGGGTGCATGCGCAAAAATTCGAAATGGATTAAATAAGAACAAACATAAAATTTAGTTCCTATGATCGCATATGAGCGTAATTAGTGAAAGTGCACACAGTTGATACTTTTTAACCTTGTATGTTTGTATTCAAGAAAAATTGGACGGGGAATGGCATATTTCTAAAGTATAATGTGTTTTTTCAATAATGCAATACAATTGTTCAAATGAATCTGCTTGTACACACTATGTTGTACATGCTTTATGCATATGAAGGTGCTACATCCCATTACGTAAATTATGTTAATTATTTATGCAAAAATAGTACTTTTGACGAATAGCTCCAAAGGTAGCCTCGGGACCCCTATTTTTCATTTTAATAACATGATGGTCTGATTGATTCTCAACTTATATACATTTGTTTTAGAATTTGTTCATTGAAATTATTTTGACACTCGATTTAAAATCACATATTTTTGCAACCGCATTACTTACTAACGTTATTCTCTCTTAAAAGAGGGGAAGCGTGTCTACTATTAACACATTTACAGGGCTTCTTTTGCTTATGTGATAAAAAGAATCTTACATTCGTGTCTTTCAATATCCAATTTATTAAACTAGTTGAATAAAAGTGATAAAATACGAGACTTTAACTCGTTTTAGAATGTTCGCATTACCCTGTGTGCGTGCACTAAAATTAAAAATGGGTTTCAAATTAATTTATTGTTCACTGGCATTGTTAATTCTCTGAACTGAACACTTGATAACAAGTGATGTATTATACGGGAGACTGGACATCCGACATTATGCTGATATGGCGTGACAACGCATTTATTTGTTCCCAATCCAATATAAAGAATGTATTTGATTTGACAGTGTTGTCATGTTAGTGCCTGCAATACCGTAATCCCATGTGAAGCAGTCCAATATTAAGCATTGTGAAGCACGCTTACACACGAACTTGGTAAACAATGGTGGCAGCAAGTCAAATAACGCATGTGTCTGCTCAAAGCTTAGAGAATTTGATGTGATAATAATGGGCTATTTTAAACCAACATGTTTGTCTGTAATGCAAACTTCTAACGATGACTACACATTCCATTTACTCCAGACGCTGAAACTAAAGACGATACAGAAAGGAAACGCTCCAACCAGTTTGCTTAGCACAGGAATGCTCAAAACACAGGTAAGTGTGAAAACGTGTAAAACTATGTTTTGGGACAAACTCTTGCACTGTTCATCAATACTCAAGTCTACAATACATAAAAACTGAAAAATTCCACATACAGAATGAACAAGAAATGTATCTAAAACTTGCTAGCTGTATGGCAGTCGAAATGTCATATATGATAAAGGCCACAACGACATTGACCTAAGCATGTTTATGGGTTACTGCTGATTATCAGCAACATTTTTTTAATTTTACTATCGTAGAACCAACGGTTCTAATGTTGTGGACCAGAAACGGTGATTTTGACCTAATGAGTGACCTCAAAATCATTGGGGGTTATCTAAACATCGTTCTTTTCTACTGCATGTATACATCTTGTAAACACATGCGCTTGAAAATAGTTGAATGGTCATGCTTGATTGATTACACATTGGGTTGAGTTATCTGGCTGTACAAATTAATAGACTGATAGATACTTCTATGGCAAAATAACATCAATTGTCAATGCTCTTCCGTGTACTGCAATACCGTCATTAAATGTTCCTTATTTATAACTAGTATGTAACAGCCTTGGGAACCTCAACACTGTCACGGTGATTTCACATGTTCCTTATTTCTAACTATTATGTTACAGCATTGGGAACCTCAACACTGTCATAGTGATTTAATATGTTCCTTATTTAACTATGATGTTGCAGCCTTGGGAACCTCAACACTGTCATAGTGATTTCATATGTTCCTTATTTAACTATGATGTTGCAGCCTTTGGAACCTCAACACTGTCATAGTGATTTCATATGTTTCTTATTTAACTATTATGTTACAGCCTTGGGAACCTCAACACTGTCATAGTGATTTCACATGTTCCTTATTTAACTATGATGTTGCAGCCTTGGGAACCTCAACACTGTCATAGTGATTTCATATGTTCCTTATTTAACTATGATGTTGCAGCCTCGGGAACCTCAACACTGTCATAGTGATTTCATATGTTCCTTATTTAACTATCATGTTGCAACCTTGGGAACCTCAACACTGTCATAGTGATTTCACATGTTCCTTATTTCTAACTATTATGTTGCAGCCTTGGGAACCTCAACACTGTCATAGTGATTTCATATGTTCCTTATTTCTAACTATTATGTTGCAGCCTTGGGAACCTCAACACTGTCATAGTGATTTCAGTCATCCAATAATCGCATCAGATTCATGGGGTAAGTAAAGAAAACACTGCTTAAACATTCCAAATCTCTAAACAATGAAAACAGCATTATATAGTGCGTTAGCGACTAAGCTGGACCCCCATAAACCTTAAATATATTTAAAAGTAATTACGCAATTTGATTGAAATTTGGCATAGTTCAATGAATACCCTTTACCAACTCTGTGTTTAAACTTCAGATTTTTGTACTCACTAATTAAAATTTTCCCCATTGTGTCTAATGCATTATTTTTGGTATTTTAATCAAAGAATGGACAGGGAGTAAAATCAGCTGGTTAGAATAATGCTATTGTATTTTTAACAACTATAACGGTACACATATGGATAAGTTTACCTAATTTTGTCTGGTCATCAATGTGTACATAGTTGAGGCTCATCTTCTGATTGCAATGATCATTTGTACAAACAGAATTACAATGTTTTTCTTGCAAATATTTCTAGCCAGTTGCTCGGGTTATATAAATAACAATAAATGTTCATGTATGGGCCTCATTATATATTTACAATGGTCACTGGTGTGTAACTTAATGCACAGTTATGTTGGATCAAGTTGCTGATCTTTGCTGTTCCGTTAACTTCAATCACCCATACGTATTAACCCTGTTTTAGACTTAAAATTTGCATTAGACGTGAATGCAAAGTACACTTTTCTGAACGCCAAAAATTCTTATTTAATTTGTGAGAGTTGGTAAGGGTGTTTTATTAACACATACCAATTTTTGTTCTAATGGAGACAGTATTTTTAAAGTTATTAAAGGTTTATGGGGGTCCAGCTTGGTCGCTAACGCACTATACAATGCTATTAAATTGACTAACCAACGGTGTCGATGTCTTGACTACATAGTTCACAATTGACCTTACACAAGTTGTCAATCTATACCCTTTAAATCATTATAACGGTAAATCATAATCACATGGTCCAATGGATTAACTTGAAACCCTTCGCCAAGAAGCCTTCGACAAACAACAAAGAGGAGCGATCTCTGCTCTAGCGTTATGTCAATTGGCTGACTCAGTAAGTTGAGTATGGTAAATACTTTACTACACAGCCAATCCAAGGTCACACAGTTGAGTATTGCATCACCTAGCCACCCACACAAAAGTTATACATGGAAAAAAACATCCACATCCCCAAAACTGGAAGAACTTTATGTATTTGTTTATCCTCGCCATCGGTTGAACCCATATGTCCAGCAGCTTTCACTATATTTAGTTACCACAGTAACTTTACTATTTTATTAAATTTTATATAAAACGGATTATTATTTTGCGTATATTTACATGTAGTGTGACGCAAGGACTTTGCGAGTCGACTGGGCATGAATTGGCTAACATCGCTTCAAGCTAATATGTATGTTTATGTCTTGGAATGTCGAATGATATTTCCTACACGGCCTTACGAAACTGCCAGACAACATGTTACACAATTCGGTATCATTTCAAATGTCAAATGATTTCAACGTTAACGCACCCTGTCTAATAAAGGCTGCGCTTGATAGGGCTTGCTATCGCTTGACAACATTTGCGTGCATTGTTATATTTGTTCTATCAGGGTAATGAAAATGAAAACGGATGTGCAGCGTACTCCAAATTTGTCCAATTAGGGACTATTTATAAAAATGAGACCATATTGTTCGTTGTTTATATTGACAAATAAGTGAAAATTTGGGTCTTGCTATGTATTTCTGCATACTATGATATTGACATTGCGTATTTATATCCACAGGAGATAAACTAGTGCTAGCAACAGAACAAGGAACATACGTTTTGGAAGGTAAAATAATTTCATAATCATTTTCTTTGAAACCTTTGTTTGGTATTATCATGTAACGTGTTTTTTCGTGGAGGACAGTGATCAGATATATGCAAAAATGTATACCTCTGTCTCATAATTTCGTGCCTTCTCATGAAAACCGTGCTTAGTTGAATTCAACTCTTTTATATGTTCTACATAGTCATTTTGGTAAAATTATCCAAATAAATCATCCAACAAATATCCTTCATCAATTGAGGTCATTATTTTGGACGACACGCCATAGCTGTCTCCTTGACGTCCAGGAACGATACACCTAGTAATTATTCCAACTGATATTTTTCAACTGGTGTTAATTTTTTGCATCCCGTTTTCATTACGCATTATTTATATCACCTAAGACTTTAAGAATCAAACGGAATACGCATTTGGATAAGCACTACTCCAAATTTATTTAATCTAACTGCAAATTTGAAAATCACTCGCTTTAAGCCCAAATACGGACCCTTTTTTACGGAGGCACGGCTTTCATAGGAAACAGTCACCAGGATTCAGGGCATCGACCTAAACATAAAAAAGTTTTAATTTTACGAGTTTTCGTGATCATTTTCAATTTTCTTTTTCATATAAGTTAAGTTCACATTTTTCTTCCGAAAATGGTGCAGATAATTTTAAAACTTGCATGGGCGAGTGCGCATGCGTCGCTGAAACTGTTAAGGAGCACGGTGATACGAGACAGCAGCATATATGAATAGTTACGCATGCTTACCACGCGTTGTATTACGTACGATTCCATGAATAGTTTGGGAATGTGTAAAAAAGACCTCATTACGTAACACGCCCGTGACAATAAACATAACCGTTTGCCGTCCAAAATAAATCTATAGTTAACTGCATCTTGTGTTCAAGTATTGGTATGCATAATTGCGTAAGGGTGCTTTAATAAAAAAAAGTTATGGCAAATAATGAAAGGTGGTTGGTTGCAAATCCAAAAGTGACGTTAAAAGAAGTGAATCACCCACCCCCTATCGGGAATAAATCAACAATTCCTTACTTTAAAAAGTCATTTATTACAGAATGTTTAGCAGCGAGGTTAATATTCGACAAAACAGTGTGTGTAAAACAGATCAACATTGTAGAAGCACATGGATTATTAATAATGCGGAAAGATAAAGGTATGCAACACCCTGATAGTGTTTCACTATGTTCGCAATGATCTGGTATTGTTATTATATAGTATTATATACTCGATTTCATAACTCAATGAGAGGAGTAACAAAAACTCAAGTTTAGTTCAAATCAAAGAGTTAATGGAGATCTAAAGTACGTTTATGCTGACAATCAAATACATTTATAAACTTGTCTAAGAAATTTTACCTCTGTTCAACATAAATGCGGACCGGGCGGATAGGCAATCAATGTGCCTGGAATAGGCTACTTTGTGTTACTATATATAGAGAAATCTACTAAAAAGTGTATTAAATCCTTATCCTACGTAGAAGCTCATGGTGGATCTATATCATTTGTGTTCTTGTTCCAAATGCTATTCAGGTGGTTATAATTATTCTTACTATTTAACGTGTGGTGTTTATCTCTACAAGTAATCATCACTTCAGGTAAAGATGGGCGGATTGTTGTATTTCGCCTGGTCGATTTTGAAGGTGAATCATCTGAAGGCACAGTCCGAACAAAACTCGAATGTAAGGACCACAAAATAGAGAAAACAAAAGGTAACCACTAACTGACATCAATTCATACAATGCTGTGAAATTGCTTCACAGGCTTCTCAAAAACTGTTTAACTACAATCAGTAACATGTTGACTCAAGAATTGGGAGGTTGGAGAGAAAACAACAAAAAGGAAATATGTATATAAAACGAACATCGTTCAATAAAATATGCTTGATGCAAAAACGATGCGAACGTTCAAGGTCAAATATATTTGTGGCTGACAAAAATTGCATAGACATATACATATACGATGTTACTGTTTGGAGATTACAGTTCAACACACTGCAGTGATACTCCGTATTTATCCCTTCTTGTAACATACCATCGTATACAATACTCCATGCGAATCATTCGAGGTATCTGATTTAACCAAGAACGAGGCTGATTTAACCAGGGCTTTCCCGAGAGTGAGATATTCTTATCCTGTATCGACTGGTTTTTTTTGTTGTTTCTCCGACGCAACTTGCGAAATTCCCTTATTGACAATGATAAATAATGTAAATAAAACGTTCAATTATAAGGTTTTATAAATGGTCATCTTGGTATCGTTTATAACACGTACATCTCGATACTACAATAACCTACCAATGCCGTGTGCACTGTATATGTACCCTCATGTAAGAATGAGCTTTCTTTCACTTGCAATTGATTCATCATTAAAGCGGAATGAAATTTGAGCCCTCCTGTGATTTCAGGTTGTCATTTGTACGGACTCAGTCGCCCAGGTAGTAGTCATTTACGTATGGTAGTAGCCGTTGGGCGTCGCCTTTTGTTGTTTACGTGGAAACATTCGGCAGAATGGAGAATGTGGTGTTATCCCTCTATGGATATGGATACCGTTGATGGTTTCACGCTTATCAGGGTACGTAATCTGGAAGTATATGTATAAGTGTAAGTAAAAGTTACGTTAATCACCTGAAGAAGCCATTTTGACGAACGTGGGTAAATAGAAATGAACACTGCTTTTAAAACTAAGTTTTATTAGTTGTTTAGTGGATTTTGTTTCGTTAATTATACGCCCCATCTTTGGTGTGTGGGCACAAGGGATATTGCTTTACACATATCGGTCGGTTAGTCGGTATAGCTTGGCTAATTTGACACGAGCCTGACCTTTTGATTAGCATAATTTAACAGTCAATATATTACCTATCGATACACCACCGATTGTATGCTTTCATAATCGAGAAGTATCACCAAGACGCTCGTGATGTAATAGAAGCATAAATTTGAAATACCTATATCGCACGATTTGCTTGCGGAAATCGATATAGTCAAAGCAAGAACCTTGTAATATATTCTTGCATAAAGGTCAGGTTCAGGTCAAAATAGCAAAGCTATAGACCAAATGGTTTCCGTTCATAACTGCATAGTGCATTTGTTTATTTTGTTAGAAGTAATGGGTGGTTTAAAACGAGTCAAAAAAAGGAAAACAACACTCATCAAGATTTTGAAACTCGAAATTTAACGATTGAACAACTAATCAAGCTATTCTAATGTATTGAATGTTATTGGATTATGATTGGGCAATACAGTTTATCCTAATTATCTCTAGGACTAATCGGGACAAGCCAAATTATCGAAATAAACCGGGATATCGACACAGCGATGTGATATAATTTACGATATATATTAAGCAACTTCTTGTGATATAACAATTTGCTCGATATAAGCCGGGTGCTCGTAATATCGACGCTCGTCTTAACGAAGTTCTACTGTATTTAAGGAGTTGGATTGTTTCGAGTCTCCACAATTGTTATCGTTGATTGATGGAACAAAGGGAGATAATGACGGAACAAAAGTAGACAATCAAATATGTGTTGGTTACAAACATCAATATGATCTAATCAACGAGAAGAATGGTGACACATTACAGCTCTTCCAAGTCGATTCCATTAAGGTAAGAAAGTGCATTCAATTGGGTTGTAAATGTTGGTAGTATCGAACTCCTTCAAACTTTCACAAATATATTTAACAGACCCTATGTATAACTGTGTCGATTGTTTTCTATTATTTACTTAACATTTGCTCTTCACTTAAAATCAGACACAAATATAAACAAAACGCGAATTTATACCTCTTTTCTCCTAAAGTACACATTTTCTGTTCGTAATTATAACATTGTGACTAGCACTTATGGCGCCATAATGATGTTGTATATAATTTAAAGTCCGATTTCGTTCACGTTTCATTTTCATTTTCTTAATGGCACTGGAAACTGGTTCTAAAACATTTTGTTATTTTCACTGGTATTTTCAAAATGATATATATCACTATAGTGCATTGATTTCATGTAATGAATATTCAACAGAATGTGAATCTGGTTTCTGCCATTGATATATATGAAGATGAAGAAGCTGAGTTACTATTGTCTTACAATTGTAAGTATGTCATTGTATACAAACAGATCAATGTTACAATGTGTTTCTATTTCAAATATATAAGAATTCAAAACAAACTCCGGTAGTTTCCGACGTTTCGACTATATACCAAGTCTTCCTCGGGGTACAAATTGTTATTTCAAGGAAGTGCTCTTTGGTTACATTGTTTATATATTGTGTAGTTGCTATATCCTTCATAGTGGTCTCTACATAATATATATATCTCATGTAATAGACATATCGAGTTGAAACACTATGGTATTGATAATTCTGTGATCAGTACATGTTAACGATGTGGCACACATTTAATACATTAGTGCACATACAGATGGACAACGACTTCTTTCAAAAAGCTCAAACTGGAACATGATTTAGGTCCATTAAAACAGTTTGTGTTGAGCAATATCTCCTGTATACTTCATTTCTACTTAAGTCAAACATATTTCCAGATTTCAAGTGCAAGCTCTATGTTTCAGATGTGAGCCATTTTCAGAAGCTGAAAGAGGAGAATAGTAATGATTTTGATATTCATTGGAATTCAGAGCCTAATCATATAGGTACGTGAATGTTTCTGTTCTGTTGAGGAAGCAAGGAAACAAGTTACAATGTGAAAGATCCTTGGCCAAATATGGAACACTGAAGAAAGATATGATATGTCATGGGACTGGCATTGGTACTGTTGCATTTTTTGCATTCATAGGAAGGGACATTTCACCTGGAGAAAGCGACCATGTATGTTTATGACATATTTTCAGTGATAACGTTGCCCAGTGAAGCTATAACTTACGTTATTATCAGTGTCATTATTATACTCCCTTTGCGCAGTACAATATGTATATCATTAATTGTTCTATTTACATGAAAAATTTGAAACAATGATAAGCATTGTAAAGCTCTTTTCTTGGACAGTCATATTATAATAAAAAGTAAGCTCATGTCATGTTTTACAAAGGTAATTACTTACACAAATAAAACCAATCTTTAAGAAAGCATGTTCAAGTGTAACGTTAACGTTTGTACTTTCAGTTTGTGCCTTCCCCTACGTCATGGCCTTCACAACAGACACAATAGAGATTCGATTGATTGTAAATGGTAACCTAGTTCATACAATGACAATGCCTGACCTCACACTCATCTCATCCAAGGTAAAATCATTCATATCATATATTTATATGGTGTAAAATTGTACACTAAATTTGTTAATTTGCCATTTTGTAATTTCATGGCATCTTCTAGCTGTTGAACTGTTAGTGGTGTGACACTCTCTAGAGATCATACTTTTTGGTTGCAATAACTGACGTTACTGTGGCAGCCTGGTAATTTGTACGGCACACCCTCGTGTATTCAATTCATAGTGCACTATGTATCATGCATTGTTCTATGCAAATGCAAAGATAAGATGAATATTATAGAGTACTTTTCCTGGAACTTTTAAAACGCCCTACGTACTAGTATATGTATATTTACAGTGTGACATATTCTTCGCCACCTCAGCCTATCCACCACCTTCAGATGAAAGGTTCCCTGTGGAGATAGATTCGTGCTCACCACCCCGCTCACCTAACTTTAGGCTCTCCTCATCACCTAATGGTAAATTTACTCTTCTAATTATATTTCTTAACCACTCTTATTTCGTTTGGATACTGATCTTTGAGAAGAATATACGCCCGTTTCCAGTGTTAAATATTCTTATGAAATATTGTACCATTGTAAATCCTTTATAATGAAAATCCCGTTCACACTTAGCTACGCTCTGTCTACGAGAATGACAATCTGTCCCAACCTGAAGAGACGAGATCGGCATAAAAAAACTTCAGAACATTGTTTAAAAAGTTATGCGAAATCCAGACAGGGAAGGTAGCACTCAACCTAACCAGCCGAGCACAGAAATCAGAAACGCCACAACACAACTACCCTGAGCAATGCCCACACAAACCCATGTCAAAACAGCGACCAAATGAGGCACAACAACCCCGGGGCGTGACGTAGTTTAAAACACTTAGGACAGTGACCTAGCGTTATGCCACCTGAAGAGGCACAACAACGACTTGACCTAGTTTAAAATCATGGGCAAGGTAGGAATAGGGTGGGAAATAATATAACTACACTGAGCAATGCCCACACAAACCCATGCCAAAACGGCGACCAAATGAGGCACAACAACCCCGGGGCGTGACCTAGTTTAAAACACTAAGGACAGTGACCTGACGTTATGCGACCTTAAGAGGCACAACTACGACTTGACCTAGTTTAAAATCATAGGCAAGGTAGGAATGGGTTGGGAAATAATATAACATATTCCTTGCAACTACACTGAGCAATGCCCACACATAAGCCGAAGAAATAACTAAAAATCCAAGTCCCCGCCGAAAAAAATGCAGGATTACCCAGTTTCACAAAGAAACTATATAATAGCGGTTATTGCATGAGACCGAATGAAAGGTAGCAAATACTCGACCAAGTTCCCCAAGGCACAAACCTGTGCAAAAACGGTGACAAATGAGGCGCAACCACCCCCTGACCTAGTTTAAAACACCAAGGACATGACCTAACGTTGAAGAGGCACATTTGCGACTTGACCTAGTTTACAATAATGGGCAAGGTAGGAATATGGCGGGAAATAACATTAAATATTTCTAGATGCATATAGCTTCAGAATATGCCAACGATATTACCCCATCGACAAAACAAGGCATAACCGCATAGTGACCTAATTTAAACCGGAGCATCGGCTTGAAGTACGAGTTTTCTTGGCGTTTCCGATACGCTTGTACGGCCGCGACCAACTGCATCAAGACTCTATAGTACTGAACTATCACACTGGTGTACGATTTTGCTTGCATCCTAACGACTTTACTACGATTATGATACTATCATAGCACGCTTTGTTTGATGCGTACGCAAATCATTGAGTTTAGATCATTTTTCTTCGCCTCACACATAGCTTGCAGGTTGCGAAGATTTTAATATTATCAAAGGACAACAACAATTCTATAACGTACATACAGTATATTCTGGTTGGTATGATAAATATGGTACAGAAGAATTCATTCTAGAAAACTGTTCGTCTATTTTCAGTCAAATTCCACTTTTCGTCCACTAGATTTATATACAAAATTCCAATTTCCTGTCTCACTGGTCACGTGGTACCAGAGAAATCTATAACCAGTCAGCATTCTGTACAGCATTCCACCTTACTGGCTCCCGTGATGGGCACAGCTATGACGTCACCAGGGTTATTACGAAGAAGTCCGCTGCAAAGAGCGCGAAATGTTCCTGCAGGGCAACACATAGATCAAGTCCAAGTGAGTATATATACTGTGATTGTTTTCTGAGGTAAAATATAACGTGACGACTTTACAAATACCATGTTAAAGTCATGTGTCTTTAAAGACTATTAGAAAGAAAATTAGAGCTATTGTTCTTCACTGTCGGGGCGAATGAGGTCAAGGCATAAACAGTCACTGTTGCCAAAACAGTAACTTATATAACGATAGTTTTTGTCATGAGGTCGGTTGGTATTGAAAATGAGGCCGAAGTGGTCAACGCCATGGTGATAAACTTAGAATAGAAACTCAGTCCTACTTATATACGGATTGACACCTGTCATTATTAATCGAATTGCAATATCATTTCCATAACTTCAGAATGAAAATGCTGCTTGGAAAAGGAAATATGCCTGGTTGGGTTAATGTCGCTTTTAAAATACTATAGAAAATTGGTTTGAGCGTCGTACATAACATATTGAGTGACATTCCCGTTTATTTGAGTTATATCGCTGGCTTAGAATGAGAAGGTCGTAAGTAAAAAATACATGTATAATGTTATATGATTTTCGCCTGACTAATATTTTATTGGTTTGGTAAATTTCAGGATAACAACGAAAGACACGATTCGTCTAGCTCTGATTCTGGAATTACCATGTTAAGAACGAATGAGTTATCTCCACCTGAAAGTCCCAATCTGGCGACACCAGGTGGTGCTGTGTTTCATGACCCGGATGTTGTTTAAATCATATCAGTAGATGCATTATTTGTAAACAATGACATACAGTAATAATGTGGGAAAAGTAATTTTGTTTAGCGGAAATTGCTACTAATTGAAATAAACGATAAGCCACCATAAGCAATGGAAGTAACGTGATGTACGGATGCCAAACTATAGCGTGAATATGCTGCGTGGTGTTGTGACATCTGAGTGCTATACGTGTACTGTGTTTAATAAAGTGACTAACAAAACACCTTAAGTAGCAACATAGAGTTATCATGTTCAGTTAAACAATGTACCGCGTGGTGTTTCTAGACAATTGAACAGAATAGAACTAAACTTCATTGTATTTGTTCTACATCAAATAGTTTCGACTCTGTTATTTTATCTGTGCGTTTAGTATAATGCGATTTACGGAAATGTGTGCCATAAAAATATGTTATGTTGTTTGTGTCATGGTAACGATAAATTGTATTATCATACATGTGTTATCGATGTCTAGTTCAATTGAAAGCAGCATTCATATTGGATGTGACTTTTTACATGTGCCGAACTGCAGTAAACTCATTTTGTGAAAGATCCATATAGGTCTGCGAAGTTACTAATGTAAGATAGGGCCATTGCTTACATGAGCGTACACGCGAATTATTTCAGTTTCGATATTTACGAGCCACCGACGATATTTAGCTAAAATATAACATTTTTCAAAAATGACGTTTTTTGGACATAACAGTGTATGCTTTATAAACGCCATGATAAACGAATATTATTAGCTTTCAATGGATTACGGTGATTTTCAGTGACAACTAACAGTGACAAATTTCAAAATTCCGATAGCTTGTTCAGTACATCCTATTATAGGATGATTCATAAGACCTCGTAGCCACGAGTGTAAATATTTTACAGAATAATATTTCGCTTTATAGAAAAATTACAAGTTTGAAACGAAGAAAATAAATGTATCGCTTGTATCGCGAGTGTATGAAAGCATAACATTTTGTGAGCAGCTATAATGTACAAAGAATATAAATATTTATAACGATTGTATTGTAAAAGACACACTCCCATGCTGTACACTTAACCAATATTTGACTTAATGGGTGTTTAATGTATTGTCAATTAAAGTAGTATTTTGTGTATTCCGTTTTCAATGTGACCACGTGATCTGAATTACACCACGTGATCTGACTCACACCACGTGATTTGAGTCACTCCACGTGATCTGAATCACTCCATGTGATCTGTGTCACACACGTGATCTGAGTCACACCACGTGATCTGAGTCACACCACCTTCACGTATCTCGAAGTTGTCTTTCAAGTTAACATATTATTTTTGTAAAATGTTATTGTAAAACAAATCAAATTGTTCTATAATTATGCTATTAATTGTCCATTTGTGATAATACGGACTGAGCTATACAATGATTCTGTCCAGTGCTGTACCCTTACAATATGTTTTGTTATAAGGTCATCTGGCACGGAGTAAAACAATCTCCGTACAGGCTCAGTGCGACTTCCCTCACGATTCAATGTTGAATATATCGCTTTTCTGTGCAATTGACACTGTTATTCAATAAACTTTCCTGAAAAATAATTTGTATTGAGCACATTATGTTAAATTTGAATCAACAGACGAACACAAAAATCCTGGCCAAGTCATTGTTTTATTTCATTATTGAATAGTTTAACAGTTAATAAATTTTCATTTTCGTCATCATATGCTGTGAGTTGATCTGAGAAAGAAAAAAATTGTATTTCAATAGATATACGTACATAACATTGCTATGTTAATTCAGTGCGTAAACGGTAGGCCCTGTTGCCGAATGGTATTATGGATTTAAATATGTTCCAAGTTAATGAAACGCCAAAATTATCTGTTTTATATTATGCTGATCTCAAATCATCAAGTTATAAAGATTGTTTTATGTTGCTATGGTTACCAAGAATTGTACATTGCTGATGTCATTGTTGTTACTTGTTAGACGGTTGATATGTTTGTATATTTATATCATATTAACGTGTTAGACATAATGTGTTTAACTGTATTCAAATTCAAAATATATATTTCTTGTCAGTAAATAACAATATACTCTAACAGACTCGACTTTAGAAACAATTGTAAAAACATTTATTGGCTAGCTGTCTATTGTTGTGTTAAATCGTACATTTTGTGAGATTGATTGTGTTCAAATTATTTAACAACTTTTTGTTAGACAGAAAATTAAACGCATGAGATGTACGTTTGGGTGTGACGATGGACCGCAACGTCATTTGAACTTGGTGCTTCCAGCAGATAGGAGCAGATTTACAGAATATGGAGTGGTCTTCTGCTCTGCACTGACACCCAACTGTCCCCGTGTCTCATATGTTTCTGCAGACCACAGAACATAGAATGAAGATAGTTTGATTGTGCCAACTACACTTGGAGGCACTTATAACTACATGCACTTAGACAAAGTGAACATAGACATGTATATTATGTTGAAATTGCTACACATTTAGTAGTAAGATGTGTGATCATGTGTGTAACTATTTCACGTCATAACCGACAATATTAAAGAAATGCTAGCAGTTAATTCACGGTTGCGTACAATTGCGAATTCTCAAAACATGCTCCGATTTAAAACGCAGTTTTCAACCAGCTAAGAACGTGTCGTCCTGTGCGTATAGGCTAGAAAATGTTTCCGCGTTGATCTCACGTTAAAATGACACTCTCTGTGACAGTTTATCGAAGCATAACGTGTCGCTAGTACTCACACACGTTGTAAACCGACAAGTCATTGCTGAGAAATGACGTTGGATTTTTTAACAATGAATGGACAGACGGAACATGGCTCCAAAAACATGCAGGTGGCTCATTGCTCAATGGTTGTATAACACATACATGTACTTATTGGAATAACGTCATTGTTGATTAATCCGACGTCATGGAGTCAAATAAGAAAAACATGCTATTTTGTGCTATTGTCGGGGTTTTAAATATGGGCCACGAAGTTATTGACAATGCCGATAAGTAATTTTATTTCCCGCTAGTTCACCATTTTCTCATGCAAATCGTTAAATTGTTATTTTAACGGTCCACCGGGATCATATGATTTCAATATCGGGTTATGTTGTAGGCCAATGTCGACTAACAACCAAATACACAAAATTTCGTTCAAGAATATCCCTAAACAAAAATGTTATCTGTTACTGTTCTGTTATAAGTGCCCCCAAGTGTAAGTGTTGGTGGGTACTGGGCATAAAAGCCTTCACTCTGTTTAATGTTTAACTGTTCTTTAACACTCAGAATAAAGTTCATTTAGGGACAATAACTATTCAAAATAACACTGTTCTATGTTTAAGTATATTTAAACATTCATTTCGCTCAGATGGCTCTTTTCAAAAAGTATGAAGATTTTCTCAACTACATTATATGATATCTTGTTTTCTTGTTGCAAACATAAAAAATGTCGCAGTCTTGATAAACATGATATATGACGTGATCATGAGATCATGATAGTGTTATATGCTTATAGCCATCTGCTTGAATAGGGCTCAGATCTTTTTTCATTTCCACTTTATTCCAATTTAGTAGAGTTCTGGTTATATTTATCTAGTGATTAAGCATTGATGGGTATATGTTTCTGACTGTGTTACATTACATATTGATTATCATATCGCCAGATTTTATCACGTGTTTTATTGATTATTCAAGTGTATATAATTTGTTGTTGCCACATGATCCCCGATGAAATCATTCCATGGAAGTCAATCGTTTTATGAATAAAACTGGAAGAAGTTTTACAATTTGTTTGCTTGTTTATTGTTGTTCAAAAAGCAAATGGTCTGGTGGCCATGGTATGCCATGGAAGTTCGTACTGAAAAGATTTAAATTTTAGAAAACGGGTGTCAATATGCTGTCGTCCGGCAGGTAAGCTGTGCTTATATGGCGTTAACTGGGTATAAGCTATATACATGAGTTAAAGGTATTCACCGCTGTTCTTTCGAATGGGATAGTTCCGTCACTAGTATTACTTATTGAATCGACTATACTCAACATTATGACCCTAATGCTAATGTTATACAAATAGGGATCAATACCATCTCAGAAGGCGATACCAAATCTTTACTACAGATAGTATTACAAGAAAATAAAACAGACAAAACACTGCGTTATATCAATCAGTTCAGTAATAAAAACTTTAAAAATGTAATAATTAGCACAAAACTAGTTCAGAAAACAAACAAATGTAATATTTTTAGAAATGAGTTTGTATGTAATGTTTTGATGTAATTTGTATGTCGTAAATTGCATGTCTGTTGTACAAAGACGAGACGTAAATTAAATAATGTAAGATTAAAACAAATACCCCCCCCCCCCGAATAATATATCAATCACCGGAACCCTCTGATTCTACCATGTTACAATTAAATATACGCTGGTTACAAATGATTGTAAGGTAAATAAACTTTGGAATGCTTACACTCAATAAACATAGAAGCGGATAAACGTTGTTTAACCAACCACTGGCTCATGTGCGTAGGAGCCGTGCAGGGGGTGCAACATAACTTTTGCCCCCTCCCAATAATTCAGACAGAAATGATAATTTACGACCGACTACATATCGTAAGATGTAATTTGCCTTCACACCGTGCTTCAGTCCTTGGTGAAAACCTATACAAAATCTTATATGCTCGTCAAATATTTTGTGATATAAACGTCCCCTACCTCCTATATTACTTTTAGAGGTTGTCAATTATATGTACAATCAAAGCCCTTAAAACAAACGTCATCACATTAAGCTTCAATCTCAAAATCGGACACTTAAAGTCTTGTACAAGTACATACTTAGGATTAATCTAAGTACTTAAATTATCTGTATTTAGTTATAAAACATATCCTGTTTAATACCAAATAAGGTTATCACTGAACGCCTAAAATGCACCAGATTTGTTCATTGTTTAGAAAATTTTCCAGGGGGATAATTTCCCCCGGACCCGCCTAATTTAACCAATTTACTTTCATTTACCGGTACCAAGTAATAACCACATTTCCCATAGAACTATTTTATATACGTGAATGAAGTTTAATTATTATAAAGATGTTATCCCCCTTCAAAAAAATGTTTTACCCCCCCCCCCGTCCCCCTCCAATATTGAAGACGCTCCTACGCCCCAGTCGGTTTGTTTCGTCTATCTCATATTTCAAGATCTTATCTAAGCGTAGATATTGTAAAAGATAAATATAGAAATATTGATGATACATAATGATTCGGCATAGTTCAGCTATCTTCCACACACATAGAGACGAACCATGTTAAATTACTTTATTATTATATTTTATCCAAAAACAAACATTGCGTAACGTCATCAAATGCATCTACAACATGCTAATTGTTCTACATGTCTTTTATTTCTTTTGATGATCATGCAAAATATCTTCACGTAGAGAAAACATAAAAGCGAAACTCAGGAACTCGACAGACAGTTTTAAATTAATGCACAGTGTACATGTACCAAGTTTGAGTAATTATACTGGTGAAATGCAAACATTAGCTATTCCCCTAAAGTTATTAGATTGCTCGGTGTAGTTATCACTTATAATTATCTCCCTTTATGGCAAATTATGCACAAAATTTGAAGTCCACAGTGTGTCATTCATTGCGGAGTTAGCATATAAGGTTCGCTTGAAGCATCCATTTTTTGGGGATATGGATGGCTTGTACTTTGTCTGACTCTTGTGTGGGTGGATAGGCGCTGCCGCCGTAACTGTGCCGCTTTGGTTTGTGCCCTACAATTTATATTTGAGAATGACTAGAACGACCACCCGCAAGTGCCCAAGTCCCTTGCTTATATTGTACAGGTTGGGTAAATGGATGTGTCACTAGGATGACTACGTCATATTAATATATAACTAACACCGCTGGCAACTGACAAAATACTGACAAAAATACTGACAAAAAGAACCCGAGTAAAACCGGATACAAGCTTACTACAGTTTCATCTCAATGCTCAGTCCTCGCTAACCGGATACTGTTTTATATGAATAATCGGTCCTCGCTAGCCGGCTACTGTTTTATCTGAATACTCGGTCCCGTTCACTCTACGTTCAAGTGCCCAAGGCAGTTATTTGTGTGGGTTTTTTTTATTATTCGACATTCCTTTAAATTTGAATACATTGATAGCTAATCAGTGTATTAATTGAATATACTAAATCTAGCATGAGAGCTTTAAATGGTAAGCATACTATATTCGAATATCCGATAGGTATATCGATGGAGTAGAGGAACATGTTTATTGAATTTCAGTCAAAATATCATAAAAGCATTTTAAAATATAGACTAAATGTTTAAACAATCGATGTACATTGTAGAACATTACTATTAGCAGAGTATATATTTTAAAGCTCTGTGTATTATTTACTATACTCAATCATTTATTCAAAGTGTCAAACATATTGCACGATCTCACGACAGACAATCAACCTAACCAGATATCTACATATTTTATTAAGTGCGAACAATGATAGCAAGGAACACTAAGGATATGTTATAAAATGGTATAAAATGAATTACTACTGCCTATAATGGCTAGGTTCTAACTAGTACCATATATACCTATTTTAGATCGTCAAACTTGAAAACAATACTTTTTTGCTCGCCGCACACAAATAATTGCAGCAATTTATCGTCAGGAAACGGTCTGTCATTGTACAGGGGTACATTCGATTTATATCCGAACCATGAGTAGCCGTTGCTCAGAAATCATTTAGTCAAATGGCGGATACACACGCTTTCGCAACAATGTAACATTTAACTCGAAAGGTCAAGTCATAAAGGTCGGTGTTGTGTGATGGGATTACGTTTTATATGTAGAGGATCTTACACGAGTGTCTTTTCATATTGAATTTATTAAACGAATTGGATAAAATGATAAAATACGAGGCTCTGTCGAGTTGAATTTATTGAACGAGTTGGATAAAAATGATAAAATAGGAGGCCTTGTCGAGTATTTTATAATTTTAACCAACGAGTTTAATAAATTATATATGGAAAGACACGAATGTAGGATTCTTTATATCACATAAACAAAATAAGCTCCGTAAATCTGTTAATTAAAGAGGACATGCTTCCACTATAGAAGAGAAGAAAGTCAACGAGTAATGCTGTTAGTTAAGCAACTAAACATAGTGCAGCACTATAATTACTGTTACAGTGTTGTATGATTATTGAAGCGTGACGGGTCTATTGAATCGTAATCACATCAAGGACCTATTTTTTCTATGCATTCTGTACGTTTATGAATATTTTGACAGCGCGTATGAAAACAAGAAAATATTGATTAGCCGCCTCATTCGCATAGTTATTAAATTACTGGGTAGTGTAATATCATTTTTATTAAATGCGCTTGATCAAACTATTGCGCCGTGATTTATTTGATAATATCGAATACTTAATCTTGTCATGACAAATAAATTGGAACTAGTTGGAACTTTTTCTCAGGATATTTATAATGAACACACTCATTTTTGATGATTTCCCGTACTGTTTTGCTCTGCTAGTTTTATGTTATATTTTGGGAACTATGTTCGAGAAATCTGCTTTACTTTAACTAACTCAATATATCTGATTACTAGTATATGATCAAGCCCGCTTTAACTTACTCAAAATAGCTGAGCACTAGTATATAATCAAGCCCGCTTTAACTTACTCAATATATCTGAATACTAGCTTATGATCAAGCCCGCTTTAACTGACTCAATATATCTGAGTACTAGTATATGATCAAGCCCGCTTTAACATACTTTACAATGATCAAATAGATTATAGTGGCACTTGTTCGGCGTATAGCAACGAGCTTATACAGTACATCTATACATGCTATACCATGGATTAACGATGATTATCCTATTAATCTCTTTCATTATTAAAAATCACCGCTTAAGAACAATTACATACAATATCGTCTTTGTGTTTTGTGTTGCGATACACTCGGTATTCAAAGCTTTTAACTCGCGGTCGCAGTCTTGAATTAATCTTATGGTATGGACATTTAAGCTAGGTTATTTATCATTTCAATTTAGATTTAATAAGAACAGTTCTAATTGGATACAAAATGCAATTGCTTAAAACAGTTTCATTTCAAAGAACACAAATGAAAATTGACGCGCGCAGATATCAGTCTGTTCTAACAGAAAATCTGTAACATTTGGATATTTATCTTTCATTTTTGTTTTGTGATAAAAGTGGTAAAACAAAACAGTAAAAATGCCGTTTGAAATTGGAGGAAAGGGAGATCCTATGCACGTGACATATAAATATGTACTTAACAATGACATTCGTTACATGTATAGTGGGTATCCATTACGCTACAATGGCCGCCGTGAACCAGACTATCCCAATTTTGATATGCTGCGACTTGCGCGAGAAAGTTCTGACTTAAAAAGGAAAACTTTAGCTATATCTAGATATGCTGATGACCGCTTTATGCTGCCACGGGCTCCTGCTTTTCGTGATTACAGTAAACATAAAGTAGATGGAATCGTGAACAGACTTCTCAACACCAGCCGAGAGTCGCTCTACTCAAAGGGCGATACACCGCGCTCAAAGTATGGAGATGATACGCCTAGGTCAAAAATTGCAGATTCCCCTCGCTCAACGGTAGGCAAGTACTATGATGAGCGAAGGTGTGTCTCGCAGCTACGAGAACCTTTGAAGAAAGACATGTTTCCTAGCTACCGATCCTTATCACCTGAACAGGTGAAAACTGTGTCAAATAGACTCTATCATACGCACACTCACATGTCTAACTTAAAAAAGCGAGACCCTGACGAAGTTAGAGATACGTTACCAATACTGAAGAACGCACCGGATCCAGATAACATTAGAAAGAAGCCACATCGAATGCATACGCACCCATGGAATACAACCGGAATGCCCGCCGTGGATATATGAGGATGGCGTTTAGTCACATATGACACGAACAATTGGCTAATTAATTAGTTTTACAGAATTAATCAATATATACAATTGTGTAAAAATGGTGATGGGATTATGTGATAGATACAGCTACAAAGTGTAACCATACCACTAGTTGTAATGTATGTGCATTCATTTTGTTTTAACATTACCCATTGGGAGGACATACAAAATAGTCACGAACGACGTGATAATGACATTCTAGAAACTATTCCTACAACTTTATTGTGTTTACCTTTATTAAAGGGACTCAACTCCAGTTGGTAAATTGCTTTTTTTCAAAAAGCTCTCTTAAAACCGCATTTGTTTGGCTTGATCTACCTGATACATATATATACGAATCTAGACTTATTCATCTAGAAGAAAAATGGTCGCATAACGTCGGTTTAGTAAACTTAAAAACCAAACAATCCATTGCGTGACTATCGTATTAAAATATGTATTCAACATTGTGTAGCATATTGTGGTGTTTAAATGCCGAGAAAAGATGTTACGTAATAAACGGACGGTAAAACATATACAGTATTTTCATTTGATCTTCTGTAAATTGTAAGACTACTTTATGTATTCGTTAAACATAGATTTGAGATTAAACGTCTTCAAAAACGCGTTTTTATCATCGAAATGGAGTTTAGTCCCTTAAATAGTTTCATTAACGTTTGGTACTTTTATACTTATTGTGTGTGATTGATTCATATCGTGTTTAACTGGCTTATAATTAAAAGTGTAAATGTATTTATGACGTCATAACGAGCTACCTTGCGTGTCCGCTTAAATGTAACCGTTGTATTTATTGAGATATCCATATTAAAAAACATACCAAGCAGTTCCCATGAGTTTGAACATATACTTAACCATGTGTTAATCACTTCCGCGCAAATAACCAGTATGAACTGACGTCATTGCGTGATATCGAGTGTAAATATACGACGCATGCTATCTGACGTCATTGCGTGATATCGAGTGTAAATATATGACGCATGCTATCTGACGTCATTGCGTGATATCGAGTGCAAATATATGACGCATGCTATATGACGTCATTGCGTGATATCGAGTGTAAATATACGACGCATGCTATCTGACGTCATTGCGTGATATCGAGTGTAAATATATGACGCATGCTATATGACGTCATTGCGTGATATCGAGTGTAAATATTACGCATGCTATATGACGTAATTGCGTGATGTCTATATAAAAACAAATATAATGCGATATCAACAAAGATATGTCTGATGTTTGTTTGCAAACATATCAATTCAATTAATCATTAACAATAAAAAATTTACTATATTAAACCCTGTGATCAAATTACATCAATACTTGAAAATTAGCAGTCATAAACATTGTATATTTATCGAACATCATTAAGAACAAAACAAGTTCAACTGGTTAATGATATTGTAATGCTATGTTCGAATATATCCAACAATGAACGGCAAAATTACTGCTGCAAATGTAACGTTATCTTTTTTAGCTACATAATCAAACATATTTATGCGAGTGAATGTTGGTCCTATTGTCATTTAAGCACCTCATGTAGCATATATCACACTGATGTAATTATGATTGAAGTCATTTGGTAGATCATTCTGTGCTATAGTTGACTGCTCATATATTTGGCATATCATTTATGTTAATATTTATTAGCACTTTAAATGCTGCACCATTTTTCCACCTACGAACACGCCTGGTATATGAAGATTGTATGTTTAATGCTATGTTTATGTTGTTTTATTGGAGTTTGTTTGTCTAATGATGCCATGAATGTTTATTTTATGCAGAAATAAATATATTTGTCCAGCTCTGATGTCCTCACGTCATTCTGATCTATATAATTGACTGTGAATGATAAAATAATTGTAACTCTAAATAACTGGTATAGTTTGTGTAGAACTGATGTTCAAGCGTGGGATGTCCAAGCCACGTAATGTATCACGCGTGAAATAGATGTTAATAAACCGCCTCGTCGATAACCTAGTGGTACAACATCCGATTGGCGTGCGGGAGGTCCTGTGTCGTGCCAAGGCCACGCCATACCAAAAACGAAATAAAAATGGTACGAGAAATTCCCTCGCGATACGCTCAGGATAAAAAGCGAAACTGTTTTTTCTTCTCATACACTTGTGGCGATAGATAATAAATTGAGACGTCGAGAGAGATTAATAGATGATGGAAAAGTTGTTTCATAATAAACTTAAAAATGAATTAGTATAACTTTAGGCCTATACTTAACCGACGTCAAATAGCGATGCCGTCGATAAGTTATTATATTGTACTAAGTTACTGTTTCACATGCGTCGTGAACTCGTACATGTACATCGATTTATTTACATGTTGTTTTACAAAAAAATGTAAAGTTTGTTTATTATATAGGTGTCACCCCTGTCGAAAGGGCTTGTCAATTCTGACTTATGAGACACTTACGTACATGTATCATTCATGCTTACAGTACCTTCCCGAATCCCTTCTCTTTGTCATCGTTAAATCACTGAGCTATTTTATCACACTGAATGGATGATCACTTTTAATTCACCAAGTCAATTAAAATTACGGTGCGCATTGAAAAGAGCATCCATTTTCCAATATCCTTATGTTTCAATACCTGGTTTACCTGGCACATGTCCCAATACCGCGTTAGAGTTATATGAACCTATAATCTGCACGACATCGCGGCCGAGAGGATAACTGTGCAGTATTAGTAATTCTAATATAGCACTTGAAATTAGCCTTGTTCGCGTTTATTAAACTATCTGTGTATTATTACGCAATAAACATAATAGGGAAGCCGCCATTAGCACGGTCTACTTTACCAAACAAAACAACGACCAGTTGGTAGAGCACAATGATGTTGCCCAAACAAAACAACGATCAGTTGTTAGAGCACAATGCTGTTGTACAAACAAAACAACGATCAGTTGGTAGAGCACAATGCTGTTGCACAAACAAAACAACGATCGGTTGGTAGAGCACAATGTTGTTGTACAAACAAAACAACGATCAGTTGGTAGAGCACAATGTTGTTGTACAAACAAAACAACGATCAATTGTTAGAGCACAATGCTGTTGCCCAAACAAAACAACGATCAGTTGGTAGAGCACAATGTTGTTGTACAAACAAAACAACGATCAGTTGGTAGAGCACAATGTTGTTGCACAAACAAAACAACGATCAGTTGGTAGAACACAATGGTGCTGCACAAACAAAACAACGATCAGTTGGTAGAGCACAATGCTGTTGCACAAACAAAACAACGATCAGTTGGTAGAGCACAATGTTGTTGTACAAACAAAACAACGATCAATTGTTAGAGCACAATGCTGTTGCCCAAACAAAACAACGATCAGTTGGTAGAGCACAATGTTGTTATACAAACAAAACAACGATCGGTTGGTAGAGCACAATGTTGTTATACAAACAAAACAACGATCAGTTGGTAGAGCACAATGTTGTTATACAAACAAAACAACGATCAGTTGGTAGAGCACAATGCTGTTGCACAAACAAAACAACGATCGGTTGGTAGAGCACAATGTTGTTGCACAAACACAACAACGATCAATTGTTAGAGCACAATGTTGTTGCACAAACACAACAACGATCGGTTGGTAGAGCACAATGTTGTTGCACAAACAAAACAACGATCGGTTGGTAGAGCACAATGTTGTTGCACAAACAAAACAACGACCAGTTGGTAGAGCACAATGTTGTTGCACAAACAAAACAACGATCGGTTGGTAGAGCACAATGCTGTTGCACAAACACAACAACGACCAGTTGGTAGAGCACAATGCTGTTGCACAAACAAAACAACGATCGGTTGGTAGAGCACAATGCTGTTGCACAAACAAAACAACGATCGGTTGGTAGAGCACAATGTTGTTGCACAAACAAAACAACGTTCAGTTGGTAGAGCACAATGTTGTTGCACAAACACAACAACGATCAATTGTTAGAGCAAAATGTTGTTGCACAAACACAACAACGACCAGTTGGTAGAGCACAATGCTGTTGCACAAACAAAACAACGGTCAGTTGGTAAAACACAATGGTGCTGCACAAACAAAACAACGATCGGTTGGTAAAACACAATGGTGCTGCACAAACAAAAAACGGTCGGTTGGTAGAACACAATGGTGTTGCACAAACAAAACAACGATCGGTTTGTAAAACAAATGATATTGCCCAAACAAAATAATGGTCAGTTGGTAGAACACAGTGGTGTTGCCTGAATTGGTCTGTCCTGCAGTGCAATGTTAGATGAACATATTGTACATGTATTTAGAATGTGACACTACTAGTTGCTTGCTTTGGCCAATGTTAGTTGATGGTTAGATACTAAACAATGTGGATTAAACTAGATTATACACGCCTATAACATTAATTCAAAGTATGTTCTTCTCGTGTATAAATGCTGTAACTTCCTTAACGTACACACACATATGTATTCTGTCGTGGGAACAAGGTCTTGATATTACAAGTGGCAAGTTCAATTCATTAGTTTAGTAATAATGCACAATCAGCACTTGTTCTCGGTGGTAGGTTGTCTGTGGAAGCTACTAAAGTGTTACCCGCTCAAAATACATAAATATGGTCACCTGAAAGCGACATGGCAGTCTGTTGTTGGTCATATATGATATTATATCATATTAGTAACGCATTGTTCTTGAAACTCCAACAGAAATCAAGCTATTTGCAAAGCGGTTTAAATACTTAAAGTGCAGTGTCTGTACTTTCAAACTTGGAACTAAACGTAATTTGACAGAAATACGGGAACTATGTTTAATACATTTGTAGATAATGCTAAATTGAAGTTTTGCATACTAGTAAGTCAAAGTAATGTCCTCCGCACGACACCATATAACCCCAATCGGTAAAACCATAAACCCTCACTTCTCTCAGGTTATATTCGTCAATTTCGTGATCTCGGTAGGGGATGACGGGCCGACGAGATTTCGCGAGATATAGTGGCATAGTTGTTTATATCAGGGCAAAGCATCTATACAAATACTGGCCCATACTGAAACAAAACAATAGCTTAATCAAATCTTGGAGCTTTAATGTAGATGAATGTATTGATAATTTGGAATAGGTAAACGCTAATACCACAATATTGCTGAATAGAACTGATTGAGGTTAGTATGTTTACACTAATTAATATCTGACATAGGTTCGGCTATTGCGACAATGTGTTTTAGAGACAGTCACAATAGTACGTCATTGACGAACAGTTTTTACTGCAATGTTAGATTGCTATCATATTGTCTTTGGTTCAAACTTTACGATTTTTACATCGAGTATGAAAGAAGTAGTCACCACATACACTCCTGTTATACCGATAGTACCCAATATCTATTGTTGCTGTCGGCCCAGGTTACTAACAAATACTCATAACAAATTTCTTATACACGAATTACGAATAACTAATGCTTAATTATTTTGAATGTGTTTTAGACATGTTCTCATTTCAGAAGTCGATGTACAACACAGAAAATATGTTTAGACCAATTAAAAATTGTTCAGTAACGCATATAAATCATTGTCACAAGATTATTTATATCACATGTCACTAATAATATGAAAAATACACTTTTCTGTTGAAAAACACACCCCGTTATATAAATGTCGCCAAAGAATAACGTCATTTTCTGAATGCAATAAGCGTCATTTAGGATATAAAGTGACGTCATTACACATTTGTAGAAATTGTACTTCACAAATGTAGTATAACAATGCGTACTCGTTATACAAACTCGGATCATTGAAAGGCATGTGACATAAACTGGTATGGTGTTTCTTCTCGTTTGATTCTAGATGACCATGCAGTTATTAAACCCTGGTCTATGTCAAGGTGTTGAAGCCACCGTATACCTTAGTGTGAATGCAATGTCTTGTTATTTGCAAGCTATGTCAAATGTATAAAAATACGCGTGCATGCTAGGAATTCATGATAACATGTAATGTATATATAAGAAATGCTATACGTGGACATTTAATCACAAATAACACGAATTCATTATGTAAAATAGCTATGTAATAATTGTTAAACAATTGTATCGATATCATGTAATGTTATAAAATGTTAACTTTTAAATGATCATTTAATGTGTAGTAGTACAGAACAATGTCTATATGGGATCAACAAGGTTATTTAATTGCACAGCCACATGTGATTGTCTCCACGGCATGTATTTCAACTGAAAAATGTACAACAGCTAATTTTGTAAGAAATAACTTTAATAGGTACATTTTATTTTTTTCTAATTTTCCTTCCTAACCAAGAATTTATAGACCGGTAATAGAAGTCGTTAACTGTTGCTTTAGAAAGATTTACTGCAAATAATCAAATGAAACCACTCTCGATATGGCGCATGCGGTAGTATTTTTTTAAACATAATAGCCCATATCTTCCTTTTAGGCATGCTATGCGAGTTATGTAATGCAAACACGATCGTTTTGTAACATAAACACACTACAACCTCAACATCAATGGCGTATTCGAATCTTTTTGTAATTCCTTGTCATCGCATATGAACGTGTCAGACAATTTATGTGATAGTAGTTTAAATTCTATAGAATTTTCGTCGGAAAAATATGAAATACATTTTTTTGTAATTACAACATGCCAATGTTTCGCACAATATGTATGCTCAGACTTTTCTCTTGTAAAATGTGTGTTATGTAGTAAGAAGTAGATTACTACTCATACTTTTCTCTTGTAAAATGTGTGTTATGTAGAAAGAAGTAGATTACTACTCACACTTTTCTCTTGTAAAATGTGTGTTATGTAGTAAATCATGGATTTCTGCTCACACTTTTTCTCTTGTAAAATAAGTGTTATGTAGTAAGAAGTAGATTTAAAGCATATATGACGTTACTGTAATTTACTATATTTAGTTATGTACTTTTATTTTATTTACCGGCAGCATGTACTTCCACAAGATATGTATGAGTATACGCCCAATGCACATGTTTTACAGTATGTTCGATGCATAATTCCATAAGTATACTTATAACAATAAGAAAGTTGAGAGGTCAAGGATTTGGGATGGAATCTGTAACACTGGCTTTTATAAATAACATATTATTGAATGAAATCACGTGTATGCTGTTTGGATTTGTTGCCTGATTAATTCGTTCCATGTGTCGTCTGAAATAAAGCCGATCATCGGGGATTAATATACATGATTAGTAAAGTTTGCCGAGCATACACACGTACCGTGGCATACCGATATGCATGTGTCACTTGACCGTTCTCTTAATAAAACACATAGTTCTCATCCACTTACAGTCAGCCACATTATTCTAGTACAAACCCAACCAGTCCAGGAGCACATTGTAGTCCATGTGACAGACCGAAATCCATTACCAAATTGGTGAACAGATCCAACAATGATTTTCGGTTAGCTTGATATCTAAGCTGTCCGAAATCAGTTGATGGACTTGCGGGACATTTTGCCAAATGACCTTTTGGCGGCCATCTTTAAAGATGGCCGCCGTTATTTTAAGCAATCAGAGGGTTTAGGGAAACTTCGATTTTTCCTCACTCACATGGGCTATCGGCCTGTCATTTGTCTTAAACTGTTCGCAATTGAACTATGCATGTAGTAATATATTAATATAAGTAATATAATGTGGTTATTAATTAATTATTATCGATTTTTTAAGGAAATTATGATATTTTTCGATTTTTGTCGTTAAATTTTCTCTTTCAAATCGGATCTGAGTGTGTATTTCACCATTTGTTGATTGTTATATGCAGAAGTTGATTCTAGGTGTCCATAATAAATATTACATTGACAGATTTTTATTTTAAAATCCTTCATGAGCCAGGAGTATTGGATACCTAAAAGTTTAATAATAGTCCTGTCTATAAATGAGATATTTAGGTTAGACCCAACATTGGAATGTATTGTAATTATTGTTTGTTTTTCTGTTAGAGAATATGTTGCAATTGAAGAATCTGAATGATGACCAGCTGTCATCATTGAGCATTTTGTGAAAATCAAGATGGCGTCCAAAATGGCCGCCAAAATCAGAAAAACAATTAGAGATACCAGACACTAGTTACAAATTTCTTTTTTGCCGATTGGTTGTAGTTAAAATGTTTTTAACACATGTATTTATATTATATCTATTGTTAGTCGTCGATTAAAATATTGTGGGATGGCATCCATGTCGGCTGAAATCAAAATGGCGGTTACAACGGCCACAATAATTGACATATTGATATATTCTATTAAAACATTTATTTAAATTATTTTTGTTGATATCGGAATTAAAATAGTTGACTAAAATTCAAATAAAATTCCGATTCTACTCAATTGACCCATTGCCTTATTCAAAATGGCGTCCAAGATGGCCGCCAAAATCAGGAAATATGTCGGCGGTGCAAGAGATTAGTTACATAAACGGCAGCTGTGTAGATGTTTAACATAGTATATATTCAATCATAGCATTATTAATTGTTTGAAATTATTCAAGATAGCATACAAAGAAATCAACTACCGCCTGTCATCGCCATCATAATTGCTGAGTTAACATATTTTATTAAAATCGTATAGTGTGTTCAAATAGTTTTTATTTGTATTGAACATTACATTTATCAGACATGCATTATGGTTTAACTTCAAAATGGCAGCAAAGATGGCCACTCAACAATACATAAGTGGGGAATAAATTGTAGATTATTCTTCTTTCTGTATAGTATAATATATGTTCGTCCTCTTGGGCATTATCGTACCGTTGCTATTTAATTAGAAGATCGTGTGGACGGCAATTAATTTTTGTTAAAAACAAATAATCATGATTAACCCCTATAAATAAGACCCCTCGAGAAGGCATAATCGCTGTTGACAATGCTCATGGATTTGGTTCTAGAGTTTCCAACCAAAGTCACCAATGGTCTGTCTTGGGTTGCTTGTTGTGCGTAAGTACCGTTTGACGAATTGCGTCCAATATGCTGAACTGCCTCCAGATGACAAATATTTGCCCTGGTTGATACTTTGCCGAATTGGGGTATTCAAGGATTGATTTGACATATTTCTGGTAACATCGTACCCTAATCTGTTTCGATAGTTTGTCAAGTTTGTCCAGAAGAAGGCGATGCTGTTGTTGGCTTTCCTCACATTGGTAGCAAAATTGGTACTCAAGGAGACCTCATCTATTTCTATCTGAACACGAGTTCTTTTCCTAGTGATACTTGTAAGGATTAAATGACATCAACCATGGACCCTCCCATTCATTGCTGTAGTCTGTCCATGTCACCTTGTTAGGTTTAAGCATTTTCTTTAGTTTTTGCCCTGTTCAAGAGTTTGTTGTTAGCAAACAGATGGTGAGTAGATGTTGCATGAGTTAGAAGGTGGTAGATATACAACAGAAAAAAGTCCAATGGCTTATCCCTGAGGTACGCCTGGTGTGACTGGTGCTGTGTTGGTGGACTGTTCTCCGACCAGTACATGTTGGGTTCTGATTGCAAGAATAACGCTAGTACTATTCCTGCCCAGCAGGTTCAACTGATATTGTAATAATTCAATTTGCTGGCTTAGACCGAAGGCTTTGTTGAAGTCCCGAATGACGGGTCAATCTGATCTCCACCATCTAGGTAACAGTTGTAGTTGGTTATGGAGTGCCGCTGGCTCTCAGTGAATATATTTCTGAACCATGTTGTTAGTCAGCTAGTAACTAAAACGTGTCAAGAAGGGCCATGATCTGGCTTTGAAGTAACGTTGTGAGCTCGACCAGTTCACTTCACGCAAACTTGATTGAGATGGACCAGTAGTTGTTGCTAGGTCGCTATAAATTGGTCTCCCGTTTTGATGATGGGTGTGACGCTAGGAGTATAGTATTCAAAAAACGTGTGTGGATGTTGTTTGGAATCGTTGCTTCATGCGGACCATGACCAGTTATATTCTTTCTTTCATCCAGTTTGTCCTCACCTCAGTTGTTCGTCCTGCACTATCATTCCGGTGTCTGCGATGAACTTTCTGGTCTTCCGCAGATCATCAGCGTCTCCATAGAGCTTCTCTTGAAGAGTTGTGTCTGTGGGCCACGTTGCAGTTCGATCCTGGTAGTGTCTTCTGCAGTTTTGGAAGACATGATCGACAGTTTGCTTTTCTTCCCCGCATGGACAGATCGGAGACGGCACCAATTTGTACTTTCAGTACATGCGGTGGTTCAACATGTTGTGCCCTGAGCGAAG
This sequence comes from Spisula subtruncata, assembly GCA_963678985.1. Lineage (NCBI taxonomy): Eukaryota > Metazoa > Mollusca > Bivalvia > Venerida > Mactridae > Spisula > Spisula subtruncata. The sequence goes on from OY787673.1 coordinate 21,727,798, forward strand.
TCGTACCATAATCACTTGTTTTATGACCTGTTAAGGCGATGGTGGGGATCCGCATCTTGTCTTGTGAAGTTCTTGATAATGGTAACTTTTTCTTTATATCTCACATGTACTGATGGTTGTGCTGACTGTGCTCCCAGTTTTGCCAATTTATCTGCTGTTACATGTCCAGGCATTCCATAGTGGGCAGGAATCCACCGTAGGGCTAGTTTGCAGTGAGTACTAAGGTTATGTAGTATTTTGGCTTGTTCGGGTGTTTTGTTGTGAGCTTCGGTCTACGCTCTGTAGTTACTGCAGTGCTTCCCTGTGGATCTGTGATGGCTCTCTTTGTTACCAGGTGTATATTGGATGAAGATTCCTGCACCTTCATCTTTGATAGCTTTGGTGGCTGAGCCATCAGTATAGACATGGGTCCATATCTCAGGAGGGTATTCTTGACTTATCATGGATAGTGTCAGGCTCCTTCGTACACATTCACCATCTTGCTTGCCTGGCTCGAGTTGAGGGACTTGGAGTCACAGTTACTGCAGACAGATCATTTGCTAATGGTTTGACTACAGGGTGTCCCAAAAAAACGGGGACCTAGGATAAACAATCGTAACTTTTTTCTCAATTATAGATATGACACTGTTAATAGGTCAAAACAATAAGGGAAGAACACTGTTCAGAATACAAGCATCAATATCGTGATTATTTCGTTCAATACCCAGAGTTACCTCCCATGTTTACAATTGCATGTTTCAGTAAAATACCATAAACTGAAGCTGGGATTTCAGAATTCAATGAGATATATTTCCATGCTCACCTCAAACATCTTCTCATGTGCTCCAAATCATTGTTTATGGTTCGTGAAACATTAGTTCATTATGCATAGCAAACAAGTTCACTATTGGGATCAAGTTTGAGTAATTTAAGGTCACATGGCCTGTGATACACAGGAAAAACTTCCACGCATGTTTACCATACGTTTCTTACACCGTATGTTTTTCATATGAGAAACGCATGTTTTTCATGCGTTTTTAACAACGCATGAAAAACATATGTCAAAAACCGTATGTTTTTCATACGTTTACTGACGTATGAAAACCATGTAACGTATGAAAAACATACGTTTAGTCAAACGCATGGTTAACGCATGTTTTTCATATGAAAAACATATGTATAAGTTTTCATGCGTTTTACATGATGAAAAAAACGTATGTTTTTCATAGGAAATTTGGTTATTCGCAAAGTATAAAAAAATATGATTTTAGTAAAACTGGTAAAAATCAACTGTTTTTTAAAAAAAAAAATATCTTAGTAGAAGAGTGTGTGCCTAAGTATAGCAGCTCACAGGTTCCATCTGAGGCTGCATCATACTGTAGGAATGGTACCAGTAATGTTGTCATCCTGTGTTTTAAGCTGGAGTCATGCTCAATGTGCTGAATTTTGAAACCCGGTAATCTGGATTCGATTTCTTTTTGTAAAAGTATATTTTCCTCCACATGTGGAGAAGTTGCTGATAGAGGAGTAGATGATGGTTCCCATATATGGAAGGGTAAGTTAGTACTGACTGTACTGGTTATGTTAAAGTCTATGAAAACTGGTTATTAATGAATAAACCGTCTTATAATTATGAAAAACCTGAATAAACAAACAAAAGGATGTAAAATATCTAATAACATGTAGCGGCAAGTTTTGTGTAGGCGCTTGTTTACCTCAATGGTTGAGAACTGACCATGTAAAGGAAAGTGTCGAAGTTGTAGACCTGGTCATGCTTCGTATTGTTCCCTTGTTAATTACTATGCCTGGCATAAAACCTAAAGATGGAGGGATTCTGTATCTGCGATACCCTATAAGCTTGTGTCTCTTATATCATGTGTCAATTAATGTATACCATCAGATATGAGGTGTTTATAATTTATTTAAAGTATTAGTTTCACAGTCAACCTAAAATATAGAGTGTATAAAATGGATCTACATGTAAATACATTTGGAATTTATGTGGAAATTTGAGTTAGAACCATGATATATACAGTAGTATACACATGCTGTAGTAACAGTATGCCTAAATAATCTAAAGAACAATAGATACTCCACCTTGAGAACAGAAGTGGTATTAAATATACCATACAAAGTTTTTATGTTGGGGACAGTTAATTTACCACAGGCAGGACTTTTTTGTTTCTGAAAACAGGTACGGCAGATACCGGCGTTTAGTAGATACGCCGGATCTTTCTGCATGGGAGATTTGAACAACGACACCGTACTTCAGTCTGGCGCAGCGTCTGTTTTCATTGTTGTGCGTCTGCTCACGGAGGTATATATGTAAATCCTTGGTCTGCTGCAGGTCTTGAATTTGGAATGAAAACGATTAAATGAACAACTTTGTCGACTGCAAATGTGGCAGAAGTCTTGTGAAGATTCATTTCCGAAGGTATAAGATAATTAGCATATATAAAGTCGTTTAATCGCACCGTTATTTTTACGATAAATTTCGCGACCACAAAGTTGCGTAGATTCTCGTTCTATCGGGGCACTTAATGTTTTCTATGTGTTATTAAGCAACTGAATAGATCGTTTGCCACTGGCTGGCTTTAAAATTAATATTTCAGGGAAAAATAAGCTCAAAATACACGATAAAAAAGTTGATATTTACAAAATCACGCAGTAGATGATCAACCATGGTCAAGTTGACAGGTCAAGAGTAACTCCCCTTTCTATCGGTGCATGTCTTTTTACATACAATCGGTAGATCTATTCAGTTTAACCTCTGACAAAATGTCAGGAAGCTTGAGTCTTTGAGCACAGGGCTTCTTAGACTTCAGAAGCATGATGGCCCGGGCCATCACTGCCATGCTCGACCAACTGCAATTTATGGCCCTCACTACAGGAGCGCTGAGCTCTAGCATGGGTTACTATGATATGTATCCTGTTGTATACAACTTTGTTGATGCCCCTGCCAACCACTGCAATGAATAGGAGGTCACAGATTAAACTTACATTAAAGTGTATAGAGCTATATCAGACGATATTTTTTTAAAAAGTTTAAAAAATTGAAAAACAATAATGCTTTAATATCCATTAGATCATTTTTCGCTTCAGTTTTAACAGAAACTCTCTGTGATTTATTACACATGCGAATTGTCCGTTTTCATTCGAAAGTGTTCTAGAACACCCTATGAAATTACAAGAATCGTCTATTTTTTCTACGATTGAATCAAAGTACACGGAACCCATCCAAAGTTCGAATTTGCAATTAAGGTAGTCTAGTAGCATACTCAAAACGATGCAAGTAATTATTTTGACATTAAAATTACTGATAGATATAGCTCTAAACTCTTTAAACGAGTTTTGGAAATTTTATTAAAGCGAGCCTTTGACGAGCTTAATAATGTTTCCTTTATAAATTTAATATAAGTTTATATAAATTGACAACGAGCACTATATTTTTAGCTCATCTGAATTTTTAAAAATAGATGATTTATTGTCATCACTTGATCGTCGTCGGCGTTGCATGGTTAAGTTTTGTCTTTAGGTAAACTTTTTAGCTCACCTGACCACGAAGTGGTCATGGTGAGCTATTAGGATCGATGGATGTCCGTCGTACGTCGTCCGTCGTCCGTCGTCCGTCGTCCGTTCACAATTAGTTTGTTTACACTCTAGAGGTCACATTTTGGACTCAATCTTCATGAAACTTGGTCAGAATGTTTGTCTCAATGATATCTAGGTCAAGTTCGTATATGGGTCATGTGGGGTCAAAAACTAGGTCACCAGGTCAAATCTTAGAAAATTCTTGTTTACACTCTAGAGGTCACATTTGAAGCTTGATCTTCATGAAACTTGGTCAGAATGTTTGTATCAATGATATCTAGGTCAAGTTCGAATATAGGTCACGTGGGGTCAAAAACTAGGTCATCCGGTCAAATCTTAGAAAATCCTTGTTTACACTCCAGGGGGCACATTTGAAGCTTGATCTTCATGAAACTTGGTCAGAATGTTTGTCTCAGTGATATATAGGTCAAGTTTGAATGTGGGTCACGTGAGGTCAAAAACTAGGTCACCGGGTCAAATCTTAGAAAATCCTTGGTTACACTCTAGAGGTCACATTTGAAGCTTGATCTTCATGAAACTTGGTCAGAATGTTTGTCTCAATGATATCTAGGTCAAGTTCGTATATGGGTCATGTGGGGTCAAAAACTAGGTCACCAGGTCAAATCTTAGAAAATTCTTGTTTACACTCTAGAGGTCACATTTGAAGCTTGATCTTCATGAAACTTGGTCAGAATGTTTGTATCAATGATATCTAGGTCAAGTTCGAATATAGGTCACGTGGGGTCAAAAACTAGGTCATCCGGTCATATCTTAGAAAATCCTTGTTTACACTCCAGGGGGCACATTTGAAGCTTGATCTTCATGAAACTTGGTCAGAATGTTTGTCTCAGTCATATATAGGTCAAGTTTGAATATGGGTCACGTGAGGTCAAAAACTAGGTCACCGGGTCAAATCTTAGAAAATCCTTGTTAACACTCTAGAGGTCACATTTGAAGCTTGATATTCATGAAACTTGGTCAGAATGTTTGTATCAATGATATCTAGGTCAAGTTCGAATATAGGTCACGTGGGGTCAAAAACTAGGTCATCCGGTCAAATCTTAGAAAATCCTTGTTTACACTCCAGGGGGCACATTTGAAGCTTGATCTTCATGAAACTTGGTCAGAATGTTTGTCTCAGTGATATATAGGTCAAGTTTGAATATGGGTCACGTGGGGTCAAACACTAGGTCACAGGGTCAAATCTTAGAAAATCCTTGTTAACACTCTAGAGGGCACATTTGAAGCTTGATCTTCATGAAACTTGGTCAGAATGTTTGTCTCAGTGATATATAGGTCAAGTTTGAATATGGGTCATGTGGGGTCAAACACTAGGTCACAGGGTCAAATCTTAGAAAATCCTTGTTTACACTCTAGAGGTCACATTTGAAGCTTGATCTTCATGAAACTTGGTCAGAATGTTTGTCTTAGTGATATATAGGTCAAGTTTGAATATGGGTCACGTGGGGTCAAACACTAGGTCACAGGGTCAAATCTTAGAAAATCCTTGTTTACACTCTAGAGGGCACATTTGAAGCTTGATCTTCATGAAACTTGGTCAGAATGTTTGTCTCAGTGATATCTAGGTCAAGTTCGAATATAGGTCACGTGGGGTCAAAAACTAGGTCATCCGGTCAAATCTTAGAAAATCCTTGTTCAAATTATGCCCCTGGGGTCAAAATTGGCCCTACTCGGGGGTCACCGTTTTACATAGACTTATATATAGGGAAAACATATTAATATCTTCTTGCCTAAAACTACACTGCCTAGAATTTTGATTATTGGTATGTAGCATCATCTTGTGGTTTTCTACCAAGATGTTCAAATTATTCCTTTGGGTGAAAATTGTGCAGGGTTTATAATCAGGTGAGCGATATAGGGCCATCATGGCCCTCTTGTTTCATAAACTATCAAAGCTTTTGCTTTTAAACTTGCAACACTTGTTCACCTTTAATACCTAAGCCTGTAAAGTAAGACCCATGACTCCGATCTGCATTTTGTAAGAATTATTGCCCCTTTTTGGACTTAGAAATAAAGTGCCCTGGTTAAGTTGTGTGTTTGGGTCCACTTTTCTCCTAAACTATCAGAGTTATTGCTTTGAAACTTTCAACACTTGTTCACCATCAATACCTGACCATGTCAAGCAAGACTCATAACTCTGATCTGCATTTATGCATGAGTTATTGCCCCTTATTGGACTTTGAAAATTCCTTGGTTAAGTTTTGTGTTTAAGTCCACTTTTCTCATACACTTTGTTGGCTATTGCTTTGAAACTTTCAACGTTTGTTCACCATCAATACCTGACCATGTCAAGCAAGAACCATAACCCTGATCTGTATTTTGCTAGAGTTTTTGCCCCTTTTTGGACTTAGAAAATGTCTTGGTTAAGTTTTGTCTACTATGGTTATGTTTTGTCCACTTTTCTCATTCACTATGTGGGCTATTGCTTTCATGTACTGGTTGTAAAAAAGAAAACCAGCTGTACACAGAGTACCTGTAGATGTGTATTTGTATCATTACCTGATTAGATATAAAGGTTTTAAAATATGTTAATGGTCTGATAAAATCTATTTAGATTAAAAATTTGCCAACTGGAATTTTAGTTAAGTATGATACACAAATTTTATATTAGACAATTTAATGTTAATCATTACAGTTGTTACTTATGATATATATCTGTAATAAAAAGTATGGTAATTGCTTTATTTTCACATTATAAATGTTTATTACATTTTCCACATAATCTATATCCTCTAGCTCTTAGATGTAAATGCAGTGTTAGACTGTTAGTTGTTATACTCTCAATGTGTTGTCACAATTAATAATTGTATAATATTGAACACTTCTATATAGTCCTGGCATCTACCTGCCCAGCAGTATTGTGTATAACATGTAATCACCATACAATCGCAGCATAATTTTTATGTCAACTTGCTTCATTACTTATTCACCATCAATGCTTCACTCTGTAAAGCAGGATACATAACTCTGTCCTACTTCATGCTAAGGTTGTGTGCCTTTTGTGACAGATATCAAAATAACATCATTTTCGGCATTCAATGACGTCATGAGTATATAGTAAGTACGTTATAATCTTAAATGTAACATGTGTAGTATAAAGTTATACTACTTGGTGTATTTTTCCAATAAAACTTTGCATATTAGTATGCGTTTTTAGTGTCATATATAATAGAAAGAATCTATCACTCATGGTCAATTAATGGCTTAATAAAATTTCCAAAACTTGTTTAATATAAATTTGTATCAAGTGACAACTAGTGATAGATCATCCATATACCTCATGTGTCTTTTTATTTAGTCTTTAGTTGCTATAATTTCTCATGGCCACTGCTATGAGCATATTCTGTGATTAGTTTCCTACCAGTTTTTAACCGGAGGGGACTATATGTTTGCCCTCATTCAGGTTGTCAAGAAATCTGTATTTGACCATAACTCGAATAGTTTAGTGAAAATACTTTAAAACCTAGAGCCAGTCAAACTTGCAAGAGTTTTGTATGTAGGTTTATGAAACTTTGTATGTGAAGATGTCGCCGAAAGGAGATTATGAAACATAGAAAATTAGTTGAAACAGGTGTCGACTTCTGAATCACTAAGTCTTGCAATTCCAAGTTGCCTTATTATGTATGTTTGCACATGAAATAATATTTGATCATATATATATAATAAAGATATTGAAAAGTTAACATGAATAGTCTGTTTTTATTTAAATTAAAATTGTCTGTTTTTATTTCAACTATAGTCTTGAGAAGCACATCACATATACCCGTTTGACCAGGGTAGAGCAGCTTATCTATAGAAACATACTGGTTGAAGACCTAATTTGTTGGTTTTCATGCGGATAACAGAAAAAAGTATAATGCACTTTTAAATAAGGATTATAAACATACGTATATCATACGGTGTACTTTTCATACGTAAAACGTACGGTGTACTATTTTCTGTTTTTCATACGTTTATAAAACCGTACGTTTTTCATATGTTTTTCATACGTAAAACGTACGTTTTTTAATATTCTCAACCGTACGTAAAACGTACGGCGTACTATTCTGTGGATAACCATACGTTTTCAACCGTATGGAAAACGTACGTTTTTCGTACGTTTTTCATACGTGGAAGTTTTTCCTGTGTATGAGGTAAGATGTCAGTATTATTTAGCAAATATATCCTGATTTTGCTGTTGATATACTGCAAGTACAGTTTTCTGCTAACATATGGTACTATTTTATAATTTCTGACATAACAAATACTCCAAAATATATCTATGAACTGTTCGTGTGGATAAAACTTTACTTTTTGCTCATTTCTATAGTCTAAGCTTTTTTGGTAATAGTCCTTGACAAGATTTATGTTTTTAATCATTGAATGATTGTTGATGCTATTTTGGAAGGTTTTCTACTTCCCTTTTGGTCAGTAAACTCGCCTCGTTTTCCTTTGTTTTGCTATTTCCAAAGACGTTCATACACGTCTTTGCTATTTCTTGTCATATTTGTTTTATTTTTACAAGATTTTGATCACCCCTTTGACTTTAAATGTTGTTTTCTAACAATAAATGCCCTGACACAAATGCCCTTTTCTTATAATGCTTCTTTCAGGTGATTAAGCAAAAATAACGTGAAATGTTGCCATAGTGAAAATGATGACGTCACTTCCTGTTTTGAAGCACCATATTTAAACAAGTACTCTTTTTAGCAGTGGGGATCCCTTACATACACTTTCACAAAATATCAGCTTAATTCATCAAAATATTAATGAGTAATAAGGGTTTAAGGTAGGTCCCCGTTTTTTTGGGACACCCTGTATATCATCCCTGACAAGAGGTGTACTTGCTATGGTCAAATCAGGTGCAAATTATTGTCTTACTTCTTGGTTTCGTGTACAAAGCTGCTTCGCTTGATCCGATTTTTGGTAAATCCAGCTAATCTTGTTGCCTTTGGGTTGCTTGGTATTGATCTGAACTTCTCCGCTTGAAGCATGACTTTGGCTTGCCTTCGTTTGTATAATGGCTGGATACAAGTGAACTTTTCCATGAATTCAATCGGTGTATACTTCGAAGCACCAGTCATTATGCGCAACGCTAAAGTTCTGGACCTTGTCGAGAGCTTAGCTGTTGGTATCCAGTTTGTCTATACTAAAGTTGTGCGGAATGCCCACTTCTTCATCATAGACGTTTGAGTTTTCTGATTACTACTAACAATGGTTGGAAATACCTGGGATGGTATATGGGTTTATAATTTTATATGGTACGTTGGCATATTTTCTGAAATAACATTCATAAAGTGTCGTTCTTGCCGGGGTATTCCATCTTGCCACTGTGGTCCTCGCCACTATGAATACAGCGCTATAGTCGCTAATCCAAGATAGTGCTGTACTAATAATAAAGAGGATACGTTTGTTGTTTACCCCTATCGTGAAGTTGACAAATTGTTCTGAGCTTGTTTCTGTGACAGTGTCCATAAATATTGGGCAAGTATGGCGATGGTAGGTGTTGTCTGTAATTATGCCAGTTTCCAAGTCGATATCTAGTAAGTTAATGTCGCCTGTTAGCCATTTTGTCGATTTTGGGTAGGCAGGATGGAGGTGAAGGTTGACTTTATAAAAGCTGGGTTGCTGATGGTGGTGAGTCACTGCTGGATGATCGGTAGATAACTGTTATTGTGAGCGGAACGCTTCCGTGGCATATTGATGGTGCTACTGTGAATTCGGTGTATGCGTCGAGTTTGATGTATGAGCAACTACTATTCTTTGACGGAAATGTGTAAATAAAACATCTTTTACTATGTATGAAAAATATCTTATACATATACCGCACCACGTTACTTATTCTCCAATTAAATAAGACCAGTATTGAATACCACTCCCATTTGAACATACATGGTTGGCAACCATCTTAGAAGACATATCAAATATACTGCACATAAAGTGTTCTAATGTTACAGTAGATCTATATTTTTAATCTATAGCAGTATTCACATCAACACATTCCATCACGATACATGTTTTAATGCAATTTTTCAGTTTGACATACCTTTATGTGGCGGCCATTTTGTCACAATTATGATTTCAGCCTTCTTTGGACCACTAACACTCTATGTCATTGATTTTGGAAGCCATTTTGTCCGCCATTTTGAATCAGCTAATGGTGCAATGCTTAAAACTCAAAGACTTCTTGGAGCATTTATTACATATTACAGTTGAACAATTTATTTTACACCACTTCAACGCAAATTGTGATAAAAAAAATTATTTTCCTAACAGCTTGTCATTTTAGCCATCATATTGATTCCAGCTATCACGATTGCCTTTTTACATTCACTTACTCAATCAATAATATTGAATATAAATAAATAATTATGTTTAAAACATTTAAACTACAACCAATCTGCAAAAAGGCGATTTGATCCTAATTTCTGGCTCCTCTGATTGTTTTTCTGAATTTTGGCGGCCATCTTGGACGCCATCTTGATTTTCACAAAATGCTCAATGATGTCAGCTGGGCATTATTCATATTCTTCAATGACAACAAATTCCCTAACAGAAAACCAAAAAATATTTACAATACAATCCAATGCCGGGTATAACCTAAATATCCCATTTATAGGCTTGACTGTTAATCAACTTTTAGTTATCCAATATTCCTGGTTAATGAAGGATTTTCAAATGAAAATCTGTCAACGTAACGTTTATTATGGACGCCTAGAAACAACCTCTGCATATAACAATCAACAAATGGTGAAATACACACTCAGATCCGATTTGAAAGAGAAAAATTAACGACAAAAATCGAAAAATATCATAATTTCCTTAAAAAATTGATAATAATTAATAAATAACCATATTATATTACTTATATTAATATACTTCTACATGCATAATTCAATTGCGAACAGTTTAAGACAAATGACAGGCCGATAGCCCATGTGAGTGAGGAATAATCGAAGTTTCCCTAAACCCTCTGATTGCTTAAAATAACGGCGGCCATCTTTAAAGATGACCGCCAAAAGGTCATTTGGCAAAATGTCCCGCAAGTCCATCAACTGATTTCGGACAGCTTAGATATCAAGCTAACCGAAAATCATTGTTGGATCTGTTCACCTCTTTGGTAATGGATCTTCAATTTTCAAGACCTGGGACATGGACTATTGTACGTTTTATCTGCTAAGCTGTGGGAAGCGGTGGTCTAGAGGTCCCAGGTCCAATCCAATCTGGACCACTGGTCAATTTCTCTGAGCAAGACCCACTTGCTTAAATCCACCAAGGTGTAATTTGGTAGCTGTGGGGACAGTGTATATTCCTGGGCGCCGCAGATCAATGTTGGCTGTCACACCCACAGGAGATAAATAGTCTCCCCAGGGAGACACGAGCGTAGGTTTCCATAGGTAGACCAATGACCGAGGAAAGTTAAAATGTCAAAGGGTGTTTGAGCGGTCTAACAGTAACATGGTAGTTTCCCGGATATTGTGACATTATTATATGGTAGTTTCCCGGATAATGTGACATTGTTATATGGTAGTTTCCCGGATATTGTGACATTGTTATATGGTAGTTTCCCGGATATTGTGACATTGTTATATGGTAGTTTCCCGGATATTGTGACATTGTTATATGGTAGTTTCCCGGATATTGTGACATTGTTATATGGTAGTTTCCCAGATATTGTGACATTGTTATATGGTAGTTTCCCGGATATTGTGACATTGTTATATGGTAGTTTCCCGGATATTGTGACATTGTTATATGGTAGTTTCCGGGATATTGTGACATTGTAACATCACGGTGTATACCCTTATCGGCACCCATGAATGTTGTAGCTAATCATTGAGTTGTTCCATGGGCTATCGTTTTTAAAGCGCAAATCTGCATTTTTGACCAAATAAATGATTTTCTTCCCTCTACTTCCTCAAAATTCATTGTTTTGCAAATAGAGGGTGCCGGCGCAAGCACAGAGGGGTGACGATACGGCGTTTTGCACAGAGAGGGTGCCCGTACGGGTATACATTGATGTAAGATGGAGCGTTCCTAAAACATAAGTTCGTTATGGATCTACCTTCTCTTCCATGGAAATCGTTGATGATGTTATGTGGTTCTTGAAGGCCTGATCACAATCTGCCGAGTAGATGTGGCGGGTGGTGCTTATATCGTTATACAAGCAAGTAAAACAACAGGTTCATCAACTAAATCACTTTATTAAGCATATTGATGCAAACTAATAAAAACAAAAGGCAATCGAAAATACAGCTATAATCACACGCCTGTATAAGGATAGTGAAAAATATGTAGTTACACATTCAGTGTGTAGAATCACGTGATCAAATTATTTGAAATGAATAATGTTCACACTCAAAACTTTTGCGATTTCGTCCGCCAGTTTTTTCTTGATTATAGCGATCGTGCACTTTATATGAATAATATTATACAGCCTAAAGAACATCTCATTTATGTAGGAACACTAGACAATTACCAATTTTTCTCCATCTTTTGCTGTTTTTAACTGATGCTCGATCAAATTATTACACTCGGTCGAAAACTGCATTTGACCTTGCATCAGTTAAAGATAGAGCGAAATCGGTACTTGCCGGGTATTCTTACATATACGGGATGTACTTTAGGCTGTATTATATACTAGTAACTGTATTAAATGCATGATCGTTATAAAGAAACAAGAGCCGTCAGTGACGGGTGATGCTCCCCGTAGGATGTTTGTCACAGAAAAATACTCCAGAATATGCAAAAGAGAGTTATGGTTCTTAGCCATTGCATTTTCCGTCAATGAGATCTATTTACCTATGAAGTTTCAAATTGATATCTCTAATACTGTTGAGTTATGTCATAGACAGGGACTAGGTATGAAAAATTCCAAAGGGGAATAACTAAAAAAAATATGTAATGAAGATTCATGGTTCTTGTGCACTGCACTTCCATTCAATGGGATATATTCACCTATGAAGTTTCAAATTGATATCTCAAATACTGTTGGAGTTATGGCCCGGACAAGAATTAAGTATGAATAAAGTATGAAAAATAACAAAGGGCAATAACTCCAAAAACAGGTTATGTAGAGTTGTGGTTCTTAAGCAATGCACTTCTACTCATTGAGATATATTCACCTATGAAGTTTCAAATTGATATCTCAAATACTGTTTGAGTTATGGCCCGGACAAGAATTAAGTATGAATAAAGTATAAAAAAACAAAGGACAATAACTCCAAAAACAGGTTATGTAGAGTTGTGGCTCTTGAGCACTGCACTTCTACTCATTGAGATCTATCCACCTATGAAGTTTCATGATGATACCTCACATACTTTTTGAGATAGGCTCCGGACAAAAACTAAGAATGAAAAAAAAACAAAGGACAATAACTCCAAAAATAGGTTATGTAGAGTTGCGGTTCTTGAGCACTGTACTTCTACTCATTGAGATCTATCCACCTATGAAGTTTCATGATGATACCTCACATACTTTTTGAGATAGGCTCCGGACAAAAACTAAGTTAAAAAAAGGGCAATAACTCCAAAAATAGGTTATGTATAGTTGTGGTTCTTGAACACTGCACTTCTACTCATTGAGATCTATCCACCTATGAAGTTTCATGATGATACCTCACATACTTTTTGAGATAGGCTCCGGACAAAAACTAAGTATGAAAAAGGACAATAACTCCAAAAATAGGTTATGTATGGTTGTGGTTCTTGAACACTGTACTTCTACTCATTGAGATCTATCCACCTATGAAGTTTCATGACGATACCTCACATACTTTTTGAGATAGGCTCCGGACAAAAATATCCGGATGGAACGACGGAACGACGGACCGACGGACGGACGGACAAAGCGGCAACTATATGCTCCCCCGAATTTTCGGGGAGCATAAAAACTCAGCATTAGCAGTCGAAATCGCAATAGTTTTGAGTGTAAACGTTATTCATTTGATCACGTGATTCTACACACTGACATTGGTCTCATACAATGTGGCACAGACGTTAAAATGTTATGGAGTATACACGATTTGGTACGACGGACATGAGGACGGACGAATACCATTCTTATAATCTCCTCCCGATAAGTGTGGGGGATTAATAATACTGAAGCATGGAAATATGAAAGCACATTTTATTTATAATAATACTGACTGCATGAACATAATATAATAACACACCACGGAATGTAATGCTTTGACTAGTACAATGTAGTAATACAGGAGTTCTCCCCCTTTCAATATCATTTAGAATACGTATCACATTATTTAGGTAACACCGGTTGAAACTAAATTCTGACAACATAAAAAACAAAACAAAATGTACAATAGAATGTAATGATACTATTACATTATCTAAACTACTGCACTGTAAAACAATGTGATACAATATGTCACAAATGAAGAGTGTTCTGACGTAACATCAAAGTTGCGATCCTTGCTAAATTTCGCTGGTGTGGTAAATACAAATGTGGAGCATACATGTACATATAATGACTATTCATCCCATGTTTTAAAAGACTCTAATAAATTATTTAAACTGTTTTGGTTTGCTAACAGTAATATATTTAAAGAAAATACACCAATTCCTTCAAAAACTGACAAGTGTTGTAATATGTAGCATTTAATTTAAAGAAGCGGTATTATTTAGTATTCATCCATGTGTCCTTCAATGACAATAGATGCGAAATTACCTGCAATTTCAGTTTCGCGAAAGATCAGTAAGGACTACTATCTCGCGCTCTATCAAGTGAACTGAGCGGGTTGGTTTATTCTTCGAATAGTGGAGCTAAAAAGGAATGTTATCAACTTTAACAGTATTTTTTTACATTTGAATACACGCGTCAATGTTAGTATGGCAGGTATAAATTGTGCTTAAAATAAATTCAAAATATTGAGGCCGCCTGATTCACCATTAATAACTATACTGATGAAGGCAATATTTTGACGTTACGCGCTTTGCGTTACACATATGGGTCACAACTTTTGACGCTACGTCTCTATGATAGAGAACTACAAGTACATTAAATGTAAACATATATAACCCTTATATCTCTATCATAGAATACTGTTCATTCAAAGATATATCTGTCACAACCGCAAGAATCAATGAAAAAAATAACAACAATCGTGTGATTTATCATTTGACCGATTTTCACGAGTTACGCTCGACGTTCAAGCAGAGAATGAGCAATACCCGCAGAACCAAAAAACACTTGATACACTCTGGATTCGAACCATTATTTTAAATTATGAGCATCGCCAAAACACTGATACCATATTTTTAACGAAATAGGCTGCGAAGCGAAGGATCCTGGCACAATCGAGGCTTGTTCTAGTACATAAAGCTATGGTCAAACTTATGGTATTTGTACATAACAAGAGCGCTGATTAGTGCATCATTCGCACATTTACCTATTCAGAAACGGAACATTCTGGTGGTAATGACAGATATCTTTGAATCAACAGTAACGTTTAGGATTTAGAAAATACACGAGATCACATAAGAATAATATCATTACACGTCTTTGGCTGAAAAGCAAAAAAGGAAAATTAGCAGTTTAAGCGCAAGCGTCTACTCACTGGTTATATGCATACAGCATCGATATGTTATTCAAATTCTCGACACGTGCTTAGTTCTGCTAGAATAATCTTTCTAACTATTCATCAGTCTTTGGTTTCTTTTCAGTAGAATCTACAGTGCCATTTGTTGTATCAGCTGTAACAGGACTGCTTAGAGTGTCACCGATCCACTTTAAGTATGCTTCATTTCCATCATCAATCTTTAATTAGAGCATAATAACTGCATAAAGGACTTCCATACACAATCTTGTCACAGTAACAAGGGCAGATAAAAAGAAAATGAAACTCGTCTAATGTTGTCTCTGTCCCAAAAAGTGAATACTCTTTCATTTATATTGCACCTGTTTCTACTATACCTTCCGGTTTCAATAAATTAGTTATAAGCATATATTCGAATGTTTGAAAAAAGCCAAACTATTTTCTGTTTATTACATGCTTGAAGTTTATAAAAGTATAAAAGTACATATTAACAGTAATTTGGCTTAAATGGAAACATTACGACAATTATGGCAGCACACTGATATGACGCATACATTTCAGCCCGGTTCAGTTGACGTTACGTTTTATATATGGTAATGAAAACAGCTTCTAATGCAGCCAGTCAATGATAAATCTCTATAATTCATTGAAAGCAAATAACTAAAGTATGTATATGTTACCTTTATAGTACAAGATTGCTGAATGAGATAGCTGGTTCATATGGCATCAGATTAAAGGAGGCAATCTTTAGAGAAGTTCCGGACAATGTCGATTTATCATTATATATAATTTATAATTTGCACAACAATGAGAAATGTTTGGATTAGAGTTTAGACAAAACATTAAAGGCCACTACCACAATGGAGTTTACATAACACGGGCGTATACAAACCATTGATTGGTCATTGTACTGTGACAGTCGGAAGCTTTATTCTCATTTCGAGAAGAACAGGTGTCCGGCTACAAAGCACTTTCCACGGGAGGTAACCCATGCCTTCTATATTTAGTTGAAATGTAGCGCTTTGCTTAGGCAACGGACACCGGACCTGACCCAATGGACGGACAGTTGGACGGACAGTAAAATAGAAGATGAACTGAAGGTACCTTGGACGAGATGACTTCAGCACAATCGTACGGGTGATTTTCTCTGAAAGAACAAATGAACGGCGTCATCAATATTCTCTTCTCCCCACTTGTAATAACTGTTCAGTGACAAAGTCTTATTGACATTGTAGGATTGTTCTGCTTTTTAATGTATGTATGTGATGTATATGTGTATGTTTAATGTATGTATGTGATGTATATGTGTATGTTTAATGTATGTATGTGATGTATATGTGTATGTTTAATGTATATATGTGATGTATATGTGTATGTTTAATGTATATATGTGATGTATATGTGTATGTTTAATGTATATATGTGATGTATATGTGTATGTTTAATGTATATATGTGATGTATATGTGTATGTTTAATGTATATATGTGATGTATATGTGTATGTTTAATGTATATATGTGATGTATATGTGTATGTTTAATGTATATATGTGATGTATATGTGTATGTTTAATGTATATATGTGATGTATATGTGTATGTTTAATGTATATATGTGATGTATATGTGTATGTTTAATGTATATATGTGATGTATATGTGTATGTTTAATGTATATATGTGATGTATATGTGTATTTTTAATGTATGTATGTGATGTATATGTGTATTTTCAATGTATGTATGTGATGTATATATGTATTTTTAATGTATGAATGTGATTCATATTTGTATTTTAAAAGAGGTTAAAAGGGAAGACGTCTTTCCTCTTTTAATAAAGGAGTTATATTTGTTTTAATGTTAAATCACTTAATTAGTTCATGTAGAAGACAGCAGATATTGCCAATGCAAATAATTGTGAGTTACTCTACACAACTCTTAAACAGGAGAGGTTGCCATTCGGTAGATTAGATTAATATACTCCTTGCTGAAAAACGGCCATACTTTGCTATACGTAGCAAAAACGACGGACGCTCAACAGCTGAAGTGTGCATGATCATAAGACGCACTGTCTACTGTAAAACAAACACACACGCTTTGCAAGGTACTTACCGAACAAACTTCGATAATTCGGGCACTTTCTCTGTACTTGTTTTAATCATCTGTGAACAAATAGTTATCAGTAAACTATAAAAACATTACATGTACTAGTATAACTAGTGATGATTGTAAAACACGTATGTCCACATGGCAGCAACAATAGAAGGCAATGGTAAAACTCACAGTAACGTATTTCTTGACACTACTACTGACCTCAAAATCAATATAAATAATCAAAAGTAGCTGACCAACCTCCATGTTAAGTTTGAAGATTCTAGTGAAAAACGTAATTGAGTTAATGAACGGAAACCATTTGGTCTAAAACAATGGTCGAGGTCATAATGACCTTTGCCTTTGACCTTTTGACTCCAACATTAACAGAGATCATCTTCTAGTGCTGGCAAACGTCTGTGTACAGTTTAAAATATTGAGTTATTGAAACGAAACAATAACTTATACCGACTGGCAAACCGTCTGCAGAAATGTAAAAAGCAACATATCTCCTCATGAATATTTACTATATGCAATTGAGTAGCTGGGTCTTTTAGTAGCATTGAATCAATTTTGGTTAGATGCCGACCTCTTATACACATTAGCTATATTCAGCAACGATCAATATGTACTTGTTTCAGAACTTCACAAGCAAATGGAATTGCAGGGATCGTCTTCTATCTAAATTACCTCAATATCTCAGATAACATTATTGAAATATTGAAATATTGAAATATTGAATGATTGAGGTGAAAGATGATAATTTATTATCATATTGAATTCAAACATGACAGTGAACATTGATTGAACCATAACAATAAACATACGAATGAAAGGGAACACACAAGATAAAGTAGAGAGAATTGAGAGTAAGAATATCAATATAACGAACCAATATAAGTTCTGGGTCCTCGTTGATCTGTCCCTCCCATTCATACCTATAATACATATACATACTCCATAGTATACAAGCTACACAAAGTAAAGGCAATATCAAAGGTTACATATCTTAAACATGTAGACAATTTAAAAGCGAATAATTTTGTATATGACATGTAATGTATCGAATGAAATTGCAAGTAGTATCCACTACTATTTTACCGCGATTGTACGAAAATACAAACGTGCTCAATTACGTGCGTTACGTCATCAACGAAACAAAAAACCTGCATAAGCAATTAATGTAATACAATACTATTTCGAACATAGTAAGACAACAAAGGTATTTCATGATATAAATAAATAGTTTGTAGTAAATACTTACACAGATGTAACAGATGGGATAATATTTACACATGCTGCAAGCCGTTGACGCACGATTCCTCTGTAAAACAAAGTTACAATATACGTTAAAGCTATGATTCGAATTAGTGAAATCATCAAGTGTGTGTGTCTCAAGAGAAGACTACACCTCCTATGGTAATAAGTCAAATGGACGTCCGTCTTGGCGAGTGACGTTCAGAATTGGAGCCTGTGTCACAGCTTAATGTACTTTAGTTTATTTTCTGTAACAAAACAAGAGTACTCACGATATGAAAGTATACTTGTGGCATACCCGTTTCATCATTTTAAATGTTTGATTAGACGTGTTCCTATTGTGCAATATAACTGTATATCTTCGAGCTATATATTTTCCTAAATGTGATGTGCCTTTTACGTCGGTACTACTTTACATGTAAGATATCGAAAACGGACAAAATGACAGTAAGCCTTTCTCTGCCACGTAAAAAACGTATGTTTGCCAGTCGTTCGATAAACAACATTTTCATGTTGCGCGTCTTCGACGGTGTGAAATTTCAATCAGTTTCCAATTAAGATAGAATAGACACATTTGATAAAAAGCGCCCTTTACTCGGATGTTAATGATACGTTGCATGCATCTAGAATAGTATCAAATGTTGGCTGTCGAATTTCGGACCAACTGTACAATAACGCTTGTAAGAAGACACTTTTACACGACAGCTATTTTTGTATCTGACCTATACTCTGAAAAAAGCAAAATGGTCACCAGAGAGACAATGGTTATCCCAAAAGTTCCTTGCGCAATCCATGAACAGGGCATCGTTCGCGGCATAGAAAATATAGTATAATGCAAAAATATGCTTGTCTTATAACATTTCCCTAAGGGATTATGTTAACTATTCAAAAGAGTCAATTCAAAGATTCAATTAGCTCTAGTGATTAAAAAGTGTTAGTTATGTTTATTGACAAGATTCTGTGATTGAATAATAAATTGGTTTGTTTGTAAGATATTATCTGTACATAATGTGCCGTTACCCCGAAATATCCTATACCAAAAGTAGTTATATTCAAACATAATTTAGTGAAACTCTGCAACGCGTTGTTAAACCCTGCCATGAAAGTAATGAAAATGACAATGGGTCATTTTATTTCCCATTGTTTCAGCATTTTCTCGTGCAATTCGTTAAACAACTTGTTAGGTAAAACTTAAGTGAAGTGTATATACCATTACCAGGGATGTATACGAGCTCGTGGATTACAAAGGGGGTAAAATAGAGAGACATACTGTTGATTCAGTAAGTAATACTAATGAGGGAACAACCCCATTCGTACGAAAAGCAAGGACTACCGTTAACTCAGTATACCCAGATAAACCTATATAAACAAAGTTTACTTGGTGGACAAGCTCATGTTTATAACCATTATCACTTAACTTTGAACGGACTGCAGCCCCGGTTAAACCTAATTAGCAAAGAGTTTACTTCACTTACTGTGCTAATTTCTTGCCGACGGTCATATCAGGGACGGTAACAAAGGCCATGGAATGTGTTCCGGTGACGTAAGAGCTCGCCATTCTGGTAATATATCGACACACAGCACCGCTAAAAGGTAGCATGTAATATGCAACAAACAACACCTGCAAATATACAATGAACATATTAAAGTATATGCATATGCATAAGCTATGCAATAAAACCACACACAGACACACAAACACACGCACCCACGCACGCACGCACACGCGCGCACGCACACACGCACACACACACATCATCGGATATGCATGAAACACGACCTTGATACGGAGTTTACATGTTTGTCCATGTCCAAATACAAATACAACATGGCCCCGAGGTTTCTAACCGCCGACATTGTATTGGTCTGATCACAGCATCACCAACTGAAATAGCTTTCTTTTTCGGTACCAAGAAGAATTTTTGTTTTGTCGGCATTTAGTTTCAGCTAATTTTCTTTCATCCAGTGCAAGAAATTCTACAGACAAGCTTCAGTGTTTCATCCCGCGAGACACAATCTTTTGGTTTGAATGTCTTACACAATTAGGAGTCATCAGCATAGAAATGATGTTGCAATTCATGTTTTTACAGATTGTACCTACTGGTTCTGTGTACATTATGTAGTTGTTCGGACCAAGCACAGAATCTGAATAACATGTATCTAAATGAGCACACAACGTATAAACACAACCATTGTTATTATATACTAGTAGATATACACAATAACATCAAACGCGTCCAAAAATCAGGTTTTATTTATGTACATGTATTACACGTGTTTACCACCTTCTCTTCACCCCCACACACCCAATGTTTTAGACAGTTTGGGTATTTTTGTGAATTTGCAAAATAAACCTCATACCCGTTTGTCGTCCAACATAAATTCATACTAAGTACTTAATTGTTTCTTGTATTGGTGTGCAAAATGTCAAGATGGTACCTACTTTGATAAAAAAAAGTTATGAAAGGTGTTGGGTTGGAACTTTTGGGCATTGTTGTAAACCCATTCGACATGTTGACCGACCGATAGGCAAGCATGCGCTGTACATAACAACACATGTATACCAAACATAAAAAACTTAAATACTTACAAATTGTAAGATTTCAAACATACATGTAATAAGTTATGAACGTAATATTTGGTCATTTTCCAAGCGAGAAAGAACTTTGCACGTACTAATTGCACGTATCAATCCAGGAAATTTAGACAGATGTTAATATCAATGATATTACCAAGTACTCAGAATTTCGAAATACACATTGTAAACGATTTGATAATAACAAATGAAAAGATCGAAATTTCTTGGCATGTATTAGACATAGGAAGTTATTATTTCGCCATAGCAACAGTAACGTCATACGAAGTAATCATTGAACATTAGATGTACTCGTATCTGAACAATAGGTGAATGACTGAATATAAGTGAATGCTATATTCGCCATATACACTCGTACCTGTATGAAAACGGTCCCTCCGGAAACTATACATATCAAACAAAAACTGATCAATGATAACTTAAGTCCTAAACTTTACGTGTACACGTATGTCGTACCACAGCTTACAGTATCATTGAAAAAGCAAAAAAAAACGAAATTGGAAAAATGGGAAAATTTGTTTTTCTCGAAATTTAGGTCCTCATAAGAAGAATAATTTTATTGCGAAAACCTAAATTTCGAGAAAACAAATTTCCCCATTTTTTTCAATTTCATTTTTTTTTCAATGATACTGTAACCTGTGTGTCGTACAGGCTGTTTGTAAGGTGATACTATATCATTATATCCATGTTAAGGTGATAGAGTTAAATCAATAGTGAAATAGTGCAATCTTCTTTCAAAAATGTTTTTATCTTCAAATTGATTTTGATGGATAAAATTGACATTGCATTATGATCGTACTACATTCAGTCTATGTAATTTTAGACACAAATACATTTCAAAAAAGCAAATTTGTTGAAGCATGACAGCAATTTCATTACAAATTTTGCTCGTTCACAAACAAAGTCAACATGAGTTTCATGTCAGGGACCTAGTCAATAGCAAAAGGAACAAACTCTTACAAAGAAATACTAGTAATCATGAAAAATATTTATGAACTTGGGTATTCCTGCATTTTATCGGGGGGACTTGGATCTTTAATTGTTTCTTCGGCTAATGTGTGGGTGCTCACTGTAGTTGCTAGGAATATGTAATATTATTTCCCACCCCATTCCTACCTTGCCCATTATTTTAACTAGGTCAAGTCGTAGTTTTGCCTCTTTAGGTGTCATAACGTTAGGTCACTGTCCTTGTGTTTTATACTAGGTCACGTCCTGGGGTTGTTGTGCCTCATTTGGTTGCCGTTTTGGCATGGGTTTCTGTGGACATTGCTCAGGGTAGTTGTGTCGTGGTGATTCTGATTTCTGTGCTCGGTTGGTTGGGTTGAGTGCTACCTTCCCCGTCGTTTATATATATTTTTGTATTATAAAAAAACTTCACTGACCTTGCAAACCGAAAGTAAAAATGGTAATGTTTCTTAAATATATTTTAAAGTATGTACGTTCCAAGTAAAAAAACAAAATAACTCTAGTAGTCCGATCCCAAACCCGAGATACATTGCATAAAAGTATAAAGTTTTTTCTATGCTGATTTCGGTAGACATTACCTTCCGAAATTAGCAAAGAAAAAAACTTTATCCTGCAATGCAAGATTAGGACATTTTTGTCGGAATCGCGACATTTGCCTATTGTGTGTTTGTTAACGAGCACTGGAAAGGCATGTATATTCTTTCAACCACACGTTTTAATAGGGGTGGTCAGTGTTTTAACGAGTCGTTGGTATTCTGTTAGAGAGATAATATATACACAATACAAATCTGTCTGATTGGGTCCTTTCATTTTCTTACATATTCTGATTTTCTTGTTTACCATCCATGCCCACGTTTGTTCTCTCTCTGTCCCCTTAAATTATTATGTCCGCATAGTATTCAGTATGAAATACGTGAGCTACACTTCTATATTTTCCTGTTCGATGACTCATTTGGTTAACCCCGTTTATTAAAGGATGGGTCGGGGGGCATTCCCGATCATTCATGTTGTATTGCTGTCTATAGTATACTAGTATATACTTCTGTATTTTCATCGACTTTCTGTGTCTAGAGTTTGTTCTTGAAAATTATGAAGAAAAACAAACGAACATAGTCTGGACTGGATTTTGTTTTGAACCAATATTAAAACATTAACTATACTGGTTATTTAATAAGAAGATGCTGAAGAATACGTCGGAATATATTTCCATTTATTTCAAAGATGAACTCAAAGACGGCATCAAAATACCACAACATAATTATTTTCTTTTATCGATGATTGTATCATGATTAAGTAGATCTATGTTCAGTTCTGATTAGGTTGGGAAAAAGTTGTTCATTAATTGAGTTCAGATAGCCAGTTAAACATTATCATGGATTTCATCCTTTTTTTATAAACTGCTGTACGTGGTATACCTATTTATGATGCTGATTTACAACAGGTCTGTATAAGATAACGGACTTATCGGATGTTTGTTATCGGAAAGGACTGAATTGGTTACGTTATCAATAATATTATCTATTTGCTATACATTGTATAGTTGATACAGCCAACTTGAACCCTGGCAGATAGTTGATTAACACAACATTTTATAGGTGTAAGTTACGAATCTAAATAATAATATTCTAAAAATAGATTGATACATGTGGGTGGTACATTTTATATAAATAGATCTACTCTGAGACCAAGAGTGGTGTTGCCTCTCCAGAATATTTATGACCATATGTATATACTTTCCCACCTGAAACAGTGGTTGAAGTTTACTACATTGTCTGGTTGAACTCCGGTCATGGTATTTTTTTCTAGGGTAAACGTGTAAATACATTTGTAATACAATATGCAATATTTGTGAAGCTCACAAAAATAACATTGACCTCTGAAAACACATCTGCCAGGCGTTACGAGAAGGGATTTGGGAGGTACTGTACGCAGGAAAGATAAGTGTCTCATAAAGTCATAAGTCAAAATTGACTGACCCTTTCAATAGTGGTGACACTATTATAGAAAAACTTTAAACTATCGAGTAGCTGTTGAAATGATTGCAGGGAGTGTGTGCGGACTGCTCATATAAAATTTGCACAGACGCCTATTTTGCAATTCACCATTTTGAATTTCTAGACAGCAAACAGTCCACAAAGTTATAATGTAAACAACAAAACATTAGATTGCTCTTGTTAGGTAATATCACTTAATGTCTGTGGCGGACAATCTGCATCTTCTTGAGTGACTTTGTTTCTATATATCTTTAACGAGTAGCAACATGTATGTGACAGTGCTTATTCACTAGGCATGCACAGGTTTAGACAATAACTCTAAAACTCAATAAACACAATTAAGTCCATTAGAAGTTTCTTTTATTTATTTATTCACTAACAAAACGAAATTGTCATCATTTTCAGAAATCAAGAAAAAAATATTAACTATAATTATTATCATTGAATACATGTACATGGAGTATGGATGTAACAAAGACAACTCATTTACATGTATCTCACTGATAACTGACTCTACATATGCAATATACAAGCTAGAGTAAACATACATACATCAAACCAGAGAGCTATCAATGATTATACCGCTCATACACCAATATAACACAACTGAGCACCGAAATTCTGAATTGTTTGGACGCACATACAGCAAAACTTCAGTATGACTAGCATCAATATCACGAGAACCCGGTCTATCTCGCAAGTTTGAAAATAGTTTCCGTTAGTAAATCAATACGTGCCATTTTGCTATATATTTCGAGCACCCTGTCTATCTCGAACATATCACGTATCCCGGTCACTCCTCGAGATAACGAAGTTTTACTGTATTTGCAAACAGTGTCATACACAGCTAAACTCAATGCTGATTGTGTATGAAGTTAGGCTCTTTCTAAAACAATGATTCAAGCTATATAACACTCTTCAAACTGGGTTTGCGCAAGAATGTTTTATATGAATTATGTACATGGAATCATATATAAAATATCTACGAATGTTTCGAATAAATATCAATATGGGCGAGAAGCGGGGACGATTTTACAAGTTCTACAGTAACATAAATTCATTCGCCTAGTAAAGGAAAGCACCAAAGTGGAATTTAAGTCAGGAAGTTGTAGTTGTAATACCTCAAAGGAAATAAAGAATTGCTACGTTTAACTAATATGCTTTGAAAAGTTACGAACTAAGAAATAACGTTTGCCTAAGACGTATACAGTACATTGTTGTATAACTGAGCCTACAACAAGCGGACGTGTGACTGCATAGAGAGCGTTTCGGTGGAGATATTTCACCGCATTCGGTCAGATTATTTTATTTTTCTTGTTATTTTACGTCATATATGAAACAGAATTCACCAAAAAGAACAAGCGATGAATATATTCTTGTAGAATGTGTTCTTCAAAGGGTATAAGGATCAAACCAGACATTTCCGGACCAGCCAAAATGTCCGGGTAAAATAGGAGAAACCTAAACGTACATTACGTAATTATAAACTAACACGTTATAAATAATCAGAACGTAAGTCATGTGTGTTAGTAATTACAAATTAACTACATGTATATATAATTTAAAATCTCAAACAATGTTAGTACTAACAGAGACAAGTATATAACAGAATAGTTTACAGCGTAGTTCTAAAACTAGAACCAGTACAATATATTATCTTTATAATATTTACATATAAACGCTTGTTTTCCATAAATTACCAAATGTATTGTGTTGAAGCACCTGTGGTGAAGACATATGTTAAATCATTTCCGCTGCCGGGAAAATACTTCGATCGTTTAATTAATAGACATCAAAAATTTCCGAGCGTGTGAAATTAGGAGAATTGGACAACCAAATGGCATTGGACAACCCGAAATGAGCATTTATCCCGTTCCTTTCGGTGAGCCCACCACCCGGAACCACTACATGTATGCGGGTACATCTCAACTTACCCGTTCTGAGACATACATACCATGATACCAAGTAACCCCGGATATATTTGTGAAAACGTGATCGCTCATACTATTACATGTAGTTACCAGGAAATCCTATAGACTATGTACACCGGTACATAAAACATGTCTTGCAGCATTTACCTCAGATGTAATCACTTGGAAACACAGGTATAACCACAGTATGATGGCGGGAGTGTATATAGTGGTTGAGACTTTACCTGAATCAATCAAGATGTATGTATGTGCCTTGTAGGATATTTCTCACATTGGTGTACACATATTTGTTATATTAATAACGATATTTAACAAACCCGTATAAAATTAAAGACATCTACGTCTATAGACAGTTGGCACTTATTAATAACTGAAAGTAGCTATATCCCGTATGTTTTAAAACAGCCAATACAAACAGAAAAGGTATAAAAATTGAAGTAAAATTTCATTTTAGACAAAGTGCATGATCGTTTAGTTAACATTTTGCAGATTATGATGAATATATTGGTTTGCACGTCATTGGTGCATCATCGAATGTTAGCTGGCGTCACACAGCTTTATCTGCAGACCCGAGATCGAAATTCCATGAGAAAAGTGCGTTTATTGCAGTTATATCAGAAACTGCCTTCACTGAGCTGCTGCTTCTTTCTCTTCTTTCGCCTTTTGAAATTCAATATAGCGGAGATTTAACTCTTCTACAGTCGGCACTTTCAACAGTTTAACGATGACGTCATCATCTTGACGTTGGTAGAGCATTTCACCGGGGAAGTCGAGCAGACCGTGTCGTCTGGCGCGCACAAGTAAACCCACGAGTTTATCATTGATTCTTTCATATGCTTTGAATAGTTTACCGAAGGTACATTCCCAAGTCCCGTCACACTTCTGCTCCCCTATACTCCGAACCGTCTCACAACACTCGACTATATTATTTGCAATAAAATTCTTAGCTTTATTTCCACGATATTCCGTCAATGTTCCTTCAACAGGGCGGCCATATTTATCGTCTGCTTTGGTTAATTTTGTCCGCTTGTCGGCTCCTTTCCATACGGCCCTGGCGTTTTGTAGAGTGTCCATGTAGTTTCCCCGATCATGGCCCCAAAAATCACTGAAAGGATTAATGAGTCGGTCAACCTGATGATTGTCAATACGTTCTTCCCAGAAACTCTTGCATTTTTTCATTCCGTCACGATCCACCATTCCGTTTCGAACCATAGGTGGTTTATCTGTTGAACTGCCCGGAGAGCTTGTACCGGAAGCACCACCAACAGCCTCGTTTTGGTAAACTTCTTCATGTTCGTTCGTCATATTAACTACGTTTATGATTTTAAGAATTGATAAACTTCACAAACTACTCCAAATGAATTTGAATATGTATCCTTGTTTAGATTATACGTCTCACTTGATCTGTAAAATAATAAAATAATAATGATAAATAACAACCATTCCATCAGTGTTAGTTCCCATATAAATTCAAGAAAATGGAACCGGACATTATAGAAAATTAAAACTATATAAAAACACATTAAAATCGACAATAATGTTATTCATTAACAAACAAGAAATTAAAGACCGGATACTATGAATTTATATAACTTGATTGTTTTACATTGATTAAAGTATTATACAAAGAATAGGTTAAAACTTTAAAACACAAAACGTATATTTACCTGCTAGTATAATTCCAGACACAGAGAATAGCACGAAAATAAGAAGCAAACTGATATGTTGAAACACCTATAGTATGTTCTGGAAGACGTAAATTCTCGCTCAGATAGGTTTCCAAAAACAACACCCACCGGTCTAAGTAATGGATTTACCTTACCACCAATCGTATCTACTCGGGCATTTCCGTAACTGAGAAATACGCACTTTCGTTAGATAAACGCCGAGGGGTTCCGATTGCCTTACCGCGTGGTTATTATGTAACACATGATCCTTCGTTAGGCCATACCAAATCGCCTTTATGATTAGCGTCAGGTATGGCTTCCTGAAACCGAGCTACCTGTTCACAGAAACAAACCAACCAGTTTCAAAAAGCACTGCCCCATTTGGATCTGTATAGGTGCTGTTACACACCCGATTGGTAATAACTGCCCAACAAGTCAGTAAATGCATTCTTAGTAACATTATTGTTTGCGTTAGTTTCAAAATTCAAATTAAACAGAACTTTACCATAGAAAAATACATCCATTGCATAATAATTGAGAAAAAATACTATTTTCGAATGTTATTTTTATTTTGAAAATTGACTTCAAAACCGTTTGCTCCAAATCATCAGGGACCATCTACTGTTGTTGACCAACATACATGAAAAGTTTGAGGAACACTGGGCAAAGCATTCTTGAGTTATTGAACGAAAATCATTTGGTTTACCGATCGACAGTGTGCATGCGAAGCAATATACCGCCTCATCAAAGATGGGGGCATAAAATATATATCCATGAAGCCCATCACCTTAAAATAGACATCAACCAAAAGTCGCATCTGTCCTTAACCACGTAGGCACGGGTGCATAAGGTATAAGTCTGGCTATAGCCAGCTAGAGATCATAGTGTTATGTTTTACCAAACCACAGGCCTAAGAAACTGTATCACTAACGACAGTTTTACTTCCTCCAATGTTTCATCCATTCAATATACTAGTAATTATCTTATAAGTTATATCTAATGAATGAGTGAAAATTTGGGGATGTTAAACTCTGTTTTTGTGATATAATTTCTTAGCATGTGACCAAACTGCCGGTGATATGTTTGTGGTGAAATAGAGCAGTGATTAGAGCGTTTGGTCATTTCAATGTTCTTACAGTGTTTGAGATTATAAGCAGACAATATTCATAAAACACTGTAAGTAGGGTTTATAGTAGTCTGTCAAACATATCCTATGTTTAGAAAGACAACTCCTCCGTCTACTCTTTTCTCATGAAATTATTTCCCTTTGTACGCTCAAACATAGGTAGATAATCAAGCCCAGAATAAAATCTAACTATAATTGAAACGACTTTTGCTATTTGATTGATAAAATATTATAATCTAGTCGGGTGGCCAGACTACTAGCAAGTAGGTATACACGGTAACACGTACACATTATGAATGGAAGAGATGCTCGTGAAAGATATGCGCGTACCTACACGAGACAGATAAGCAACAACTGGTAACTTCCAGATAATACTGGAATCTAGAATGGTGGAAAGTTACCTGACTGGGATGGGTCTGTCTACAGTAACAAACACCTGTGTATATCTCTACATTACACTGTGTGAGCATGTAGATATATTTACCACTGTTAACTAGGCATGAACTTGGAACGGGGTATACCTAATTATTTAACAATAAGATTGTGTAATGAACATCATTAATACAACTTATGCATGTATGTTCGTCAAGAAGAGGGGTATAGAAGCACCATAAGATAGTATGTTCAAGGTAAACCCTAGCTCGCTATTCACGGTAACTCACAGATGAAAGGAAGTTTGTGCATGGGTTGTGTGGCGGATTGTGAGGCGGATTGACTCCCAGAAACCCCCATCACCAGTATGAATATATTCCAACAAACATCTTAGCAGCTGTCAATGAATAATCTACATGACGTTGAATCAGAGAGGTTACGTTTAATTAAAGATGTTTCGGAGAAAATTCGATCGTGTCATGTCATGTTTAGTAAAACAAAAAAATAGAGATCACCAGCCTTCTTTTAGGGCTACTCAACAAAAAGCACTAATTTTGCATAAATAAAGGTATATTTTAAACATTTACATTCTTTTGTATACCCATTGAAGGGACTGCCTCACAGATGGGGCGAAAAGGGGTAGAATGTTCTTACCAAATCAAGTATTCATAGAGTAGAAAGTTGCTGACTGTTGCTTTAAGAACATTTAGGTTGCAAAAAGTCGATTTGAAGTTAAAACCACTCTCAATATAGCACACTAAGTGTGTTACAATGCAGCTTTCCTTCAGCATGGTTTATGAGTTTATAATATGAAATACAACCTACATATAGATACCATCACATCCAAGGCTTCAACGGTTCTAGGTTTCATGAACGCAACCTAAACATTCAAAAACCGTCAAAGAGCGTGCCTATCAGTCCTTAGTACGGCCAAAACTGGAATATGCATCTACTATCTGGAACCCTCCACACGGTACGTCACAGATAAAACAGATTGAACAAGTACAGCGGAATGCAGCAAGATTTGCAATGAAAAGACCATTCAATCATCATAACCATTCGAGTATCACTGCCATGATAAAATATCTCAACTAGCCAAATCTAGAACAACGCCGTGTCATCTCGGACCTATTTTTATTCTACAAAGTCGTTAATAGACTTGTTGCTGTATCGGTGTCATATCTCACACACAGGTAACAGTATCGTTGAAAAAGAAATTGAAAAAAAAAATCGAAATTTAGGTACTATATACAAGGTATATTTGCCCTAAAAACACAGATTTTCAAAGTATCAAAAAACAAAAATTAGCTTTCGATACATTCAATCACTAATTATATTACTACGCAACATTGTTAAAACTACTCGCATGCAAAATTCCATCGAAATTGATCAACTTATTAAAAAGTTATGCCATAAAGTTTAGATCCCTGTGTCCAGCCGGTTCGAAAGGTGCATTCCAATAAAACCAAAAATACAAATTTCGAGGATAAAAACCTTCATATTTTGTATTTATCGTCATGAATAAGCATAATAATGCGGTAGAATTGAAGGACGCAACATTTTAAACAAATTTACCGTGGTGAAATATGCTAGCTTCCGTATTAGCCGCGAAACAAATCGTCGGCACATTTTATTTAGTCAAAATGTTTTTATTTTCACCATGTTTGTCCGAAAGTTGCGAATGATTTCCATTTTGTAACAACGACTTTCACTGGTTATAAAAATACATTCGGAATATCTCTAGTCGTCGGACACTCTAAAAACCACACCGGTCGTCATTGCAGCGTAATTCGAATTTCGCCATCGAGAGTTAAAATAAAAGTTTAAACGATGCATTTGATCGTTTTGAGGTAAATGTAAAGCATGATTTCAAATGCTTGCAAGGCATTATGCTGTATTTGTCCCCCACACAGCATTTTTGTACATGATCAACTCACGTAAATGCCGTAGTCTATGAAAACAAATTGCACCCTTTCGATTTTGCTCTCAATTTCCTTGCAAATATACCTGGTATATAATACCTAAATTTCGAGAAAAAAAATTTTTTTCAATTTTTTTTTAAATTTCTTTTTCAACGATACTGTTACCTGTGATCTCACATCCCGATCCCTTAGACATCCGGACCTGCTGAAATTCATACCATACCACTGTCGAGTTAATGTTTTCCAACATTATTTCTTTCCCAGGACGGTAACTGCATGAAACCACTTGCATGTGACAACTGTAAGCCTGGACAGTTTGGACAGTTTCAAAGCTGCTACATAGGATTGGGGAAACATTTATAAATACAGTGTAAATACACGTTGGACGTTTTTGTTATCGTTAAACAAGTTCTAAAGTTCAAGTTAATGTTACTGATGCCACTACCGCACATGTGCTGTATCATTTCCTTCACCAATATGTCGATTGAGATTTGAGTGAAATATTACATTCAAGTTGAAGAACTGAAAAGCATCAATTTATTCAACCAAGTCAAACATGTTTCGTGCGCAGAACCATGAAAGAGCACGTGCTGTAGGAATGTTGGTAACTGAATATCATGGAGTCAGGTAAAATGCGCCGTATATTCCTTTATTTTTTATGTTTTGGTTGGTTATTATTGTTAAAAACATTAGATTAACCTTGGTAGAATACATTCCTGTTAGTATTGATATTACTAATACTGGTTGTATTGGGTTTTTTGACGTCTTGTTAACATACCCTCTGAACAGACATGTACGTTCGAACCGGAAGTGTAGTGTACGAGCGCCGAGAACATCGGCCTGTGTAAAGACGACACTAGAGGGTTGATGTTTTGTGTAATGGCACCTACGTATTCGTTTTCAACCAAAACGTCGTTGACGTGCAGAGGGTGAATAAACGCAAAATCTCGGACGTGAACTCCAAAAATGATGTTTATCCCTCGTACATAACGGGGCTATTAGTCACACAAGTGCCACTATACGATATCATGTAAAGGTGCTTAGTTGGGTTTCAAATCCCCCTATAGAGCACTTCTGGCTAGAGTTTGATTGACGCATCAGACGACTTACGGTCGCCCCAAAATCTTCAAGAATTGCAGCAATTCATCTTCGGTGTGACAGGGCGCATTCGATTTTACATCCGAACCAGACTTAGACGTTACTCAGAAACCACTCGGTGAAATGGCGGATATAGAATCTACGCGCGTTTGGAGCAATGTGACTTTTAACTTGGAGGGTCAAGTT
The DNA here is from genome assembly GCA_963678985.1 of Spisula subtruncata. Classification (NCBI taxonomy): domain Eukaryota; kingdom Metazoa; phylum Mollusca; class Bivalvia; order Venerida; family Mactridae; genus Spisula; species Spisula subtruncata. The sequence continues at coordinate 21,760,126 of OY787673.1, forward strand.
TTAAAATAGTGTGTTTTGTGAAGGGCTTAAATTCTGTTATTGAATGATTAATCTTGTTATGGGAAAATTAACTGTTTTTCACATTATGTAATTTATTTTTGCATATTTCATTACAAACAAAAATATACCATAATAATCATAGGGCCGAGTTGGAACTTTTGCTCCGTAGATTCTTTATATCCAGGGTTTTTACTTTTTAAGGCAGCGGGGTATAATTTATAGTTAATTAGTACAGTTTTCTTTCAAAAACGTTATTTTTGTCTTTAAATTGATTTTGATGATTTATCATTAAATTGGCAGTACATTTATACATATTGCATTATGATCTACTCTAAGCTTGTTTCTTGTCGGGTACACAGTCAATAGTATAAGGAACAAACTCTTACAAAGAAATCTTTATGAAAAATGATAGCCTAGCTACTTATGAACTTGTATCATGCATATACATTTTTCAGTAAAACAATAAATAAGAGTTTGTACCATGGAATTAAAATATAAGCATGTTATGCGTTTTCGCTCGGGACATTCAGTGTCCATTTATGAGTTTGCTAACGAGTACTGAAAGGTATGCAAGTTCATTCAAACACAAATTTATAAATAGGGTAGTCAATATACAAGTCCGTCTGCTTTAGTCTTTTCATTTCATTAAATAACCAGATTTTTGTTTTACCACACACCCCCACTTTTGTTCTCCCAAAGACACCTGAACCCCCCCCCCCCGGAGAGATGGTGGGGGTTTTGACAACACAAACGTAAAAAAACCCTGGTGTTGGGGGCGTGGATGCAACTGACTGGTGCTCATTACGTACTGCATGTTTTAGAACCTATATCTAGTATATCTACATGACGATGATGTAGTACGTTATGATATATTATATAAAGTCACTTGAAGTGCACGTGACGACGAGTAAACAGGTTTATGAAATAATTTGACATCATCATACTGCAAGGTATTTAGTCACGTTTAGAGCAAGACAAATATTAACATGGCATGATCATTTCAATCAATAAAGGTCAATGAGCCTTACCGTGTCACGGTGACTGTGACAGCTAGTCGAAAAATATCTGCCTAGTCAGTAGTGAACGAACTTGGTATCTAGATGATCACTTAATAAACAAGTGTGCAAACTGTTTCCAGTGTGTTATTTTTTATTATACTGTATATATTAATATAATATAAATAAATTGTGTACGTGTCTCAAATTATATATACTGCAATTGCTCAATGAGTACAAAAATAAACATTACAAAGGTACACGTTCATAAATGGAAAACGAAACCGGAAACACCAGATTAAGGAAAATAAAACCATAAGGAAATTTATTTTTACGAATGTGTGGCTATATTGGTGAATTTGCTAGCTCCACGTGTTTTAAAGTGAAAGTAGGAAATTCTCGAAATTTTACCAACAAAGACAATGGCTGCAATTAACGACGTAAGTGTGATTTGTGATGTCATTTTGAACTATTGCAATATTTCAAGTAGGGGCACCGATAGCACTAGACATTAGGACAAAGGAAGAATAGTTTGAGACTCAAATAATTAATAAATCATCAAGTCTAACAGCTAGTAGAAGTTAGAACTGTACAATATAGTAGACTGATAGAAGTACATCTAGACGCCCCTAGACACGGGCCTTTGTATAAAAAGTACAATGAAGTGGTATATAATTATAAGTATAAATGTAATTTTGACAAAAATGATGTATCTGTTTAATGTATAATGCCATTATTATGCACCAGTCAATTGCACCCCCCCCCCCAGGATTTTTACTTTTGGGTTGTCAAAACCCCTGCCCTTCCAAGGCCCTGCGGGGCACTGCTGATGGTATAATGTCCGGTATTGTTCCCAGAGTTGGTTCGGAGAAAAATCCACCATTTCCCCGGCAGTGCGGGGAAGGTGGCGGAATAATGATGCCCTAATTGAAGGATTGTTTGATTTCAGCTTATGTTGGATGCCAACGAACTGAGAAGTTTACTGGAATCGGCTCAAAGACAAAAGATAAAGAACATACTTACAGTAGAATTAAAGAAGATTGAAAGTGAGATTTCATTAAAAGCACAGCCTGAAAGTAAGGCTGAGACAACACCAGTTGCTAAACCATCCAAGCCAAGGATTCCAACACTGGATATAAAAAATTACGGTACAGACCTACTTATAAATCAAAGCTTTTTTAATTGACTTCATCTTCTGCTCCAATATTATGTCTTTAATTAGTTTGTTTACTATTTGGGGGGTAATTATAAATGGTGAAAGTTTCACTATTTACATTTATTACTCTTAAGTTTTAACACCTTTTTCATTGAGATATACCCTTATACAATGCTGTGTGTAAATTAAATAGTGGTATACTGGCGCCTCGTATTTCCGAGGCACTTAACTATAAACTTAAATAAAATGTTTAAAACGACAATACTGGTTACAGCCTGTCACTGAATAATAAAATGTACCTTTTGGTTTATGATTTAGTCTTACTAAAACTTTTTATCAGGCAAATTAAAAATTAAGTTTTTCCATAACCTACTCCTTTCTACAATTGTAGAGTGGATACCCATAATTCCAAGGTATCCGATGAAAACAGTTCTTAGTGTCGCCTACAAGACATGCACCGGTCCGAAACCCAGTAAAAATGTTAAGACAGATGTTGCAGACTGTAGCAGACAAATAAACATAAGATGTTACGTATACTTTTGTTGCTAGAGGTTTAGCAAGTGACATACTCTAAAAACACTAGAAAATTTACTCTTTACTAGGAGGAAAAGTTAATTCAACCAAAAAACTTTGTTTATTTACTATTTTGACTACATTTTGATTCATTTGTTAGAGATAAGTGACAGTGAACTTGTTTACAGGAATATTTCGTATGTATGACACACACAACTGTTTATATCCAATACCGCAGAATTAGGGGTACCGCGAAAATACGAGGCGAGGCTATACAGGTCATGCATGATCTGAGATCACTGATTTGTGTGCACAACCTTTATGGACAACTTTACTTATTATAAATACTGATTTTCATGAAATAGGCTCATAAGAAATTAGAAAAATCTAATTTTGTCAATTTGAAACGATAATTATAATGGTATGAAAGACAAGGGATACAGTGCTCTCAGGGTACCTTGTTTGTTGTATACTCATCCAGTATAGATAAAAAAATTATTATGTTGTATTGTGTGCTTTACATAATGATATTAACCTTTGTGTATTCTAGCATGGGATCAATCAGATAAGTTCATGAAGATATATGCATCAGTTTCTGGTGTGGAATCAATTCCTAAAGAACAAGTAACATGCAATTTCCTTGAGAGGTGATATTTTCATAGTACATTTACATGACTGTGTGTTTGTTAACAATATATAGCATGCTTGCTGACTGCAATAAACCTTCTGTATTATAGTGTCACCCCTATGAAAGGGGCCAGCCTATTTGACTTATAAGACATCTTTAATTCTTGTGCACAGAACCTCTCGAATCCCTACTCGTATGGCCAGGCGCCTGTCAGAGTTGGGCCTACATAACCATTCTTTAACTAGCTGGCGGCTCACCAACCAGCCGCATCAGTTCTAACCCAGCTTCCACCGGGAATCGAACCTTCCACCTTCCACTACAAAGGTTGATACCCTAACCACTCGGACACAGTCTGACTCTGATGTATGATAAGGGTCACACATTCTAGGGTTCAGGTTTAACCAGGGATGAGGCTTGTTAGCTTAATATTGCCTGTAGCACAGACACTGCGAAACTAAAATATCCCACTCTATGTCATGTGAACACTCTTGTTGTATAGAGTTTACTTTACATTAGAATACATCCTTTCTCTCATTTCATGATTAACAAAGTCCCTGAAAAGTGTGAGCCATATATCACAGTTGAGAGTTGAGATGAATGTCTCATACAGTACTATGGTATCATTCTACTTGTATGATTTATTTACAGATCATTCACTTTACGGTGTGAGAATATAAAGAATAAGAACTATGTATGTAGTGTATCTAACTTGTTGGAGGAGATTATACCTGCTGACAGTTATATCAAGGTAAGCTCTCACTACTCACCAACCATGAAACTTGGTCCAAATGTTGTTTTCTATGAAATCAAGGCCAAGCTCATGTGAGGTTAAAAACTAGGTTCACTCCGATGTCACCATTTTGATCCAATCCTCAAGGAACTTGGTCAGAATGTTGTGTCATGTACCAGTACATCAGTTCTAAAATACTATTTATTTTTGTATATATTTTTTAAAAAAACAATTGGATGATTAATTGAAGAGAAATTTTGGCCAAAGTAACTAGGTTTCTCCTAATTTTATAAAACACATTTTTCATAAATTATTTGGCTAAAAAATGTCATATTAAAATTTGTTGATATAATTATATCTGTTGGAAAGCTGAATTTCTGTGTATGCTTACTGTTTCAAACAAAATCTGTCAATTAATTGATTCAAAATGAGTTTATTAGTTACTCTAACATTCACAATTATAGCGCATTTTGCCAATAACAATGAGGTAATCGAGACAGCTAAAATCCGCATTCAGCCGCGTTGAGGGATCTAATTGAAGCATCTAATTGAAGCATCTAATTGAGGCATCTAATTGAGGCATCTAATTGAGGCATCTAATTGAGGCATCTAATTGGAGCATCTAATTGAAGCATCTAATTGAGGCATCTAACTGGAGCATCTAATTGAAGCATCTAATTGAGGCATCTAATTGAAGCATCTTATTGAGGCATCTAATTGGACCATCTAATTGAAGCATCTAATTGAGGCATCTAATTGGAGCATCTAATTGAGGCATATAATTGAAGCATCTAATTGAGTCATCTAATTGGAGCATCTAATTGGAGCATCTAATTGAGGCATCTAATTGAGGCATCTAATTGAGGCATCTAATTGGAGCATCTAATTGAAGCATCTAATTGGAGCATCTAATTGAGGCATCTAATTGAGGCATCTAATTGAGGCATCTAATTGGAGCATCTAATTGAAGCATCTAATTGAGGCATCTAATTGAAGCATCTAATTGAGGCATCTAATTGAGGCATCCAATTGGAGCATCTAATTGAGGCATCTAATTGAAGCATCTAATTGGAGCATCTAATTGAGGCATCTAATTGGAGCATCTAATTGAGGCATCTAATTATATCATCTAATTGGAGCATTTAATTGAGGCATCTAATTGGAGCATCTAATTGAAGTATCTAATTGTGAGATATGAGCAGCTGCTTCATTGATATCATACAATGGATGACAACATTCAAACTGAAAATGAATCAGTCTAAAACTGAAATAATCATGTATGGAACCAGACAGCAGTTAGCTAAATTGAACATCATAAGTGTCAATGTTGGTGGATGTGATGTAAAATGTGTGAATCAGGTTAGAGATCTTGGTGTAATCATGACCAATACACTTAACTTTGACTGCCACATTCAGAAAAAATGCCAGATAGCTCATGTGCAGCTACGGAATCTTCAAGCTATACATAAACATCTCACACAAAAGTCTACTGAAACATTAGTGCATGGACTGGTTCATTCCCATATTGACTTCTGCAATGCCTTATTCACTGAATTTCCAGCCTATCAGATGAAAAAATTACAGCGAGTCCAAAATCATGCCGCAAGAGTTGTCATGAATGTTTCTTATGACAAATCCAGTGCAGATCTACTGACAGAATTACACTGGCTTCCAGTTAAGGCCAGGGTAATATTCAAAGTTCTGGTAATCTTATTCCGTGTCATCATGGGTACAGCTCCATCGTATCTAAAGACAATGTTTGATCCTATTCGGCAAGGATATAGACTACGTTCACAAAATGACACTAACTTTCACATCCCTAGACGGCGAACAAAATTAGCAGACAGATCTATGGCCGTCACTGGTCCAAAATGGTGGAACGATCTACCAAACTATCTCAAAGACATCAAAAGTGAAACCAGGTTCAGAGTATATTAGAAAACTTATTTGTATAGGATGTTTCATCGGCAATGAGTGTGCTCTTTATCATATGACTGAATCTAGTTTCTAGAATCCAGGTTTTAAATTGAATGTTTTTAAGTGAATGTATATAAGTGTGAAGCGCAATAGAATATGATTTCATAATTTTTGCGCTATACAAATGACATGTATTTGTATTTGTCATTTGACTATAATAGATTGTGTCTCTATACAACCCCACTCTTCTTCTGCTGTTCATGATAGTGAATGTTCTAGTTAACTCTTAAACTCTTATTGGATTCTCATCATTCTGGGTTGTCTGCCCTTGATGAATGAAGAAGATTAAAGAACAAAATATATATATTTATATATTTACAGATTAAGACTGATACAGTACTCATCATGTTGAAGAAGAAGGAAGCAGCAAAAACCTGGCCCTATGTTACCAAGACTGAAAAACTTCTCAAAGACAAGAATACAAAATCACCGTAAGTATATTTACTGTTGAGGTATAGTCGCTCTCAGTGCTGCTGGTCAATGAGGTAATTCAGGTTTAGTCAGACAGATTATGTTTATCTGTGACATTGTCTTAAACCATGCTCTCCACATATCAGTGTCAGTACATGTAGATAAGCAAATTACTTCCGGTAGATAATGAATTCAACACAAACAATTACATGCAGATTATACATATCTGTTCTATCTGTTTTTGTAGCAATTTCTCTTTGAACTATTCTAGAAACTGGCTTTATAGGATATAATTCAGTTTTTTAATCATATCCCTTCATTTCATTTTTCTCCTTTTCATTTCACAAAACATTTTATTTCGAGTAAACTTTAGGAGAAGTGCAGTGATCAATAGTACTACCAGATAACTAAGTGTATTTTTTGTATTTTTCCCTTTGTTTCATTTCATAATTATGTATACTATGTGTTATTAATATTTCCTTCAGTGCCCTGGATCAATCAGCAGATCCCAATGACAGTATGATGACAATGATGAAACAGATGTACGAGGACGGAGACGATGAAATGAAGAGAACTATCGCTAAAGCTTGGACAGAATCGCGTGACAAACAAGGTCAAGGTGCCGGCGACTTCTCATTGTGAGGACACTAACATCTCTCACACATTGTAACATTTTGTACTCTACGATATGGCATGTTTTAATGACTGGATTTTTTATGAAACAAGACAATGGCTAGTAATTCAGATAAATTCTGCTTGACAACTTTGTGATTGTAATACAATCATCATGTACTTTTTCTTGTAACATTCAGAAAATACAGAAATATGACAATTTTATCGCATGAAAAATACACTGTATGTACTTGTGAACAATTTTATCCAGTTTTCGTGGAAAATAAAGTTACTGTAACATTTCATAGACATGCTTCAGAATAATTTTTTCCACTTACCATGTTTCTAAGTGTTTAAAGGGACTCAACTCCAGTTTGTAAATTGCAAAATATATCAAAAGGCTTTCTTTTTTTCGGCTTGACCTACTTAATACATTTATATACAAATCTGGACTCATACATCTAGTAGAAAAATAAGCGCACACGTTTTTGTAGACGTTTTAATCACAAAACTATGTTTAACAAATACTTTACATGACAATCAAAGGCGCTTTTGATGAAAACTACCGAAATGTTTTACCGCCCGTTAATTAGGTAACGTTTTTTAACGGCATTTAAACACCACCCTATGCTACTCAACGTTAAATAGATTTTTTGTTTTTAAGTTTAATAAACCGACGTTATGCGATTATGTTTCTTTTAGATGATTAAGTCCAGATTTGTATATGAATGTATTAGGCTGGTCAAGCCAAAAAATGCGATTTTAAGAGAACTTTTTTATCAATTTTGCAATTTACCAACTGGAGTTGAGTCCCTTTAACTTGCAGGGGTCAAAGGTTATTTTGAGTTTTATTTTACTGAATTTATTTAATTGCTCAAGTGGTTTCACACAACTTCGGACAAAATGTTCAATGTATCAAGGCAATGTGCAAATTCAATGTTGCTGCCACATGATTACAAGGTAAGATGGCGGGTTCAAGGTCACTGGAAATTATTTTGCTGTATTTCATTAACCACATGGCAGATTTTAAAGTAATTTCTCAAAACTATCCACGATTCAACTAAATAAGAATATGTGCAGTACACATGTTACAGCTACCACTTTTCAAATTCAAGGTCCCATGGTATGGGCAGCTGTCCAAGTGCATTTATCTGCAGCTGTGGGAGACATGCATTATTGTGTAAAAAACCCTTGCTCATGAATGTCTCTACATGAATAATGCTGTGTTTGATGTCATATTCCTGACCCAACGATTCTTTCCAATGCTCTATGAAAATGTATAAAAACTAGCCAAAGTTTATTGCATTTGCCTGTGACATGTTTCACCTATGGCTCCATAGAACAGTAGTTATCGTGTTGGATTATAGTGCTGCTCCAGGACGCGTGTCAAAAAGTCTCATCTTCGTGCTTGATTAGGTAAAGACAATTCTTGTTAACCACAAACGTTAACATACTCTCCTTGATGATCATTACCTCCTACGACCTGCAAACCTTTTAATTACATAGATGTACATTGCTGCCCTTATATTCATCCTTTTCTAAAGCATCATCCCGCCAGTACTGTCAGTACTTTGATTATCTTTTCACATACAAGGTTACTGCTGCAAGTTGGTGCAATAAAGACAAGTCAGAAATAATAAGCTAAGAAAGTTGTAACAAAAGCCAAAAGCTTTATTGGAGGGGATCATTTATAATTTCATTATCAGTACATGTGTAGTATGTAGGATTTACATGTTTATACAGTAATATACATGCTACAACATATAGGTATAAAATACAAGTAAAATATTACATATTTCTATATTTAAAATTGCAATAAATGTCCAGAGTTTATAAAGAAACTTCTCACAAATTAGTCTTAGACAGTAGTCAAGGATTTGTTGACCACTAATAGGAAAGTATTATAGCAATAAATAATAACTTGTTGTTACATAATCCTAAGTATTCAAACCTTGGACAAGCAACACAGACATGGAATAAGTGGGTGGAACAAACCTTGCACCTAGCAACTGATGTCTAGTCTAAATGAGTAAGTTATCACAAGAAATCTCTCACCTGCGCACATTGATTTATTAGGACCATATCCAAACTGGACTGTGATTTCAAATGGTAAAAGTCACAGTGACTTACCAACAGGGGTCATCTACTGTTGCTGACCAACCTCCATGTAAAGTTTGAAGATCCTAGGGCAATGTGGTCATAAGTTATTGAACAGAAACCATTTGATCTACCAACCTGGTGAGCAGACATAAACAAAGCAAATAATATACCCCTCAATCAAATATGAAGGCATAGTTCTCGGTTCACCTAATATCCATGTTGTTTTTGTTATTTCTATTTGGTAAAGGGTTCGGTAGAATTAGAGTTAGGTAAGAGGAATAATCAACTAAATACAGCCTAACATACCATTATGTCTAAGATAACACCAATATAAGTCAGATATGTTTCTTGCGGCTGTTTAACTATGGTACTAATATAATTGCAAGTAATATGAAGCTAGAGTAAAATTACATTGAATGAACATATCAACTAAGAACATATCAACTTGACTAGATATGTGATTGCGACCTGAATACAACATTGAAGTTACAAAATGAACAAAACATAACATTTTTATTGTGATTTAGATTCCAACATTGCACAGTACACTAAGAGGATATTAATAGAACATCAGTACAGTATTACAGTATGAAAACAAACTGTAAATTACAATTTATCATTTGTGCGGAATCATATTAAATACACCATGCAAGCAAAATGCCGTCTGCATAGCATGTTTTTAATATTTGACGTCGATTTTATACAAGAAGACCCAATGTTGAACTTTGCCTGGATTTGTAAAGATGATCATTGTAGCCTAGTTTTACTAAGATTTTGCCAATGTTTTACCTCTAATGTGTTCTGGCAAATATGGACAGATGGATGACATACCAAGTCATGAAAGCATCTAATGAATGGAATTTATTCTTGATCAAATAATTGCTAAATGTAATTTATTCAATAAAGGGAAGTAATTTGTCCTAAAATATCCAAATGAAGACAGGAACTTCTTACATCAAGGGAGGTTATGCACCAGTCAATATTATGGGGCAGTGGGTGACAGGGGGAATTAGACATTTTCTATTTTTATGCCCCCGTGTCGATAGATCGGGAGGCATATAGTAATGCACCTGTCCGTCCGTCCTTCCGTCCGTTTGTCCGTCTGCCCTTGTTAACCCAAATTGACCGTTTCTTCTAGCATTAATATGGCTTGCTACAAAGCTTTCAAACTTGCATGGATGTTGTATATGAACACTCTCCACGCGCCTGTATCACCTAACTCCATTTTGACCTTCACCTTGACCTAATTTTGGACTTAGACTTATTGAAAGGCCAAATTCTTGGTTAACCCAAATTGACCGTTTCTTCTAGCATTAATATGGCTTGCTACAAAGCTTTCATACTTGCATGGATGTTGTATATGACCACTCTCCACACGCCTGTATCACCTGACTCCATTTTGACCTTCACCTTGACCTTATTATGGACTTAGACTTATCTCCCCTTTAGTATTTTCACAATAAAATGTTGTCTGGAGCGTATCTTCAAAACTATTTAACATATTGACTTAAAACTTGAAATATAAATAGATGGCAACTTGGAGAAGTGCTTTGACAAAGAACCATAACTCTGTCTGTCTTAAATCTTGAATTATCTCCCCTTTAGTGATTTTTTATAGTCAAATTTTGCTCTTAGTATATCTTCAAAACTATTTAACATATTGGCTTGAAACTTGGAATGTAAATAGATGGCAACTTGGAAAAGTGCAATGATCAAGAACCATAACTCTGTCTGTCTTAAATTTTGAATTATCTCCCCTTTAGTATTTTCAGAATCAAATTTTGACCGGAGTGTATCTTCAAAAGTGTTTAAGATATTGCCTTAAAACTTGATATATAAATATATGGTAGCTTGTAGAAGTGCAGGGACTAAGAACCATAACTCTGTTTGTCTTACATTTTGAATTATCTCCCTTTCAGTATTTTCATGATAATTGTTTGTCCGGAGCGTATCTTCAAAAGTATTTAAAATATTGACTTGAAACTTGGTATATGAATAGATGTCAACTTGGAGAAGTGCAGTGACAAAGAACCATAACACCTGTATCACCAGATCACACATGAAGTTGACCAAGGCACTGCTTTCAAATGTGGCATATTCGTTTACCATCATAAGCCCCTTATAGTTCAAAGCCATGTAACACTATCAAACATTTTAACTGAATAATGGTCCCTGATTGACTTAGCTTTTTATGGACATGGCTTCCACGGGGGCATAAGCGTTTATTGAACGCAGTCTTGTTTGATGTCTTAATCCCCACCTTTGATACAAATCCCTGGGGATGGGACACATAATCAAGTAGTAATTCCCGGGTTTTGGAACAGGACGGAAGTCCATTCCCCAGTTCTTGGAGTTGGTAGGGTTGTCAAACCCCTCCGGGCAGGCATAATATTGACTGCTGCATAACTCTTTCAAGCAGGGAAAACTCAAGTAAACCAACCAAAAAATATGCACTAATGGGAACAAGTCATAAAAAAATAACAGACTTTCAGAAAGACTACATGATAATGTTAGAAGTGATATAAAACAAATGAGATTCTATCATATAAAACACCATTAAGGTACAGGAACACTATAAAAACTCATGAGTAGAACTTCTCTCAAATACATTCGTTACAGATCATTGAGCAAACAATGGCAAGCTGAGATATATTATAGCACTGGTACTGTTACACTGTCAACTTGTGGTTAACCTGAATACACCATGAATGAGGAAATCATAAACAGTTATATCTCTATCAAGTTTCACGTGGATTCCCGTGTATATCTCCTAATGTATAGAGACACAGGAACACCGAAGGTTTTAAAATTGTCAAAACGTGTAAGGTTTTAGGTATGATGTTCATTTACAGACTTACAGGACCTGTATAAAGTACTGACCCATGTTTCATGTGATATAAAAATGAATACAGATCCTTCAAGTTTAAAATACAAAACAAGTTTGAGCTCTATATAAAGGTGGTACCATGGAGTGCAGGCTTCAAACAATTACATTGTAAGTATGCAAAACAAACATATGAGATTGATGACATCATGAGGATAATGAATGATTCCAATAGTTACACTCTATAATACAGTATAGTATACTAGTTGTTGTACAACAGTTCACAGTTCTAACACACATAATTTAGCCACACGGTTAGTAGGGCTGAATGGGTCAAGGTCCCCTTGGATACTACTTCACCGTACCTCGGGTACTTTGTAGTATACTTCACTGTACCCCGATTCTCAACTAATACTTTTGAGTACCCAGATATGCTTAACCGTACCCGGATTGTCTGCGTGCCGAAAATCGATGTCGTAAAATAATTATACATGTATGTAACGTAAACCGTTCATCAGTAATCGTTATTTCGGCCTTCTTGTACTTGTGGTTTGCATCCAAGAAGGACCGCAGTTTGTTTTGTTTAACGATTTTAATCATTGTTAAATTTGTTTATGTACAGCAAGTGCATTGGTCACGTGAGAATAGATTTCGTCAGGAAGGTCAGTGTTTTGATTTCCATCAAAGCGTAGTCACCTGATCTGTTTTTACGACAATGGAATCTTTTTTTAGACATTCGTCGGTAAATGAAAACTTCAAAGTCAAAGTCTACCCGAATGAAATCTCCTCAGCTAAGTTTCATCTACAGATGTTGTATTCGGCAATTAAAATAATTTCTTTTTTTGTAAAAGTGGGATACCTGTAAGCATACTAGGGAACGGTGAAGTATACTACACAGTACCAGTGGTACCTGGGGTACGGTGAAGTAGTACCCGTGGGGGGACATTGACCCATTCAGCGTCAGTAGGTCTGACTGTTCAATACAAAGTGTTAGAACAACAAACTCTTGTTGAACAAAACTAATACTACAACTTTTGAATAGTTCACATATTTGTGAACAATAATGCCAATAATTATTATGTTATCCACAGAAAATAAAAGACATCATTTTAATTTTATTATGATTCTAACATGATTTACATGACCAATTATATTGTAAGCCAATGTTTACCTGTATGACAACATAAATGGAATATGAGGCCACTTTCATCGGTAGAATAGAATAGTTTATCAAACCAATCATGGGTCATACAATATGACATGTATTATCATCAATATAAAACATAATGCATGAACATAATATAAAGAATATCAACCATCAATAAAGCATGGAAGAAGAAAAAAAATACATATAACTAACTAAAGCTTAATTCGTATTAGTGTAAACACAAATAACACAGAAGTATCAATGACAAAGTAAGAAGTAAATTAAGGTAACGAAGAATCAACAAGTTGAGTATTGTACCATCCTATAGCCGAGGATCCTTACAGTACATGTATCATTACTCAACACATATACATAACATATATTGTTATATCAAACCTAATACAAGACTATTCTAGTTCTTTGTCTAAATACACACATGTGGTTGACATGTTAAAGAGTGTTCATTATACTATTATTATACAAGTTATATCAAGTCATCTAATCACATTGAAAAAGTTTTTGTTCCCGTTTGTTAAATACATACATTAAGTCTTAAAATAATATGTTGTTCCTAACAAGTAACAGATATCCATTACAAACTCGGACTTGGAACACGTGAACATAACAACAACTGAACATTATTTATCAAAAAACATGTACATGAATATCTTGTACAATCGTGATTCAATCAAAACCATGGTACTATCACAACAGAATATTCAAACACTTTCATTGAACGTTTAGCTGCCATGTAGGATACTTTCAAAACAATATGTAATTCAATAGCTGAATTAGAAATTATGTTTACAAGTCAGGATAAAAAATAACACAAATGGTTTTATAAATTCAGTCTTTGGTATGGTAAAACTAAATAAGACATGTCTTAACAAAAGTGAAACAAAATGTTGATCTATACCAGGTCATGTGATGGAGTGGATGTTGTAGATCTATGCATTTATCAGTTACCCATGGGAAACTTGTGTCATCTTCAAATTGATGACCATTAAGGCCATACCAAGCGCTTCGCTGTGCGCCTAGGTTTTGAAGTCTATTTTCGAAATAAAAAACATTCGAAAATTCATTTTCTTGATTTTCATGCTCTAGAGATATTTTTCTATGCTTAAGATGTGTTCCATTTGAATTTTCAAACTAACGCCAACATGTTGTTCCATGTCTAAACACCCTCTTGGGCAGGTACATATCACTCAGGTGTGTAAATGCAACTATACCGATCCAAGTGAGGCAATGTTTTTAATCTGCTTTGTTTCTTTTTGTGAATAGGTAGCTAGGTTTCAGAAAGCCAGACCCGACGCTAAATATAAAAGCGATTTGGTATGGCCTGAACACGATTATCTTCACTGACTGACAAGACATGTACAATACACCATAATAACCACAGTGGGGATACAATATCAGAGTCAATCAATTACAGGTTGATATAATAAATACACAAACTACATCTTAACCTACATTCTAAATTGTATATGAACGAATACATATATAGGGTGCATACAATGTAAACATACAATCATATAAAATCATGCTAAACAAGAGTGTCGCAATACAGGCGCAGGGCTCGACTATGGCGCGTTGTCAGTAACTTATTTTCCATATTTGCTAACAAAAGGTCAAATCAGCCCTGAATCCATTCCTAAGCAAAGTTTTCACAAAAGCTGCCTAACAACACAATGTCTCATTCCTAACTAAATGTTTTTAGCAAACACAGATGATCACATTTTTATTAACAGCGCCATTGACCTTGAAATCAGCCACCTGACTTTCCATCAATGACGGGTATTATAGCAGAAGTACTTTCAATCATCAGTTCAAGTATTTACACAGACTTCTAATACAACCATTACAATAACTCTTAACTAATTTTAGCTATTCAGCAGAGACTGATTTTCCATTAATAGTAACAGTTTCCTTGACCCCAGTGATCCAAAGTTTTCATCAAAGATAGAATCCTTACACAAACTACAGTAATTTCAATGCAATGTCACTTTCCTAACTCACACTTATTTAGCAGATACTGATTTTCTTTTATATCAGGGTTGCTAGCAACTATGGTTAAAAAAAATCCTTGAATTTTCACTTACTTTTCCCTGACTAAACATACTTCCGTAATTTTTTAAATCCTAATATTTAATAAAGGTTGTTCTTTTATATAATTCATGTATTAAGTATTACCTGTATTTGGCAAATAGATGGATTTTTACTATTAAATGGATGACAATTATGGTCATTTTTCAGAAGAGATAATCTAAAGGTTCTTTTTGTTTAGTGCGAGTGTACCGAGCAAGAAAAAACTGTCAAAGCCACAGAATAAACTAAACATTGTCAAAGAATTTCATTTTTCCCGACTTTTCTTAAATTTTACTTTTAACTGACCATTTCAAGAATTCCCCGACAATTCACTGACCTTGAATAAAAATCTCATTTTCCTGACTTTCAGTTCGCTGGCAACCCAGTATAAGTAACCTACATCACAAACCTTTAACATGAGGAGACACCAACAACAGGGGTATGGTAAATACTCAGCCATAAGTCGCATGCAGCCAATGTAGTACAAGAACTCTACTTATTCTACAAATAGTGGAGCTAAAAAATGGCAAAAATATTAATACAATACAATTTTGTGAATAAATTAAGTCAACAGCTATGGTCCAATCATAAAGCACACACACAGCAGGTAGAAATCTCACAACTTCTTCACTTTATCCAAGCAGCAACAATCAAACTGGAATTTTAAGTTTTATTTTTTTATGAACACAATTAACTTTGTACACTCTGTATGTATACTCACAGGTAACTGTATCATTGAAAACAAAAACAAAAAATTTTTTTTTTCGGTTTTTTGTTTTCATTTTCAACGATTCAGTTACCTGTGTGTATACTCTGTATGTATGATAAGTCTTTTATCAACATCACTTCTTTTGGGACATCCCTTTTTCAACAAACGAAAGAACATTTCAATTGTTATGACAACCCCTGTGATATATGTGTAAATCTTCAAAATATGTATAATTATCGAAATAATATCACAAACAGCTATCAACAATTTATAAAATCAAAAAGTCTTCTATATTCTCTGTAGGAGAATTTCTCAGTGAGCATTTTAAAACTAGTCAATAACATAATCAACTCAGTTAATAACATAATCAACTCAGTTAATAACATAATCAACTCAGTTAATAACATAATCAACTCGGTTAATAACATAATCAACTCAGTTAATAACATAATCAACTACTCCACTGTACATTCTCTTCATCAGAAAAATATATTAGCATGAAAAAAATCTTAATTTCACATGCAACGGTTCAATTGGCAAAAGCTGGAAATTTTTTAGCACATGTTTATTGGAATAGCTGAAATTATGCTCGTTAATTGAACTTTTATTGATAGATTTGTTAGATACATTTGTTGGATCATCACTCGAAACAATGCAACATTGGTGGTAAATATATACAAATTTCTCAATTTGAGGATCAAGTTGACGAAAATTCAAACATCACAAAAATTTCCCAGCTTACAGCACATAACTCATGAATATGCTTTATGCAAACTGAATTCTAACTTGTTCATATTTTGAACACTTACTACTACAGTCCCACCTGGAAGCATTTCAAGCTTGGATAAAACCCAGTGTTTACATCACAACCTTAACATATGAGAGAAATATTTGAAAACCACTGAATATACAGTACATAGAAGTTTAAAACAACTTAAATCATTCTATTGCATTTCTAATTTCAACTTTGGTTGGTTAGTTCAAATTATCAGCTCACTTGGAACAGCCTCAAAATCTTGCATCAGGTTTAAGATAATGCCAAAACTATATTCAAACTTTTTTTGTTTAGTTTGAAATATTTTGGTGATATTTTGGAGATTTGAGATAGGAACGTTGTTGTTGGATACATGTCAGAGTTTCATCAATGATCTAATTCATCCATTACAAACTTGTTGATAATCTCTGGTACTGTAGCATCAAAACCCCCAATATCCAACATGCCTCCACACCGAGCAAAGTCTAAACGTGGAGCAGTAAGGCCACAAAGAATGAACCTACAAAAATAAACATATAAAACATTCAATTACAGTACAGTCGGGTAATTATGCAGTATTTGTCTAACATGATTACTGTAAAATCATTTAAAATGTATTGAGCTATATCTGATGATATTTAAAAAAAAAATCAAAAACTGAAAAACAATTATGCTTTCATATCCATTAGATCATTTTTTCGCTTCAGCTTTAACAGAAACTCTCTGTGATTTATTGGACATGCGAATTGTCCGTTTTCATACGAAAGTATCTAGAACACCCTATGAAATTATAAAAATCGTCTATTATTTCGACAATTGAATCAAAGTCCCTGGAACCATCCAAAGTTTTACTTTGCAATTTAGGTATTCTTGTATCATACTAAAAACGACGCAAGTAATTATTTTGACATTAAATGACTGTTAGATATAGCTCTCAATACACTTAATTTCAATGGGACGAAATTTCCTTGTTTGGGTAAAAAGACAATTTCGATAAGACTTTAATTCGTCGATTTTTCCTTTCAGGTAATAAATATAGGGTCAAAATTATTGTTCAATAGGATTTAATTTCGTGGTTGAATGTGAATCACGAAATCCATGAAATTTAATCCCCCACGAAAATGAATTATTTTACAGTAATTTATCTGTAGTATACAAGTTGTGGTACTGTTTTAACAGATAAAGCCTTAATTGGCAAATATAAACAATTCAAAAGTCAAACATACAATAATCAAGGTCAAATGTCATCATAAAACAAGATAGCTACTGGTTTACATGATGTTATTTTCGTCAACTAATTCTGCACATGTGGAATTGTGATTTGTATAATCTGGTTCAAAGCTAGCATCTAATACAGTATAAAAAGAATAAGCCATTAAGTCAACGTTACCAAATAAAACCAAACAGTTTTTATTTATATTCAATTGATAAGTCACATGGTATGTCTAACTAACGAAAACAGCAATAAGTACTAATTTTTGTAAAAGATATTGTAGAAATACTTATCCTATGCTTTTTATGTGATTTGCTATCAATTGAAATTTGAGTGAGAAAACTGTAACCCATCAAGTGGCCATTTGTTTGCCCGACAGACAAACAGACGGACTAGGACAAACGTATAGTTCCCTTTAGTTGAAAACCACTAGGGGGTTAAAAGCAGAAGGGATCTTGAATTATTTTATCAAAATTATTTCATAGTGGGTTCTTATAATACTTTTTTTATATTGTGTAATTATATTATGCCAGATAGACCAGTCTGTGAAAACAGCACTTTGTCCCAGACAAGGAATCGTTGATCCGGGCAAGTAAAATTTGCAGTCGGGCAAATAATGCAATAATTTTATAATTATTATAGAGTATTTAAGAAAATATTTAATTGTAGTGATTTTGGAAGTAGTTTCAAATTGCAGACTGCTAGTTCCAGTATTGGCTTCAATTTATTTTTGGAAAACATTAGCAATTTGTAGAGTTTAGAATATCTATGAGAAATCTGGCCGCAGATATACGCAGGTAAACGGCTGTATCATACCTTGTATTTGGTAACTTCATTTTCTCCCTGTATTCTTGTAGTTTATCAGCTGGACTAACCTCACCATGTGTTTCTGTTCCATCAGATAGTAAGATAAATACATCATATGCTTTCTTCTTCTCTAATGCCCAACTTATTGGTGCTGCCGGATCACATGCCAGATTAGGTACCTAAATAAATATAATCAACATTATATACATCTACATATACGAGGGGTGATCAATATATTTGAGGACTTTTCATCTAGCAATTTCATATTGGCAGCAAGGCTGAACGGCAATTAAAATCATTTGGAGTAAGATTTCTCCGACCAAATGCACTTATAAAATAGTTTTATTCATACAAGGGGCGCGTGATGTCAATATTGTGTTTTTTTAATACTGAAATAGGTAATAAAATGTTCAAACTTACAGGTGCAGCTATCTGTCCAATTTCCTGGACAAGATCTTCTATTTCCACTGGGTACTTCATCGGTGTAAGTGATGCTGTGAAGAAACCTAGATCAGCAGTTTTTTCTTTCTTTTTGTAAAAATGTGCCATTAGTGCCATGACCTCTAGAGCTCCTATAGAAGGGGATCCACGAATTCCCTTACCTAATTCACTAAGAGATGCTTTTACAGCAATCAAGTACCTCTTATTGGTGACAGGTAAATTCTTCTGTAAAACAGAATAGAGATATAAACAGGACTGATACCTTAAAGTCACATTAAGTCTTAAACTGGTATTTTTATATAGATATAACGTGCAACCTTTCTGCAGATTGATGCAATATTCGGACAATATTAATATCTGACAGCCTACTGATTATGTATAATAACTCGGGATGGCAACAAGTACCAGAGTACTCGTTCAAACGTCCAATTATTGAATAGTAAAATCAGTATTCTAGAACTCGAAAAAAATGTTAATCCTGTGTAATACAGAAGGTGTCCAAGTGTTATCTGGTCATCTAAAATTACAATTAACAACGTGTCATCAACCCTTAATCGCCGCCACGAGGTCGCTAATTGCAAGCGTAATCATAACACAGACCTGTCAATCACCGTCTGTTAGTTAGTTTATGACATGTAGCTAGGGGTTCGTTCGTTGACACCAACCCGAGTAATTGTCATCAATTTCTAATTAGCATTTATTGTTTATTTGCGGTGACAATCGATTAAGAAATAAAAAAATATTACTTTAAATTTAAATAGTACTCGCGCATATATGAACGAAAGATAACTCAGTGAATTGGTCACGCTTTGTAAATATTATGTCACCGGTTGATAAGAGTAGTTCCCCTTAATTGTTTATTTGTTTTATTTGATTTTCTAGCGTTATTGATTCCATTGATTTTACACTGTATTGGTTTTTTGTCGTACGTTTTTATTATTGTTTCATAGTTCTTCTACCAATCTAGATTTGATCAACAACTGAACAGAACGGCCAGGCAAACGCGCTGTTTTATTTAAAGTTAAACATGCACGTTTGCAGTACAAGATTTCTATTTCCCAAATATCATGGACATTCATTGTTTTCCCGAGTACTCGAGTACTCGATCGGAAGAATGACCGAGTACTCGAGTACCGATTTTAGTACTCGTTGCCATCCTTAATAATAACCATGTCCCACTCGTTTTAATTGTATTAAGGTATGCTTCATAGTGTCGAAATTCATTTAAACTTGTTGATAGGTGCATATTAAATAATTGATGTTATAGAAGCAACACATTTTTTGTCACTTAAAAATTGAAATATTTAAGCTGCTCTTAGAAAATATTGTATATACCGAACCGTTAGAAAAATTGACGGTACATATCATATTGTGAGGTGAGCGTACCATTACAGAATGATGATTACACCCCTGATTAGTACCTACCTCAACAGCTACATTAAAACATTTAAACAATGATCTCATGAGTTCAGGATTGTTTTTGGTAGATTTGTCTGTAAGGCTCTCCTCCTCTTTCTTCTCTACCGGTACTTCATCAGCATCACCTATAACAACCAACATCACCTATAGCATACAACATCACCTATAACATCACCTATAACATACACCATCACCTATAACATACAACATCACCTATAACATACAACATCACCTATAACACACAACATCACCTATAACATACAACATCACCTGTAATACACAACATCACCTATAACATACAACATCACCTAAAACAACCAACATCACCTATAATACACAACATCACCTATAACATACCATATCACCTAAAACAACCAACATCACCTATAATACACAACATCACCTATAACATACAACATCACCTAAAACATACAAAAATCACCTATAACATACAACATCACCTATACCATACAACATCACCTATAACATACAACATCACCTATAACGTACAACATCACCTATAACATACAAAATCACCTATAACATACAAAATCACCCATAACATACAAAATCACCTATAACGTACAACATCACCTATTACATACAAAATCACCTATAACATACAAAATCACCTATAACATACAACATCACCTATAACGTACAACATCACCTATAACATACAAAATCACCTATAACATACAAAATCACCTATACCATACAACATCACCTATAACATACAAAATCACCTATAACGTACAACATCACCTATAACATACAAAATCACCTATAACATACAAAATCACCTATAACATACAAAATCACCTATAACATACAGCATCACCTATAACGTACAAAATCACCTATAACATACAAAATCACATATAACATACAAAATCACCTATAACATACAACATCACCTATAACATACAAAATCACCTATAACATACAAAATCACCTATAATATACAACATTTGACAAAGCCTGGTGTCATATTGTTTTGTCGATTCGCTCAATAAAATTTGTATGGAAAGAGCACTCATACAAGATCCTCTATTTACAAAATTTATCACCACAAAGCAGCCATTGAATTTCCACCATATATTCAACAAGAGGGCCCAAATGGCACATCTAAGAATGCACCTATGGTCATTTACAACTTCCAAGAGACAAGTGCCTTGAAGATTGGTTAAAAATGTGGCTAACACAGAGTGCTGCGCACATAAGTTTTTCTAAGATTTGAACCAAGTTTTTGACCCAACATGACCCAGTTTAAGCATTGGCTTCGTTATCAGTAAGTCTAACATTCTGACCTCTAGAGTGAAAACAAAGTTTTTTAAAGTTTTGACATAGTGCCCTTGTTTTTGCCCGTCACATGACCCACAAACTAATTGTTGATGGACGGACAACAGATAAAGGGTGATCACAAAAGCTTACCTTGTCGCTATGTGAAAGGTGAGCTAAGAATCTATTCAATTAATCAGAAATATGCGTGTTAAGTCATTTTGTTTTAGACAAATCAGAGTGACATCAGACAACCAGAAATTCTCTTTTTTTTGACAAACTCATTTGTACTAGGAAAAGTCTACCACGTCATAAAGTAAGCACAACTACCATTGATGCATTCAGGGTAGCAGTGACTGACATTCACCATTAATAAATGACATAATTATGCTCCAGACAAGCTAATTTTTTGGCAATTTTTTATCTTTGAACTTCAAGTGCGACCTTGACCTCTTTGATATCTCCATAATTGTTTCACATGACAAATCGTCTGGTAGTAGTGAACATTCGTGCCACATGGTTTCCAAATCCCATAGTAAAAGACAGTAAACCTTTGACCTTGAACTATAAAAGTTAATTAAAAGACCGTAAACATTTGACCTTGAACTATAAAAGTTAATTAAAAGACAGTGAACCTTTGACCTTGAACTATAAAAGTTAAATAAAGACAGTAAACATTTGACCTTGAACTATAACCTTGACCCAACAGAGTTAGAATGTGGTTTCACTCTACACAACATATCAAACAGTACCTTTACCCTTCTTTTTCTTCTTCTTTTTCTTTTTTTTAGCAGAATGTTCTGTCATGTCATTTGCCATTGCCTGGTCCCTCTTGTGGGCATTGTGGCTCATCTTATGATGACTCTCATGTTTCTCCTGTTTAGCAAACACACGTACATAGTTCCTTATGGCAATCAGGATAAACACCGGACTTATTCTGTAAATAAACACACACGTACATAGTTCCTTATGGCAATCAGGATAAACACCGGACCTATTCTGTAAATAAACACACACGTACATAGTTCCTTATGGTAATCAGGATAAACACCGGACTTATTCTGTAAATAAACACACATGGATTCTTAAACTCCAAATATTGTTTTGAGATTTGATGACTGCAGCTCAAATACTTCAAAAAGGTTTTAAAGCAATATGCTACAGAAGCATCCCTGTGCAATTCTACACATATTGTCTGTATTTGAAATTAAGTATGACACACCATTTCGGGACAGATGGAACAAAGATTTGAAAAGTGCAAATCTATAGACCCCCTCTAAACATATAACGGTATCTTAACTAGCAGGTTTCAACATACAATAAAGATTTGATATAACATACTTCTCTTTTTCAACTGCACGAGCATTATTGATATTGTGTAGAACTTTGGCTTGTATCTCAGATACTACCGGATCCTTGTCACCTTCTGTAGTTGGTATAGTGAGAAACGCTCGACGTGCAAGTGATGCCAGACACAACAACGTATCCTTGATACTCATGTTTCCAAGAAGACTGTTCCATACCTGCAGAATGTAGCAATCAGGTTAGTTTACAGCAAAACTATAATAACAATAATAATAATAACAACTTTATTTATAGAAGATAACATATTTGGTTCTAGACCAATTTTCAATATGGTCCACATTAACATGAAATATATTGAAATGTATAAGAACACATATAATAATGCACAAAACAATATTAACATCTATGCATAATTGAATTTACAAGTAATAGTTCTCATATTGACACCTAAATTAGGTGAAATTTGACCACTGATAAAAGAGAATTGGCACAGACAAAATTTATGAGTGCAACAAAGCAAAGGGCCATAAATCCCTAAAATTGATCTGACCAATGTGTGCCGACGATATGCTCAACTAGACTTTGTACTAACTAGTTGCCAATTGCAAAGTTTTGTTGAAATCAGAGTAATAGTTAGACTGACCAACAGAATAATGACAAGTGCTCTCTAGCACCTCCTATTTACCTCCTTAGAGGAGAGCATCACAGCTGGAATATGGTCTTTACTTAAACGTCTCTCCTCAATAACCATAGCAACAGAGAATGCATCATCATTATGTTTCACTGAGTCAACAGCATCGAAATATGTCATCAAATTCTTCACATCATCATTAGGATCCGGGAATTCTTCTTTAGCTGCTTTCAAACCTTTACATACCACTTTGATGATAAATGCCACACCTGAACATATCAATACATCAGATAAGTCAAAACTAGAGCTATCACAGGAGTGATGAATCATATCCCGCAGCACCGCCTTGACACAGGAATTTTATTTAAAATTATAGTCTAAACAACGAATTTGAAAGTTACAGAGTGGACACGATTTGCATGACTATAACCTTTGACCTGTAAGTGTGACCTTGACCTTTGAGGTAGGGACATGGGTCTTGCGCATGACACACCGTCTTGATGTGGTGAACATTGGTACCAAGCAATTCTTAAATCCAGTAAGAAATGACAAAGTTACAGAGCGGACACGATTTGCATGACTATATAACCTTTGACCTCTAAGTGTGACCTTGACCTTAGAGATAGGGACCTGGGTCTTGCGCATGACACACCGTCTTGATGTGGTGAACATTTGTACCAAGCAATTTTAAAATCCAGTAAGAAATGACAAAGTTACAGAGCGGACACGATTTGCATGACTATATAACCTTTTACCTCTAAGTGTGACCTTGACCTTTGAAATAGAGACCTGGGCACTGTTTTATCAAAGCATTTACGGAAATATTTAACTTACGATCAAATTTACATTCTTTATAATACTGTTACAACAGTAAAATGTAAAAATTCGAGCTGTAATTACTAATCAAGATTCAGTTAATGAAGTCTTACAAACATTAGCTGTTCCAAATGCGCAGCTGTTAAATATTTATACTGAATTTAAATTTGAACGTAAGTTTACGATTTCCGTAAGTACGTTGATAAAACGGTGCCCTGGGTCTTGCGCATGACACACCGTCTTGATGTGGTGAACATTTGTACCAAGCAATTTTAAAATCCAGTAAGAAATAACAAAGTTACAGAGCAGACATGATTTGCATGACTATATAACCTTTGACCTGTAAGTGTGACCTTGACCTTTAAGATAGGGACCTAGGTCTTGCGCATGACACACCGTCTTGATGTGGTGAACATTTGTACCAAGCAATTTTAAAATCCAGTAAGAAATGACAAAGTTACAGAGCGGACACGATGCTAACATACCAACAGACCGACAGACCAACAGACCACATGGTGACTCCAGTATACCCCCTTCAAACTTTGTTTGTTGGGGTATAACTAGAAATTTGAGCCCTTCGGTAAATTATGTCGAGTCTTGGCATATGTTGAAAAAAATGCAAGAACTTAAAACAAGAGGACACAAAGGGCCCTAGGTCGCTTACCTGTTGCACATTTGTCTAGGTATCAGTACAACCTACATTCAGACCATATTTCATGAAGATTGGATCAAAACAGTGACCCCTGGAGTGAAAACAATATTTTTCTAAGAGTTGACCGAGTGACCTAGGTTTTGTCCCCACATGACCCAGTTTTGATCTTGGCCTAGATTTCATAGAGAACAACATTCTGATCAAGTTTCATGATGATTGGATCAAAATCACGACCTCTGGAGTGAATACATAGAGGATATTTGTTGATTTTGGTGTAAGATCGAATTTTATTTCACCGAGTGATCACAGAAATCAGTATTTTCACGAGTGGCGAAGCCACGAGTGAAAATATAATTTTCTGTGATCACGAGTGAAATAAAATAAGATCTTTCACCAAAAATCAACAAATTTTCTGTTTATTATTTGCTTCATTTTCTCGTAAAACGGTACAGTAATTGGCTAAATTGGAAAAAATTATGTTGAAATTAGAATGTCACGACGTGACAAATATGACGTCACAATGACGTAACGCATATTTTGAAGCCCGGCGATGTGGACGTTGCGTTTCTTTCTCTGCACGATACTGGAACCAGCTCCAAACAGTGAAAATAACAAAACGATAATTTCACTGTTATTTGTCATTGTTATTTTCACTGAAAATCACCATAATCCATTGAAAGCTAATAATAAAAGGTTTTTCTAAGGTTTGACCTAGTGACCTAGTTTTTTACCTCACATGACCCAGTTTTTGACTTGGCCTAGATTCCATAGGGAACAACATTCTGACCAAGTTTCATAAAGATTGGATCAAAACGGTGACCTCTGGAGTGAACACAAGGTTTTTCTAAGATTTGACCTAGTGACCTAGTTTTTGACCCCACATGACCCGGTTTCAATCTTGGCCTAGTTTTTATAGAGAACAACATTCTGACAAAGTTTCATGAAGAGTGGATCAAAACTGTTGCCTCTGGAGTGAACACAAGCAAATTGTTGACGGACGGACGACGGACAAAGAGTGATCACAAAAGCTCACCTTGTCACTATGTGACAGGTGAGCTAAAAAAGACCTCTGGGGAGTACAAAAGGTTTTTCTAAGATTTGACCTAGTTCTTGACCCCACATGACCTAGTTTCAAACTTTGCCTAGATTAAATGGAGAACAATATTCTGACCAAGTTTCAAGAAAATTGGATCAAATTGGTGGCATCTAGAGTGTTCACAAGATTTTCCTAAAATTTGACCTAGTGACATAGTTTTTGACCCCACATGACCCAGTTTCAAACTAGGTCTAGATTTTCTGGTCAACAATATTCTGACCAAGTTTCATGAAGATTGGATCAAAACGGTTACTTTTGGAGTGTAGACAAGGTTTTTCTAAGATTTGATCTAATTACCTAGTTTTTGACCCCAGAGATTTTCTGGTCAACAATATTCTGACCAAGTTTCATGAAGATTGGATCAAAATGGTTACTTTTGGAGTGTAGACAAGGTTTTTTCTAAGATTTGACCTAGTTTTTTACCCCACATGACCCAGTTTCAAACTTGCCCTACATTTCATGGAGAACAACATTCTGACTAAATTTCATGAATTTTGGATCAAAAGGGTGACCTCTGGAATGTACACAAGGTTTTTCTAAGATTTGACCTAGTGACCTTGTTTTTGACCCCACATGACCCAGTTTCAATCTTGGCCTAGATTTTATAAAGAACAATTTTCTGACCAAGTTTCATGAAAATTATATCAAAACTGTTGCCTCTAGAGTGTACACAAGCAAATTGTTGATGGACGGACGGAAGACAGACGGATGAGGGACAAAGAGTGATCACAAAAGCTCACCTTGTCACACAGTTGAGCTAATAAAATATGTCAAACAATCACACCATGCATAAAGAAGAAATAATCCCAACAAAGTTCAATTTGACCTCCAACTGTGACCTTGACCTTTGAAAAAGGAACCAGGGGACACCCATGCCAATTAAAAGCAAGATAAGTCAATACATGACAATCCCTATCCTAACATGAACCTTACATTCATATCCCAACAAGAAGCTGACATTCACACCAAACAGGAAGCGACATTCACACCCAACAGGAAGCCGACATTCACACCAAACAGGAAGCCGACATTCATACCAAACAGGAAGCCGACATTCACACCCAACAGAAAGCTGACATTCACACCCAAAAGAAAGCTGACATTCACACCCAACAGGAAGCTGACATTCACACCCAACAGGAAGCTGACATTCACACCCAACAGGAAGCTGACATTAATATCCCAACAGAAACCTGACATTCACATCCAAACAGGAAGCTGACATTCACATCCAAACAGGAAGCTGACATTCACATCCAAACAAGAAGCTGACATTCACATCCCAAGAGGAAGCTGACATTCATATCCTAACAGGAAGCTGACATTCATATCCCAACAGGAAGCTGACATTCACATCCCAACAGGAATCTTATATTCACATCCAACAGGAAGCCGACATTCAAACCCAACAGGAAGCTGACATTCACACATAACAGGAACCTAACATTCATATCTCAACAGGAACCTTACATTCACATCCCAACAGGAAGCTGACATTCACACACCGACAGGTAGCAGACACTCATATCCCAACAGAAACCTTACAATCACACACCAACAGGAACCTTACATTCATATCTCAACAGGAACCTAACATTCATATCTGAACAGGAACCTTACATTCATATCTTAACAGGAACCTAACATATATATCTCAACAGGAACCTTACATTCATATCCCAACAGGAACCTAACATTCACATCCCAACAGGAACCTTACATTCACACACCAACAGGAACCTAACATTCATATCCCAACAGGAACCTTACATTCACATCCCAACAGGAAGCTGACACTCACATCCCAGCAGGTAGTACATCCCATTATTGCACTAAACATAGCATAATATAAAAATATTACAAAAATGCTATAAATGTAAAGAATGTTTACTATCAAACAGTGAGTAGAAAGCAAATGTATGTTATATACATTCACATGTGTTCAATTACATATTGCATACTACACTCCCAGTAAGTATTGTTCTGCAGTGTGAGACATGCAAGTATCCAATAATTCTATCATCATACAACTTCTCATAGAGCCTACTGCAGAAACTGTAAAGTAAGCGCATATTTGAATACAAGCGCATACTAAAAGTAAACACATACAGCCTAACTGTCTATTCATATTGGATAACAAGCACATACTATTTCCTTACCATAACCAGGGCCCTCATTTGACCATCTCTGGGGCCTAAATTTGGCCCTAATCCCCTCCTAAATAAATATACATTTTTCCCATATTTTCTGAAGAAAATCCCCTAAAAAAAATATAAAAAAAATATCTGTCACTAAAATAGCTGGTCACAATAAAAAAACAACCCTGGCTGACAATATTCCCTGGTGAACCTGACAAAAGTACTTCTATGAAAGATTAGACACAATTCATTGAGAAAGTTGCACATGTGTAAATCTTCAACAAAGGGCCATAACTCTTTGATAAAAATCATGACAGTATGCACTGAGGTACCACATAGCAATAATTCCATTAAAATTCCTGCAGAAAGGTAGGAGAAATTGCACACTACCAAAGACAGAATGACAAGTCACACCAACAATTACCGTGTGAATTTAATCAGCATATACCCGAGGATCCAAGGTCCTACCTCTGTATGCAAAGTATTAAAGTAAATGTCAATGGACTTGAAAAACTTGTGCCTAAACTTTAACATTAGCATAACGCCTACACTAGGGAGAATGCAATAGCTCCCCTTTTTCCTCGAAAAAGGTAAATGTTGCAATAAGTTGGAGATTAAAAGTTAAAATGACTGTACTATACTGCCAAGGGAGATAATTCTACACAGTTGATAATTCCAGACAAACGGTCTAGACGGTTTATTTAGATGAATAATTCATTTATATTGGTATCAAGTCACTCAGTGGCGTATTAAAAGGGAATCTGGAAGAGACCAACCTCAAGCATGATTCAAACATAGCCCTTACTATGAGTAAAGGGCTATAATGTTTGAATCATGCTTGAGATTGGTCTCTTTCCATTACTTTGTAATTAGGGGTATAAAATGAAAGGAACACTCACTGTCATTCTTTGGTTTCATGTGTGACAATCTGAACACATCTTTATGGTGCCATCTCCCAACACTCTTGTATCGAGTCACGAAATCAGCAATTACCATAGGATCTCGGCTATGGTACCAGTTGGACACAGTTTTACGGAGGCCAGCACCCCATCCCTTGGTCAATTGACATAAATCCTTGACATGTTTCAACCAGATAAACAAATCAACAGGATCTTCACACACTTCATTTACTATGGCATAAGCAGCTGCCTTTGTAGTTGCGTCACTGGAGTGGGTAGCAACAGCCAAGAAGTACAGCATTGGTTCCCTCTTGTAGTACGATTTCTCAGCATTAATAGTTTTAATACGAGCTACAGCTTCTAAACCTTGTCCTGCCTCTACAAGTACAGTGAATACATTGCCAAACCTCTGGAAAGCTTTATTTTTACCAGGTAGGAAAAAATTGCCCTCCGTTCCAGTCCTAAGATAGCGTGTAAGTTTCTCCAGCTCAGAGAGGGTACTCTCATTATTTCGTGCCATTCCTATGGATGTCTAATCACTGAAAAAAATGAGGCTGAATTAGGAAACATGATGAGGGTATTGACAGATTGAGTCAGAGTTTACCATGGATCAGCTAGAAATACTAAAGCAGTGAAGTCATTATTTCTTCGACGTTGCTAATGTAAGATAGGCACGTTACTAATGGAAGAATATAAGGATCCACCATGAGCTTCGATGTAGGATAAGGATATCTCACCCCGAGGGTGAGATTTCCTTATCCTACATAGACTGTCTCATGGTGGATCATTTTTCTTCGACGCAATTCGTGAAAATATGAGTTTTTATCATTATTTAGCGTTCGTGGCGTCAACGTGACGTCATCATAACGTGGCATTTGCCGTACGTCCGCATTCAAAACAATCGATAACATAACGTCGTAATGTGCCTACACAGTTATGCTCTGCCTAAGAAAATGCCCATAAATAGTATAGAACCTTTTTTTGTTCTTCTTGTTAATAGCTAAATACCAAGTTTATTTACTATGCAGACGTAGTAGAAGTAAAAGTAGTCGGAATAAATTCACATGCGGTTGCTCATGTGAGAAAGATGTTGCTAATGTGAGATAAGATTTTCTTCCATTAGCAACGCGCTTATCTTACACTAGCAACGCCGAAGAAAGATCTATCTTACATGGGGGCACACTTGACATACCGGTACAGCGGCATATTTTAGTTTCGATATCTATGTGTTATTGACGCTATGTAGCTAACATACAATTAGGCTCTATTAGGTTGTCAAATTCCTGAAAGATACTACCCAAGGAACATTCCTGCAAAGTTTTAGCAAATTTGGCAAAGTGGTTTAAGAGGAGGAATCATTTGAAGAAATGGTTGAAGGACAGACAGACAACAGACCGAGTTAAGTGCCTTGGAAATATGTTTCATAGGTAAGCATAATTTCCCCCCCCCCCCAATAATTCAGTCAATCAAATACGAGTTATTGGACATGGTCAGTGACCTACAATAATGAACTGAAAGACATGTGTGAAGTTTCAATTGATTATCTTCAGTGGTTGTGGAGATGGACTGTAAATAGCAAATTTGCATGCAAAAGCTTAACCTGGGGTTCTAAGTTCAAAAGGGGGATAATTCAGTCAAAAATACCTGCCCGTGTTATGGGACATGCTCAGTGACCTACAATAACGAACTGAATAAAGGTATGAGGAAATCATACGGAAAGACATGTGTGAAGTGTCAATCTTCAGTGCAGGGTTTTCACTAGGATTTCATGTAGGTTTTTTGTGCATTTGAGGAAGCAAAGGAGCCCGAGCACTGAAGATGGAAGGCAGCTGGGGGTAAATTTGTCCTAATGACAATGTACAGTGGTAGTGGAGATTTAAATACAAAATTTGCATGCAAATTCTAAGTCCAAAATACCTGCAACAGTCATGGGTCATAGTCTACATGAAATGAGTTGACTAGAGAATACCAGCCGACCAGGTCTTTAAGATCAGACACTGCTATGTTATTAAACATTCCTAAAGTAAGAACCAAAAACTACAGTGAAAGGCAGTTCGACAAATGTGCTGCCACCTTAAGGAACGGTCTTCCTGTGGAAATCAGGCGCATTGACTCTCTGACAGTTTTCAAAAAGACTTTAAAAACACATCTGTT
The DNA here is from genome assembly GCA_963678985.1 of Spisula subtruncata. NCBI lineage: Eukaryota > Metazoa > Mollusca > Bivalvia > Venerida > Mactridae > Spisula > Spisula subtruncata. The sequence continues at coordinate 21,791,619 of OY787673.1, forward strand.
TGAAAGGGCATATCAATGAATCAAGTGAAATTGTTTGAGACTTTTAATGAACTATTTTCAACTATTAGTCTGTCATGTCAATAAGTCAGTGACCTACAATGATGACCAGTCAGTTGCATCCACGCGCCTCCATCCCGGAATTTTCACTTTTGGTTTGTCAAAAAAACCCACCCTTCCACGCCCCCCGGGGGACAGCTAATGGTACAATCTCTGGTATTTTCCAGGCCAACTGACAACTAAATATTGTACCCGGGGTATTGGTTCGGAGGAAAAAATTCCAACATTTCCCCAGCAGTGCGCAGCGGGGAAGCTGGAAGGTAAAACCATGGCTGTTCCCCTGGGGATCCTTGGGGGGCCTTGGATGCAACTAACTGGTGCATTAGGGACAAGACCTGTACTGTGAAGTGAATATCTTCAGTGGTTGTTGAGATATACAAAATTTGCATGCAAAACCTTAACCATTACGCCAATGTGAGAAGAATAGTTCAGAATAATCGTTGAATAGTCAGTCGAGCCAAAAAGGCACACCACATTCTCAAAGCGTCAATTAAATTTTATGGGAAAACCCTCATCTACCTGGGTCACGGTGATCTACACAGCAATGCACTTCAAAAGAAAGTCACGAAATGACAGCTAAACAAAACAAACATCGATTTGTCGCTCAAATAAGAAATGTCCATGTATTTGGTTATTCAAATGAAGCATGCAATTGTGTAGAACTACCCCAAAGAGTGATTAAGTGCAATGCTATGTGAATAATGTCCTATTTACATCTCTTTCCCCAGACTCCAGAATCCACTGCATGTGTACTACGTAATGGAAAGCACTATTTACTAACCACAACGTGTTGCTAATTGGTCCAGCACGTGAACTGTATAAACCTATACCATACAGTGCCACACGTTATAATGAATATATATAGAAAATCTTACGGACTATGAACTGTAAAGGAATATTTTGTACCAATGTAATATGGTTCCCGGGTCAGGACCTTTTTCAATTAAATACATTCACGATATATGCAAATCTCACTCACTCAATTAAAAATGCTACACAAAGCAATGTCAAATGATGTAAATTGAAATGTGTATTTTTTTCTTTTTCTTATATTATGTATAGCTAGTTTGCGATAGAAAAAAATCGTGTTTTTTAAAGATTTCTCTGTAATTACTACACCAACAAGTATGAAATTTAGCACGAACAAATGAAATGTATCTACCTTATACACACTGAAATTTCAGCAACATCAGAAATTAGTTTAAAAAGTTTTGTTCATAAGTTCTATGTAACATATTTGTAGTTTTGTATGAAATATCAAGTTAGAAGACTTGCTACTTGCAACAGCCAATTCTACAGTCACATGATACGCATAACGGTATATTTACATATATGCAACCTACTTAATTTAACACATGCGAGGCCCGTCTATGAATATGACGAAGTACATGTCATTGCTGTACATTGTTTACAAGCAACACACCTAAATAACCCAAATCATGAGGGCCTCCTAAGTCTTGTCTTTATAACAGCAATGTCAATCCCGTCGATCACGGAGTGTAACGGTTAAATAATTGATAGTAAATCATCAATGGAATACCAGATTACCTCCCTGCGTTAAACTGTAAATACGCATGAAATTTCAATATGTAATAAAGAATAAATGTCTTTTAATTGATGACTAAAAATTATGAAATTCAAAATGAGAGTAGGTAGGAAGTTATTGTAATTCTGTGTAATTTTGTACAAAAATCTGATGAATAGATTTTCAGAAATCTTTAAAAAACACGATTTATTTCTATCGCAAACTAGCTATAATTCATATGCATTATCTATCTGTATCTTTCACTTGTACATTCTATATTATGTTGTTTTTCACCATAAATGTTCATTATTCTCATTATTCATAAAATGCATGTAATGTATACATCACTGTAAAAGTGAAATTAAATCGTATATATGAACTGTAAAGGAATATTTTGTACCAATGTAATATGGTTCCCGGGTCAGGACCTTGTCATTAAAGTGCATTATATGGCGGGCTTGGGCACCAACCGTCCCTCGGGACTCTGCAGATGTAATAGCACGAAAAAGCATGCGTTAACCCTACATTTTAATCCGTTTTTATCAACCAAATCGCTAGTACTAGTAGTGGTTAACTTTACTCCCCCTACTTAACACCTCCCGAGGTCCCTGGACATTACTCCTCCTTGATTAATGATAATTGGATTAGGGTTGTTGAAGGTGTCAGACACTGTGCTGTGATAGTTTGATTGATGTCTGATTAAGATTATTAAATCAGAAATCATCAAAATATCACAGCACAGGTACTAACTAATTCACCATCCCGTATTCAATATCACCATCAATCAAAGATGTGTAATGTAAAGTGTCCTTGAGACTAGGTTGAGTTCAATTGTGTTGAAGCAATTTGATAAATAGTGATTTTTTTTACATTACTTTCTTTTTGACAAGTTTTTGAAGTTAATGAAATTGATATCTACCACGTGCACGAATCTCATTTTAGCACGTGTACAGATATATATATTATTAATGTCTATGGCACGTGGATATCGTGCAAATGAAAATATCCGAATTGTGTCAATGACGACGTGTAAACGATTCATTAGCATACCAATAAAACACATTTTCAGTATTTACATTTCACGTAAATCAGAAAATGATGTGTTTGGAGGCAAAGACATATTGCATACCGGAAGTAGCCACCACGCGGTTTTTGCACAATTATATTGTCATGAAACAATAAAATATTCGTATTCAATAGCGTTTATACCGTCTGGTACCACCTCTGATCTTCAAATTATGCTAAATCATCACATAAAACAAAGACCTAAATTACATGTAATTTAGGTCTTTGCATAAAACAAAGACCTAAATTACAAAGATTGGACACTCCACTGAAAATTTAGAGAAAACGCAAAATAACAGGCAGCAGATTCAGTTATTGTGCATAAAACTTTTTTAGTCATTCAATTTTAATGGGCAATGTATCATGCTGAAGAGCTAAGTTTTTTTCTACATGAAGTAACTCATTTTTGTCTACCTTTCATAAAATACAGAAAATTAGGATTGGAATGAGGCAAATCAAGTATTTTCTGATAAACTTGGAATTTATATTAATTTGATGAAAATGAGAGTAGGTCTGGCTCTTCGGTGTCTATTGTTTTATTCCTTGGCCTATTTAAATAATGAGGTATCATTTGAAAGCTGAATAATAAATCTATTGCATAGACTTATTAAGTATATTAGAACTGGAGATATAAGATATTAAATATGGACGAGATTTCGCGAGATTTCAGAGACCTGCCACGAGATATCGTGAGAGTTGGTACATGTTTTCAATCTGTGTAATTTAGGTCTTTGCATAAAACTATAACACACGTTTATCTATTTAGAATCTAGTACCCTGCTAACTTGTGTTTCATCTAACCAAAGACCGGAATTTCACGTCATTGATCTAACACTGAACACGTGCTTCAACTTACAGTCACTTTCTTCATGTATTACTGTTTCCGGATGACATGGATGTTGACCTTAGACAGCATGAAGGTAACAATGCGCATAAATAACGCATACCAAACACTGTTATTGAAGAAAACAATATATGCATGATGGAATGTCCCAGAGTTTGACCCAATGAAAACATATGACGTGTTTTTTTCAAACCTGAGTCCACGGATGAGTTCCATGACCCGATCTGTCCACACACAAGGTTGTCCAAACCTTTGTTGGTGAATAGAGGAATATTCTCCAGAAGCGGATTGGAATTGCAATGAATACCCGCTGTTGTGAACGCACCATATCTTTACACGCACTCTCCATAACTGTGAATTAGGTTTTGAGATTTAAACACGTTGGTGTCACGTGACTTAGAAATATTGTTAACTATCATTTTGAAAGTTTGCTAGACGTTTAAAACGAGTTGTATACAGATTATTTTTTATGCAATTAAACATTTTTACTATTAAATTTCGATGTTTGAATAAATGGTGCGTTTTCAAAGTCCGTAAGTGTATACACATATTAGGGAATATGCAGACCAGCAGTAATGCTTTATTTATCACTCGTTTCGATGCCGATAGTAATTAATAAAGAGGCCCGAAGAATCTTCAGGCTTCTTTGTAACTAAGTTGACTAATTTTCGATTCGAAAGTTTCACAAGTTTATACTGTATTGTGTTATTCATGACCTACAATTTCAATCTTGGAACGAATTGTGATATAAACGTCCCCTCCTCCTATATGCCTTTGACAGGTTGTCAATTACTAGTATACTAGTATTATACAGGGGCGTCTTCACATTAAACTTCAATCTCAAAATCGGACAATTTACCTTTGCACGTACGAGGGGTGTCCCAGAATTACGTAAACTTTTGTCATAACATTAATACCATGCGTCATACAAAGAAATACTTTTGTGAGGAGTGAAAACAACATCTCTTGCATATGTATATGAAATTCCAAGACCCTATCTAATACTAGAATCGACTTCTGCATGCTTCAGAGATAGATAGGGGGTGTATGGTGTGCGGGTTTGGACACATACCCGTACTATTCCTGAAAGTAACTGGTAACCTTGTTCTGTATCACATTTGCCTGATGGTAGAAGATTAGGATTTGGCTTCCCTGACATCGGTATATGACGTTGCATTTTCGTTGGTTTTCGCTGTCTATTACTGTCTCGACCAACTTTGATGCAATTGTGCCATTTGAAAATCAGAACTCTTGATACAGCACAAAAACGACCATCATTTCATAGTTTCAGTACGGATAATTATTGTTTATTTAGTTCATTAATCATTGATTGGAGTAAACGATCCACATAAAATGTACCAAAAATAACCATTCAAACAATGGCACAATGAATTATTTTAACAAGGGATATGTCTATAGTTGTACCAACATTAATGTCACATATCAATTTCGGCATCATCGAATACAAGATCGAGCGTACGTAGGATCAACTGAGTGGAAACAGCTCTTTCCATGACACCCACCGCAGGCCACTACACACTTGATTCCATGTCTTTGACAAGAACACTGGCTTGTGGCACACTGTCTATGGTTGATACTTATACATTTGCAACAAATGAATTTGAGAACATGTGCTGGTGCTTGTTCCATGTTTGCCATTATAGGGCGCATTACATGTTTCTCCAGAGTCCAACTCCCTTCTGAAGCATCGAGACACATGTTATTTAGGTCGTCCACCTGCGCTATTTGAAGATGAACCCGTAGACTGTGGTAATGGGCGGCTCTTTCCGTTGGCGGTAGTCTCTCCGGTTCAATTTTGTTGCATCGGGCAACATTGTTTGTTACCGAATTTTCCTTAATGAGGAGAGTGATTCATCATATTTTGAACCATACCATTCACAGACGTCAGATTTCCCAACATTACTAATTTCGTTTTGTGTACTTTCCCGATTTGTTATCGTGGCCGCTTAGTCTTTAATTTTGTGAGATTTTGCAAGTGTCTTTAGTAGATGGGCTTTCCCTTTTCCAAATGTAGATGATGTGGTGTCGCAACCACTCCAAGCCAAGCATGGATAAAAAGTATATTCGTACGCGCTATTATAGGGTCCATTACAGCATGTGCTTCTCTGATGCCATGGATTTCTGCAGCTTTCAAACTATGCTTATTCTATTTCCTTCTGTTGTTATTAGCCATGTCGGTCATCCAGTGGTGCAGTAGCATTACGAAAATGTCAGTGTCTTCAGCAACAACTACCACTGGTTGGCTATTTCGTGTGTAAGTCAGAGCCGTCGAAACGATTTAGATGTCTGCATCACTGTCACTACATTACATCGAATACATACATGTATCTTATATATATGCCTTTTTCTACTGTAACTAACGCAGACGTATACAGCCATTTCAAACTTTTGAGGTACCTACATCAACCTAAGACAGCCTTTTCTGGCTCTACAAGTTTCCTAACAATTCAATGTCAAACCATTTCTGGCTCTATGGTGTACATAGCACCGCTTGATAATGTATATTCTAGTTCTACTGAGTATGGACTGCTACCTAGTACTCGTACACATATAGATGACTTTCAGCGGTTCAAACAATTGCCTGATCACAGCAGCAGTTTCTAGCCTTCTGTGTAATACCTACCTCCCCAAGTAACGCAATTAATGCCTGAGGAATGGCAGGCCTGCTGAAGTTGGAAACAGTCATGTTTGACTTTCTGTGCGTGATTCTGTGCGTGATTGTAACAGTATGATATTCGTCAAATATAAGTTCCTATTACTATGCTGTACTTCATTATTTTCTCACTAATGTTCAAGATTACATGTTGTTGTTTTGTTTTGTTTTTCTCTCTTTTAGTTATTTGTGTTTCCAATCATAAATCAAGCCTTTGTTCTGCTATGCCTTGTTGCATACACTTGTGTATTTTTATAATGTAATTGTATGCCAGAAATGGCCCATAATTGGAAATAAAATATATTATATTCCTTTCATATATATGAATATTAAAGAATATTTATCACATAACCTGTGGTGTGGGTGTGCATTAAAGCCGCGTCAGAAATATCGTAATGCACTCCCAGTCCATTCATTAAACACTTAAATAAGCTTGACGTTGATTGGTCGGTCGGTCGGTCGGTCGGTCGGTTGGTTGAGGGTGATGTAACGCAAGCCAATCGTTGCCTTGAATCAGGAACTATCTTAATCAAGAGATCTACCGATTTAATCAGGCAGCTGTGATTGGCCGACAGGATAGTTACAGATAAAGATCGACATTCCAGTCCCGATTGTAATTACATTGTTACTGCTTGAATCGACCATTAACCAGCCACGAAGTCCGTGCGTCACGTTCCAAGTACCACTAAATTTTGTTCGAAACCTCGTGAACATATGCAGAATACATAATCATTTTCTAAGATTAAGGTTATATGATAAACAGAAACTTACATTCGTGCTCAGTCCTTACCATTTTTATTAAACTCGTTAACAAAAACAATATGACACTCGGCAGAGCTCGTGTCATATTGTTTGTCAACTCGTTTGATAAAAATGGTAATGAATGAGCACTCATTCAAGATCCTCTATATGTTGACCTGTGGAAAGATTGAAAGGTTCAAGTTATTTTTTCTGAAATTACACACGGTATGGTGGTGGTTTGCAAGTAAGGGTTGAGATAATAGCGCTTATCATAAGCGTAATCACTTTGTGTGTACCTATTTTTAGATCTCGGAAATCCCAAGCCGCATATTCGAAATAAAAACTTAGAAAAGTTTATAGTTTTAAAATCGATACTTTCAGTACAAAGTATTAGTTCTGCATCTCAGGTTAACTTACGCACACTGTTTAGGCGAACGACAACGATATTTAGTCGCTTTTTTGGCAATTAATTTCACTTCCGGTTTATGGATTGTGTGTACCTTTTAAAATTTATCTCACATGATACTTCCGGTTTAAGTTCTGTCAAAAATCGGTGCTGTCAAAACTCTGCAGAATGGCAAGTCAAACTACAGGAATTCAGCAGCTGTTGGCAGCTGAAAAGAGGGCAGCAGACAAAGTGTCTGAAGCTAGGAAAAGTAATTTCTTTATAATCAAAATACTCGCGTGGACTTCATGATTTAAAATAATTTTTTGCAATATTCAGTAAAATTTTGTGAATAATCAAAGATTCTGATGTAAGGAAATTCTTCTTTTATAAGTGTGTTGTCGCCCCCTGGAATAATTTACTGCAATATTTTTTGTGTCTGCAACATCTGTGAACAGCAAGAAGAGTCTGACTGTGATATCTTCACCGTATCATATGGCGAAGAGAATAAGGCGTAAAGTATATAATATAATCATCCAAATTGAATCACCAGGAACCTGGCATAGTTAATGTTCTATCGAGAGATTTCTGGTAGCGCTTTACTATGTCTATGCAACAACAGCAGTGTTACGCGGTAGCATACCATTATTCAGCACTCTCAGTCTAAACGATTCTCAATAAGAGTTATAAGAATCTTAAGTTATGCTATGGACAGCTTCAGTTGCGCAACTCTCTGCTACAGCACTAGTGCTCGCTGATAGCATATAAATTATATGCTAGCCTATGAAGCGCTTTTTTTAAGCAACCCATTTCCTAGCATAGGGCTACCAAGTGCGAATTATGTGATAGCACCTTGCTTAGTAAGTTAGTTAGGCTCAGGTTTAGTTAAAGGCAGTGGCTAGGATTACGGTACCGTAATCCTAGACCCACAGGCTAGGATTACGGAAGTTCCGTAATCCTAGCGAGTCCTAGCTAGGGCTGTCTAGAGTTACGGAAGTTTTTATATCGAGTACAATTAAGCGTGCAGGTCGGCTTTTATTGCATGTTGACATTAATATTTCATGAATTTATACCAATATTGGTATATTTACCATGGAGTAATCAGTTTTGGTTATGGTAAAGATATACAGTATGGTAAATTTAGATAATAAACGGCGGCAAATATCCAAATGCAAATACTTTTGATACTGTATTATAAAGCATGTACTTTTATCTACGCATTGATAAAGGTATTAAAATTCGGAAAATATATTGAGATAACAGATAATAGCAGGATTGAACAAGTATACTTCAACATATATCATAAATGCCGCTCGTGTGATCACCAACATATATCATAAATGCCGCTCGTGTGATCAGAGTAAACACGAACGTCAATACACGAAGGTATATACGTTTGTGGAGCAAAAAAACCTTGAATGAGAGTTGAATTTTATTTTAAAAATGCATACAGGATCGATTGTTTACATAATTCTAGTTTTAAAAGATTCCTAATGACATGAAAAGCGTAATCAGTTACAAATTAAAACAAATATTTAAGAAACTAAATATGACCATATTTGGAATTCGTATCACTACGCGCTGTCACAACGTAGATCCACTAGCAGGCTATGTAAATTGTGAATCAGCAAACGGTTTATAGCAACTTAATGTTTATTTCGAGGACCGAATGACGAACAAACATATCAGATCTATTACCGAAATTAGCAACACAATTTGTTTCAATCATGACAATCAATTTCAATGGAACTACATTTGTGTATTCGACCACGTACATTAATTAATTTATAAACATTCGGACTGCCTCTATTTTCTTCCCCTGCAAAGACGAAATATTAGCGAAGTAAAATTCGAAGCATGAAAGGGCAGGTATAAAACATGGCGCCCCTCTAGATTTCAGTACAAAAAGAAGGGAAAACATGGCGCCCCCTATTAACTTTTTTATTTATGGTTGGATATTTTATTTATTTATATCATATTAAAGCTAACACTATGTAGTTTTAGAATATGATATTAATTATTAAATTCCGTTTTGTTTTGATGCACTTATTACTGGTTAAAAATGGGTCAAAAATGAAAAATTATATCATAGAATTTTGTGTTCGGAAAACATGGCGCCCCCTCTTAACTTTTTTATTTCAAAATATATTTTTTATAAATTTACACTGTTGAAAAGCTATAGCTCTCTAGTTTTTAAAACTGTAACTATAACTGAAATTGAATTAGTAAAACGTTTTTTATCGCATGTTAAATTCGACTCATGTTTTTATTTTTTTACCGTGCATAAAATTTGGTTCGGAAAACATGGCCCCCCTATTTATATTTTTTATTAGTCAACATATAATTTTTATGAATACATGGCTGAAAAGATTACGTTCTCTAGTTTTTATAAATGTAAAGATATCAAAAATTGATGCAGAAAAACAGGATTTATGAAGAGTTAAAGTAGACGCATTTTTTTTTTCACGCGCCCGATAATCGGCTTTTGTGATATCGCATAAACAGTACAGTAAATTGAAAATTAGTTATAATGCGTGTGTTGGACTGTTCATTTGATATAAGTTGTTAGTATTAGACTAAGAAAGCATACGTGTGATGTTTATGTAAAATACAATATAGATACTTACTTACTTATTATAATTATTAAATGATTAAAAAAATAGCAATTCAGTGAAGTCCCGCTAATGAGACCAGTTGAGTAGAAACTGCTTCTTAATACCAATGTTTATCGAATCTTACAATAATTAATATGTCTTATTAGCGAAATTTGATTGAATTAAGAATTATTTTTCTTGAGAAAAAAACTACCTGTGCCTTTAAATTTGAAAAAAAATAGCCCGACAAATTGGGAATTATTATTGAATCTCTGTATTAAGTTGTTCACATTTGGCTTTTCTACTGATTTTACCTAACTGAAGTAGCAAAGACCTTTGTCGGTCTAAAAATCTACTGTTTTGACTTAAAAGCAGCCATACCAATTAATTGGTTTCATAATGGAAGGAAACACTGTGACTTTTGGAAAAATGAAGGTTATTTTGCAAGGGAAAGTGCCTTTTAATTAAGACTCTAAAACTAGCCAAGAACTACAACTAATGTCTCATGTCGGCTTCTTCTATCATAGAAAAAACAGCAGTCATCAGGTTACAATAAAAATGAGACTCACAATTCAAACATTTAATCACGCATGTATAGATAGATACTGTGACTGTATACGTAGGGTCTACGTCTGTTTCACGTGATAAAGTACATTAACACTTCATTATTTTCTCGTGCCCATTGCACGTCTATATAAAGGTATAATTGGTACACAAAATATTAAACTTTACAAAAAGTATAAAACATTGAAAATATATGCATATGAAGAGAGGGTATTAATGCAACCAGTGTTTGACATCATGAATATATTTTAGGGATATTTATTCAGTCACGTTAAGGTAGTACTTGGAAATTCGTCTAAATTATGTTACAGCTCATTGTCTAACAACCATCCCAATATTAATATATTTATTATGAACCGAAAGTATACAAAATACTTGCTACTGAAGTTCACAATATTTTATGGAACCGCTTGATTTTGTGATATTTGTTATGACACTGAATCATGCTTTTAATTATTTCGGATAATCTGCTTCAATTGGCAATATAATTTAATATAGTTTAAAATATTATTTTTAATTAGTACACAAAATTTCAATAGCTGTTCTCTCTATCAACAAACACGTTTGAACAAAGACCTCAATAAAATTATTTTAATTAAGGTCTTCGGTATGAAGCAATATGGTGAAACAATATGCAGCTGTCAATTATAATCGGTATTTCATTATTTATAGCTAACAGTTTTAAAAATGTGATAATCAGTTATCTGCCATTGAAGAAAATCAACAAAAACATGTCATTTATAGGATTTTGGTCATATTAGTTATTTCTTTATTTCAGTCTCATCTTTCAACTTTGTATATCGCAAATAAAGTATATAATTTACAAATCCTATACATCACAGTATAACGCTATTCTTAAATTAAATAATTATAGGACACTATTGTATATTAATAACTTCATTAAATCGCTATGTTATCAAGTGTCATACATATGCAATTAACAAACAATCAGCTACCGGTAACAGGATTATCCGATGATTGTATAATTGGTTTAACAATTAATGGCATGCATTCACAACCAATCACCAACGTTGATAGGATTATCTATCGGGTACTTGAGCATATCCTTACATGTCATTAAACGTTAATTTTTGTGTATTAACGTCAAGACAACGACTTTTTGATTTTCAAATTAAATCTAGAAGCACGTGAAGAACAAAATGATGGTGGCAGCTATAGATAATATATATAAAAAAAAAAAAAATTAATCGGACTGGTCAGGAAGCTATATAACAATTCAATATATACGGTCCATGTACTGGTAAAGTACCACTTAGTAGTTTTTTTTAAATCATACAATTATGTGATAACGAAAACAAATTCTTTCAATTAACCTCCCTTTAAAACTGATTTTTATGAACTAAAGTTTGTGAACATTATTGTCTCACAAATCACATCTAGAAAGAAAGTGTCGGTTTTAGGCTTAATTCAATAATGCATTGTTGTTCACAAGTTTTTTACCAACATTGTTCGGGCAATTAAACGGTAATGGGGTGAATAAAGTGTAATTACACATGGTCGTGCTCATTAAACTTGTTATTCATTATCAAGACTAAAGGCATTCCGTTTTCTAAACTATGATTACTTAACAGTAACTGTTGTATACAATACAATGATATTCATAACTTTACTGACATCCAAGAGACTGTTGTTAATCAGTTCATCTACGGCTTGACCGGGGTGATAAACGAGTTATTAACATTGTTTTTTAATCAGCGCATTAGTGCCTATTTACGAATTTCAAGTTTCTTAATAACAAATGATTTAGCATTATTATTATTATTATTATTTAGCATTAATATTTTACAACGTATTAACGACAATCTCTTAGTTTTACCTTTGTATATATCACCTATAAGTTGTGACTAGCAATACTTTATATAATACTCGGACATAATTGAAGTAATACATGGACGTAAATTTTGATATTTTGATATACATCATTGGGTAATATAATATGGTAATTATTGAATTCCAACAAATTACATTTCACCAATTGTCATGTTCGATGAACAATATCGACGATATTTTAGCTCGACAATCATGAAATATATTGCCTATGCTAAATAACCCACGAATTTATGTCCTGACAAGCATATTTATTTTAATTAACATAGATCTACGTGGTTGTGATAGTTTCCTTTGTTATAAACACATAATATATATATATATATTAGGGATGGCAACGAGTACTAAAATGGGTACTCGAGTACTCGGTCATTCTTCCGATCGAGTACTCGGGTATTCGGAAGGCAATAAATGTTCATGATATTTGGGAAATAGAAATGTTGTAATTTGCAAACGTGCGTGTTCAACTTCAAATAAAACAGCGCGTTTGGCTGTCCGTTCTGTTCATTTGTTGGTCAAATCTAGATCGGTAGAAGAACTATGAAACAAGAACAATAATAGAAATGTATAACAAAAAATACTGTGTGAATTAATTAGAACGTTTAATCAATAACGCAAGAAGATCAAATAAACAACTAAGGGAATTGCTCTAACCAACCGGTGACATAATATTTACAAAACGTGACCAATTCACAGAGTAATCGTTCGCTCATATACGCCGAGAACGATTCAAATTTAAAGTAATATTTCTTTTTAATTTCTAAATCGATTGTCACCCCAAATAAACAATAACTTTTAATTAAAAATGGACGACAATTACTCGGGTTGATGTCAACGACAGAACAATGCTACGGGTCATAAACTTACTAACAGACGATGATTGGCAGGTCTGTGTTTGTATTACGCTTGCACTTGAGGACATCGTGGCGGCGATTAAGGATTGATGACACGTTGTTAATTGTAATTTTAGTTGACCAGATAACACTTGAACACCCCTCTGTATTACACAGGATTAACTTTTTTTCGAGTACTCGAATACCGATTTTACTATTCGATAATCGGACGTTTGAACGAGTACTCGAGTACTCGGGTACTCGTTGCCATCCCTAATATATATATATCATCTTAATTCGACTATATTCAACTACTCACGCATAAGAATCAATAGCCGTTTTTTATATCAATATTGCAATTTGATACATTAACAACACTTAATGCTTTCTTGATAGTTAAAGTTTATATCAATTGAACAATCCAACATGATAACTTATTTTCTATGTAACGTAACTGTAATGTTTATGCGATATCACAAAAGCCGATTATCGGGCGCGTGAAAAAAAAAGAAAAAATGCATCTACTTTAACTCGTCATAAATCCTGTTTTTCTGCACCAATTTTAAATATCTTTACATTTATAAAAACAAGAGAGCGTAATCTTTTCAGCCATGTATTCATAAAAATTATATGTTGACTAATAAAAAATATAAATAGGGGGGCCATGTTTTCCGAACCAAATTTTACGCACGGTAAAAAAATAAAAAAATGAGTCGAATTTAACATGCGATAAAAAACGTTTTACTTATTCAATTTCAGTTACAGTTACAGTTTTAAAAACTAGAGAGCTATAGCTTTTCAACAGTGTAAATTTATAAAAAATATATTTTGGAATAAAAAAGTTAAGAGGGGGCGCCATGTTTTCCGAACACAAAATTCTATGATATATTTTTTCATTTTTGACCCATTTTTAACCAGTAATAAGTGCATCAAAACAAAACGGAATTTAATAATTAATATCATATTCTAAAACTACATAGCGTTAGCTTTAATATGATATAAATAAATAAAATATCCAACCAGAAACAAAAAAGTAAATGGGGGGCGCCATGTTTTCCCTTCTTTTTGTACTAAAATCTAGAGGGGCGCCATGTTTTATACTTTCCCAGCATGAAATACTGATATTTCTATTAATTTGTCTATAAATATACCAATATTTGTATAATTTCATGAAATAATGATGACATCATGCAATATAAGGCGACCTGCACGCTTAATTGCACTCGATATAAAAACTTCCGTAACTCTAGACAGCCCTAGCTAGGACTCGCTAGGATTACGGAACTTCCGTAATCCTAGCCTGTGGGTCTAGGATTACGGTACCGTAATCCTAGCCACTGCCTTAGTTAAAACTAAAGGCAGTGGCTAGGATTACGGTAATCCTAGACCCACAGGCTAGGATTACGGAAGTTCCGTAATCCTAGCGAGTCCTAGCTAGGGCTGTCTAGAATTACGGAAGTTTTTATATCGAGTGCAATTAAGCGTGCAGGTCGCCTTATATTGCATGATGTCATGATTACTTCATGAATTTATACAAATACTGATATTTTTAGTGACAAATTAATAGAATAACAGTATATCATGCTTCGAATTTTACATCGCTAATATTTTGTCTTTGCATGTGGGAGAAAATAGAGGCAGTCCGAATGTTTATAATATAAATTAATTAAAGTACATGGTCGAATACACAAATGTAGTTCCATTGAAATTGATTGGCATGATCGAAACAAGTTGTGTTGCTAATTTTGGTAGTAGATCTGATATGTTTGTTCGTCATTTGTTCCTTGAAATAAATATTAAGTAATAAGTAGCTATAAATCGTTTGTTGATTCACAATTTACAGCCTGCTTCTGGATCTACGTTATGACAGCGCGTAGTGATACAAAATCCATTGATCCAAATATGGTCATATTTAGTTTCTTAAATATTTGTTTTAATTTGTAACTGATTACGCTTTGCATGTCATTAGCAATCTTTTAAAATTAGAATTATGTAAATTGTTAGGTAAACAATCGATTTTCTGTTCTCTCGATATTTTTTCCATATTTTTATAACTTTATAGATGCGTAGATAAAAGTACAATACAGTATCAAAGTATTTGCATTTGGATATGTTCCGCCGTTTTGATATCTTTACCATAACAAAAACTGATTATACTCGATTGTATAAATATACCAATATTTTTATAAATTCATGAAATATTAATGTCAACATGCAATATAAGGCGACCTGCACGCTTAATTGCACTCGATATAAAAACTTCCGTAATTCTAGACAGCCCTAGCTAGGACTCGCTAGGATTACGGAACTACCGTAATCCTAGCCACTGCCTTTAGTTTTAACTAAACCTAGCCACTGCCAAAACTGAAAGTGTTTGATTTACAGAATATCTCTTTTAATGTTTCATGCATTTTGAGTTTGTTGAAATGAAGAGAGAGGATTTTGATGAGGGGTATATAATAAATAAATTTATAATAGAATTAGTATACTCATTTTTTTATTGCTTTGTTCATGTCTGTCCGTAGACCAAATCGTTTTCGTTCAATAACTCAAGAATACCCTAAGATCTTCTAACTTTAATAAATTAATTGGAGGTTGGTCAGCAACAGTTACAGTGAATGAGCCCTATTGATGAGGTCAAAGGTCAAGGTCACTGTGGCCATTACCATTTTTTGTGTTCAATATTAAACTCAAAACGCTTTGCCTTTGGATTGTTAAACTTTACATGGAGAGTGGTCAGCAGGTGACTTTACATGGAGAGTGGTCAGCAGGTGACTTTTGGACTGTCATGGTGGCATGCATGTTTTAATTTAAAAAGTTGTCTTGATAACTAATCGACCATGTAAAATGTTTACAGGGAAAGGTCGAAGATTGAAGCAAGCAAAGGAAGAGGCCCAAGCTGAAATAGAGGCATACAGAAATAAGCGTGAATCAGACTACAAAAGATATGAACAAAGTGTAAGTATTAGATTATCAGATTATACATGATCAGAGATAGAAACTTATAGACAAAGTTTTATTTGAAACCAATACAAAAGTATGTAGTGCTAACAACTGACAACGGTGTATTTTATCTATTTTACTTTAACGTTTCAGCTTATCACTAAGCCTTCATCATGTTGAAATACCAAAGTTTTATTTGGATCAATGTCATCAAACTTGGTGACAATACCAATGGGTATAAATATTAGGCCTACATGAAGACCAGCCTAATATTGTCACCTATTAATACACCCCAGGGGTGTCAATTTTCCTGATTAATCCAGAATTCTGGATTTACATAGCCTGAAAGAGTCATGATTTCTGACCAAAAAATAAGTTATTTGATAAAATTATCTTGAGAAATGGCGAAGTTATGGTCAATTTTTTTTTTGAAGGAATTTCTTAACAGAAACTGATTAAAATATGGAAGCAATGTGGTTGAAGGCCTCTTGTTTGTCAAAAGTGATTGACCACATATGATTTTCCTGATTTTAAATTTACAATGGAGTGTTACCCCTAACGGGCGTATCATGTGGATTTTTTCAACCGTTGTCAAAATAGCATGCTCAAATTATGTATAATTATGTTTTTGTTAAAACTTTTTATTGCCCATGCTATTTGTACAGTGTTACAGTGTGAGGATAACATGACTGTGTTATAGATAGTTTCTCTTTATCACTGAAATAATGTCTGAAGTACTTATCTTGGACGCCATATTGGATCTCCGGGTCCGCACCACGCATTGACAATTTATGCCGGCCGTTCCATATACTACAGACATAGGCGAACATTTTGGTATATAACATTGCTTGTTCTACCAGAGTTTTCATCTCGCCCCAAAATAATCACCAATTGTCACCCCACTATTAACACTAAGAAACAAGTTCTGACAGTGTTTGTACTGAACATTTGTACATTGGTTACTTTTTGTCTATGGAAACTTACATACTGATTATGTATTAGTCTAACCTATGTTAAATTTTGTTTCTAAAAAATACTCTATGTTATATTTATAGGTTTTGGGTTCCCGTGGCGACCGAGAGAAAACCATCGATATAGACACACAACAAAAAATTAAAACCATAGAAAAGAATGTACAGAAGAACAAACAGTTGGCATTGAAGACATTGTTAGACATGGTTTACGACATCAAACCACAATTACATGAAAATCTAAGATTATAGACATTTATAGACATACTGATTGTTGTTTTTATATGTTAATACATATATATGCAAGTACCGTGTATATCATGACAGTAATCAAGAAATGTTGTATAGTTACCTGCATTGTTGAAACTTGAACCAGCAAGATTTATTTTATAAACTCCCCTCAGCGCTTTTCTCTCATTGCAGCATGTTAAATGGTTAAATCAGATGGAATTGACATGGCATTTACATATAATTAAAATATTGTTTACTTTTTAAACTGTTGAATATCTCATTTTATTCACATAAAATTAGCGTAACATGCATATGACCTGATTGGAAGATTTTGTGATAAGAAAGATGTGTATAAGTGATAGTCACAAGCATACTCATAGCATGCATCATAGCTTATATAAGAATCCATGTTTGGGAAACAAGATTGAGTATGTAATGTTACTAGCATATTCAGTGTACATTGTCTATGTGTATAGTGTTGGTTCCAGTGTACACATGTTTACAGATTGAATACTTATGTTAGTTACTATACCAAGGAAATCATGTGTGAATTTGATAATAAATGCATTCCATAGTCTACAGTTTAGTGTTACTGATTTTAGAAATTGTATAAATGTGTAAATGAATGTTGTATGTCATGACTGTACTGTATTGAATTTTTGTGTACATGTTTGAGATGTTATATCTATGTTCTATTTTTTAGCATGGATATTTAGGTCATTTAAACATGTAATGACTGTGCTAGCTGTGATGGTAGTGTATTATATATGAGGAGACAGCAGGGTACAATCAGCTAGTCTGATGATGCCACATTACTAGCACTAGATGTATGAATGAGGGTATATGTGTGTAGTGATTATCTAGTCTTTGACTGTACTAATGATGTACAGTTGGTGGTCACTCAGTGCTAGTACCACAAGTAATACATGTATATATTGCTGAACGATTTCCATATTTATACTGATTTCGGTGTTTTACAAATTTATATAAAAAACATATATTTCCCAGTATCTCCATTGAGTGACCATTTATGTTTGTTGTTAGATGTGTGCTGAATGAAATGTCATCAATCTGTTGTAATATATTCAAGAATAAAGTCTCATATATACAGTATACATGTTTATGTTATAATTCTTCTTCTCTTGTCTGATATATGGGCTAGGCAGACATATTGATGTTGTCTTAATGGATGACACAAAGATTGTCTGTGCTTAGTCCCATTTCAATGATGCTTCACTCAAGTACTTAGTACAATGCCTAGTACTGTAAGGAATGTATTGAATGTACCGGGGTATAGTACCAGAGATCTGATGTGGGAGTCTCGATGTTTTAGTGTCTTACAGACCTTTCAGTCAACTACTTCAACTGCTACTGTAATTCAAGAGCCATAATCAAAGAAGGCCGGAAACAAATTGGGTCACCCAAGTTTGGAGATGACCAGATGAAAAATTAAGAATAATTCAAACAAGACGGGTAATTTCTCTTTGTTATGATAATGCAAGTAAGGACTAGAGTGATTTGAATGACAATGAAACATGGCTCAAACATTGTCACAAAGTTTGAAGACAACTGAAGGACAACTCTTTGAATAAAGAGTTCTGATACTAAATGGATGCCGCCTGCTGGTGTTTAGCTTACTTTCAGTCTGCCTTTCTTCGTCAAACTTGACAACCTGAAATATTGTGGGGTGCTGGGCTTAGAGGTAGGTCACAAGGTTTGGGACTGACAGGTGCCTGGTTTGATTCCCTCCTACGCCTTAGCTTAATTTCTGTGAGAAATCTTGTACATTTGATACCGTAACAAAATAACAACAAACAACAGTCATTTGTGACCAAAATATTTATTCATAAGGCGACAGATCTTCTAACAAGTCGGTGTAAAGTTACTATTCTACAAGATTCAGAAATACCCTTTACAACTTAGCAAGATACATTAGGTTTGTCCCAGAATAGCATATAATTTTTCATTTAGTCCATTTATGATACAGCAATGAAATTTTACATGTGAATTAAAAAAAAATTGTACAACCATTTCGTGTAATATTTAAGGAATTTATTTTATATCGGCATACATCGCATGTGGAATAATTTGTAACCCTGACAACTGATGTGGTCCAGCAGAAACACATATACATCAAAGAAATAAAATCAAATATTGAATCGCAATAATATTTTTAAATATATATAGCCACATCCTGACAAAACATATAAGCATAATTAGCAACCTGGTGTTCGTAAAATATACACAATGTCTACGTTTTTGAAAGTATGTCAAGAAATAAACTCTAAAGGTTAACTATAATTTTGGGATATAATACTTGATAGTTTTCCTGATATAATGAGATTGTATGCTATTCTGGGGCAACCCACCTATATTGAAGTCAGCAATGTACATTATAGCAATGTGATATCAATAACTATTATTAGTGTAAGTGATTATAACAGAAAGCAATAATGTAAGTCATCAAATAGTTTGGAATGTGTTTAGGAATAGACTGTACCACACTTGGAATAAAATAAGCATGCACTTGATAGACTTGACTAAATGTTACATTTATCTATAGTATCTAGAGTCAGTACCAGCCGTCTTGGAGAGCTCTGACCGTGATATAGGTTAACATTGTATAGATACAAGTTACGTCTATAAAATGGTGAGCCTAAGACAATAGTTAGAACCTCACACATAATCTCGTTTTCAAGCCTTACAGGCTTAATTCCGAATATTTAGATGTAATTAAGTATATCTTGAATAACCAAGGCAACTCAACAACTTTCAACAGAGTGACAAAGTGTAGTAAATCTGTAATTATAGATTGAAATGTAACAATCAGGGTGTTGGGAATATCTAAGGAATGTTATCATTTGGAGGGATTATTTCACCTTTATTCATGAAAATTCAATAGCAATAAGAATGAAAAATCCTTTCATAAACACACAAAAAAGTACATTCCACATCAAACTGGTTTTAAAATAATTCTCACAACTTTTGACACAACACAAATCTTAAATTTATATATCCCAGTTGATAAATATTTCTTTAAATTTACATACCAAAATACTTGACAAGAATATACATGCGACAAAACAATGTTGAAACTAGGCTACAAGCATGTTCTTTTTTTTTTTTAAAGTCTAACAATAACCCTAAATTTTGGTTTCCATTTAACAAGAATGAAAATGATAAGACGCAAACACTGATACCAGCTTATTACTAAGAGGCAAACAATTAATGAACAAGGCAAATACGTACAGACTTATCCAATACCCTTCTGTTAGTCTTCAAGTTGCACCAATCGAGTATTTTATGTGTAAAGCTAGTTCTCATCATTCAAGCAGATTACTGTGCATAATCATTTATTAAACAATTCATCAAAAACTAAAGATGAAATATAGAAACTAGAAATGCCGCTATACGGCAGACTAATATACACCCGTTGGCAAGGACCATAATTCTGGCAAAAATAATCTTGGCGCTTATTCTTTCCTTTATGCACATCTACATGTTTAAGTTGTTCATGTGTGCAAGTTTGAAGGAAATCTTGCAAAACTGTTTAGAGTGGCGTCCACAAATACCAGTATACGGACAGACAGACGGACAGAAAAGCTGAAAACAGACGTATACCCCCTTACGACTTCTGTTGTGCAGGGGTATAATTATCTACAATATATTTGTTTAATGTCTTGAGTATTATCCAAATAAATTTACACTAGAGCATACCTTGCATTAGAGTACCATGGATGAAAGGCACTGCATTCTGTATTCGAACATCAATATATATATGAGGGATGTCCCAGAATACTGTGCAATTATGTCAATTTACCTTCTACAGTAAAATGTTGAAAGTTCACAAAATTGTACAGCAACTTTTTAACTGCGCTTACTTCAGGAACATTTTTTTGAAGATGACAGCATCACATCAAACTAAATCAAGTTTTTCTGGGAACACAATATGTAAAAAAAACAGCATTCTAGGGCAATTTTACAAAGTATTCTCGGACTGTTATACAAAGCATTCTGGGACAAAAATGCATTCTGGGACAGCCCACATATGGTTGACTGTCTCCACATTCTCCTGATAATATATTATATTCATCTACCAGTATGTAAGTTAATCTCAATAATACACCAGCCACACCCCACAATCAGCAGTGCCTCACACTACCTTCATATAGACTCAACACAGCCCTCATTTTGTTAAACAACTTACAAAGAAGTCATTTAATATGATACAACTGTTAAGGCATATGATACAAAGGTACCCTAATATTAGTAAAATAAAATATACATGTGTAATAATACAATACAATAGAAAATATAAGCACATCCAGTAAAAGCTTTACCAAGATTCTGCTAATAACACTTAATTTTATGCCTTAATAACCTTAGTTAATTCTCAGTATTTATTTTAGGTCTTAACCCTATCTGCCGAAGCCTTGTTATGTCTGTGGGGCCCATTAAGGAGTTTATGCGTAGGATGAAATAATGTCTGAAACAATGTTATTTTCCAAATATGATTTTCAAGGTTTAATTTTTAAACAAATATCATCTTAGTCTGACATTATTCATTTGAATTAATAAACTGTCAACATCAATACAATGGCACTTTGGTTATAACAAGCACACTGTTGTATTAAGCACATGACTAGTCCAGATGAGTTTCAAGATAACAAAACATTTCAAACTGTATACATGTACAGGTGTACAAATGTTTTCGAAATCTTGCTTCCAAAAGCTACAATTAAACATGTATTCACTCTTTTTTTTAATCTATACAAATACTTTATAAAACCACAACTTTATGCTATGCACCAACACCTTTAATAATGTGAGTATTACATGTAAAATATAACAAAAAGGTAAATAAGCATACAACAAGTAGTATTATATAATATCAAAGCACAACTGTGAATAATAACAATCAATAATTAATAAGAAAAATTACATCAGTCAACATAACAGATCTTGCTCAGTAAAAGCTACATCACTCAACATAACAGATCTTGCTCAGTAAAAGCTACATCAGGCATTATAACAGATCTTGCTCAGTAAAAGTTACATCAGTCAACATAACAGATCTTGCTCAGTAAAAGCTACATCAGTCAACATAACAGATCTTGCTCAGTAAAAGCTACATCAGTCAACATAACAGATCTTGCTCAGTAAAAGTCACATCAGGCATGATAACAGATCTTGCTCAGTAAAAGTTACATCAGTCAACATAACAGATCCTACTCAGTAAAAGTTACATTAGTCAACATAACAGATCTTGCTCAGTAAAAGTCACATCAGTCAACATAACAGATCTTGCTCAGTAAAAGTTACATCAGTCAACATAACAGATCTTGCTCAGTAAAAGTTACATCAGTCAACATAACAGATCTTGCTCAGTAAAAGTCACATCAGTCAACATAACAGATCTTGCTCAGTAAAAGTTACATCAGTCAACATAACAGATCTTGCTCAGTAAAAGTCACATCAGTCAACATAACAGATCTTGCTCAGTAAAAGTTACATCAGTCAACATAACAGATCTTGCTCAGTAAAAGCTACATCAGTCAACATAACAGATCTTGCTCAGTAAAAGTTACATCACTCAACATGGCAGATCTTGCTCAGTAAAAGTTACATCAGTCAACATAACAGATCTTGCTCAGTAAAAGCTACATCAGTCAACATAACAGATCTTGCTCAGTAAAAGCTACATCAGTCAACATAACAGATCTTGCTCAGTAAAAGCTACATCAGTCAACATACCAGATCTTGCTCAGTAAAAGCTACATCAGTCAACATACCAGATCTTGCTCAGTAAAAGCTACATCAGTCAACATACCAGATCTTGCTCAGTAAAAGCTACATCAGTCAACATACCAGATCTTGCTCAGTAAAAGCTACATCAGTCAACATAACAGATCTTGCTCAGTAAAAGCTACATCAGTCAACATAACAGATCATGCTCAGTAAAAGCTACATCAGGCATGATAACAGATCTTGCTCAGTAAAAGCTACATCAGTCAACATACCAGATCTTGCTCAGTAAAAGCTACATCAGTCAACATAACAGATCTTGCTCAGTAAAAGCTACATCAGTCAACATACCAGATCTTGCTCAGTAAAAGCTACATCAGGCATGATAACAGATCTTGCTCAGTTATATGTAAATGTTTTAAACATAAGCCGTTTCACTAAACTATGTACTAACATTATTTGAGTAACTCTCTTCAACGAAAATAAAAGACTGTTTCACTTACATCAACCACAAATAAACAGTATAACCTGGTTTATCCGACTTCCCGTCAGAACGATTGAGTGTGCCAGAAAAAGCAGTACTTCATGTGTGTAGAAAGACAAACACATGTATACATACTCATACAAAGATAAAATAATAGAAAATGTTGGGACCAACAAACCATGCCAGTTAAAACAGGTTCCGGATAAACCAGGTTATACTGTTTATAATGTAAAGATGTTTTGTAGATTTTCTTGTATCCTTATAATGGGTGAATCTACTGTGTTTGTAGGACAGTTATAGTGAATGTAAGATTTACAAAGTTTAGTGAAATAGTTACCAGTAAGAAATCAATTATATACATAATATCTTAGTCTAGAAACATTAGATTAATATACAACTAACCATTTCTTCCAATAGAAACATTGGATTAATATACAACTAACCATTTCTTCCAATAGAAACATTGGATTAATATACAACTAACCATTTCTTCCAATAGAAACATTGGATTAATATACAACTAACCATTTCTTCCAATAGAAACATTGGATTAATATACAACTAACCATTTCTTCCAATAGAAACATTGGATTAATATACAACTAACCATTTCTGCCAATAGAAACATTGGATTAATATACAACTAACCATTTCTTCCAATAGAAACATTGGATTAATATACAACTAACCATTTCTGCCAATAGAAACATTGGATCAATATACAACTAACCATTTCTGCCAATAGAAACATTGGATTAATATACAAATAACCATTTCTTCCAATAGAAACATTGGATTAATATACAAATAACCATTTCTGCCAATGAATGCATCACACAATATAATCAACATTCTTATATACTGCTAATCATCAATGCAAAAACAAACATCATAACAACAAATACAATAATATGTGTTTCTTAGTTTGTTCATAGACTTTTCTTTGTAAGAAAATAATAAACACATACATTAGTGATATATGAACATACAAGAAAACTATACTTATGAAATAAATGCAAGATATGTTTAAAAGTCAAACAGCTCATCTTTTAGCCCTTAACTGACCAGATATAATACAAGATATAGTCTGCAAAAATTGATCAATGTGCAATAGATACATGTTCTTATAGATTTAATTGAAAAATATAATATATTGAGCTTCACCTGCGATATATCAATACGGGATATGTTGGCTAGCTTATAAAACAGATTGAAACTCAATGGAAATAGTTTTTGTCTTGCATGAGAAAAACTTTACTGTTGGAACACACCGTTTCCAAATGCAAGCCTTAATTTACATAGAAATATAAAAATAATTACAGTGCATAAACTACTTTATCTAATCACACCCCTGTGTACTTTTCTAACACATAATGCACAGTGATAATGCACATTTGACATCTTTTGTTTGAAGTGATAATGCCAATGACTTCATAGTGCGCCCAGGATAATGTGATATTTACAAACATTGACCGGAGTCGCCTACAGTTGACAAATTAATTTCTTATGTAAACACATATACGGTCATTTCTATACTAAAATAACACAAATAAATCATGCACACTTGGTTGAACCATCTACATGGATTATTCCAAATTTTCCCGCTTTTCACGTTATCCTGGGCGCACTATACATACTTCTATAAAGCAGAATCAAGAATAAATGACTTAAATCACCTTATTTGCCAAGGCTCACTTAATATAATGTTATACAACTTGTTCCATCAATTCAAGGTTTCAGAAGATCCAAAATTTGGAACTTTTGGAATGCGTACCATTTAGTGATTTCTAAAATTTCTTAGTATAGTTCTATATATGCAAATGTATGAGCATGAGGTGTATTACACATATTGAAATGATGAGTGTATAAAAGCTAGAATCAATGAGAATGTAAGCAGGTACACAATAAGACACTTTATATACCACAGAAAGCCTGCACACATTGCAAGTCATCGATAAACATCTTATACAAACAAAACATTTAAGCAATTCAAAAATTTGTTCCAATTCATGTTCCTTACAAACAATGTATAATATTAAAGTTTTATTTTCAAGTCTATAAATTTACTAAATGTACTCCAAGATATAGACTGTATGTTAACAAAGATTTTAGAATATGTCAGGTTTTGTTTTGACATTAATATCTCCAGAATGATGTTGTTATAAACAGCAGTACTGTGTCATTGTCTCGCTATCCTATGTATCTTCATGTAGTGAGCCGTAGTTGCTCATTCGTGACATATTTCTCTGACGGAACTTCCTGATACACTGTGGTACAGCTACTGTGAGAATAATTCCCACCACAAGACCAATCATCAAGGTAACAAACAACCAGTAACCGGCAACTGTAAAACAAAGTCAGACATCAGTAACCAGCAACAGTAAAACAAAGTCAGACATCAGTAACCGGCAACAGTAAAACAAAGCCAGACATCAGTAACCGGCAACAGTAAAACAAAGTCAGACATCAGTAACCTGCAACTGTAAAACAAAGTCAGACATCAGTAACCGGCAACAGTCAAACAAAGTCAGACATCAGTAACCAGCAACTGTAAAACAAAGTCAGACATCAGTAACCGGCAACTGTAAAACAAAGCCAGACATCAGTAACCAGCAACAGTAAAACAAAGTCAGACATCAGTAACTAGCAACTGTAAAACAAAGTCAGACATCAGTAACCAGCAACTGTAAAACAAAGTCAGACATCAGTAACCAGCAACTGTAAAACAAAGCCAGACATCAGTAACCGGCAACTGTAAAACAAAGTCAGACATCAGTAACCGGCAACTGTAAAACAAAGTCAGACATCAGTAACCAGCAACTGTAAAACAAAGTCAGACATCAGTAACCAGCAACTGTAAAACAAAGTCAGACATCAGTAACCGGCAACTGTAAAACAAAGTCAGACATCAGTAACCGGCAACTGTAAAACAAAGTCAGACATCAGTAACCAGCAACTGTAAAACAAAGTCAGACATCAGTAACCGGCAACAGTAAAACAAAGTCAGACATCAGTAACCGGCAACAGTAAAACAAAGCCAGACATCAGTAACCAGAAACAGTAAAACAAAGCCAGACATCAGTAACCAGCAACTGTAAAACAAAGCCAGACATCAGTAACCAGCAACAGTAAAACAAAGCCAGACATCAGTAACCAGCAACAGTAAAACAAAGTCAGACATCAGTAACCAGCAACAGTAAAACAAAGTCAGACATCAGTAACCAGCAACAGTAAAACAAAGCCAGACATCAGTAACCAGCAACAGTAAAACAAAGCCAGACATCAGTAACCAGCAACAGTAAAACAAAGCCAGACATCAGTAACCAGCAACAGTAAAACAAAGTCAGACATCAGTAACCAGCAACAGTAAAACAAAGTCAGACATCAGTAACCAGCAACAGTAAAACAAAGCCAGACATCAGTAACCAGCAACAGTAAAACAAAGTCAGACATCAGTAACCAGCAACAGTAAAACAAAGCTAGACATCAGTAACCAGCAACAGTAAAACAAAGTCAGACATCAGTAACCAGCAACAGTAAAACAAAGCCAGACATCAGTAACCAGCAACAGTAAAACAAAGCCAGACATCAGTAACCAGCAACAGTTACTGTAAAACAAAGTCAGACATCAGTAACCAGCAACAGTTACTGTAAAACAAAGCCAGACATCAGTAACCAGCAACAGTAAAACAAAGCCAGACATCAGTAACCAGCAACAGTAAAACAAAGTCAGACATCAGTAACCAACAACATTAAAATAAAGTCAGCCATCAGTAACCAGCAACAGTAAAACAAAGTCAGACATCAGTAACCAGCAACAGTAAAACAAAGTCAGACATCAGTAACCAGCAACAGTAAAACAAAGTAAGACATCAGTAACCAGCAACAGTAAAACAAAGTCAGACATCAGTTACCAGCAACAGTAAAACAAAGCCAGACATCAGTAACCAGCAACTGTAAAACAAAGCCAGACATCAGTAACCAGCAACAGTAAAACAAAACCAGACATCAGTAAACAGCAACAGTAAAACTGAGCCAGACATCAGTAACCAGCAACTGTAAAACAAAGCCAGACATCAGTAACTAGCAACAGTAAAACAAAGCCAGACATCAGTAACCAGCAACTGTAAAACAAAGCCAGACATCAGTAACCAGCAACAGTAAAACAAAGCCAGACATCAGTAAGCAGCAACAGTAAAACAAAGTCAGACATCAGTAACCAGCAACTGTAAAACAAAGCCAGACATCAGTAACCAGCAACAGGAAAACAAAACCAGACATCAGTAACCAGCAACAGTAAAACAAAGCCAGACATCAGTAACCAGCAACAGTAAAACAAAGCCAGACATCAGTAACCAGCAACAGTAAAACAAAGCCAGACATCAGTAACCAGCAACAGTAAAACAAAGTCAGACATCAGTAACCAGCAACAGTAAAACAAAGTCAGACATCAGTAACCAGCAACAGTAAAACAAAGTCAGCCATCAGTAACCAGCAACAGTAAAACAAAGTCAGCCATCAGTAACCAGCAACAGCATATAATAGGGAGGAGTATAACTATGTTACTTACTTCCTTTCTTTTTATCAGTTGATGGTGCAGGCGTAACTGGTGATGGGGAAGGTGGGATAGGTTTCGAACCATTACAATGTCTCTCATCTTTACCATCCATACACTGTGGTAGACCATCACATAACCATTCAGGATGTATACAGATACCATTGTCACACTGCATGCTACTGTTGCAGTCTGAAAAACATACCAATATATTCAAATCTGTGTCTGAAAACATACCGATATACTCAAATCTTTGTCTGAAAACATACCAATATACTCAAATCTGTGTCTGAAAACATACCGATATACTCAAATCTCTGTCTGAAAACACACCAATATACTCAAATCTCTGTCTGAAAACATACCAATATACTCAAATCTCTGTCTGAAAACATACCAATATACTCAAATCTGAGTCTCTGTCTGAAAACATACCAATATACTCAAATTTCTGTCTGAAAACATACCAATATACTCAAATTTCTGTCTGAAAACATACCAATATACTCAAATCTCTGTCTGAAAACATACCAATATACTCAAATCTCTGTCTGAAAACATACCAATATACTCAAATCTCTGTCTGAAAACAAACCAATATATTCAAACCTCTGTTTTACCACATCAACTGCCATATAATACTGTTACAAAACCTGTAAACAAAGAACACTAATTTGTTCACCAGCATACAATTTTCAATGATACCTGTTAATAGAGATCAACTGTCAACAATGTCCACTGCTGTGTGTTCACATAACTGATCATTACAGACAGATTTGATTGCAATGTCATACTGATGTGTTCAACATTGTATTGCCCTCAAAGATCATTGGTCCAGCAGTTGTTGAGTTACCAAGAACTGTTATTCTAATACTGTAAATCACTGAGCCATTGAACTGTTGTACTAGCACTGTACATCACTGTGACCTTGACCTGTTGGCTAGTACTGTTCATCACTGTGACCTTGACTTGTTGTACCAGCACTGTACATCACTGCGACCTTGACCTGTTGTACTAGCACTGTACATCACTGCGACCTTGACCTGTTGTACTAGCACTGTACATCACTGTGACATTGGCCTGTTGCACTAGCACTGTACATCACTGTGACCTTGACCTGTTGGCTAGCACTGTTCATCACTGCGACCTTGACTTGTTGTACTAGCACTGTAAATCACTGCGGCCTTGACCTGTTATACTAGTACTGTACATCACTGTGACCTTGACCTGTTGACTAGTACTGTACATCACTGTGACCTTGACCTGTTGACAAGTACTGTACATCACTGTGACCTTGACCTGTTGACGAGTACTGTACATCACTGTGACCTTAACTTGTTGGCGAGTACTGTACATCACTGTGACCTTGACCTGTTGGCTAGTACTGTTCATCACTGTGACCTTGACCTGTTGGCTAGTACTGTTCATCACTGTGACCTTAACTTGTTGGCTAGTACTGTACATCACTGTGACCTTGACCTGTTGACGAGTACTGTACATCACTGTGACCTTAACTTGTTGGCGAGTTCTGTACATCACTGTGACCTTGACCTGTTGGCTAGTACTGTTCATCACTGTGACCTTGACCTGTTGGCTAGTACTGTTCATCACTGTGACCTTGACCTATTGTACTAGCACTGTACATCACTGTGACCTTGACCTCTAAACTGTACAGGTCATTGCACATCCAAAGAAACCAGTTAGTGTATCTATGGACTAATAGGGAATTGCCAAGCAATATATTGGTGGCTTTTTGAAAGAGGCAGATGATACATATACACTCAGGGACAAAAGAAACGCAAAACTTTTTCGGGCGTCATAATTTTCTAAATAAGTGCGATATATTGTTTTCGTTTAATGTAACTGATACATGGGTTACAACCTTGACATCTCAGCACTTTTCTACATAATTCAATGTGTTTTGAACCGGTTTTTACCAGTTTATAGTAAAACCCATTTTTTGCACGTGGTGCACATATGAAATCGCAAAGTGGAACAGTTTTATTGTCGAATGACAGTGTATCCATAACACTTATGAAAACTCATCAAATAAATACATATAAAATAAGTTAAACATGCCATGTTTGCCTGCACGCACAAGGTCTGAAGCAGTCGGACTGCTCCAAATGGGTTCAAGTCCTTCTGGTGTTGTCATACAACTTCATTACCACCCTTCAACTATAGCATGGCAACATGAACAATACCAGGCCTTGGGAACGGTTAAGGACCCCAAACACACAGCAAAACCAAGGGAAACCACTCGACGACAAGACAGGACCATAAGCATGCTATATCGCAGGAACAGCTTCCGACCAGCCAGAATTACAGATAGGATACATAGGCACCCATGTGTAGGCAATAAGACAACTTGTTCGAAAAATAAAAAAGTTCCTTTTTAAAAATATCGCACATTCATTTTGATTCATTTTCTTTTCATTTTACATTGAAGACGATAACGATACACTTCAAAGTCGTCTATGTTTAGCCAATAAACGTCACACCTCTTAAACAGTTTAACAGCAGTATCATAAACACTAACTTAATTCATCTATCATTAACATAAGTTATGTAAAACACGTGTTTCCTAGTGCATTTGTCCAACACCATACATGTACAGTTTCGTAGTTTGCAATTGGTAGGTAATAAACAATCCTTTTATATTAACAATGATTTGAAACTTCGTCTATGTTTTTGTTGGCTTTACAGCACGTGGGAGACCTTAATTACTCGCGAGTGAAACATTATCCCACAACTATGCATCACAAATATTATATCGTGGATATTTAAAGTGCATTTGCATTCGTGGTGCTTACACCAAATAATGAATGTGACAAATATGTGAATTTTATAATTTTGGACTGTTAGATAAAAGCCAATGTAAAAATACTATTTAATTACAGAAATGAATGGAATTTTGAAGTATGCCTCATTGATATTGCACCAATGATTGTGTGAAATTTCAGTGAATTTGAAAAAATAATAACTTTGAAAAATACCATTATTAATATGTTTTGCGTTTCTTTTGTCCCTGAGTGTATGTATAGATGAACACTATCTATGGACTTACTGAATGAGACGTAGGAGATGTTCACACCAAATGGACCACTGGTGGTATTACTGTACTTACTGAATGAGACGTAGGAGATGTTCACACCAAATGGACCACTGGTGGTATTACTGTACTTACTGAATGAGACGTAGGAGATGTTCACACCAAATGGACCACTGGTTGTATAACTGTACTTACTGAATGAGACGTAGAAGATGTTCACACCAAATGGACCACTGGTGGTATTACTGTACTTACTGAATGAGACGTAGGAGATGTTCACACCAAATGGACCACTGGCTGTATTACTGTACTTACTGAATGAGACGTAGGAGATGTTCACACCAAATGAACCACTGGTGGTATTACTGTACTTACTGAATGAGACGTAGAAGATGTTCACACCAAATGGACCACTGGCTGTATTACTGTACTTACTGAATGAGACGTAGAAGATGTTCACACCAAATGGACCACTGGCTGTATTACTGTACTTACTGAATGAGACGTAGGAGATGTTCACACCAAATGGACCACTGGTTGTATTACTGTACTTACTGAATGAGACGTAGGAGATGTTCACACCAAATGGACCACTGGCTGTATTACTGTACTTACTGAATGAGACGTAGGAGATGTTCACACCAAATGGACCACTGGTTGTATTACTGTACTTACTGAATAAGACGTAGGAGATGTTCACACCAAATGGACCACTGGTTGTATTACTGTATGTGTACCGGACCAACATCATGTTCTGCCTACTCTTCAAGTTGGTAGTATTCTTGCTCGTCAGGTTGACAGCCATCTGTGGGTTACGGATAGAACCCCCATCATATACTTCCAGAGTACCACTATAATCATAGAATTTATCCACACCATGATTTGTATACAATAAATCATAGAATCTTAACAAGAGATGTTTATAAAACATGTATGCACCCCATGGCAGCACAATAATCGATAATGGTAAAGAACAAAGTGACGTTGCCCTTTGACCTACTGACCACAAAATCAATAAGGGTCATTTTTTGTTGCTGACCAATATCCATGTAAAGTTTGAAGATCCTAGGACATAGCATGCTGGAGTTATTGAACCGAAACTATTTGGTTTACAGACAGATAGACCAACAGACATGAGAAAAGCAATATAACTCCTCATCAAATATGGGGGCATTAAGAAAAGTGTTTCTAGAGTCAAGTGTTCTTGAATAATTGACTGAAATTATTTACTCTAAACAAGGATGGGGGATAATAATTGTTTTAGTGTCACAAACCTGTTTTCTTACATATTTTATCTTGTTAAACAACATTTTCTCCTGTAAATAGTTACATCATCAATTTACTTGGGTTCCACCAAACTTGTTACTCAAAATGACAGGCATGATAATTAAACATAAAGTAACTCACTTTGAAGCATTTTTATATCCAAACACAGTGAAGTTTGCTGATACTATATTCACTGATTGTTTGGTACCATTCTGTGGTACCTGTATGATCCAGACACATTCTACAGACTGGTTCTTTAACTGAGCAACTGTGATGTTAGCAGATGCATTGGTAACCAGTCCACCACAAGCTGTAAATATACATATAGTATAACAGTATTCACACACAGATGGTAGATTGATGGCGTAGAGAAACCTTGAACTCTTCTAGGCAAGTTTCATACAGATACTTGACAAAATATCAACTCTTCAAGTTAAAACAACGAAAAAAGTGAAATATAAACTAGAACCATCACTGTCGTGATCAGGGCCCTGTCGTTATCATTGTCAATAAGTATTGCAAGTTTCATTTGAATATCTTGAAAAGTTTTTGAACTATGGCCAATGTTAAAGTTTTGAAGTCGAAAAAGGGGCACAAGCCAAAATTTATTAAAGCTAGAGTTGTTGCCCTTTGCTACACATGTGTGTATTGTCACTGTCAATATGTATAGCAAGTTTCATTTGAAAATGTAACGGTTTTGAAGTAATGTAGAAAAAAAGATGAAAAATGAGGAAAATTGTAATTTTACAAAGGGCCATAATTCTTACAATATTGTAGCTGGAGTAACATAACTTGGCATACAATAGTGTATTGTTGCTGTGACCTTATGTTTAAAGTTTGAAGTCGATACCTTTAACGGTTTGCAAGTTATTAAGAAAAAACATGAAAAATGTGGACGGACAGACGGACGGACAGACGGACAGGGTGATTACTATAGGGCACCTGCAAAAAATTTGCAGGGCCCTAATAAAAGCACTGATAGAGCTATGAAAACGGGGTTTTACAGCTTTATAGTTTGCAACATGCCCTTTAAAATAGAAGAATTTCAGAAATATTCATAGAAATTATTATAAAATGTTTCCTAGTTTGTTCATGTTTCATACATTATGGAACCATAGTTTCCACTCAACGCACTCTGATAGTGTTCATGAGGGAGTGGCTTAAACCATAGGAATGGCTGAAACCATAGGAATGGCTGAAACCACAGGAAAGAAGGACGCTTTTCTTCTTTAATATTTTCTGTACAAACAAAATCATAGGCCACCACCAAAAATAAGTATACAGAGGTTATTTCTCCATTTACTTGCCTGTATAACACTATTTGCAGAAAAGATAGGCAACAATACTTTTGAAGACCAGGAATATTTTTTGTTTATGAAGTGTTAAGACAATACATTGATTGCTACCCTAGATGTAATTTGTTTTAATTTCTTTGCCAGACCTTTGAGGTAACTTGGTCATAAAAAGACCAGAAAATGCAGCCCCTTTGACCCAATGGTTAATTTAATTTTGAACATTTTCATCTTTATTTCTATGTCATTATTTACTCATTTAGTAAATGTAGTTTCAGAAATTACTATAGTTTTGCCCATCTGATAAACAGACATTGAATAATTGAACCAATAATAATTATAAATCTATAAAACAGTGTATACTTATTAAAGGTGGGCACTGTATATTTTGAGGTCATACTACATATATAATACTTACTTAAGAGTTTGTAAGAGATTTGAGCTCCCTGTGCTGCCTGTGTAAGTTGTAGACCATCAATAGCTTGTTGTGCAGAGAATACCATGCTGAGATTCTTGTTGGATATCAACATATCATTAGGTAGTGTAGAACCATTAAACAATGCTAATACTTCACCTGATGAACTATTCTACAATATATATTATACAATATTGATATAATGTGTACATATGTCCTCATATAAGCTTCCTATAAACCAAGTGTGATCACAATAAATTATCTCATTCCTAACAAAAGTTATTGAGTGGAAACATAAATGCCAAACGTACACAAAGACGACAGACGCACAATTTCAGTATGCCCCTATTCGAAAAAGGTAGTCAAGCTTCGATAAATAAGGATATTTGTTGATTTCGGTGTAAGATCGAATTTTATTTCACAGAAACAATATTTTCACGAGTGGCTATGGCTATTGATTTCTGAGACAACTCGGCGAAATAAAATTCAATCTTATACCAAAATTAACAAATATCTTCTATCTATCGAATTCGGTTTATAACTGTAAAGGGCTCCATCAAAAACACAATCACTGATGCATAGTGAATAAATAGTAAATTTTCATAATTCACAAACAAATTCATCAAATCATGGTAAAACATGAGTAGAAGAGAAAGTAAGGAGTTACCTCTAATGTCTTATTTACCTGTAATATATTTACCTGTAATGTCATATTTACCTGTAATGTCATATTTACCTGTAATATATTTACCTGTAATGTCATATTTACCTGTAATGTCATATTTACATGTAATGTCATATTTCCTTGTAATGTCATATTTACCTCTAATGTCTTATTTACCTCTAATGTCATATTTACCTCTAATGTCATATTTACCTCTAATGTCACATTTACCTGTAATGCCATGTCATATTTACCTGTAATGCCATACTTACCTGTAATGTCATATTTACCTGTAATGTCATATTTACCTGTAATGTCATATTCTGAAGTTGGTTGAACTGCATAGATTGAACTGATAGAAACATCATAGAAGCATTGGCTACAGGAAGGCTCCAGTTACACTTGACATTGAGGGGATACTGGTTGGGGAAATTAGGTGTAGATATTATTCCTGACACACCTGAACCAAGGGATCCACACGTAGCAGCTGTAATATACATGTATAGACAATGTTACACTTCATGTATAGACAATGTTACACTACATGTATAGACAATGTTACAGACACTACATGTATAGACAATGTTACACTACATTTATAGACAATGTTACACTACATGTATAGACAAAGTTACACTACATGTATAGACAATGTTACAGTACATGTATAGACAATGCTACAGTACATGTATAGACAATGTTACAGTACATGTATAGACAATGTTACACTACATGTATAGACAATGTTACATTTCATGTATAGACAATGTTACACTACATGTATAGACAATGTTACAGTTCATGTATAGACAATGTTACAGTACATGTATAGACAATGTTACACTACATGTATAGACAATGTTACACTTCATGTATAGACAATGTTACACTACATGTATAGACAATGTTACAGTACATGTATAGACAATGTTACAGTACATGTATAGACAATGTTACACTACATGTATAGACAATGTTACAGTACATGTATAGACAATGTTACAGTACATGTATAGACAATGTTACACTACATGTATAGACAATGTTACACTACATGTATAGACAATGTTACAGACACTACATGTATAGACAATGTTACACTACATGTATAGACAATGTTACACTACATGTATAGACAATGTTACAGTACATGTATAGACAATGTTACACTACATGTATAGACAATGTTACACTACATGTATAGACAATGTTACAGTACATGTATAGACAATGTTACAGTACATGTATAGACAATGTTACAGTACATGTATAGAAAATGTTACAGTACATGTATAGACAATGTTACAGTACATGTATAGACAATGTTACACTACATGTATAGACAATGTTACACTACATGTATAGACAATGTTACACTACATGTATAGACAATGTTACAGTACATGTATAGAAAATGTTACAGTACATGTATAGAAAATGTTACAGTACATGTATAGACAATGTTACAGTACATGTATAGACAATGTTACAGTACATGTATAGAAAATGTTACAGTACATGTATAGACAATGTTACACTACATGTATAGACAATGTTACACTACATGTATAGACAATGTTACACTACATGTATAGACAATGTTACAGTACATGTATAGACAATGTTACACTACATGTATAGACAATGTTACACTACATGTATAGACAATGTTACACTACATGTATAGACAATGTTACACTACATGTATAGACAATGTTACAGTACATGTATAGACAATGTAACAGTACATGTATAGACAATGTTACACTTCATGTATAGACAATGTTACAGTACATATATAGACAATGTTACACTACATGTATAGACAATGTTACAGACACTACATGTATAGACAATGTAACAGTACATGTATAGACAATGTTACAGACACTACATGTATAGACAATGTTACAGACACTACATGTATAGACAATGTTACAGACACTACATGTATAGACAATGTTACACTACATATATAGACAATGTTACAATACATGTATAGACAATGTTACACTACATGTATAGACAATGTTACAGACACTACATGTATAGACAATGTAACAGTACATGTATAGACAATGTTACACTACATGTATAGACAATGTTACAGTACATGTATAGACAATGTTACAGTACATGTATAGACAATGTTACACTACATGTATAGACAATGTTACACTACATGTAATACTGTATTGTATACAGACAAGTTAGTAGTTTATGTTCGGTGGGATAAAACTATTTCAAGTTCTGCCAAATAATCAAGTTGGTAACTATGTCTTATGAAGCGAAATTTTAGTAAAATCGTATTTTCCAATCAAGCGCTATGGCGATCGTCCGGGTATTAAATGAACAACCCTCGTACCATGTAAGTATATGGAAGAAATATTGATGCCGTTGGAAGCAATAGCAAAAGTCAAAGTTAGTTTGGATCATCCCCCTTTACAGCCAAAATTTCTAAATACATTGAGAAAAGATTAGTATATCATTAAAGAACATGTTGCTGGCTCAGAATGAGAAGGACATAAGTGTCACTTACTACCTTATAAGACTGATGCATATTTGATATCTGCATCATAAGGCCCTTTTTATGAGCCTATTTTCATGAAAATCGGAACTTGTCATGTTGACCAAAATGAAGTTGTAAAAGAGTGTTTTATCATAAGTAAAGAGTGATTGTCAGACAATATTTATTGTTCTCTCA
This sequence comes from Spisula subtruncata, assembly GCA_963678985.1. Lineage (NCBI taxonomy): Eukaryota > Metazoa > Mollusca > Bivalvia > Venerida > Mactridae > Spisula > Spisula subtruncata. The sequence continues at coordinate 21,829,071 of OY787673.1, forward strand.
AAATATCAATTTTGTAGTTACGACCTTCTCATTCTAAGCCAGCAATATGTGCACTAACCTGTATTCTGAGTCCAGAATCTACCAACAACTGAAGGTCCAGTACATGTATTGTTACTGTCTGTCCATACAAGTCTGTTCAAATACAAACACAAACACTTACAATACCACTAGTTTTACATACTGTAAAATCATTAATGTTCGCGGGGGATTAAATTACGTGGATTTCGTGGTTCATCTTCTACTACGAAATTCAATAATTTTGACCCTTGTATTTATTACCTGAAATGCAAAATCCACTAATTAACGTCCCATCAAAATGGTCTTTTTTACCAAAAACATGAACTTTCGTCCGATCAAAATTAAATGATTTTACAGTACTGGATAATTTATATAAGACAACTGTGCCAGAATATATTGTTTGCTTTTATGTTTGTTTGGGTTTGACTTAGACAGTTGTGTGTTGTCAAACTGTTTCCCCTGTCTAATTGTGTGTTGGCAAACTGTTTCCCCTGTCTAATTGTGTGTTGACAAACTGTTTCCCCTGTCTAATTGTGTGTTGACAAACTGTTTCCCCTGTCTAATTGTGTGTTGGCAAACTGTTTCCCCTGTCTAATTGTGTGTTGGCAAACTGTTTCCCCTGTCTAATTGTGTGTTGACAAACTGTTTCCCCTGTCTAATTGTGTGTTGGCAAACTGTTTCCCCTGTCTAATTGTGTGTTGGCAAACTGTTTCCCCTGTCTAATTGTGTGTTGGCAAACTGTTTCCCCTGTCTAATTGTGTGTTGGCAAACTGTTTCCCCTGTCTAATTGTGTGTTGGCAAACTGTTTCCCCTGTCTAATTGTGTGTTGGCAAACTGTTTCCCCTGTCTAATTGTGTGTTGGCAAACTGTTTCCCCTGTCTAATTGTGTGTTGTCAAACTGTTTCCCCTGTCTAATTAAGCAATCCCCTCTGACTTCCATGCCAGAGACGGACACTTTGTGTGATACATGGAATCAGGGTGCACTATTCGAGGGTAGACACTGTGTGTGATACATGGAATCCAGGTGCACTATTCGAGAGTAGACACTGTGTGTGATACATGGAATCCAGGTGCACTATTCGAGAGTAGACACTGTGTGTGATACATGGAATCCAGGTGCACTATTCGAGGGTAGACACTGTGTGTGATACATGGAATCCAGGTGCACTATTCGAGGGTAGACACTGTGTGATACATGGAATCCAGGTGCACTATTCAAGGGTAGACACTGTGTGATACATGGAATCCAGGTGCACTATTTGAGAGTAGACACTGTGTGATAGATGGAATCCAGGTGCACTATTGGAGGGTAGACACTTTTTGTGGTACATGAAATCCAGGTGCACTATTTGAGAGTAGACACTGTGTGATAGATGGAATCCAGGTGCACTATTGGAGGGTAGACACTTTTTGTGGTACATGAAATCCAGGTGCACTATTTGAGAGTAGACACTGTGTAATAGATGGAATCCAGGTGCACTATTGGAGGGTAGACACTTTTTGTGGTACATGAAATCCAGGTGCACTATTGGAGGGTAGACACTGTGTGGTACATGAAATCCATGTGCACTATTGGAGGGTAGACACTGTGTGATACATGGAATCCAGGTGCACTATTGGAGGGTAGACACTGTGTGGTACATGAAATCCAGGTGCACTATTGGAGGGTAGACACTGTGTGATACATGGAATCCAGGTGCACTATTGGAGGGTAGACACTGTGTGGTACATGAAATCCAGGTGCACTATTGGAGGGTAGACACTGTGTGATACATGGAATCCAGGTGCACTATTGGAGGGTAGACACTTTTTGTGGTACATGAAATCCAGGTGCACTATTGGAGGGTAGACACTGTGTGGTACATGAAATCCAGGTGCACTATTGGAGGGTAGACACTGTGTGATACATGGAATCCAGGTGCACTATTGGAGGGTAGACACTGTGTGGTACATGAAATCCAGGTGCACTATTGGAGGGTAGACACTGTGTGATACATGGAATCCAGGTGCACTATTGGAGGGTAGACACTGTGTGATACATGGAATCCAGGTGCACTATTCTAACTCTTTCCAAATGTACTCCTTTGGGTATTTAATGATCCTAAGTGTAGTTACAGGAAATACTACCTCTAGGTTACCAACCACTTTGGGTTGAAATGCCAGTTGAGATTGGAATCATGGAACTCAAGAGTTGTAGTGTTACCCACTCGACCACACCCTGAGAAGATTGATCCAGCAAGATCAACATAAGATTTTATCAAAATAAACATTATAACAATTTGACTTCAAAAGACCTTCGACATAACAAAACATTCAATATAAACGAGTTCCAAGATAATGATAGTTGACTGTATATGCAACATATGTAGGCCAACAGATGTACAACATAAACAATACATGTATATAATAGGGGATTTATCAGCCAGGGAACCAAATTTATGCATAAATGATGACGTCACGTCAAGGACGTCACATTATATGTGATGACGTCATATGACGTTACGCGCCAAAAAGCAAGGTCTGTATTGTTGCAAGATGTTGTGAAGTAGTCTCGATTGATTTACATCACTGTCTTTGACATTACAACCATGAATTTTCACTGTACTTTAGTCATCATTAATCATGTTATTTCTGCCGCCCATTGGCATTGATTGAGGGAATCCTCCATGTATGCGGTGCATTTTTTATATTATTATGTATATATACATGATTGTCATTGACTCAATCCTTCTCATCGACTCGAGCCCTAATTGTTTTGGTCAAATATGCACACATGCGGAGATGGTTCTTATCCGAAACATGTTAAAATCTGCTGGAAGTCTTATTTCTGTCACAACAGCAAAACAAATGTGAATGAAAACAACTTGTTATTGTCCTGTGATTACAATAGCAACCAACCATGAAAATCCATTTTGGTAAGCATCAACGCCTTAGCTTGTTACCATGGGGTTCTGCTGTTGACGATTTTTTTGTCAACATGCTCATTCACATTGATAAAAGTTGGTGAATATCATCTAAGATGATTTAACTTTATGTCACAACTGTGTTTTGTGAAGAGTTTTCAGTCTTTGGGCTAAATACAGGCTGACCAATCAGAGGGCTCGAGTCGATGAGAAAGTTTCTGAATGACGTAGGGAATTGACTGGTACTTGCTTTATAGCAATTATTTTACAACAAAAAACTTTTTAATGGCAAAACTGTTTGGGTTTTTTAAGTTAAGTAATTTCTCAGTCAGTAAAAATAAAATTGGTTAAAGAGTAAACTGTAGGGAGTGTGCATGCAAGGCTTTTAGCTCTAAGGGGCTCGACTCCATGAGAAAGCAGTATAAAGCAATTTGACTTCAAAAGAACTTTGACATAATAAAACATTCAATATAAACGAGTTCCAAGATAATGATAGTTGACTGTATATGTATGGTATGTAGGCCTACAGATGTACAAGATAAACAGTACATGTATATATATATATACCTTGGTCCAGATCCCAGTGGAAACTTCATCTGTGGGATGACAGGATAAGATGTTGCAGCAGTCAATGTGGCCACTTTATTGGATAATTTGAGGACACCTTGATAGATCTCTAACTTGCCTGTCTTACACAGATTCACTGAACTCAAGTCAAGTATAACATCAGCGTCTGTAATATCACATTATCACTATAATACAATTAAAAATAAAATGCAGAGCATAGCCTTTATTTGCCAGTCAGCTATCTGCTGAAATATGGCAGACATGTATGTATGTGCCTCCACCTGGATTTGAACCTAGGTCACCAGATTAGATGACAAGCGCACTAACCACTGAGCTACGGAGGCACATGTATATTCAAACAAACATCACTATAACAAAACCACAACAAGCAACCACTACGGGCAAAAAGCACCATGTCTCATCAGACCAATGATATCAGTTAACAGATCATCTCTCAATGCAGACCATGTTTGCACTTCTTATGGGTGATCTTGTCTCAACAGATTTGAGATTAAGTCTTCTTTCTTTCAATCCAACTACACATAGATGTAAGATTTGAGTGACACATTCATAACAATATGACATGATTTTAGTGCTGCATTAGTTTGGTGCAAATACATAAATTACAGAATGACCATAAATAAAGCCTGGCATCTAACAAGTAAAGCCTCATTTAAAGACCTACCTGAGTTAATGAGGAGATTACAGGAGGTGATGTTTGTGACATACCTGAGTTAATGATGAGATTACAGGAAGTGATGTTGGTTGACATACCTGAGTTAATGATGAGATTACAGGAAGTGATGTTGGTTGACATACCTGAGTTAATGATGAGATTACAGGAAGTGATGTTGGTTGACATACCTGAGTTAATATTGAGATTACAGGAAGTGATGTTGGTTGACATACCTGAGTTAATGATGAGATTACAGGAGGTGATGTTGGTTGACATACCAGAGTTAATGATGAGATTACAGGAGGTGATGTTGGTTGACATACCAGAGTTAATGACGAGGTTACAGGAAGTGATGTTGGTGACATACCTGAGTTAATGATGAGATTACAGGAAGTGATGTTGGTTGACATACCAGAGTTAATGACGAGGTTACAGGAAGTAATGTTGGTGACATACCTGAGTTAATGATGAGATTACAGGAAGTGATGTTGGTTGACATACCAGAGTTAATGACGAGGTTACAGGAAGTGATGTTGGTGACATACCTGAGTTAATGATGAGATTACAGGAAGTGATGTTGGTTGACATACCTGAGTTAATGAGGAGATTACAGGAGGTGATGTTTGTGACATACCTGAGTTAATGATGAGATTACAGGAAGTGATGTTGGTTGACATACCTGAGTTAATGATGAGGTTACAGGAGGTGATGTTTGTGACATACCTGAGTTAATGACGAGATTACAGGAAGTGATTTTGATTGACCTACCTGAGTTAATGATGAGATAATTGGAAGTGATGTTTGTGACATACCTGAGTTAATGATGAGATTACAGGAAGTGATGTTGGAGACATACCTGAGTTCATGATGAGATTACAGGAAGTGATGTTGGTGACATACCTGAGTTAATGACGAGATTACAGGAGGTGATGTTGGTCACAGGAGATAACTCTATCTGACCGGATTTACCAGATAATATTACATTGCAATCTGAAGATAAATCATACAAATCATCACACATATTCTGTAAACACAGGAAATATTCATTCAAATCTGAATACTGTGAAATCATTTAATTTCTTTTGGACAAAATTTCGTGGTTTTGGTAAAAAAGACAATTTCGTTGGCACTTGAATTCGTGGATTTTGCATTTCAGGTAATAAAACAAGGGTCAAAATTAATGTCCGTTGGGATTAAAGTTTGTGGTTGAGGTGAACCACGAAATCCACGAAATTTAATCCCCCACGAAAATTAATGATTTTACAGTATATGAATTGAAATTCTGTAAATATTCAGTAAAATCTGGAAATATTCAGTAAAATCTCAAAATATTCAGTAAACGCCAGAAATATTCAGTAAACTCCAGTCTGGAAATATTCAGTATAATCCAATAAGCATTGACAGAATGGGGAATTAATTCTGTTCATTCACAATATCACTACAAGCTGATCATTAGATTAAACACAGAGATTGTACTGAGGCATGATGCTTAATGCTGTAAATATAATACAAGTGTGCGTACCTTTAACACACAACCCTTCATCAAAATACTGCTTCAATTATTGCTACAAGTGTGCGTACCTTTAACACACAACCCTTCATCAAAATACTGCTTCAATTATTGCTACAAGTGTGCGTACCTTTAACACACAACCCTTCATCAAAATACTGCTTCAATTATTGCTACAAGTGTGCGTACCTTTAACACACAACCCTTCATCAAAATACTGCTTCAATTATTGCTACAAGTGTGCGTACCTTTAACACACAACCCTTCATCAAAATACTGCTGCAATTATTGCTACAAGTGTGCGTACCTTTAACACACAACCCTTCATCAAAATACTGCTTCAATTATTGCTACAAGTGTGCGTACCTTTAACACACAACCCTTCATCAAAATACTGCTTCAATTATTGCTACAAGTGTGCGTACCTTTAACACACAACCCTTCATCAAAATACTGCTTCAATTATTGCTACAAGTGTGCGTACCTTTAACACACAACCCTTCATCAAAATACTGCTTCAATTATTGCTACAAGTGTGCGTACCTTTAACACACAACCCTTCATCAAAATACTGCTTCAATTATTGCTACAAGTGTGCGTACCTTTAACACACAACCCTTCATCAAAATACTGCTTCAATTATTGCTACAAGTGTGCGTACCTTTAACACACAACCCTTCATCAAAATACTGCTGCAATTATTGCTACAAGTGTGCGTACCTTTAACACACAACCCTTCATCAAAATACTGCTTCAATTATTGCTACAAGTGTGCGTACCTTTAACACACAACCCTTCATCAAAATACCGCTTCAATTATTGCTACAAGTGTGCGTACCTTTAACACACAACCCTTCATCAAAATACCGCTTCAATTATTGCTACAAGTGTGCGTACCTTCAACACACAACCCTTCATCAAAATACCGCTTCAATTATTGCTACAAGTGTGCGTACCTTCAACACACAACCCTTCATCAAAATACCGCTTCAATTATTGCTACAAGTGTGCGTACCTTTAACACACAACCCTTCATCAAAATACTGCTTCAATTATTGCTACAAGTGTGCGTACCTTTAACACACAACCCTTCATCAAAATACCGCTTCAATTATTGCTACAAGTGTGCGTACCTTTAACACACAACCCTTCATCAAAATACCGCTTCAATTATTGCTACAAGTGTGCGTACCTTTAACACACAACCCTTCAACAAAATACTGCTTCAATTATTGCTACAAGTGTGCGTACCTTTAACACACAACCCTTCATCAAAATACTGCTTCAATTATTGCTACAAGTGTGCGTACCTTTAACACACAACCCTTCATCAAAATACTGCTTCAATTATTGCTACAAGTGTGCGTACCTTTAACACACAACCTTCATCAAAATACCGCTTCAATTATTGCTACAAGTGTGCGTACCTTTAACACACAACCCTTCATCAAAATACCGCTTCAATTATTGCTACAAGTGTGCGTACCTTTAACACACAACCCTTCATCAAAATACTGCTTCAATTATTGCTACAAGTGTGCGTACCTTTAACACACAACCCTTCATCAAAATACTGCTGCAATTATTGCTACAAGTGTGCGTACCTTTAACACACAACCCTTCATCAAAATACTGCTTCAATTATTGCTAAGTGTTTATATTCAGCTTATGAAATTTTATCATCTGCAGAGAAGTTCATACACAGTGCAGCGGATGAGGATTTCCTGACTGTTCCAAACTTGTAGAAACACTGTTAACATCCTAGAATATCAACCAGTATTAACTTGTATACATGACTTGAGATGTCAGGGTGTGATATAGACTATATTATATAGTATGTAATAAGATTTACCAGTGACAGGAACAGCAGTGGCTTGCATGGAAACCTTCTGGTTATTTCCCAAACCAGTGATTCTAACATTGGCAATGGAACTTGGCATTACAACAGGTAATAAGGCAGATTGAGATCTACAAGAAACAATTCACATAATATTTAACAAATAAAATATGGGGGTACATTAGCATATCTGCCTAGCTAGTTAAATCCAAAATAGGAGTGATCAAGCAAAACATGTCACAAAATACACTTAAATGTGATTTAAAAGGGATAATAGATGCATAAACAAGGAATGCATTAGTTCTAGTGATCATAAATATGGGACAGAAGATCATAAAATTAATCAAATGTACCTAAGTTAGGTGAAGTCAGGTTAGGAAAACCATAAATTCAGGTCAAAATATTTTTATTCAAGCCAAATATTTGAGAATTCCAATCATCTTATAAATAGTAAGTGAACACATCCAATAAACAACTTCTCCTATTGTCTTGTACAGCAACCTACACATTAGATGACCTATATCAAAACATTCTGACCAACTTTCATGAAAATCCAGCAAAAGAATACAGCCTTTACATCATACACAATGCTTTCCTGACTTGATCTAGTGGCATATATAAAGAATCTATCACTCGTTGTCAATTGATATAAATTTATATTAATTGATATAAATTTATATTAAACAAGTTTGGGAGATTTCATTAAGCGAGCCTATGGCGAGCTTAATAATGTTTCCTAAACGAGTTCAATATACATATAAATATATAGGTGAAAACTGCATATTAACTTCAATTATTTAAGTTTAAAGTTTGAGCAAGAAAAATCTCCTGCATTTTGTTGAAATCTCCTGCATTACCATCACCAATCTCCTGCATAGGCTTCAGAAAAATATGGCATGTATGAGAACAGTGGCAAGAACTTACGTGAAAGTATACACCTCACTACCTTGGTCACACAGGAAACTAACGTTAGCATTAGTGATAGATGTCTCCTTTAGCAACTCAAACTTTACCTGGAAATAAACTAGTGTCAACAAGACTATTGCCAAGCAATGAAAGTCCCCTACCGGTAGCCAATTGTAACAGGGAGAGTTATGGTTTTTGTACACAGCACTTCTCCAAATTAATATCTATTTACATGTAAAATTTCAAAATAATATCTCCTTTGGTAATGGAGTTAGGCTCTGAACAAAATTTAGGTATAAGAATAAACACTGGGGGCAACCAAAAAATTAAGCAAGGGAGTGTTATGGTTTTTGTGCACTGCACTTCTCCTCATTGATATCTATCCTCATGTAAAGTTTTAAAATCATATCTCTTTTGGTAATGGAGTTATGCTCCGGACAAAATTTAAGTAAGAAAATTAACAAAGGGGAATTACTCAAAAATTAAGTAAGGGAGAGTTATGGTTCTTGTGCACTGCACTTCTCCACATTGATATCTGTCCTCATGTAAAGTTTCAAAATAATATCTCTTTTGGTAATGGAGTTATGCTCCGGACAAAATTTAAGTATGAAAATTAACAAAGGGGAATAACTCAAAAATTAAGTAAGGGAGAGTAATGGTTCATGTGCACTGCACTTCTCCTCATTGATATCTATCCTCATGTAAAGTTTGCAAGCTTCGCTGTATAAACCTTCCTACAACTCATCCAATAAATTCAAGTTTATGAGACACTAACCTAGAATTCTCTATATAGTGGAAAACATATAATTAATGTAAGTTATAATCAAAAACAAACATTAACTCGAAGAAGTCCAGATAAAACTGCAACTTGCGTGTTAGTTAGAGTCTTCCATCATCTACATATGTCATAAACCCCAATTTGCCAACCCCACCATAGTAAACAGCAGGGTTCTCAAATATGGTTTAACCTAGCAGGCAGAAATGCTTAACCAACTGGCCTGATAAGGTCCTTAATGCAACAATTTTCTTCAAATTTTGTATAAATTTCTTATTTTCAGCCAGCCTAAAATGAATTTTAAGCAGTTAATATGGCCTGCAGCCTGCTGTTAATGAAAACCCTGAAACAGCATATAAAAGGTGAGAGTACATACCCAGGGTGTGGTTGAGTTTATGCTGTCAAATTGTAGCATGACCATATCTCCAGACACAAATGTACCATCAAAGTCTACACGTCTAGATTCATTCTTCAACTCATAGTACATGCTGAACTCTGATACACAAATAATACATATCAACTCTGATACACAAATTATACATATCAACTCTGATACACAAATAATACATATCAACTCTGATACACAAATAATGCATAGTTAGTAGTTTGCAAAGAATCTAAGACATTTTCCTAGATAACTAGATAAACAACCCAATAAATCATAAATAGTACTTAGTTTACAAATCCAGTCAAAATATACTCAGGTATACTGTCAAACAGTTTTGCTTTTAGGAGTTGTATTTCATGCTATTTTTAGACAACTGCATGATGTACAGTCTTTCTTATGTACATAAGTTTCATGAAATTATAAGAAACACTATCGAAGTTGTATGGTTATGGATTCATAGACAGCTGGAAAGAGATACACAAAGTCGAAATTACACATAAACCAGATTTTTATGTCAGCCAAGCATTATTTGGCAGAAATGGACAACAGTGGCATTGACCCAACTGGCCCTGCGTAAATTCCCAAGTGCCATTTTATTCTTTTCTTCAATAATCGGTTCCAATGACCTTGACCCCAAATAACCCCACTTTCAATCACATGTGCAGTCCTCACACAAAGGTGACAACAAAGCAGTAAGTTTCATCAAGATACGTCATTTGTAACTAAGGTTATATAGTTGTTCTATTTTTAGTAAAGGGTACCGGCCCCACATTCAATCTCAGGCAGCCTTTTTAGATTATAGATAAGCTACCGACATTTACATTTTGATATCTCATTCAATTGAAGTTATCCAACACAAACAACAAATTGTGGATGTGCACTAACCAAACTATCCACCTGCCCCTGGGAACCGCCAATTAAGTAACCAGTAATTTCTTCAGAAAATCTGGTTAACAGTAACTAGAAATGTGTATATAGACACATATGTTTCCACTTGCCACTTGACCATGTCAAGGGCCATATCTATACAACTACACATACTAACAAACTTTCCCACTAAGTTTGGCAACCCTAGCTCTAATACTTATAGTCATGAAAAACAGAGGCAAATGCTTCCATTTGAAAGGTCGCAACTCTGCTAATTAATACATTCAACTCCAATAGCTAGTTATGTACGTCTACCCGCCTGGAGAATGATATTAAATGATAGGATTTAGGGAGTAAGTGTGGTAATAAACAGCTGGGTCCTTATTCACCAATGGTGTAAGTCTAAAACTCAACACTTAGACTTTATATTGATAAATGTTCTATTCGCTCTCAGGTTGTTATAAATGTACTGATTTTGATATAAATGGGTGCATATGTTCAGTGAGTAACAACTAATAACCTGATAAAATTTTACATGGTTAAATCTAATTGCAAAGAAAAGCAGTGATAATAAATGTTGTCAATTTTAAGTCTAAGTTTCTGTCTTACAATGTTGGTGAATAAGGCCCCTGAGTTAGGTGTTAGAATGTAGAAGAATGATTGTACTTACTATCAGCACGATACTTGAGTGTACTGTTACGATTGGTCTGTGCTCCCAAGTTAGCTAACACAGTCATTGAAGCACCGCTGCTTACAAACCAATTCTCTCCTGAATACAATAGTAAGCATGTTAATACAATATTAAACAGTTTGGAAATCTTTCAAGGTTTGAATGAGGAAATCCACATAACATTTGAAGGTAAATGAGAAAAAGCATGTGTTTATCAAATGGGATAGTGTCCCTTTAACAATACAAGTTTTGAAACAGTATGATAATTGTTAAAGGGACTCAACTCCAGTTGGTAAAATGCAAAATTTATCAAAAAGTTCTCTTAAAATCGCATTTTATTGGCTATACCAAACTAAAACATTTATATAAGAATCTGGATTTATTCATCTAGAAGAAAAATTATCGCATAACGTCGGTTTATTATCTTTTCAACCCCTAAAGTCTATTGCACGACTAACCCAGTAAGATATATAATAATAATTTAAAGTTGAAGTGCTTAAATGCCGAGAAAAGCCATTTGACAGTTTTCATCGTTTGATCGTAATGTAAGAACACTTTATGTATTTGTAAAACATAGTTACGTGATAAAATGTCTACAAAACATGTTTTTATCATCGAAATTGAGTTTAGTCCCTTTAAAGTAGAAAATAAGAATGCAACCTTGTCTAAGTGTTCCCAGTACTGCTTTGTGTGTAGAATTGCCATCATAGAAGACAAATGAGTCGACACTGCTGGTTAAACTACTGATTTCTGATCCGGTCACATACACCTTGCTGTCATCAGCTACAATCTGCATGTAACATTTCACTGGTAGTTGGTTACTAGTTGGAACAGACAGAGCAGCACTTGCACTTTTTGCTGCAAACTTTCCACTACAACCTGTCAATGTAAGAATATAATATGTGACATTTTATCAGTTAAAAATAAAGGTAAGTATTTCATTCTTTGATTGATTTTAACGCTTAAGCCAAGACTGAGTACTATCCATGCAACTAATAATGCATGCACTAAAGGTCAAGGTTTCTGTCTGACTATGCACAAAAGGTCAAGGTTTCTATGTGACTATGCACAAAAGGTCAAGGTTTCTGTCTGACTTCAACACAACTGCTATCCAGGCAGTAAATCAAGTTGGCTTT